>JAAGEH010000434.1:954840-1039148 GCA_011751065.1 Lasiurus cinereus
CTGGGCTGGGACAGAGGGGCCTGGAGTGGCCGGTGGGCTGGGCTGGGGAGGCTGCGAGGTGCCGGACACGCGAGGTCACCGTGCCTACCACCGGCCCCCCCGTGGATCGGGCCTGGAGCGGCCTTGCGCGCCCCACCTCTGGCGCTGGCCAGACCTCGGGGCCTAGAAGGGCCCTTCCCACGTGCACCCCGTCCCGCGGGCGCCCAGACTGGGGGCGGCCGGCGCGCACTGACCTGCTCCGCGGATCCTCCGCGGGGCCCGCGCCGGGGTTCGAGCTGAGGCGAATACGGACGGACCTCGGAGAAGGGGACTCGCCCCGCACCGCGCGCGCCTCGGCCTCCGCCGCCGCCGGAGTGGGGCCCAGGCCGGGGAGGGGGTGGGGGGGTCGCCGAGCGTGATTGGAACGAAAACGAAATAAAAGCGGCGTTAAGTGAAATAGCTAACTTTGTTTTATTAAATAAAACGACTTAAATAAAAGAACGGAGAGGAGTGGGCCCTGCCTCGGCGCAGGCTCGCCCCCAGCCCCCGGCGCGTCCCCCCCGACCACCTGCTCGGCCGCCCCGCCTCCGGAGGCCCTCGCCGGGGAAGCAGGTGGCCGGTTTCAAAAAAAAGAAAAAAAAAGAAGAAAAAAAAAAGCCGAAACTTTGATTATTTACACGTTTGGGCAAAAGTACAAAGTATAATACAGGCGCCCGGCCCGGGGGTGCGGGCGCGGGGCGGAGAAACGTAAGGCGCTTTCTTTGTCAGGCCCGGGCCCGGGGCGGGACGGGGCGCGGGGCGGGGGCTCGGATTGTGCGGCCGCGCGGAGCCCGGGCCCAGCACCCCCCACCCCCCCCCAGCCCTCCGCGGCCCGGGCCAGGCCACGGCGGCGGCGGCGGCGGCGCCCCCCGGGGCCTCCTCGAGCTCGGCGGCCCCTTCCCGCCTCGGCCGCGGCTCCCTCCCCACCCAGCCCGGCTGGGGGGCCCGCGGCGCCCCGCGGCGTGGGGGCTGGCGATCCTGGGCGAGCGTGTGCGCGGGGAGCGCTCACACCAGGGAGGTGACGGCGGGAACTTTGGCGCTGTCCTCCTCCCAGGGCTGCAGGTTCTGCAGGGCGAAGAGCGACGAGTTGTGCAGACACAGCGGGTCGGGCTGGATGGAGTCGCTGAGGCTCTTCTGGAAAGCGTCGTGCTGCAGCTGCAGCATCAGCCGGCTCGCCTGCTGCCGCTCCGCCTCCCGCTCCTCCGCCGTCTGCCGCCTGCACGGGGGAGGGAGAGGGGGGCAGCGGCGTCAGGCCCCGGCCCCGCGGGGCTGCAGGCCTCCCGGGAGCGCGGGCCGGCCCGGAGCCTCGGGGCGCACAGCCCACCTGCTGCCCGCCCGGGGCGCTGGGCACCGGAGACCGGGGGCCGGGCAGGCCGGGGGTGTCGTTGTGCGCCCTGCCAGCGCCGGCAGGGCCTCCGCCCGCCCACCTGCACCCCCGGGCGCGGTGGCTGCGCCGACAACAAAGATCGTTCCTTTCGCGGGACGACCGGGCTCGGCCCCGCGGGCGGCCGGGTCACCGGGCTCCGCGAGCGGGCGGGCGGGCGGGCGGGCTCGGCCCGGTCCGTGCGGGGGCCCCGGGCGAGGCCAGCCTCCCGCAGGCCTGCCAGGGCCCGGCGGGAACCCCTCTTTCAGCGCCGCTTCGCTGTTCGCGGGTTGGATGCAGACGGGGCTCGGATAAACGCAGGGCCGGGTCGGCACTGGGGGCTCCAGGGGAACCCAGGACGCGCGCGGGTGGTCGGAAATCCGAGAGGAGCAGCGGGGGAGGAAGAGTTGGGGAGGGGGGACCGAAAGGCAGGGCGAGAGGGCCCCGGGGAGGTTAGGCGAGGCAGGCGGGAGGCGGGAGGCGAAATAAAGCGAAAGGAGCTGGAGAGGCGCGGGACGGCGGCTCGGGGAGGGCCCCGGAGGAGGAGAAGCCGGGGCGCGGGGGAGCGGGGCGAGACCCGGGGGCCGGCGGGAGGGAGGGCGGGGCATGGAGACCTGGAAGGCGAGCTGGTGGGGGGGCCGGGGAGGCGCGGCCCCGGCCGGGCGCAGAGGGGTAAGCGCGGGCGGCTGCGGCGGCGCGCGGCGCGCGGCGGGCGCAAGGTGGGCCGGGCCGGGCCGGGCCGCTCTCACCGCCACTTGGTCCTCCGGTTTTGGAACCAGGTCTTGACCTGCGCGTCCGTCATCTTGAGGGACTTGGCGAGCGCCGCCCTCTCGGCCGAGGCCAGGTACTTCTGGCGGTGGAAGCGCTTCTCCAGCTCGCAGATCTGCACGCGCGAGAAGGACGTGCGCGGCTTCTTACGCTTGGGCGGCGTCCGGTTCTGGTAGGGGTGGCCGATGCGCCGGGTCACGGTGAAGGGCGTGAGCGCCGCGGCGGCTGCGGAGACACGCGAGGCCCCCTGAGGCCCGGCCCCGGGTCCGCGGTGGTCGTTGGCGCCCCGCGAGCACCCCCCCCCCCCGTGCCGCCCGCTGGGGCGCAGAACGCTCCGCTCGGTCGTGGGTCCCGCGTCTCCCTCCAGCCGCCTGGGAGATGCGCCCCCCCTGTTCCCTGGGCACCGGTTTATCTCCCTCTCCCCCCCACCCACCGAACGCCCCGACTCCTCTCCCCCTGCGGCTGCGGGGGGGACCCGGGGCGCCTCGGCCTCGGCCGCGCTCGGGCCTCCGGGGTGGAGCGCACCCAGGGCGCGGCGCCTCGGGGCCGGGGCGAGAGAGGGCCGAGGCCCGGTGCCCGCCCCGCTCACCTGTGAAGCGGTCTTTGACGAAGCGGCGGCTGCTCTCCATCCACGGGAAGTTGAGGCCGCCCAGGCTGGAGACGGCGGGCACGGAGGGCATGGCGGGCAGCGCGCTGGGCAGCGGCGGCGGCACGGCGCCGGGCAGCGGCCTGTGCGCGGGCACCCGGATCACGCCGGCGGGCGCCAGGCTCAGGTTGACACTGTAGGATCCCGCGTCCTCGAAGGGCGCGCCGAGGCCCGCGAAGGAGGCGGGCAGGGAAGGGTACGCGGCGCCCGGACGGGCCCCCGGGGGCGCGCCCAGGTAGCTGGCGCCGTCGGGGCCCCGCGGGGCCGGGGCGCTGTCCTGGTCCGGGCCGTTGAGGATCTGGTCGATGCCGAAGCTGATGGGCTCGTGCGGGTGCGGGGTCTGCGCGCTGGCGGGCGCCTCCATCCTGGGCGGGTGGCCGGGCTGCGCGGGGCTGGGCGGCGAGGCTGCTGGGGCCCCGTCACGGCGCGGCCATGGAGCGCCCGGCGCCTCGCGTCGCACTGAAACTTTGCCAAGAGCGCGCGGGCCCGACAGGCTCTGTGTCATCTTTTCTGGAGCCGAACCTGGAGTTTCCGCCGCTCACCCCTCTCTCGCGCCGCCGCCATTGGCTGCCATCAACAAGCCTCTCTGCTCCCATTGGCTCCCGGCTTCCCATAAAGGGCCTAATTCATGGCAATGGGAGCTGAGGGACTGTTCCAAGGTGACATCATTTTAACAAAACGAACAATAGGTCAAATTTATTAGCCGCGGGGATAACGGGCGGCGGGTATTAGCGCCCCAACCGCAGCCTCCCCACCCCGAGAGCTAACGAAGCTGCGAATTAGCAGACGCTCCCCGCTCCTCCGGGCCGGCCGGCCGGTGCGGCCGCTTCCCCCGCCGCCGCGCGGGGCCGGGCCGGGCGCTGTCCCGGCGGAGCGCTCCTTTCCGGAGGGGGTTTTCGTGGGCTTCCCCCCCATATTTTTTTTTTTTCCATCCGCGCCCCAAACCAAACCCCGTGCATCCTGCCCGCGGCCATGGAGCGGCCACCGCGGCACGACCGACCGACCCTGCGGCTCCGCGGGAGCAAGCGTGGACACACTCGGGCGCCGGCGGGAGCAACGAAAGGGGCGCCCCCCCCCCGCCCCGGGGTGCCCGCTCCGCGCCCCCGGGCGCGCGGCGTGACGCGAGGACCCCGGCGCGCTCCCCGCTGCCCGGGACACCGACCCGCGTGGGCAGAACTCGCCCCGCGCCGGGGCTTCGGCCGCGGCCTCGCCACCGCTTTGGAGACGCTCCCTGGCCCCCGCCGGGGGCGGGCCGCGGGGAGGACTCACAGGTGCCCACGCGTGCCCGGCCCGGCGGGGCTGGGGGGCCTGGGGCCCGCCCGCTGGGGAAAGGGGATCCGGCCCCTCGAAATTCGTTGCAAGATGGTCGGGATGGCTGGTCGCGCGCGCGGGGACCCGCCCGGGGCGCAGCGGGGGTGGGGGCCTCGGGTTCCCCAGGGGCAAGGGCGGGGGTGGCGGGCATGGAGGGCGCAGAGCGGGCTTTCCGGGGTGGGGGGAATGGGGGCGCGGTGGGCTCCTCCCGCTCCCGGGCAGCCGGGGCGCCCCAACCGCTCCCTGTGCTGCTCCCCTGGTTGGAGGGGCAGCGGAGGGGCTGGGCGGACTGACCGCTGGCGGGGCGGTCCCCCCCACACCAGCCCCGGCTGTCTCCCCGCGGGGTGGTCGGGGGGCGGTCTGCAGATTCGTTCTCAGCGGCTGGCGGGGTGCGGCGGACTCCCGGCTGCTCCCCGGCCTGGCCTCGCCCCCCAAAGCGCTCCGGCCCGGCGGGCTCGGGGAGAGGTGGGTGGCCGGGCGGTGGCCGGGAACGCGTGTCCAGCCGGTGACCTTGAGCAGGTGACGCGGTGCCTTTCGCTTTGGTTTTGTCCTTCGTGAACCGCGCGGGGCGGTCTGGGCCGGAGCGAGGCGCGGAGCGCGCGGGCCGGGCCTGGCTGGCACCCAGTAGGCACCCAGCAGCAGCTGTGGCTGCCCTCCCGCCACCCGTGCCCCTCCCCCCGCAGCGTGATGGTTGGTCCTGATGATTCTCGTTTATTTGTTCGCAGTTTTGTTTTCTTTGCGGAAGCTCAGCGTCTCTCGGGGAGAAGGATGGTTTTGTCTCCAGGGGGGGCCAGCCTCAGGGGGTCAGACCGGGCAGGAGGCAGCCGGTGGGGGACCCTTGCTAATAATGGGGCCTGGACAAAGGGGAGGCCTGGGGATTCGCATCTCCAGGCCTGGGTGCCTGAGGCGGGCGCCCCTGGCTGAGTCGCTAAGCCTGGTGGAGCCTCAGTATGGGTGGCAAGAAGGAGGCGCTGGCAGGATGAGGGGAGGGGGGTCCGCCACTCCCTCCAGGGACAGGCACCTCCAGATGGAGCCAGGCCTCCTGCCTCTCATTTTCGCTCTGCCTCTGGTGGGAGTGTTGGGGGGCTGTTTGTCCCTCACTGCCCCTCCTGGAGCCTCGTTTCTGTATTTGGGGAGCAGAGAGGGTGAGCCACCCCCAGGGTGGCCTGAGAAGTGAATGATGAAGCGCCCGCCGTGAGAAGGGCGGTGAGGTAATGGCTTCAGTGACAGCAGCCCGCTGCCAGAGGTGGAGGATTGGTGTGTGCCAGGCAAGAAGGGGCACCTGCTGGTTCCTGCCTGACAAGAGCCGGTGAGGAAAGGACCACTGTCGATCCCACTTGTTACCCCACGAGGGAACTGGGGGTCAGAGAGCTCCCGGGACCCCCAGGCCCCACTCAGGGTCCTCACCAGGGCCACGGCCCCCCTGGCTTCCAGCGCCCTGGACCCAGGCCTGTCCTGGCCACTTCCGGTGTCTGTGTGGTTGGGAGAAGGAGGCTGCCGCCCAGGATGTGGGCACGGACTTAGGGAGGAGCTGTGGGTGGGGTGAAATAGGGCACAGAGAGTAGCCCAGTGCTCACCTCTGTCTACCAGCGGGGGGCTCAAGGACTGATCCATCCTCTTTGTGCCTCAGTTTCCCCACCTGGTAAAGCAACCGGACCCACGCCATGGGATTCCGTGAGCTCTTCCGGGGAACGCATGCAGCGGGGTGCCGGGCAGGAAAGGGCCGGCTTTCTGAGGTCCGGGTGTTCGCCAATGGCCACAGACTGCTCCTTTCTGATCCAGACAGAGCAGAGGGGTCCGGAGGAGGAGTCAATGGGGCAGCCATATCCCTGGGACAGGGGTTCCCAGAGAGTGTTCCTGGTCCAGTAGCAGCCTCACCTGGGGATCTGTTAGATGGCACGTTAAGGAGCAGAAACTGGGGGCGGGCTCAGCGCTCTGATTTTAACAAGCCCTCCCGGTGACCCGCTGCAATTCAAATGGTAGCCAGGCCCAGAACACCGTCTGTCCATCCGTCTTCAGATCCCTGGCTCCAGCGCCGTGGACATGTCCTCCCAGGGTTTGAAACTCACGTGGATCGGAGTTCAGTTCTGCATTTCTGTCTCCGGGTTACTCAGCGGGGCCTTCGGATCTTATCTGCCAAGGTCTGTCTATTTTATTGGTCTTAAAGGACCTTTATTTCATTATTTTCTTTTTTAATTTCAGGAATGCTTTGATTTTTTAAAAATTGATTTCCTCTCTCTTGAAGTGAAAATTTAGTTCATTTAAAAAGCCTTTATTATTATTTTTTAAATAAACATATTTAAGGTAATAAATTTACCTCTGAGCGGTTTTTGGCCAAATATTCTTGGATGCTACGAGGTGTTCCTGAGATTGCATTTTTGCTGTCCCTGCTTCCCTGCTATCAACGGAACAGTCACACACGCGTGAAACATTAAACTCTAAGAACTGGGGCTCCTGATTGCAGAAGGACTTCCGGGGTGCAGTGCATTCTCTGCGATTCCCCAGGAGAAGCTGGAGGAAGGATAGAGCGGGCGGAGGCCTCGCTGGGCGTCGGACAGGAGGGGGAGGGCGTTAGGGATGAAAGGCAGATGCTGGGATTTCCAAGGATGCACATGGCGTGTGCAGGAGGCTTGCTGCCTCTGACTTCCGGTGTGACTGGAACTCCATTTCCCTGCCTGTACTCAGGGCTCTTAAACGTGTTTGGATCTGCATCCCTCTCTGAAAGGTTGATAAAAGTTTCATGGACAACTTCCCGAGAAAAGGCACAAGCACATGACTCGGCGCACACGCCACGCCACAGGCCGTGTACCGGCCCCCCTTCCGTTCCTGACTCACCCCTGGCTAGGAGCCTCAGCGGCCCTTGCAGTTCTCACGATGGAAGGCTCTAGACACCTGCCAACATTTCTCTCTGATCATTCATGTATTCAACAAATATCTCTCACCGAGCACCTACTCACATTTTCTGAACGCTGGGCCTCGGTTTCCCCATCTGGAGTAATGAGTTTGAGGTCACCCATGGGGGGCTGGGGGAAGAACCTTCCAGAGGTCAGAGGAAGGCAAAGGTCACTTGCTGTGTGCTTCTCAGCACCCCCCCCCCACCCACCACACACACCTCATGAGACTGAAAGGACAGGGTCTAGGGGAGCGAAGTCCCCGGCCAGGGCCACACAGTTGGGGGCTGGAGCTGGGACCGGAACTCAGGACTGTCTGTCTGTCTGTCTGTCTGTCTGCAAAGCCCATGTTTTTCTTTGTCTTCTCCCCATTTTCCCTCTGGGAGCGAGACCCAGTGGAGAAGGAAATCCGTGGAGGGTGTGAATGAAGGAACCCAGGGGTGGGGTGAGGCTGGCCATGGTGGGGCTCCCTGTTCCCCCAACTGGCTCAGAGTCCCTTTACAGCGGGACAGTGTTGGCGGCATTGGGTTCCACGTCCCGGGCTGGCCCGGGGCCTCACCCACCGGAGGATCGGCAGGGGTGTGTGGTGTTAAACCAAAGCGCACACAGAGGTCAGCCGAGGGGACAGAGGGGATAAGGAAAGAGCCCACGCGTGTCCGTGTCCGTGTGCCGGGAACTCATCGGTACTCACCCAGCACTCACCCCCCCGCCTACCCCACCCCACCTCCCGCTCAATGGCTGGCCCTTTCCATGGAGAAGACCCAGGCCCCTCCCTCACCCATCCCCGCTGGTTTTCCTCCTTGCTCCTGTGGCCTTTGGGACCCAGATCTGACTTATCCTGCTCCCAGCTCTCAGAGGACAGCGCCTTTGTCTCCGTCCCCTTTCTCAGTGACAGGTGAGTGAGTGACGAGTGCTCCCCAGGATGCTGGTGCTGAGTCAGACCGGTCTGGCCTGCGGGTGCAGGCTGGCAGGGAGGCTGGCCAGGGGCTGGGGGTGTGAGCAGGTGAAGGAGAAGCGGGAGGGATGGACACCCCTTTCCCCGTGGGCAGGGCCGGTGAGAGATGCAGAGGGAGTGTGAGCAGGGCCCCAGGCAGGAAGAGAGTGTGTGCGGGTGGCAGGGATCGGTTGGTGCATGAGCAGGCCCACGCCACGGGCCTCCAAACCCACCTCGTGCCCGGTGTTTGCCCCCCCCCAGCAGCCATTCCCCCTCCGCCCGCTTTGTGTCCTACAACTTTCCTCTCCTCCTGACAGATTTCTCCACTAAATTTGACTTCGTTTCAACACTTTCGTTGGGCAAATCACATTAAGATGGATGTTGCAGGTACCCTTTATGGTTTATTTATCGTGATACTGTTTGTATCTCACGCTTATAAATAACTTATGTTATAGCTTTTGTTTGTGGAAATGTAACTTACATATTTTATTACGCTTTCTGTAAACCTCAGAAAGAATCCTGTCAGGGAAGCGCTGGTATCAGCAATCCAAACTATGGGACGTAAAAATCGACACTAACATTATTTTTTAATATGCCAAGGAGGCAGGTTACTCTTGCTGTAGTTTGAAAGGTTTGCTGTCATCGTAAACTTACACCTCAATAAAACATTAAAAAGTCTCCAGGATGATTTTATCAAGTTCACGGAGGAGGAGGAGGAGGTGGCAGAATCCATAGACACAACACCCTGGGGCCCTGGCGTTGGACTGGCCTGTCTTGGGGGGAGGGCAGCCATATTTGGGGGGTCCCAAAGGGTTCCAGATGCATTCCCCCTACCCAAGTGTCCCCCAACACCTGACGTGAGGACCTAGTTTGAAGGATTAAGGTGCAAAAGAAGGGAGTTTGGGGGTGGGGCTGACCTGACTTTGAATCCTGGCTTGTCCACTTTGCAGCTACGTGGCCTCAGGTCCGACTTTCAGACTCAGTTTTCCGATCTCTAAAATGGGGATAACATTTACTTGACCTTCTTCTTGGGAAGCACTAAATTCATACGAGACAGCAGTTTGCAGTGGGACGGAGGTGTGCACACTAAATGACTGTGGTGCTAATGAGTTAATGTTCCAGTTGAAACTTCCACTCTCTCCCTTCCCCCTCCTCCCCAGGGGAGCCGAGTTCTCTCACAGCCTCCCCCGAACTGCTGGGCTGGCCCCACGTACGAAAGGTTCCCCGGTTTCTCTCAGCGAGCCGCTCCCAGTCTTTGTTCGCATGCTCAGCTCTCCTGCTAGTCCTCTCCTCACTGACCTCAGCCAATGCCCGGGCCAGGCAGCTTTGGCCGAAAGGGACATCCAGTGCCACAGCGCAAAGGCGCTCCGAGGTGGGGGCACTCTGAGAGTGGAGGGAGCTCGGGCCAGGCCGAGAGGGCTTTCGGGGCTGCCCAGGCCATCACAGTGTGGGGCCTTGTGCCCCCCCACCTCCCCCATAATCCTAGAAAAGCCTGATTCGAAAGAGCCGAATGGAAACATCCAGAATACAGCTTTCTGGAGGGTTAGGGTCTGAAGTCAGCGTAGAAGGGAAGGAACGAGCCAAGTCAGAGCACCTCAAACTGCTTCCTGCTGGAGCATCAGCGGAAGCGATAGGCTTGGCACAGGGTCCCCCACTGCATGACATGACACAGGTTTGCGCATCAGAACATCAGAAGCAGTGGTTCTCAACCTGTGGGTCGCGACCCCTTTGGGGGTCGAATGACCCTTTCACAGGGGTCGCCTAAGACCATGGGAAAATGCAGATATTTACATCACGATGCATCACAGGAGCAACATTTCATGGTTGGGGGTCACCACCACATGAGGAACTGTATGCAAGGGTCTCGGCCTCAGGAAGGTTGATCAGAAGGATGAGGTGACCTGCACTCCTCACTCGGGCCACCTGCTTGTTACCTGCCCCCACCCGCACCCCCCATTTATTTCTTCCCGTTGTTGAATCTGGGCATGTCAGCTACGCCTCTGATCCCATCAGAGCATGGAATAGATCCACCTACTGCTCTTTTGGGGTGGGGGTGCCCCTGAGAGCTTGTTTTACCCTTGGGACACGGCGTTCCCACAGAGAACTCTCCCATGGGCTCCAGGTTTCCCCAGGAGCACCCTCTGCCCCTCGCCAGGCCCAGTTCCCTATCAGGTCCCACTGGTGGGGGTGAGTGCCCAGCCTGGGTTCTGGAAATGTCCCAGCTTCCCACTCCCGTTCTTCCCTGAGAAAGGTGCAGACGGAAGTGCTCTCTCGGGGGAAATCAGGATCCCAGCGGGTTTCAGGGGAGAAACTGCAGCCAATCCCGGCCTCTCTAGCTCCGGCCAGAGCAGAGCGGGGGCAGGAAGTGTGAGAAGGGCTCCCGAGCATCCCGCTCCCGGTGCCCACCCCGTGCTGCCCCCCAGCGTGGGGGGAGCTGCTCTAGTGATTTGAGTTGATACAGCAAAGGCGACAGGTGCCCGAGGCTGGTGACGAGGGGTGACTTCCCGGTGGCGCTCTCTGGCCCGCTCTGATGGGGCGCTGCCTCTGCGAGCTCCCTGAAGAGGACCATTCGGCAATGAGCTGAGCCTCTCAACCCCCCAACCCCTCAGGAACTGACTCCTGCTAACCACACCGGGGAGCACAGCAGACCCTTCCCCTTGTGGTGACCGCAGCCCGTGAGCCAGACCTGGAGGGGAGCACCCACCTATGGGGGGTCGAATCCCGCCTGGGTAAGCCACGCACCACCTCGGAGTCCTGGTTTCCTGCTCAGAAATGGTAGCGTTGCTGCCCTCCCCGGACTGTGGGGAGGACTGAGGGAGATAAGGCAGGTCCCACCCACGATGCTCAGCAAACGTTCTCAAAGTTCGTGCTGAGCTGCCTGCTGCCTGCACTGGGCTCTGTAAGCAGCTGCGAGCAGGCCCCGCCGGGGTGCACAGTGGCCAGGCCTGCCGGGTCCCCACCAGCAGCTCCCCGAGGCCAGGCTAGGCCGTCCTGCCTGGTGAGCAACCACACGTGACCTTGGGCGCAGCAGAGCGAAGCAAGGGCGCCTTGTTATTTTCCTGTGAGAGCTGACCTGCAGAGGATGCTTTGCTTTTCGACCCGATTTCTGTATAGAAACGGGCGCTGGGCTGGGACAGGCCTCTGCGAAGCTTTTCTGTGGGTGCGCGAGAGACACTAAGCCCCGAGAAACACAGCTTCGCGTCAGCCTTCTGCAAACGGGATGTTTATAAAGTTCAGAATTTGCCTCCTCGGGGAAAACTGTCTTCCCCTGCTAATAAGACACAGGGTAAGGCTGACACCACCGAAGAGGCGATGGGGCCCCGTCTGTAACACACTTTTCCTGATTCCGGGGCTCACACACGGCACACAGACATTTCGAGCTACACTTGGGGGACTTGGCTTTTATGTGACAAGTCTGTTGCAAAATTCCTATCGAGAAAGGTTTCAAGAAACACCGGCCCGGGAAACGAGATCCTAACAGGAGCCTGTGGGATGTTCTTCCGGGGAAGCCGACCTCTCACGTCTCATCTGAAGCAAAGGGCACGATGTTTATGACGAGCCGGGGCCCGAGGACAGAGCAGCGAGACCCGACAGCCATGTGACATCAGTAGCCTCGTCACAGTCCCTCACAAACCGCAGAGGCTCCTCGTGTCCCGGGAGTGGGGTCCCTCGTGATCCCCACGGTCCCGCCTTTTCGCGGAGGGATGGACACCCACTATTCCTCCTGCCCCGAGCATCTGAGCTCGGGCACCTAGAACCGAAGCCCAGAAGGCAGAGCTGCTGCGGATATACATTTTAATTAGGTGCCCCCGCTTCTCCAGATGAAACGGAGGCAGAGGCTGGCAGCACCGGGGAGAGCTGGCTGGGGGGGCCGCTCCTGCAGGCAGTAATGGGCCAGCTTAATTCTTCTAGGCGGACCCGCTGCAGATTTATGCCAGCGAAAAGCAAACGATGTTTGTAAGCCATTTAATCGTGTTACTGTCTCTCCGCTTTATCAGAGGCTGCCGGCCCCCGAACGAGCGGCTCCCGTCACAGGATCGGGGGGATCTGTCTCGGGCGGGATCCGCGGTGCAGGCTGCTTCTCCGCCTGGCTTGCGGAGCCATTAACGCGAACACAATTAGGTGCAAACCTGGTTTATTATGTTCTTTGGTTAAATATCGTCTCCACCCCTGTCAGCGCATGGTAAGAACAAAGATAACGATCTTTTATAGAAAGACGCAGAACGCTTTTGCTTTTTCAGAGCAAATAGGAATTTACACTGTGCACGCTACAAATGCTCATCCTCAGGCCGGGCTTAGAAAAAGGGAGGGCTGGTGTTGGGGTTGCTTTGAAAAACAGAGTTCCCTGGGCGCCCGGCAGTGCTGTCCGGCCCCAGACCACAGTCCCTGGGAGCGGGCTCTCGGCACGTGTCAGCTCATCATGTCCAGGCCGCACGGGTCGGCGCCGCCGTCGCTGCGCAGGGCCTCTGCCACGTCCCTTCTGAACACGGACAGGTTCTGGGTGAACCTGTGGGGAGAGGAACAGAGGCCCCTCAGTGCAGGGCTGGGCTGCAGAACCTCGCCATGACGACGCCTCAGTGGGGTCAGGACCCTGGAGAGGGCCCTCGGTCCAGCCTTCTTCCCCCTCTCACGACCACACCTTCCCCTCCCCCAACCCCCCGCCCAGAAAACCAGGGTTACCGCCCCAAACACTGACCTTTTTGAGGGGTGCATTTTGTGGCTGTACGATTTAAAAACTAGAGGCCCGGTGCACAAAATTTATGCACAGGAGGGGGGGGTGCCCTCAGCCCAGGCTTGTTTCCTCTCCTCCTTGAAGTGCTACTGAGCAACCAGCACATCTCTCAACCTCTTCCTCATCCTTGGGGGATGTCCGACTGCCGGTTTAGGGGCATTAACCCCAGCCATTAGGAAAATCACACAGAATGTCCTTGGCATATAGTGTGGTTTTATGAGTTGTTTTAATATTGATGGCCATTCCTTTAAATAATATCTGTTTATATACAATGCAGCTGGTACTGTGTGAATTCAGAATGTTAATATCACAAAATCATAGAAGGTTGTAGTGGAAATAACCTTGAATTGTCTAGTCCAAACTTTTATGAATATTGGAATTCCCTTTTCAAAGATTTTGAATGCTTTTTGTCCTAAGATGCTTAACCAACTTTTGAGGCAACCTATTTTCTGTGAAACGACTGGGGGACTCCTGCTACTATCTTCTCCCCTGTTTCTCCCCCCGCCCATGTCCCCAGGTGGGGGTGAAAGGACTGGGAGACTCCAGTGGGGATGAGGGGACTGGGTGCCACCATCTTTGTGATGGCATGATGGTCAATTTGCATATCCCCTCTTTATTAGATAGGATTGTTTTTAAAAAAGCTGCATTACACTTCGATGTTATAAAGCACATAAAGAAAATGCTGAAGCTGTTGTGCCAAGCACTGGGTTGAGTTTACATATAAATTCATTTAATCATCACAAGTCTTCCCAAAGGCAGGCATTAGTATCCTCATTTCACACATGAGAAAACGGAACTCACTACTTCAAAAAAGCGGTCGCACACACAAAAGATTTTTAAAAAAGGGGATCACTGGGTTACGCTGTGTTCAAATTCTGGCTCCACCACTTCTTACCTGGGTGACCTCATATGGCTACATGGTGGCCAATATGAGTAGCTACCCTATAGGAATGTGGGAAGTGAGGGTTTATTTATTTTTATCTTTTTTTTAAAAAATGTATTTTACTGTGTTTTTACAAAGAGAAAGGGAGAGGGATAGAGAATTAGAAACATCGATCAGCTGCCTCCTGCACACCTCCTACTGGGGATGTGCCTGCAACCAAGGTTCATGCCCTTGACCTGAATTGAACCTGGGACCTTTCAGTCCAAAGGCCGACGCTCTATCCACTGAGCCACACCAGGTGGAAGTGAGAATTTATTGAGTGAACTGAGTCAATGCCTGAGCGAGCTCAGCAGAGTGCCTAGCACGTGGGAGACAGCCCGTCCTGCCGGCTAGTGCACCGGAAGCGGAAACGAGGCGAGCGGTCTGACCCCATCTCACATGTGCTCACGAGGTGGCGCTCAAATTCCCCCCTCCCTCCGCCCCCCGCATTAAGGGCTCCCTACTCGGTAACTCTCTTCTGCTGGCTCCGCAGGTGGCCCTTTCTGCCTGACGGGCATCTGGGCCAGGAACAAAGGCAGGTGCCCGAAGAGCCCATCCGATTGGCCTTGAATGGGCCTCTCTCACTGCCATGCAGCCTACAGAGGTCAGGGGTAACGCTGAGGTTGGGGTCCACCTGACCTCAGAGCAGTGCCCAGGCTGGTGGCTCCTGGGATGACTGACTTGCATTTCAAACGGGGTAGCCTTTGAAAGATCCCACTTTAACAACAGGATGCCACAGGCGGCTGTTTCCCTGAAAACCTCTTTTTCTCCATCACTCCTCACTGTCTATCTTCTGCACTAGAAGCTCAACTGGTTTGTCACTGGTATCCCCGATGTCCGGCACAGAGCAGATTCTCACTAAAATGTGTGCACTGCTGAAACCGGTTTGGCTCAGTGGATAGAGCGTAGGTCTGCGGACCGAAGGGTCCCAGGTTCGATTCTGGTCGGGGGCATGTACCTTGGTTGCAGGCACATCCCCAGTAGGAGGTGTGCAGGAGGCAGCTGATCGATGTTTCTCTCTCATCGATGTTTCTAACTCTCTATCCCTTTCCATTCCTCTCTCTAAAAAATCAATAAAATATATTTAAAAAAATATATATATAAAAATGTGTGCACTGAACGAAGGAACAGACGGACGAAGCCAGGCGGAGCTGGTTCCTCGTGCTTAGGTTTCCCGGGCCACTCACCTGTCCCTGTTCTTGACGGACAGGTTCTGCTCCACGCCTTCCATCAGGCTGCGGAAGCACTGGGCCAGGGCCTCCTGCTTGGGGAGCGGCTGGCTGCTGATGAGGCCCGCCCTCAGCTCGCTGAAATGCTGCGGAGACAGACAGGAGTCAGAGCCCCGGGACGGGCTGGCCCCGCTCCATTTGCTCGGGTTCTAACTCAGAGGAGCGTGGACCAGGCCCACGCAGAACGCGAAGCCTTTAGAGCAGCGGTTCTCCACCTTCCTCAGGCCGCGACCCTGGCATCCAGTTCCTCATGGGGTGGGGACCCCCAACCATGACATGTTGCTACTGTGGTGCATCGTGGTGTAAATATCTGCATTTTCCGAGGGTCTTAGGCGACCCCTGTGAAAGGGTCGTTCGACCCCCAAAGGGGTCGCCACCCACAGGTTGAGAACCGCTGCTTTAGAGAGAGCTGAAACAGCAGAGGCGCTCGTAGGGACAAATGCATTCTCCTTCCTCATAAAACCTCCCGCTCTAATTGTCCCGCTGTCACCGAACAATTCCGGCTGCTGGGGTCCTGGTGGCGAGAGGTCCACCTGACGCTGCTCTCCACCAATGGCAGCGAGGCTGACAGGGGGGGGGCTGGACTAGAAGGGCCCCTGCAGGCAAGGCCAGGCTCCCAGACCGCTGCTTAGTGACCGCTGCTCATACAACCGCAGGCCCCGCGCCGATCCCGGCCTCTGGGGTAGGATGGGCATGCTCTGCTGGGCGGCGTCAGAGACGCGTGCCCAGCTCCTGGAGAACTTTCTGGCCTGAGGAAGCTCTATCACACCCGCTCATACAGCACGGGGTCCTCGCCCTCGGTGGGCGCTGGGGGGCCTTGCACACAACGGCTCCTAATCACCGGAAGCAGCCTAATCCCAGCGCAAAGGCGCCGCTCTGCCAGCCGCGCGTTTCTGCTTCCCAGCCCCAACAGCACGCGATTTAATTTCCATCATGCATGAAAACAGCTCACATCAAAAACACACGTAATTAATATGGAGTCACACTAACCCTTAACTACCATACATCAGAGGCGTTAGGCTTAAAGCGCCACGTCTCCCCGAACAAGCTTGGGAATGCACAAAACGACTTATTTTCCCCCTTTTATAATGATGCAGTGACTCACACCAAATCGGGAATTATTAGTTTTTCATCCCCAACCGTGAGATATTGCCTCCATCAGGAAAGTGTAATATTGTGATGTCATAAGCGTTTTCTAAACACTGACTTCGCCCTCATCCCCTCTCAATCATTTTAAAAGAACTGCCCTCCTTTATAGAGCGCGGGTCTAAATCACAGTAACACCGCGGGAAGATGAATGGCAGCGCGACGGAATGTGGCGAAAATTGGATACTTCAGCACAGGTGAGTGATGAGACAGCTCTTCGCTTTCTGATATATTTTCTCCTTCTATTAGTTTCCTTCCCAGGCCGGGGTTCGGCTTGAATTTTAATGTGGGCGCTGCCTCCGCTGGCCCAGTCTCCCCCAGCGCCGCCTGATTGTGCAGACAATTCACTCTGCGGGCAGGGAGCTGCGCCCACTGGCTGCTGGAGCGGTGGCTGCAGGAGGCAGGACTGGGGCGCCGGCTCCGGGTGCGGAGGGGCTGCCACCACCGGGGGAGTAGGGATCCCGGATTGAAAAGGGGGTCAAGGGAGGAGCAAAATGTATTACCGCTCAGAATTCGTTTGGAATTCAAGGTGAGCTTGAGGCGCTGCTGAGCAAACCAGCGCCCAGCGCGTGGGAGATTGGGGAGCCAGAAGAGCTAGTCCTGAGGCCCTGGCCTCACCCAAGGGCTGAGGCTGCTGGGAAGGCCTTCTGGGGGTACCCGGCTTTGCCCCTGGGCGCTCGAGGCTCCGGCTCCGTGGCTCCCCGTCCTTCATGGTCACTGCCTCCCCGCGGGCCTCCTGCACCCACACTCACCTTCTCGTGGAGCAGGATGAGCCCCAGGAGAGGCCTGGAGACGGACCACTGGTTCCGGCAGTCTTCGAAGACGATGGTGTTCATGAGGACGGACATCATCTGGAAGACAGAGGCCCATGAAGACGCGGCTGCCTCGGCCCAGAGGCCCCCCAACCCCGGGTTCTCCTGGCTCGGTCCCAGCTGCGTTCTTCCTCCATGCCCAGCTCTAGGCGGGAGCCCAGCGCCCCTTCCTTTCGGTCTCTCGTTTCAAAGGGTCAGGTGATGGAGGGAAACATCTCAGAGAGGGAGGAATGGGAGTTTCCTGCTGGCTCGGGCTATTAAAGGCTTCCCCTTGCTCTTTTGTAAAAAACACTTGTATTGACTTTTTAGAAAGAGAGGGAGGAGGGGGGAGAGCAAGAGAGAAACACTGATGTGAGAGGGAAACATCGATTGGCTGCCTCCTGCACAGCCCCTACTGGGGACTGAGCCCACAACATGGGCATGTGCCCGAACAGGAATCGAATCGGCAAACTTTCAGTGCATGGACACCCAACCCATGAGCCACACTGGCCAGGGCTCTAGTTGTTCTTCATTCACTAGTTCACTCACTCCCACACTTCACTCCTACATGTACATCCTCATCCGTTCTCTCTCTCTTTTTAAAAAATATATTTTATTGATTTTTTTACAGAGAGGAAGAGAGAGGGATAGAAAGTCAGAAACATCGATGAGAGAGAGACATCGAACAGCCGCCTCCTGCACGCCCCACACTGGAGATGTGCCCGCAAGCAAGGTACATGCCCCCAACCGGAATCGAACCCGGGACCTTTCAGTCCGCAGGCCTATCCACTGAGACAAACCAGTCTCGGCTCATCCGTTCTCTTAAATTCAAAGTCTGCAAGACACCCAGGGGCGGAAAGAACCTTCCCTGAGGAGCTAACTAGAAGCTTCCTGGAGCGACCACCCAGGAGGCAGAGGAGGAAGCAGGGCTGAGGGGGAGGGGCACTGTGCAGGGGGGGGGTTTCTTCTGGATCTGGAGGGGAAGTCAGGGAAGACCCCAGAGAGAAGGTGATGTTTATGAACTTCACCAAACACGTGTTCTAAGCAGAGACAGCAGAGAAGAAGCTGGGAGCGCAGGAGGCTGGGAGGCGGTTCTGCGATGTAAGGGGCCCAGGTCGCAGGAGGAGGACGGGGGCCAGGCGGGCAGACCCTGTGGAAGAATCTGGAGGCTGATGGCACGGGAGGCAGTCCTGGGTCTGCGCTCGGTTTGTCGGGGAACACGCAGAGTGACATCACGGAGGCAGCGGCTGCTGCAGAGCCCGCAAGCGGTGGGAGCAGCTCCGGTCGTTCCCGTGGAGTCAGCCTCCCACTCCAGCCCCGGCTTCCACAGCTCAGAGTTCCCGCCTCAAGGGCAGGGGAGATGGCGGGGATGGGGCCAAGGCTGACGGCGCTTGGGTGGCCCTGGTTCCATGCCCTGGCACTTCTGCCATCCCGTTTACCCCAGAAGCTCAGGCAAGTGGCTGAACCTCTCCCTCCGCGTCCGTTTCATTAGCCAGAAGAGGAAATTATAATCCTGCACACGGAAGCGCTGAGAATCAAAGGAGAGGGCGGATATGTGGGTACAGAGGTGCTGCGAGGAGTAGATAGGGCTGCCAACATTTAAGGCAGTGGTTCTTAACCTTCCTAATGCCGGGACCCTTTAATACAGCTCCTCATGTTGTGGTGACCCCCAACCATAAAATTATTTTCTTTGCTACTTCCTAACAGTAATTTTGCTACTGTTGTGAATCGTAATGTAAATACCTGTGTTTTCTGATGGTCTTAGGCGACCCCTGTGATGGGGTCGATGGACCCCCAAAGGAGTCGCGACCCACAGGTGGAGAACCACTGATTTAAGGTGTATAACCACAACAGCAATGCGCTTCTCTGTAGCTCCAAATATCCCCCATGCATACATCATCATCATCGTCGTCATCATCACTGCGCTTTTAGGCCGGCTGCAAATGAACCCTGCCCGTGCGGACGGCCTGTATGTCCACTCTCCCCAGAGGGAGGCGAGGGCTTCCGCCCGGTGCTGAGCATCGTGTGCAGATCACACACCCCCATGCATAACCTAACAAGCCACCAGAGCCACAGAGCCACAAATTAAGTTGACAAGCAAAACTAACAGATCCACCGAGACAGCCTAAAATATTATGGGCTTCACAATGTGAAGGCAGAATGGATATCTTAATGGAAAAGATGAAAGTTAGAGGTACCCAACTCCTCCAGTAACTGACAAAGCATCCTGGAGTGATGTGCCAATTACTTTCTACGGTTCTCCCGTGGATTCATTTGTCTGAACGCATGTATTTATGTCTGTAATAAGTAAGGGGAGGTTTGAATAAAACACTTTTCTAAAAATAAAGTTAGCTAAAGTGGATTTTTTTTTTTTACCCTTCCGGAAAAATGGAAATTAGTGAGCCAATCTGCTCAGAAGGGACTGACGGGGCAGCTCGGTGCCGGAGGTCTTTTTCCCGGTAATCGTGGAGGGTGCAGGGAACAGCTCAGCCTGCGGCACGCTCCTCTGGAGAAGGGCCGTGTGCAAGAGCACGGGGCGGGCTGTGCACGACCGAGTCCTGTCCTGAGTCCCGTCCCGAGTCCCGTCCCGGTGACGGGGATGCGAGAGCGGGGAGGCTCTGTGGTTACAAAGCCAAGTCTGCAAGGAGCGCGCTCTCCGTCTGAATGGAGCGGCCCTGGGTCACAGACACCGTCGGATGTGCCCCGATTTTTTACTCCGACTGGGTGGTCCTCCCTGGCGTGGCCCCTGGAATCTCCTGGCTCAAAGACGTGCCCCATTTGTTATTGATTATGTACCGATAACTCAGGTTATGGTCTCCTCACAATCATCTGTCACTGAGAGTGAAAAAAATTACCTACTCTGGTAAATAGTTCAAAAAGTATCCCTATCGCCGAGACCGGTTTGGCTCGGTGGATAGAGCGTCGGCCTGCGGACTGAAAGGTCCCGGGTTCGATTCCGGTCGGGGGCATGTACCTTGCTTGCGGGCACATCTCCACTGTGGGACATGCAGGAGGCGGCTGATCGATGTCTCTCTCTCATCGATGTTTCTGACTTTCTATCTCTCTCCCTTCCTCTCTGTAAAAAATCAATAAAATATATTAAAAAAAAAGTATCCCTACATGTCCATCAGATGCACGGCGGACGCGCTCACAGCCTGTGCAAACCCATCAATTGGCATCGAATGTTTTGAAATGATGGGGGAAAGGTATCGGAATTTGGTCTGGCACGTGTGTGGGTATGGATTGTGCCTGAGGGGGCTTCTGGTCTGAAAACTGGCAATCTTCTAAACAAAGCTACTCTACACAGCCCCGATCTGAAAAACGAAACGAAGCGCGTTCTGTCCCGGGTCCCTGCCTGTGACACCGGAGGAGGCACTGCTGCAGAGGCAGCTCGGGTCACGCCCAGAGCCCACCGCTGCACCCCACAACGTGCGGGCACTCCCCCCCGAACAGGCGCTAACGCAGCGCTTCCTGCTCCATCTGCTGACAGAGTCCGGGAGATGGGGTGTCTGCTGGGCGCTTCTGTGGATCTGGAAGCCGGGGCGGGAGGGGTAGGGAGAGGAGCCTGCAAACGTGTGGGTGCCGGGGGAACGAGGGACTTGGCTCTGTCTCCCCAGGGCCCTGCATGCCATCAGATAAACCGCAGAGCCTCAGGAAGAAGCTCCTGAGAGAAGGCGTGAATACATGGAAACCATAAGCGAGTGAATGCGGAAGAAAGAGTGAAATAGCCAGTATAAGAACTAAATGAACATCCTGCTGAACAGTAATCTTTTTTTAATATATATTGATTTTTTACAGAGAGGAAGGGAGAGGGATAGAGAGTTAGAAACATCGATGAGAGAGAGACATCGATCAGCTGCCTCCTGCACGCCTCCTCCTGGGGATGTGCCTGCAACCAAGGTACATGCCCTTGACCGGAATCGAAACTGGGACCTTTCAGTCTGCAGACCGACGCTCTATCCACTGAGCCAAACCCGTTTTGGCAAGGGCAATCTATCTTGTCTGGGTGGCAGAAGGTGGCTTTGGTTTAGACCAGCGATTTTCAGCCTTTTTCATCTCACGGCACGCACATAACTAATTACTAAAATTATGCAGCACATCAAAAATATGCCTTTTGCTGATCTGACAAAATTACGCAGCACACCAAAAATATTTGCTGATCTGACAAAAAAAATAGGTATAATTTTGATTCATCCCCATTTGACACCTATGGTTGTGTTAGCTGTTGTCATTGCTCTATTTGATTATCTAAGGCAGTGGTTCTCAACCTTTCTAGTGCCATGACCCTTTAATACAGTCCCTCATGTTGTGGTGACTCCCAACCACACTTCGTAACTGTAATTTTGCTATTGTTACGAATTATAATGTAAATACCTGTGTTTTCCGATGGTCTTAGGCGACCCCTGTGAAAGTGTCATTTGACCCCCAAAGGGGTCGCGACCCACAGGTTGAGAACCACTGATCTAAGGGAAAAGAGGTCAGTGTCCCTGGCTAGTCAGGGATTGCGGGTTTTTAACATCCTTATGGCAAAGAAAGGACAAATGTAAGAAAAGGTGAGAGACCGAAGAGGCAGTGTCCATGTGCAGAGATCTAGGTGTGGGGGAAGGAGGGGACAAAGCAAGGGTGACCAGGGCTGTGCCCAAGAGGGCATGCTTGCGGAGTGGGGTCCCTTAGTTGCTAGGCGGGTGACTTCCGGGGAGAGGGATAGTATACAATTGACCTGTCCCTCTGGCCACGCTGGCCGGCCTGGGTGTTGATGTAACAAGTAGCCGAGGCTTTGAGGGGCAACCAAGGGTAAATGCACCGAACACTCCAGCGCAGCTGAGTCTCAGGGAGCCTCTGGCACAGGAGCGGCGTGCGGAAGGCCAGGAAG
This sequence comes from Lasiurus cinereus, assembly GCA_011751065.1. Classification (NCBI taxonomy): domain Eukaryota; kingdom Metazoa; phylum Chordata; class Mammalia; order Chiroptera; family Vespertilionidae; genus Lasiurus; species Lasiurus cinereus. The sequence continues at coordinate 976,465 of JAAGEH010000434.1, forward strand.
CGGGGAGGGTCCAGGTCGGGGAGAGCTGAGTGCTGCCGAGGCAGGAGAAGCTTCCAGAGTGTCTGCACCTGGAAATAGGGCAGATGCTGTCCTGTGCTGGGGCTGAGGCCCGGGCGCAGCCATATGGAAATGAAATCCTTCTCAGATTAGGTACCAGTCATCTTTAGGGAAAAGGCATCAACTGCTCTCTGCTGCCTACCGATGTGGCGTTAGTGGAATGTTCCGGAGAAGGAAAGTAATAGACAAACAAGCACATATTTCCCTGCCTGCATTAACTAAGCCTCACCATCTGAGTTACATTAAATCTTTTAATATCTGTGCACATTAAGTCCACTTGTACATTCTTGTATGTCTTTGTAGCCTCAAAACAGAAGCAAGTATTTAGCACTTTAAATGAAAAAAAAAAATCAAATGAGACCCAAGAGGAGGTGAGCCTCTTTTTTAAAGCAATAAGACGGCAATCAATTATGGGTGACCCCTCCTCCCCCCCAAACTCATTTGGGAGCTCTGCTTACTTGGCCTTCGCACAGTGTGAGATTTGCTTAAAAATTTTTTTTTTAAATAAAAAAAGGGGGGAGGCTTCTTACCAGTGAAGTTCCTGCGGGACTGGTTCCCTCAGCTAGCTCTGGTCACATGTTACTCTGCATGTCACATCTACACTGACAGTCCCCTCTCCTCCACCCCCTTACGGAAAGTTAAGGGATGCCTTTTCTCCAAGTGACAAATGACCTAGAATATTTCAAAACTCTCCCATCTATTGTAAAATCGAAGGAAATACACAACCTGGTGTTGCTGTTGTTTCAATTTCCTCCATTACCAACATTACCCCCCATTCTCCCAACATTCATTTGAATCATCGTTTATTGGGGAAAGAATTACCTGCCAGTCTCCCAGCTTATAAGAAAGAAGATAAAGTTGGAACGCAACTTCAGGATTAATTAATTGAGAGGACCGCATGCAATGTGTCTATTCTGAATGGTACAGCACACATCACGATGAAAACAGTTTTATTTTCCACGGTTGAAATAAATTATCATAAATAATTCATTTCCGTGGCAGAGATGTACTGGAAAGCAAGAGCAACGAAATTGACTGCACACTACACTGTGAGCCTCCTTCTTGAATCTTCATTATCCATTGGAAACTTTTTACGAGAAGTAAATCATATTTCAAGTGGCTGCAGATCTCATAAAGCAGCTTGCTGCATTAAAATACAAGCCGAGAACCCGGGGCCCTGCGAGGCTGAGGGCTTTGCCATCAGCTCCGGCTGGGAGACTCTTTCTTCCTCTTCTCTGGCCAACATCACACAGAACGCTTTCCGGTTGGATGTGACAATTAAGCATCGCTTGTCAAAAACATCATCTCCATTTTCTCTGCGTAGGAATGGTGGGAAAACGGAAGGAGAGGAACACTTGCAACTCCCAAGTCATGTTCCGCTCCTTTTTATTCCGGTGATTTCTATTTCTAGTTCCTGGTCCTGCACGAATGACTGGCCTATACCAGCCCCAAGGGGGTCCCCAAATTTGCCAACAGGTGTGTGAGCTCCAGGGCGGCTAACAAAGGCACAGGTGTTCTGGTTCTGTTTAAAGGGACCCGCCTGTCTTCAGAGGATCTTTCACCGAAATCTTAACAAGTGCCCAGAGCATCACCAGGTAAGGAGGATGTATTCCAAATAGGAAGTAAAAGGAGGAGAGGCAGAGGCAGGGCTTGGCACAGCGAGGAGCCATTAGCTCCCGTAGAGGAAGTTTCCGAGAGACCTTCTGAGTGGAAAGAGGTAGAGCTGAGGGCGAGGAGAAGACTGGGCCGAGTCCAGGTTATAAAAGGCCTTTCAGGTTAAATGCAGGGATGAGTTGGGGCCAGTGCATAAATGGGAGCTTTCAAAGGATTTTTGAATATTGATGAGGCTTTTGATTTGGAACAAGAGAGGACGGGGAACTGGGGAGTGGCGGGGGGGGAGGGGGGAGAAGGAGAGGGTGGAGGTGGAGGCAGAGAGCACGGGTGGCTCCCAGGGCAGAAGTCCAGGGAGAAGTGATGGAGCCTCAGCAAGGCGGTGGCAGCAGACAGAGAAATGGTCACAGTTCTTTTTTTTTTTTTTTAATATTTTTTAATTGATTTTTTACAGAGAGGAAGGGAGAGGGTAGAGAGCTAGAAACATCAATGAGAGAGAAACATCAATCAGCTGCCTCCTGCACACCCCCCACTGGGGATGTGCCCGCAACCGAGGCACATGCCCCTGACCGGAATCGAACCCGGGACCCCTCAATCCACAGGCTGAAACGCTCTATCCACTGAGCCACACCAGTTTCGGCTGGTCACAGTTCTTGACTGCACACCCAGTTTCCCTCCCACTCAGCGACCTTTCCCCAAGAAACAGGACCTGACACTGAAGCTGTGCGTGAATCCTAAGCTAAGAACCTGGCCTCGGCCGAAACTGGTTTGGCTCAGTGGATAGAGCGTCGGCCTGTGGACTGAAAGGTCCCAGGTTCGGTTCCGGTCAGGGGCATGTACCTTGGTGGTGGGCACATCCCCAGTGGGGGGTGTGCGGGAGGCAGCTGATCGAGGTTTCTCTCTCATTGATGTTTCTAGCTCTCTCTCTCTCCCTTCCTCTCTGTAAAAAATCAATTAAAAAAATATATATATATATTAAAAAAAAAGAAAAAGAAATGTAACAACAACAACAAAAAAGACTCGGCCTCCAGTTCCAGGCAGTCAAGGGATGGACGAGGCTGCCCAGCAGACCCACAGGCCAACGATAAGTTTGGGGGACAAGGAGCAGGGACATGAGGCCCAAGCAGAGGACATGTGCATGCGTGACAGCGATGACGACAGGCTCATGCTGATGGGAAATGTTCAATGACAAATAAACCCGGACCGAGGCCAGTCAAGCCCGGGGAGGGGAGGGAAGCAGCGTGCTGCTGTAGGAACAGCATCACCACTGGGCCGATGAACATCGTATTTCACAACAGGACCACACGAGGCATAATGTGAGTCCTCCGAGCAGAAGGCGATGAATATTGTATCGCCTAATAAATATGTTATCCCTGCATAGGAGGTCCAGGCCTTCGCTGCCTCCCATCTATCACGTTCTCCCCGATCCCGGGAAGGGACTGGGTTAGGTGGACGGAAAACCTTTCAGAACCAACAGGGGAGGGCTATTGCCCTCATCACGTTCAAAACGACTTGGCGTGGGGAGAGGAGGTATTTCTGTGGACAATTCACGGGGCCCTCGGAAGCTTTTTCCATTGAAGACGAGTCCAGAGTTCGCTTTCAACCCGCAGAGGACGGCCGCTGCCCTTCAGGTTTGAGGGTTTTATTTATAGTTGCCTAAATGGCAGCGCAAGTCCTGGCCAAGAGGCTCGCAAGGTGATTCAATGATGTTACCGAGAGCTGGAAGCTCTTTGCCTTAATAATAATTACACAGGGACCCTAAGAAATGAGAGTGACTAAGAGTACTGGGTACCAAACCTCCTTCCTGCTGCATCCAGACATTTACTGAGCACCTACTGTGTGCCAGGCTCAGGGTCAGAGCCCCTCCAAGAGCCTACAGTCAGGCAGAGGAGGAAATACAGAGCATTTCAACAGCGATAACGCCCAAACCGGTTCGGCTCAGTGGATAGAGCGTCGGCCTGCGGACTGAAAGGTCCCAGGTTCGATTCCGGTCAAGGGCATGCACCTTGGTTGCGGGCACATCCCCAATAGGGGGCGTGCAGGAGGCGGCTGATCGATGTCTCTCTCTCATCGATGTTGCTACCTCTCTATCCCTCTCCCTTCCTCTCTGTAAAAAATCAATAAAATATATTTTTAAACAGCGATAACACAGTACAGCGAGTACCCCGAACACATGCCAGCACAGGAGGCTTTGAGAGATCGGAGGAGGCTGGCTGTGCCTGCGGTGGGCACGCAGGGATATTGAACTTGTAGAAAATAGAGCAAAGGTTGGCAGTCAGGTGGGAAGAAGGGCAGTGAGCGCAAAGGTTTGGAGAAGTGTTTGGGGGACCAGATGGCCGTTCTGGGGGGCTGGGGAGGGAGTATGGGGGAGTGCTGGTGGCTGACAGAGGCCAGATCTTGTGAAGGGCCTTGTCGTGTGCTAGAACATGGCCTTTGTCCTGCAGGGAATGGGGTACCATTCATTCTGAGGGGATCTTAGCGGTGATGTGGAGGTGGCTTGCAGTCCAACCTTTCTCCAGAGGAGACTTCCGGCGGCCTGGCTCAGCTGACCTCTTCCAAGAAGGGGCACCTTTTGGCTGTTCCGGGGCTCCGGTGCCCTGTCAGGATGCGGCTGGGCGCCTGGCCTGCCGCCTCTGCCGCTGGGACGCTGGGAAATGGCACTGCCATTATTTCCTTTGGCCGCAGCACATAACTTAATAGTGTCCCCTGTCAGGAACGGTTCTCTTTGTGAGGAAGCTTTTTATTGATGTTCAACCTTCATTTTCCCTTTCTTCATATTATCCCATTATGCCAATACTCCATTGTGCCATGCTAAGTAATTCCCTTTCCGCCTTGGCATTTACATCTCCCAAGTATTTATAGACTGATCAAAGGCCCCATTTAGTTGTCACTTAGGCAGGCTATACATATTTAGCTTCTTTAATCTGGCCCCATAAGCCAGCCCTTCCATTCTCCTAAATCACACGAGATCCGCTCCTCCAGGTCCTGTCAGTTTGCTCCCAGCCTTTGTGTGACGGGGGCTCGGGGAGAAGATGGGGCTGGGAGGGAGGTCTCGCTCGGTCTGTGGGATGAGAGGACAGTATCTGCATAGGGTGGGACCTCTCTCTTAAAGTGCACACTCCCTAAAAGCAGGCCAGGCCTGAGGAGCGAGGAATCCTGCAACCATTCCAAATCAATACTCCATTCTTAGTTCTTCTTCTTCTTCTTTTTTTTTTTTTTTTTTAACATATTCCTTTATTGATTTCAGAGAGGAAGAGAGAAGGAAAGAGAGATGGAAACATCAATGATGACAGAGAACCACTGATTGGCTGCCTCCTGCATGCCCCCACACTGTGGATCGAGCCCAAAACCTAGGCATGTGCCCTTGGCCGAAATCGAACCTGGGACCCTTCAGTCCGCAGGCTGATGCTCTATCCACTGAGCCAAGCCGGCTAGGGCCCATTCTTAGCTCTTATTATGTGCTAGCTGCATCCATGCAACGCATGCCCTGAGCTCCTACTATGTGCCAGACACTGGCATAGAACGGAACAGAATGTGGTCCCTGTGGTCTTATAGCGTATGGCAGCCTTGGGATGTATTCATCTCTCACTGCCCACCCATCCAGTTGTTTCCTTCTCCTCCTAAGGGTCTCAGAGAAATGATCCCTAAGTGCACGAGCACTCTGACTGACCAGCTCCCCGCCTGGGCCTCCTCTGTCTCATCTGTACGAGATGCTGCAGAAGTACGGCACTAACGCAGCTCCTGCTTAGGGTGTTCGTTCTCGCGAGACTGTCTGGCACTAAGAGACTTCTCTGCAGAAGCTGCACTTTCCTTTGCTGTCCCTCCTGGCTGTTCACTTCCTGTTCTTTGCTCATATGACCTCCGCTAAGTGTGCCTGTGAATGTTGTTCTCCACGGCACCAGTGTTCCAGGTTATGGAATAGGCTGAGCGGAGAGCTTGAGAGTAATGAGTCTTGGCTCAAGTTTTGGGGAGTCTGGGCTGCAGACTGCAGGAGGCAAGAGGTCAGCTGCCCGATCCTGGTGACCAGTTCAAGTAAGGGAGAGAATTTGCCGGGCTGAGGTGCTGGTTTCCTCAAAGAGGTGAAGTAACTATTCCAAGGTCACAGGTCGGAAGCACTTAACTGGTATTCCAAGCCGGGTATGCTGGCTGCAAAACCGATCTGCTCTGATTGTTATAAAGTAGAAGGTCCTCGCCTGGCCAGCTTCAGACCCAGGAACCAGCAGGTCATGGTTCCATTCACAGGCAGGGCACATGCCTGGGTAGCAGGCTCGATTCCCCAGTAGGAGGTGTGCAGGAGGCAGCTGGTCAATGATTCTCTCTCATCGTTGATGTTTCTATTTCTCTCTCCCTCTCCATTCTTCTCTCTAAAATAAAATAAAACATTAAAAAAATTAAAGTAAAAAGTCCTCAACAAACAACTTGGAGAGGAGGAGAGAACTCCCTCAGTCTGAAAACTCTGCATCATAGAATTAGAAAAATATAATTTTTCTAAGCATGACAAGGGAGACAGAGGAACATCTAAGATCTCTTTTGGTTGCAAATCATACAAAGCAGGATGGACTCACAGAGGAGGTCAAGGATTAGGGAATCTGTAGCTCGTTCTTTTTTTTTAATTTAATTTTATTGATTTTTCACAGAGAGGAAGGCAGAGAGATAGAAAGTCAGAAACATCGATGACAGAGAGACCTCGATCAGCCGCCTCCTGCACGCCCCACAGGGATCAGACGTCCATCCAATGAAATCTCCCCCTACATACTGTGAGTACAAGCTCACACCTGCCCCAAAGGCTGTTATCAGCGTTGGTTAAACGTTCCCAGAGTTAAGACAGAAATGCATAAACCAGTAAAGACTTAGTTCACAGCTCCAGCACACTAATCTACTTCGGAAACATTTCACACAGGTTACCTTTCACGTATGTGAAAACAAGCAATAATGGTGATGAATAAATTATGCCATCATTAAACCAATCCTCATCTTATAGTGGTCCCTTCTTTCCAGCAATTCAAAGAGCTTCTCGTGCCATTCATTCAGTCGCAATGCACTCAGAGAAAGAAGGCTGGAGGAATGCAGAAGGCAGGGAAAGGCTGAGACCCCGGGAAGCCTGAGGTGGTGTAAACTGTACGATTAGAGATAAGAAACCCCGCCTTCCATTCCAGGCACCGATATTTACTGGCTGTGTGACGGTGGGCAAGTTACTTTGCCTCTCTAAACCTCTGCATACCTTTCCCATACAGGTACTGATATTAAAGTTATGCATGTACCTATACTCCCAAGTTAAAAAATCTCCATCACTGGCCTTATCTACTCATTAGGATAGAGACGTTAGGTATGAAGACACTGCAAACATGCAAAGCATCATAGAGTTGATGTTCATTCTTCTTTTTTTTTTTAATGTATTTTATTGATTTTTTTACAGAGAGGAAGAGAGAGGGATAGAAAGTCAGAAACATCGATGAGAGAGAGACATTGATCAGCCACTTCCTGCATGCTCCACACTGGAGATGTGCCTGCAAGCAAGGTACATGCCCCTGACCGGAATCGAACCTGGGACCTTTCAGTCCACAGGCCGACGCTCTATCCACTGAGCCAAACCGGTCTCGGCTGATGTTCATTCTTGCCATTGCAAGGCGATGCCTGAGTCTGCAGGAAGAGTAAGGGTGAAAAAGTCCATTTTGGGCCAAGAATCAAATCCACACCATGCCCCACCCAGTCCAGTGAGTGTCTGTAACTCTGACAACGCGTCTCACAGAAAGAACTCGGAGGAAGGCAGGATCCGTGGACGGGGCTATTCCCATTAGGGAGACCTGAGTAATCTGGCTGCGATTTCAGAACCAAATCGTTTTGCGAGGTGCAGTCTTGGGTTGGGATTTCCTGGAAGGGGTACTGCTCCCATTTATAAATGAGCCGCAGAGAGAAGAACAGAGAAGTGACTGCTACCTACACACTTCTGCAGACAAACTTGACACGTTTATTGAACTCCCTCTTGGTCGGGTGAGTCTATACTCATTAGTTCACTTGGTCCTCACAACCTCCCTGAGTCAAGATTCTTGGCTGGGAGGACAGCAACTGCCACAGACACAACTCAGGCCTCAGAGGGCTGCCTAGGACCACTGGGCCAGCAGGACAGCCGGGCCTCCGAAGGGCTGAGAACCAGGAGCAGAAGCTGGCGGGATCTGCCTTCCTCTGGAGCTGCTGGTTTCTCGCCGAGATTCCCGGCAGGTCTGCCTTTCTCTCTCACCACGGACAGGCCACTTCTCCGCGCACGTGGCAAGGACTGGCAGCCCGTGGCTCTCGATTTTTCAGGTCAAGATTAGAGGCTGACAAACACTTTATTTGAGTTTTTTATGACAAACACTTCAAATGCCAACTTCTAAATCCAGGGAAAACTAATGGAGGCGTCTTAGACAAGGGTTTACCTCTTGTTCATTCAGTTCTCCCCAAAAGAGGCCCTCAGGTTAATAAGAATATATGGATGAGCCGAGACCGGTTTGGCTCAGTGGATAGAGCGTCGGCTTGTGGACTGAAAGGTCCCAGGTTCGATTCCGGTTGGGGGCATGTACCTTGCGTGCGGGCACATCTCCAGTGTGGGGCATGCGGGAGGCAGCTGATCGATGTCTCTCTCTCATGGATGTTTCTGACTTTCTATCTCTCTCCCTTCCTCTCTGTAAAAAATCAATAAAATATATTAAAAAAGAAAAAAAAAGAATATATGGATGAATGAATACTGTGTCTCCCATGCCCACCCTCCATCCCCACCAATCCTGTTTCCAGCCCATGTCAAAGGGGCATCACAGCATGGCTGAGAGCACAGGTGCACGACACTGGGTGAGTGACCTGACTTCTCAGAGCTGCCGTTACCATAGTTTGACTCTGAAATGGAGATAAATATCTGCCTCACAGAACAGCGGGACTTCAACAGAAATATGTGTGTGTGTGTGTGCAAAGCACTTAGCACACAGGCCTGGCATATGATAATTATCGGCACTTCTTTTTCATCACCATCATTCACTGTCTTAATTCTGTTTGAGTATCAGGTCGCCCTTCCCTAGTGACCTCGTAGGTCCTGGCAATGCTGCAGAAAACAAGGTTTCCGTTACAGGATGGACGAAGAGTCTAGATCTTTCAGGAGGGGTGCAGGGGTGCGGTAAGGAAATACTCCTAACCCGGTGTGTTCTGGTTAGCACAGTCAGCCTCTCTGTGACCCCATGCAAGTTTAGGGTTCTTCTGGTGAGCCCCGGACTAGCTTGGGGGTGACTCAAAGATGATCTCAGGCAGCACTATCCCCACCTATTGCAGAAACGCCGCTTAGGGGAGAAAGACTGTGCTAGGATTAAAACTTGGGGTGCAAATACGACCCAGGTGAGTTCTGCTTGTGCAGTGTGGATGGATGCTGCTATCCGTGCTGTCGGCATCAAAAGGCAGTCTCGTCCGAGTTGTTTTCTTTTGCTGAGAATTCTTTCAAGATGAAAAGCACTGGAGGCAGCAGACAAAACTGTCCCTTTGGAACGTCAATTATTAAACATTTCCCCAGAGCTGGTGGTCAGTATTTAATCGATGGATTAGCGGTTTTCCTTGCAGAAGTTTTAAAAAAGGTAACATTTGTGCACTTTTTTTAAATCCTTAATTTACAGTGATAGCCAATTTGCCAACCACTATTAATGAAAAGGCTAAAAACCGTCTAGCTTGCCACTCGCCATTCTGGATGAGAGTGTTGTAAAGCATGCCCCATCACCCCTGGGCCAAACCCACCTCCAGCTCTGCTTTTTCCTTAGGAAATGTCCCTCTGCTTTGCATGAGTGCGAAGGAAAAGGTATGGCCATTGTCCACTCTTTACAGCTCCTTTGATATTCTGAGAGCGTTTGCCACGGACTAATAGCAAAACGGACTGTGCTAAACTGCAGCTAAAAGAATGATGACAGATTGCAGCCCCCTTAATTCATAAAGAACAACACTGGAGCCCCTGGGAATGCCACAGCCAGCCACTGGCACCCAGTGACTTCACGCCGAGTCACAAACTACTTCATATTTTTTTAGGTTCTACCCAGAGGTTAATGGACAGGGGGTCTATTTATTTCCAATCCCCCTTTTATCAAGAGCGAGCTCTTTTTTTTTTTGGCGCTCCTTGGCAAACATTACAATTTGCCTCTTCTATAAATCTACAAATATAATTGCGAAATGACATCATTCTGTTTTCATTTAATTACTCCTGAAAAGCTTTCTAGTTAATATTCATTACGCACAAGCTAATTTAAAAGAGAAAGAGACGCAACTTATTCAAAAAGATGTACTGTCATTCACGGCAATAGTTATCTAATATACAGAAGTTAATAACGCAGATTAATCTACAAGTCCCTTTAAGCCATTCGCGAGTTTGGAACAACTGCCTCTTTGACCTTTCACCCTCACGCTGTGCACCAGTAGCAGGTGCCAGCTGTACAGAAATTACGGCTGCGCATCTGAAGGCAAGATCTTTTCTTACTTTGCCTCTGACCAGCAGCTGACCTTGTAGGAGTGATTGTTCCTGATGCCGGCCTAAAGGCTACATAAACCAGCAGCAGAGAAACAAAAGGCTACATATACCAGCTGCCTGGCCTAAGGGTACCATCGTGGGCTGACACCTCCACTCCTTCGCAGGCGTTCCAAATCGCCCCTTGTTCGTTTCCATGCATGCATTTCGTCCTGGTGATTTTGTGCCAGGGGCGGCGGGGCGGAGGAGAAACATCCCCTGAACCGCCACCTCGGAAACCCATCCCTTCCCTCGAACTTGACTTCTGAGTATTCCGTGTCAAACTGTGCCATTAGGATGCTAATCTAGGTCTGATTTAGCAACTTTAATAAGAGGCTAAACCCTCTTGTAATTAGATAATAAAATTTTATTATGTATTTTAATATTAAAAGTCTTAAAATCAAACTCTTCAAATTATACGCTGGTCTAGGACGAAGGGACTTAAATAGCAGAGCCCCCCGCCCCCCGAAAATGGGGACCCGAAAAAGCACACTGAGGCTGATTTTTCCTTCTCAGAAATGTAAACAGGGAATTCCTACGTGGTGGCAGCGAGAGCTTCGCCACTCTTAATTATGTGCGGGGAGGAAGGAGTCTACGCGCGGATGAAGCACATTGCCATTTCCAGCAACGGCATGAGATGGCCCTGACAGTTATTTCTTGGATACAAATTACACAAGTAGACAAACAATCCCCCTAATGATTAAATGCAGTTATGTACATAGGAGAACACCAGTGCAAATGGTAACACATTGAAATGGTTTTCCTTCATTAAAAAAATTATAGATGATATTAAACCATCAATCACGGCGGAGGCACAGGAGTTGCAGTGTATTGTCACCGGGTGAAATGAATGGCTGGAGACTGGGTTCTGGCTCACTCAATCTGGTGCCTTCGCTGTTGCTTAGTCACCCAACTCTCTGCTGGTTTGGGCTACATCTGGTGGATTCCGGCCCTTGCAATTAATAAGGCGGGGTGCGCTGTCAATGGATTGCATCTTTAAACTGTGCTTGGAGGGACAAAAATACAGGTCCTGGTAAACACCCCCCAAAAACCCCCCTCTCTGTTCTGTTAACCATTTGGAACTGTATTGGGAGCATTTCTTTCTTTCTTCACCCGTGTTTAGGATGAAATTTTCTTGTGGCTTTTCAGCAGGGTGATTAGATAGGATATAATAATAATCTGCCAGTATACTGATCTGACCTTGGCATTACCATTTAGTTTGGTATGTAGTAAGGAGTCTATGACCACACCAGATTTGATACCTAAGGTCTCCGCCTGCAGATTGAACTTCTGATATCGATGTTTTGCTTAGTTTTGCAGACGTCATTGACTAATTTGATAATTTATTAATCAAAAATGGCTTTCTATATTAACTGGATTTTGTGTTTTAAGATATCATGTTTTGATTACAGTTGAAATAGTTATTCAACAACTAATTCTGTAATAAAAATAAAATAAAAGTGGCAAAGATATGGTTCATAACAAAGGATTTGGACTAAAATCCTGTTCCTACAGATGGATAGACAGATAATATGTAGTTTCATGGATAAGATGCCGTTTAAATGAGTTTTTAATATCATAAACTTTAGTTTTCTAAACCGATCTGTAGTGTGGGTGGTCACAGATGAATCATTCCTAAGACTTTACTCCCTTTTAGACTCTACTACCTGGCTGTTACCTAGACATTTCTATCCAGCCCTGGTTCTTTTTGATATTCTGAATAATTAGATTGTTTTCTCTCTCCCTCTCTTTCTCTTCCCCCCACCCCAACTGAAGTTTATCTGTGCCTCAAACAAATTTGATTATTTTGAAAATAAGATTTCTGAGAGGTGTTCACTGAGTTTCATTGCCCGTTTATTGCATCCCTTCTGTATACAAAATAACTGCATCCTTTTAAAAACAACTAATCAAAAAAGTGTGCTTCCAAAATGATCACAACATCAGAGAGAAATAAAAACACCATTGCAGCAGGCCACATGAAATGGTGTGAGAAGTACAAGGTCCCTGCATGGGAAGTCTCACAGTTTTGAAATTCTCCAGGACGATATAGCACAGAGAGGGAAAAGAGGTAACTGGGCATATAGTACTGACCTGCAGAGTACAGTACATTGATTTTTTAGGGAGAGCAGGAGAGAGAGGGAAAAACAGGGAGGAACCTCGGTGTGAGAGAAACACATGGATTGGTTGTCTCCTGCATGACCACTGAGACCAGGGAGCCTAGGCCAGGGAAGGAACCTGTAACCAAGAAACGTGCCCTTGACGGAAATCAAACCCAGGGCCCTTTGGTCCATAGGCCGATGTTCCGTCCACTGAGCCAAAGTGTCTGGGGCGAGTGGCCTATGTTTTCAAATCTGGATTTCTGGCCTCTCTTTGAGGGGAAATCTCACTATATCTCAACACTGAGTCTTGCCTTCTTAGGGGAAAGCAATTCGCTGGAGCTGTGGATGCTGCGCCCTTTAGACAGGGGATGTGATCTCAACTCCGGTTTTCTCCAGGCAACCTTATCCCAGGTTTTTGCTCGGCTCTAAGGCACCTTAGACTGTCCAATGGAAAGGAGAGGAAGAGGGAGGCTCGGAGGAACCCACGTGTGAGTTTCAGACTTTGTCATGTGAAAGGATCTAGGAATGAGCTTCGATAGAGCTAACGGTACTCAGTGGTAGAAGCTTTCTTTAGAAAAGAGAAGCTGTCTACAACCAGAAAGAGATGAACAATGGCATTCCCTACTGATGAATCAGGGATAAAAATCAGGACTCAGCCTCGGGATGTGCTGGGAATGGGGGCTGGGTGCAAAAAACACTAGTTTCCCCAAATTCATTTCACAGTTGCCATGTGGATTCCATCCTCCAAAACTCAGGTGAGAGTGAACCTCAGGAGCTACATCGAAGGACCATCATGAGATGTTACACTACCAAACTCTGATCTTCTCAAGAAGACATGCCTTACTAATGCTACGCCCTTAGGGGCTACAGAATCAGAGGCGGGGTATGGGTGTAACAGAGAGGAGAAGCTGGTAACTCGGCTTCGGTGGTGGGAGTCCCGGGCTCTCTGTACCAGCTGGCAAAGCAACCTTCCTCTCTCTTGCCCGCTGCCTCTTTGGGTCATTGCCCATCTGCTTCATCCCGGCTGCAGCCCAGAGTTGAGGTGTAGGATGACGGCTCTAAATCACTCCACCTTAAGGATGGCCCCGGCGGGACTTACTGGAGCTCAACTTGCCTCATGGCAAGCGCCTGAGACATACATCCTGCTTCAGGTTTGTCACCCACCGGCTATCAATTGCGGTTAAGCACGTGAACCCTGGAGTTGAGCAGAGCCAGGCTAAAGTTTGAATTTTCCCACTCATTGCCTATGTGACCCAGGGAAAGGTACCTAAACTCTTTGTGCCTCAGTTTCTTTATCTGGAAAATGGAGATCATGTCAGAGAGATACTATGATGACAAAATCAGATTAAATGCTTAAGAGCTTAAGCTAGTGCCTGCACATAGTAAGCACTTATATTTTGCCAATATCATTTTTTTTCCCTAGAAATAAATACAGAGTATACAGAGGCTGCTCACAGCAGCATTTGCAAAAAACTACTGAGTCATGACATGTGAGGTCCTATTTTCCACTTTTGCTGTCTAGTGACCTATCGCTTGCTTCCTTTAAACCTTTTCAAACCAGGCTATCCTGATGGTCTCGTGAATGGCCTTTTAGTGTGTGTTTCTGATATCCATCTACTGCCATGTTTTTTATAATAAAGTTGCAAATCAACCAGACTGAGCGAATGGGTCATGTGGAGGGCAGACTCTCTATTTAGGGTTCACTAGAATGTCTTTAATAACATTAGAAAATCTGGCTAATTATTTTTTAAGAGGCTAAGAGACATGAATATATTTCATCTGCCTAAGTGTTTCCCACTGTGAGAGGCTTGCTAAGGTTCTATAGGCCAGACTCTCAACATCAGTTAAATATGCGGCTGCACTTTCCCCCGCTTACTATTATAGAATGGAATCTTAAGTATGAAAGATGTCTTGTATAGGATGTCAAAATGTTGAGCAATATCGTTTCAATCTAAACACAGAAATGAAAAAAGAGCAGATGATTTCCCTTTTGCCGTAATTCACTTTGGGATGTATGTCATAAAGAGCACTATACAAAAGCAATTTTCATTGATTGACTGACTGATTGAGGAAAGGGTGAATGTTCTTTCAGTTTATGTCCCTACTGAAGTATGATTCTTACAGCTCCTGACAGCTCGTCACAATCTGTAGTTAAATGCCAGGGTAGTGCAAAAAGAGGGGCGGGGGGAGGGCGGAAGGGAGAGATCATAATTAGAACTTTTTGGGTTTTTGGTACTTAAGCCAAATGGTTAAATAGATGTGGATAAGATAAATTCAAAACTAAATGTTCTAATTCCCCCGTTCAATGTATTTAGAGTTTAAAGAATATAATTGCTAAAAAGACCTTGTTAATACCAGGTAAGTCAATGGCAGAATCTAATCAGTAACACTGCTGCTCACACAGTCCTTGTCCTACTTCTGTGGAAGGCACTGCTGCTCTCAGTTTAAATAGAAATTCTAACTTACAGAAGCTTTCAGCTTCAGTGATCTATTCTGGTTATCTGGAAAGGAATTAGTCACGTCTTTGAAGTGCCCCTATCCTATCTAATAAAAGAGTAACATGCAAATTGACCATACCTCCACTACACCCACAAGCCAAGCCCACCAACTACACCCACCAACCAATCAGAGTGAGTATGCAAATTAACCCAACCAAGATGGCTACAGCCACAGAGAGAGCAGGAGGGAGGCTTGGGTTGCCCCTGGTGATGGAGGAAGCCAAGCTTTCTAAATACCCTGTTGGGCCCAGGCCTCCGCTTAAGGCAACAAATTTCAATGGCTGTGCCAGCAGAAGGCTTGGCTCTGCTCCAGGCTACAAAGTTTCAATTGTAGAAGATAAATAAATCCCAGATAACAGGGCCTCCGCTTGGGTCGCTGGGGGCATGGCCAGCCTAAAAACCATCACAGGCCCCCCCACGCCCAAAAGGAACCCTTACCCTGATCCAGGACACCCTTCAGGGCAAACCAGCTGGCCCCCACCCAAGCACCAGGCCTCTATCCTATCTAATAAAAGAGTGCTATGCAGATTGACCATCACTCCAACACACAAGATGACTGTCCCCATGTGGTCAAAAGATCCTGCCCCCATGTGGACACAAGATGGCCACCACAAGATGGCCAGCAGGGGAGGGCAGTTGGCAGGGACCAGGCCTGCAAGGGAGGGCAGTTGTAGGTGAACAGACCAGCAGGGGAATGCAGTTGGAAGGAACCAGGCCTGCAAGGGAGGGTGGTTGGAGGTGATCAAGCCTGCAGGGGTGACCAGGCCAGCAGAAGAGGGAAGCTGGGGATGATCGGGCCTGCAGGGGAGGGCAGTTAGGGGTGACCAGGACCACAGGGTAGGGCAGTGAGGGGCAAACAGGCTGGCAGGGGAGCAGTTAGGCATCAATCAGGCTGGCAGGGGAATGGTTAGGGGGTGATCAGACTGGCAGGCAGAAGCAGTTAGAGCAATCAGGAAGGCAGGGAGGTGAGCAGTTGGGAGCCAGCAGTCCTGGATTGTGAGAGGGATGTCTGACTGCCTGTTTAGGCCCGATCCAATCAGGCAGTCGGACATCTCTCAAGGGGTCCCAGATTGGAGAGGGAGCAGGCTGGGCTCAAAGACCTCCCCCACCCCTGTGTACAAATTTCATGCACCGGGCCTCCAGTAATTCTATAAAACTCACTCCCTCATTTACCAACTTGGGAAAATCTTCCACTCTGTGAGATAACTAAATAAATGCTGACTTATGGGTTCTGGATGAAAACACTTAATATGACTAGTGATAAAATGGTAACAATTTCACAGAGAAGTTTGATCTTAACAGATCAGTGCCTACTCACTGTTCCATTGGCCTGTTCTTAAATTTTTGGATTATCTTTCTAATGACAAAAAAACACATAGGGGATTTTTTTTCTTTTTAAAAAAAATATTTTTATTGATTTCAGAGAAGAAGGGAGAGGAAGAGATAGAAACACTAATGATGAGAGAGAATCATTGATCAGCGGCCTCCTGCAAATTCCCTACTGGGGATCGAGCCTGAAACCCAGGCACGTGCCCTTGACCAGAATCGAACCTGGGACCCTTTGGTTCACAGGCTGACCTTCTATCACTTAGCCAAACCAGCCAGGGCAAATGATTTTTTTTCTTAATATATATATAAACTGGGTTTTTCTCAATTGTTAGGTCAAAACAATGCTGGTTAGACAATAATTCTTACTTGAAATAGAGCCATTTAATTATAATGTTTCTTCAAATGGACTACATTTAACGCTTGCAAAGTTAGATTTGCTTGCAACATATGATAGATGGCTTATTTGGAAAATGTTTTTAAAAACACTGAAGATCTAAAGCCACACGACAGGTCAAAATAAACACATTTAAGGTGAGAGGCACTTAAAATGTCATCCCAGGCTGCTGCACACAAATGGAAGGCCTATTAAGATGCTAGAAACCCTTTAAGTGGGTTCCTGCCTCATTTGCTCGGGAAGCTTCAGGAGATAACTTTTGCAATTTGGAATTGACACTCCTCATGCAATTATGCTTCCAGCAATATAGATCCAGGTTGGGGGGAAAAAAAACTCAAACTAGTAAATAATTGCAGTATCATTGCGTCCGTTTAGTTTAAAGAGCTGACAAACCCTCTCTAAACTCCGAGCACAATTAGTCATTAGGGTCTACTTTTTCAGCACTGTTAAGCAATTTGTAACCCATTCCTTTTAATAGGGTTAGGCATTACTTAACGGACACAGATGTCTTGAAAACTGAAACCTCCAGTTATGAAGCAGCAACCTTGTTCATTACCTCCCGTGATAGGCAAATCATCTATAAAGCCGGCATTTAATGGGCGACCGATGAATAATCAATGGCTCACTTTTCATCTGAGTGTGAAAATGAGAATAATCTAATACCGAGTCCCTCTGGTAAGAGGCTGAGCCTGGGGTTCGGCTGCTCTTCAGGGCTGATTTATAAGACCTGGGGAAGATGATGTAAACAGATGATCAATGGGACCCGCCCTCGCTCATAAAAACCCCCAACTGGCCCGCTCCCTCTTTTCCAAGTCCATCCCTTCAGGCGATGCGCTCTGGCCAGCTAATTCTTCCCACTCCTCCTGCCTGCTGCTTTTACTCCGGCCATCCGTTCAGGCCAGCCGACTCAGAAGTAATTTTATCCGCAGCAGAGAGCGGGTGGAATTGATTTTTCACTCAGGGCTCAGTTCCCATCTGAATAATTATCAATTTTACTGCCTCATAAAGGGAAGAGTCAAAATTTCAAATCAATTCAAAAGAGCTTTTGAGATGACAGAGACTGTGCACCGAATAGAGGTCAAAGTTGTCAGTGACCTAAGGAGATGATGTCAGATAGTGCTATGCCCAAGAGTTGACATCAGAGGCACTCAAGATGATATAACCTAGTGCTAATGCAAATCATATTTATGCTGACTACCAGATACCAGTCATTAATATTTAAAATGCTATCTGAAAGCCTACATTCCAAATAAATAGAATGTAGTCCGCTGTTAATAAAGATATATCACTACTTAGTCATACACCATAAAGTAAAGGATTACCAAGTATTATTAACACAGAAATTACTTAAACCAACAAATGCATAGTAATTCGGGGTAGAGACAAACTTGATTGTCTCCACACAACCACGTTACTTGCTCTGCACGGTCGGACGGTACTTGTCTAAGGCCACCGCCTATTGATTTTTGCTAAAATTTTCCAACTTACAAAAGTTGCTGCCAAAGCTTATAGGACAAAATTGCGACCATGGCTGAGTGCTGGAGGACGGATTTGGTGGTGCACTGGTTGTCATGGTGCCGAGGGGGCTGGGTCTGATTCCTGGCCAATCCAGGGGTATTTCCTTTCTCCATCGGCTATACGCTCTAAGTCTGTGTTTTTGTTTTTTTTAAAATATATATTTTATTGATTTTTTACAGAGAGGAAGGGAGAGGGATAGAGAGTTAGAAACATCGATGAGAGAGAGACATCAATCAGCCGCCTCCTACATGCCCACTACTGGGGATGTGCCCGCAACCAGGATACATGCCCTTGACTGGAATCGAACCTGGGACCTTTCAGTCCGCAGGCCGACGCTCTATCCACTGAGCCAAACCTGTTTCGGCTAAGTCTGTGGTTTTCAACCTACTCCTTGCAAAACACCTGAGAGCTATGACACACTCCCAATAGCGTCAGAGGCGTCGGCAGTTGGGTAGGTAGGGCGTGGGAGGAGAGGTACACCCAACTCTTATGGAATGTATATTCTGAAAAGGTAGACCAGTTGAATCTGCAATCTTATCCCCACCGACCAGTCCCTTGAAAACCAGCGGTGTAAGCGGCGAGGACTTGGGCTTTTGAGACAAACAGACCTTAGTTCACATTCTACTTTCCAGTTAATCTCTCTGAGCCTCAATGTATTCAGCCGTAAAATGGGGTGATGATAGCCACATTTCAAGGTTGTTGTGGAGTCTAAAAGAGAAGACTCCTCTAAAAGTCCACTTCTCCTATGTCACTCTGTCATCACTGTATTAATCAAATTCTCTTAGAATTGGTTAGTTACTTGTCTCTGTCCCATCGGACAGGAGCCTTCTTAAGTAGTGAATTTATGTCATATTAGTCTTTTTAAAAAATCCTCATCCGAGGACATTTTCCCATTGATTTTTAGAGAAAGTGGAAGGGAGGTGGAGAGGCAGATAGAGAGAAACATCGATGTGAGAGAATACATCGACTGGCTGCCTCTAACACATGTCCTGACCAGGCCAGGAATTGAGCCTACAACTGAGGTACATGCACTTGATCAGAACTGACCCCAAGAGCTGTCAGTCCGAGGGCCGACCCTCTATTCACTGCACCAAACTACCAGCCAGGGCTTATGAGTCTTAATCGCTCTTGTACCTTGTTCATAGAAATTCCTCAATAAATGTGAGTTATCTTCTACCATTTACTGAATCACCAGGGTCATTCCAAATAGTTATAGGCCTACACCCCTTTACTTAGTTACACACAATCTTAATTACACCCCTCCCCACCAGGAAAGTAACTGGTTAACTGAGACCTCACCATAAATAAAGTTCACATAATTTCATTTAAATATTGGCAAAAATTAACAGCCAGGAAGAAAATCTCTTCTATGGCTGCTGTCGCATCCTATTTCAAGAGTGACATTTTCTATTGATTGCAGGAAACCTCTTTGCTGGTTAATGACCATATTAAAGCATTTACATTTGCAAATCAGACTATAATGGAGATAATTTGGCAAAATAAATAAACTAGAAGCATTATAAAGATATCATTTGCCATTTCTAGTAAAACTGGAAAATAGAGTGATGGTATTTCCATACAAAAATGTCATTATTTTTTAAAAAATATTTCCAGCATGTATATTTGTTTGTATGCGTGCTGTTAACTATGATTTGCAGAAGTTGAGTTTTTAAAAACAACATCAAACTTGGAACTAACACATATTAGCCCATCAGAAAATACATGTGACAATAAAAAAATTGTGGCTTTATTACTTATTATTAAACTAGAGGTCTGGTGCGTGGATTTGTGCACCAGTGGAGTCCGTCAGCCTGGCTTGTGGGGATCAGGCTGAAACCAGCTCTCTGACATCCCCTGAGGGGTCCCGGATTGTGAAAGGGCACAGGGTAGGCCGAGGAACCCCACTGGTGCACAATCGGGGCTGGGGAGGGACTGTAGGAGGACTTCAGGGTGAGTCTGGCCCCTGTCTTGTCCAGTCCCTATTGGCCAGCCGCCAGCGCAAGCTAATCTACGAGTTGGAGTGTCTGCCCCCTGGTGGTCAGTGCACATCACAGCGACTGGCCGAACGGTCGGACACTTAGCCTATTAGGCTTTTATTATATAGGATGCTCTTGGTAAAGTGACCTATGTGAACTTTGCTTTCTCATCCTAAACTGGGAAAAAATACCAACCATGACACAACGAATGGCGATTTCCAAGGACTGATGGGGAGCCCAGGTAATGATAGCGTCCCACAGTATTCACAGGGCAAAGTTATGATGACAGTATTTGAGGCTCCAAGAAGAAACCAGAGATTGACCATTGCTAGCTCTGGCTTTCGCCTCCCAGGCCTTTGGAAGAACCAGCCTCGTTCTGAATGCTGGCCTCACTGAGGAGAGACTGGGTAGTCCTAAAGCTGGTGAAATAGGCCACCTTCAGGGGAAACACCTAGGGAACAACTGGTAAGGAATCTCGGCATGACTAGGTGTTCTCAGGGATATTCAGGGACCGGGCTGGATTTGGGAAACTGAGTCTTAGGCCAGGCGACCAACCACGTTACCTGCTGCAGGACATCCGGGTTCTGCTGCATGAAAAGTAAGAGCCGCTGGCCGGCCTGGGCGGCCTCCCTGCAGCGCAGTGGCTTCTTGCCCTCCTTTGCTATGTGCTTGAAGAGGTAGGAGACGATGTAGTCCAAACTGGTGCAGCAGCTGGAGGAGACCACGGTATCTGCGCAAACAACGAGAACGCATTCGCATTACTGAAGCGGCTGTTTCATCTGATTCGTTACAACGACTCCGTTAAAAAAAATCTTCCAGTTTCAGGGCATTTTTATCAAACTGTGAGTTCCTGAGGGCAGGTGTTTGGCCTTGCTCGTTTTTTAAACCCACTTTCCACTGTGGGATGTGGCAGAGATAGGTGAGAAAGTGCAGAATCCTGGGTCGAACTGGACAGAATTCCCCACTGGTGATCTTTTTTAAAAATATATTTTTTTAAAAATATATTTTATTGATTTTTTACACAGAGGGAGGGAGAAAGATAGTCAGAAATATCGATGAGAGAGAGACATCAATCAGCCGCCTCCTGCACAACCTCCAATGGAGATGTGCCCGCAACCAAGGTAGGTTTCCTTGATCGGAATCGAACCTGGGACCTTTCAGTCTGCAGGCCGATGCTCTATCCACTGGGCCAAACCGGTTTCGGCCCCACTGGCGATCTTCAAGAGCCTCTGTTCAATTCAGTGACTTTAAGAAATACCTACGGGGTGCCAAGTGCTCTGCTTCGGGGGAAACACGCTGATGCTAAAGAGGCTGTGTGTAGTATCTGAGTCACCGTACCAGCATGCCAAGAGAAATGAGTGCCACCCCCTGGGAGAGACATCACCGGATGGGCATCAAGGGGAGTGTGGGTAAGGAGGTAGCACTGAGACGGGCTTGGCAAAGTTTTTCTAGTTAGACACAAGGAAGGGCACCTTTCCCTTAGAGAGATTAACATCAGGCACATATATGATAGAAAGGTATGGATTTTGGAACCAGACAGCTCTGGTTTCAAATTCCATATTTTTCAACTACTGGTTGTATTGTTACTTTGAAAGAGGCGCTTAACCTTTCTGATCATTTGTAAGATGTACTGCGGAGCTGAATGAGAAGAAAGTAACTAGTCTCATCACAACAGCTGGCATTTTTTGAGACCTACTGTGTTAGTGACATGGATTATTACTGTGAATCCTCACACCAGCGTTGTAATAGCTGCTATTATTATCTCCATTTACCGGGGAGGACACTGCGGGAATAAGTGACTTGTCCGGTGACACAGAGCTACATGACGTGGAGCCATGGTAGGAAACAGAGGAGGAGGAACTCTGGGTCTATGCTCTTAGCCACTGGAATTTCGGAGATAGTAAGCGAAGTTGGGTATTAAGGAAGCACGTATGTGAGCATCAGCGCCTTCCGAAATCACAAAGGGGACTCGCTGCCCTCAGGGTGAAAGGGGAAGGATGCGGAGGGCAGGGCTTTCGGTCTGAGTGGGAGAACGTGGAGGGGTCAGAGAGAGGGCTGGCAAAGTAGGTTGGGATCTTCCTTGAGGCTGAGAGATTCACATTTAATCTGAAAGGCAACAGAGGCGTTATATTTACTATTATTCTTTTTAAAAATGTATTTTATTGATTTCAGAGAAGAAGGGAGAGGGAGAGAGAGATCGAAACAGCAATGATGAGAAAGAATCGATTGGCTGCCTTCTGCACACCCCCATCTGGGGATTAAGCCTGCAACCCGGGCATGTACCCTTGACTGGAATCGAACCCGGGACCCAAACTGGCCAGGGCAACAGAGGTGTTATTGAAGTTTGTTTTTTTAAGGAAGAAAGTGACAAGATAGAACCACCATTTATTGAGTCTCCTTTGTACACCAAAATGATCGTTTCATGAACTTCTAAAAACCACTTTGTATGTAGTAGGTGTTGTTATTTGTATTTTTCAAATGAGAAGATAAAGCCCAGCCGAAGCCGGTGTGGGTCAGTGGATAGAGCGTCGGCCTGCGGACTGAGGGGTCCCAGGTTCCATTCCGGTCAAGGGCATGTATCCTGGTTGTGGGTACATCCCCAGTGGGGGACGTGCAGGAGGCGGCTGATCGATGTCTCTCTCTCATCGACGTTTCTAACTCTCTATCCCTTTCTGGAACTTCCTCTCTGTAAAAAATCAGTAAAATATTATTAAAAAAAAATAAAGCCCAGAGGTTAAGGAGATTACCCAAAAGTCATGGTTTTGCTTCAGAGTGCGACACTGTCCTGCTGTTTCTGGCTAATGCGAACATGCGGACACGATCCCAGGGAGGTGATGATGAGCGACAGGGACAGCCAGAGAAACACCCTGGCACTCAGAAAATGGCAGCGTGTGGACTCCAAAGAGCTGGCTGGGAGAGCAGGGCTAGAAGCAGCAGATCACCAACCTCCGAAGGCAACAGTTTCTTACCCCTTTGTTCACCTCCAAGGTTCTGATCCACGTGTGAGCCTGCCGTAGATCTGAGGTGAAATGTTAGCTGAACTGACTGAAGAATGGGTACCCAAAACTAATCTGAGAAAGTTTTTCAAAGGTCTTCAGATGTGTTTAGCAATAAAACTTACAGTTGATACAACGCTGCTGTGTAAAAGCTCTTTCACATACACTGTTCTATGAAGCAATGGCAGTACAGTGGTACCTCGAGATACGAGTTTAATTCGTTCCGTAACCTTGAGGCGTGGGAAACTATGAGACGCTCGAGTCGCGGTAAACGGGTGGGTCGTGTGCAGCTGGACGATCCGCGCGATTACTCGTATCTCAAATGTTGCTCGTATTTCAAAGCAAAAATCGCTCGCTTGACGGCTCGTATCTCACAAATCTCATATGTTAGGGCACTTGTATCTCGAGGTACCACTGTAAATAGGAAGAGGTAGGTTGGAGGCAAGTTTTTTTTATTATTGACATTGTTACAGATGACCCCCATTCTCCTCTGGACCTGTGTCCAACTCTACTCAGCTCTGTACCCCTCCTCAGGCCTTCACCACTCTGTGGTCTGTGTCCTTGGACTTGTTGAGTTTGGTTGTTTTTTTCTTTTCCTTTCCTTTTCTGCCTTTGAAGTCCTAACCATGAGAGTTCATGGGTTAAATAACCTAACATCTACAAAAGGAAGCAAGCAGGAAAATAGATATGGCCCGCTCACCAGTGGAGAGCAATATGCCATCACTCACAAGAAAATTAGAACGACTTCGCATAGATTTGGTGACCACATGCTATGAAGGTTGCATTAAAAGGTTCTAATCTACTGAGTCAGCTAGGAAAAAGCCAGGTAAACACTTTAGACACAAAGGTGGGAGCATACATCCCCGCAGTAAAAGCAAGCTGATTTATGGGTGGGGACGCAGAAAGGATAAATGTTATTTCAGGGTACGGTGAAAAGTGTGGAGTCAGAGGGGTCGAGGGCATTTGATCAAAAACAGAATGAACAGTGCTGAGGACTATGTATGATCAGTTTTCTTTATTTACAGCTCCAGCTACTGCATGAGGCTCAAATGATGAAACTCTCTTGACATGAAAGAAGTCATGAGTTTTCATATTTTGTTCTAGTACTTTGTGTTTAGAATCTTTTAAGGACTCATCAACAATTTAGACAATTTTAGGTATAATTTTAAGCCTACCAGGCATGTGTCTTCTACAGTAACTTGTTTGGCACTGAGGACAAGCCAATGCTCCTTTTCTCCTGCAACCAGTCTCCACAGGAAGCGCATGCGTCATTAATAGCCCTCCTGCTCCCTAGGACCCATAGAAAGCTGTACCAAAAAGTCAACTGTGTAGGGAAGAGTTGCTTAACTGAGAATCGGAAGAAAGATAACAGGACTGAGCTGAAATATGGCTTTGACTCAAAATTTGTCACCATAGCAGAAGGGTGTATGAAGGTTTTGGAAAAATATGTCGTGAAAGGCAATTTCAGAAATAAAAGGCCTATATGAGAGTGGGAGTGGTTTTGGAAACAGGTAGGTCTAGATTTCAATCTCTGTTTTCTAGATGTTTGACTTGATAGAGCTTCAATTTGCACTTCTGCAAAATGTGCTTAGTACCACCTACTTATGCAAGGTGGTGTGAGAAAGTGATGAGATCAAGTGCCCTGGCATAGCGCATGCCACAGATTTTCCTTCTCATTTATTAGTTTTCCTGGTGATTTCAATCCTTAAAACACCAAGCCTGTCATTCTAGGTAGCTAATCCACAGCTTCCTTCTCTTTAGCATGTTTTTGGTAAGGAAAACATGTACAGGGTCTCTAAGTCTCTAAATTATTTCCTGAATATTTCACGCCCATTTTACACTCATACGTACAATTTAGTCCATCCAATCCAAGAATGTGGTCAAAATAGTAACGCATTCTATTGATTAATATTCAACATTTTAGCTCTGGTGGTTTCCGGTTGGTTCACCTTTGCGGCTGCCTCCACCTTTCCTTGCTCTGCCTCTGTGCCCCCCTTTACTTCTTGGAGTGCACCGTATCCCCGCCACTTCTAAAGAAGCCATACTTAATCATTCTCTATTCATTATCCCCCTTAAAATCTTGGTTTAGCGCGTATCATGACTTGCCATTTTTGTGTGTGTGTTTATTGTTCTCTCTCCTCGTTAGAAGATAAGCTTCCTCTGAGCAGGGACCTTATCAGTCTCCTTCCCTTCGGGGGTGCCAAGGTCTAGAATGTACCTGGTACACGGTTCTGTGCACAATTGATGTTGAGTGAGTGAATGCGTTGAGAGCAGCTTTTAGTAAGCCCTGTACTTGGTCTCTGTAAAAAAGAGTACGGGGGTAGTGGTGCTGGTGATGGTAGATGGATGATTAAAAGTATAGAAACTATGATTACTTTTCTTATTGCCCTTTACCTTTCCCCACATTATAGCTGGTCCAGGTTAAAAATGCAATGAATGATGACCAACTAAAATTTTTTAACATCCTGCTAAGCAAGTCACTACTCTATCACTGATTCAACTTTCACTTTCTCCACTGCAGCTATAGAAGTGAAACCTACTTGTAATCCAAACAATATCTACAAATGTCTCCTGGAACATTTCTTATTGTTGGAAAAGGAGAAAGACAAGTGGTTACTTTCCACATCTAAATAGTTCTCTTTCTTAAAAGACACAGAGCACAATGCACCTGCCAGTTATCCAACGGTTACAATGCCATTTGGCAACAATATGAGAGATTGAAGAGAAAATCGTGAATATGAGGAAAACCATTTTACCAGGAATCTAGCCACGGAAACTGTGACTTTTACCAGGTCCATCTAGAAGGGTGGCAGATGAAAAGAATGAGTGAGTTTTAGTTAGAAAGACCCCTCGATCAGGCACTTATTAGTTGTATGACCTTAGGCAAATTGTCACACCTCTTTGAGCCACAGTTTACCATCCACGTACTGAAAATAGTCTTATCTAATTAATTCACTCAATTAATACTTAGTGAGTACTCATTAGGGCCAGGTACTGGGAAAGTCTGATCAAGACGGTTCCCCTCCTTCAGAATCTTGCAGTCAAGTAGGAAATAAGGACGAACAGTGCAATTAGAGCATCTAACCTAGTTCCAGGAGATGTTCTGAGGAGGAAATGAAAACACCTATGGCAGCACGAGGCACAGCGCAGGCGCCCATAGTCATATAATTAATTCATATATTTAATAAATGGCAGCAGTGGAACTTAACTCCAAGTTCAGTGTTCCCTCCATAATGTCACTCTGTCAAGACTCACTTGAGACCCTTGTGAAAATGCAGATTCCTGGCTCAAGTCCACATTTGGAGAACACAGTCACCCGCAACTAATCAGAAATCTTCAAGTATTTTATGATGTGAGATAAAAAAGGTTAAGCCAAACTCTAATAATAAAAGACAAGACGTCAGTTTCTGTCCATGAAGGATTAACTGCTATGAGAATTTTCCCTCCCGCCATAAACAACCAGAAAACAGAACACAATATATGAAACAACATTTTGCAATTACTGCCCAACAAGCGGTAACAGGCCTGTGAAACCAGAGAGGAGGAAGCAAAGGCGGTAATACCTACACGAGCGCTCCGGCTCGCTCCCAAGGCAGAGCCAGGCTACAGGCGAGGAGGGGGGAAGGCAAGTAAGTCCCGGCATCTCCCCGAGTCGAAGAGCAACAGCTGGAATTTGGGAGGACGAGGCAGGGAGGACTTGGGGGGCAGGGTGTCAGAGTTCTAGTTCTAGTCTTTCAGTCTGTGCACACCATCTTTCCCCCTCTTCCCCGTGATCCTCTGAATGAGCTCGTACATTGAGAGGCCACGTCAAGTTTTTCCTCCAGAAATAACGTTCTCCATGCTACTTACCGAGGGTAGTGAGGCCCTCAGAGATGGATGTGAGGACATACAGGAGCACCGGAGGCTCCAGGTTGGTGATGAAGCTCATGTGGTCCTGGGTGAGGCATTCCAGGAGCGGGTAGTAAGACTGGCTCAGCTTCCGATATTGCTACAACACAGAGATACCGGATGTCAGGCCACAGAGAAGCGAAAGGCGAGTACAGTCCAGGGGAAATGGCCATCTATAATACTGGAAAGGGTAAACTTACTTAAACAAAATTAATATAAAAGAAATACATGAAACAAATGACGTTATGATTCTCAATTCTGCATTTAAAGGGTTCTAATCGGAATCTCTCTTTTTTTAATATATATATTTTATTGATTTTTTACAGAGAAGGAGGATAGAGAGTTAGAAACATTGATGAAGAGAGACATCGATCAGCTGCCTCCTGCACGCCCCCTACTGGGGATGTGCCCGCAACCAAGGTACATGCCCTTGACCGGAATCGAACCTGGGACCTTTCAGCCTGCAGGCTAACGCTCTATCCACTGGGCCAAACCGGTTTCGGCAAAATCGGAATCGCTTGATGTCCAGAGATCCTAACTTGAAAGTCCAGCATAGGGTGTCATGTCAACTTTACCTACATGACTAACACTGAAATGCAAGTACACTCTCTACAGTGTGGAATATAGAAGACTGAACCATTTTTCTGGACTAGAACACTGTAACACTGAAAACTGCCTAAGAATGGCGCGGCAACCTTTCTCCTCTTTAACACAAAGAAATTTCCTTTTATAATAGGGTTTGGCATGACAG
The DNA here is from genome assembly GCA_011751065.1 of Lasiurus cinereus. Taxonomy (NCBI): domain Eukaryota; kingdom Metazoa; phylum Chordata; class Mammalia; order Chiroptera; family Vespertilionidae; genus Lasiurus; species Lasiurus cinereus. The sequence goes on from JAAGEH010000434.1 coordinate 1,004,088, forward strand.
TCTTCTTTATTTACACACTGTCCACCCTTCTAACTAAACCATGATTTGGTAAATGGCTTAATATATACCACACAATACAGGTAAGAGATAAGCACATGAGGAAGATACCTGGAAAAGCTGAAATAAAACTCAAACCAGAGTAAAAAAAAGTGCACTCAAAAGGGAAACCGGAGCAATATATCTTAAAGTGAGATTACAACCATGTCAGAGGAACTTTGCGGGTGCTTGTTAAAAATGCAGTTTTCGGATCCTCACTCCAGACTCACTGAGTGAAAAGTTCGGGAAAGAGTCCCAAAATGGACATTTTAAATATATACACTGAGGGGGCCTGAGGTACCCTCACATTGGAGGATCACTGAGTTAGAAGTTTGCTTGTCTACTGGAAAAAGATCAGAGCTTTGGCTGGTGTGGTTCAGCAGTTAGAATGCTAGTTTTTGCACCGAAGGGTCACAGGTTCAATTCCTAGTCAAGGGCATGTACCTGGGTTCGATTCCTACCCCAACTGGGGCGCATCGGGGAGCCAACCAATCGATGTGCTTCTCTCACATCGATGTTTCTCTCTCTCTCCCTCTCCCTTCCTCTCTCTCTAAAATATCAATGAGAAAGATATTCTTGAATGAGGATTAACAAAAAAAGAAAGGAAGAGATCAGAATGTCAAGGAGCATTTCTCACACAGGCTGACTGACGAAGACCCCCAGATCTTACATGTCACCTTGGGTTAGGAGCAGGTGGAAAAGCCTAAACCAGCGGTTCTCAACCTGTGGGTCGTGACCCCTTTGGGGGTCGAACGACCCTTTCACAGGGGTCGCCTAAGACCATCGGAAAATGCAGATATTTACATCATGATGCATAACAGTAGCAAAATTTCATGGTTGGGGGTCACCACCCCATGAGGAACTGTATGCAACGGTCGCAGGGCCTTAGGAAGGTTGAGAATCACTGGCCTAAACGAAGCCTGAGCCTGAACTTGGCTGTGCTATGGGGCAATCACTGTAATCACACCGGGCGGGTATTGGCTTCTATTTAACCAGGCAGAAACGTTTTAAAAAAGCCTGATAATGACACAGCTCAGCGGAGGAGCCTTGAATGTGAATCTCCAACAAGCACCGAGGCGATTCTGCCGGCCTCCAGGTCTGAAAAGCCCTGACATCAATCACAGAAACTAGACGGCGGAGCAGAAAAGGGACCTAGAGATCACTCTGTGCAATTCCCTCCTCTTAGAGGCGAGGAAATGAGTCTGGAGAGAGCGCGCAGGTGATTGATTCACGGTAAGTGACCAGTGAGTGGCAGGGCTGAGACTACACGAGGCGGAGCAGCGTCCAGGTCAGCTCTCTGTCCACCACCCTGACTGTGATGGACACGCAGGCCGAACGGCAGGGGAAGCCGACAGGAGAGCGCAAGGAGGAGAACCTGCAGGCAGCCTGCCTTTCCTCCTGCAGAAACGGGAACCTTTGCTAAATTATAAGTGTAATTGTAAGCAATTAGTAGAAATGGCTAATTACATTTTCTCGGGGTGCAGAACCTGGAGCGCTCCGGCCCACTCATTTGTCAGAAGGTGGGAGCTGCAGTTTGCAAAACTGCCCGTTTAATTATGCCAACAGAGCTACCGTAGTTGCTCAAAGTCTGGAAGCTAAAGCGAGGCGCTAACATGTCACATGTCCTGGTGCGGTGCTAACTCCCTGAGCTTCCTTATCCCCACGCCAAGCCACCGGGGTGTCACTGCACGTTTCCCGCAAAAGACGACCGTGACGCGTGGCTGCTTACCAGCAAGTCACTGTGGGACACCGCCAGCAGCATTTTGACAAAGGCCTGGAGTACGTTGTCAAAGTGGTTGTCCCCATACAACTTGAAGACGCCGAAGCTGACATAATTTCCACACAGGGCAGATTTGAGAGCCGAATAGCAGATGGAGATGCCCTTGAGTTTCATCGGATAAATCTGATCTTTTGAGAGGCTCCCGAGGGACAGGATCTGATTACCTGTGTGAGGGCAAAAGCAGAAAGAGAAAGTGATATAAGCAGATACAGTTCAAAGCAGTTAGGAGGCGGGCTCTGGCGCATTTTTTGCTTGCCGGCTTCTGTTCCCTCCCCTACTATTGTTTCACGAATTACACCGCTCAGGGAATGAAAATATCAACATAAGGCAGTTCACCTGGGGAGCACCAATGGCCCGAGGAAAATCAATCCAGGGCACGAGGAAATATTTTCTGTTTTACAAAGACACATCGACATTCATTGAGTTGTATTCAAGATTAGTTCGCTTTATGTGCTTTAATAAAGGTAATCCATCCTTCAGTAAGTTGTTAAAAAAGTAGGTGTCAATGTAAATAACCAACTAAGCCGAGAGAAAAAGATAACCTAGACCGAGATATAAATTGCTCTAAATTCTGGGGGGAATTTTCAGCCCTTTGATAGGAACTTGATCTTGAGTTACTTCACCGTCAGGACCCTCACAGGTTTGGTATCTGAATTAAATGAAGTGAGACACATAAGGGGAACGGCACCCAATAAATGTTCCTTCCTTTTTCTCTTTAGATCCTTTTGCAGAAGACCTCAGGAGATGACTGCTTTAAAGACTGTACTTAAATTCTAGGCCGACCATCAAAAGACAAAGAAATGTTTATACAGCCACCTTAACATTTACAACCCACCATTTGTTTCTGAAATGCCTGCCAGTAAGGGATATTACTAGGAGAAACCCAAGAATGCTTTTTCAAAAAATATCAAGTTGTCCATGTTTCTTAGCTCTGCCTTTTCCTGTTCCAATAAATATTGCTTCTAAAATGGAAACTGAACGCAATTTACACAATGTCGAGGCACACTGCTGTGATGTTGCACTGTGTCAACTTGGCTAGGTAAGAATGAACTTTCCCAGAATCCATTTCCGGTATGGTTGTGGGCTACAGTTGGGCAAAACAGAAGCTTGTGAAGGATTTGGAAGGTTGAGGTGAAGTAGCCACCACAATGTTTCTTAAGGCCATTGTGATCGGAAACGGTGAGAATAAGACGTAGAAACGCCACCGGTTTCAGTCTGTCCCTGCTCTTTCCTGCTGTGTCTAGAGCCACCAGCCCTGCTGACCAAGGATCCCAAGCTCACGGCCAAGTTCTTGGCAGCCACCTTGCAGAGAGGCAGCATGCAGAGGCAGCAGTCTCTCACTGAGGTCCATGCCTCTACACCAGCCCCCTCCCCCACCTCCTTTCATCCACTCCGGCAGCTGGTGTGGGAAGCTTCTAGATTTTCCTGCCAGCTCCGCCTTGTCCATCCATGTCATTGTTTCAGGAGAACTGACCAGTGGTTTTTCTCCTCAACTTCCAACTCTCCCCACTATTTCCCCATCTTTGCCCAAGACTGTACAAGGTCTACTAACTCCTGAGACGAATTTCCTATTCCATAAGAATTACATATAGGAATCCTGACCTATATGTTGGTCATGGTAATACATGTGGACTAAGAGGTTAAGCATAAAACCATCCTTGGCCGGCCTAAACATTTCCATATACAGTGGTACCTCGAGATACGAGTGCCCTAACATACGAGATTTTTGAGATACGAGCCATCGAGCGAGCGATTTTTGCTTTGAAATACGAGCAACAGTTGAGATAGGAGTCATCGCGCGGATCGGCCGGCTGCACATGACCCACCAGTTTACCGCGACTCGAGAGTCTCATAGTTTCCCACGCCTCAAGGTTACGGAACGAATTAAACTCGTATCTCGAGGTACCACTGTACAGGTTTCTTCTGCGCGACCTCAGAAACCCAGGTAGCTTTGCTGATCACTTATACACATGGATGACAAAACCACAGTCCGGAATGCCGAAGCGTGTCTTGGAATTTACTCCATATCAACTTCTACACCCTCTGTCATGATCTTCTCCTAACTCGCCTTACAGGTAGCGATTTCCACACAGATTCAATGCCCCATGACAGCATTAACTTAGCAGTTCCTGGGCGTGAGGTGCTGGGAAAAACAAATGAGTGAAATAAAACCTCGGCTCTGATGGCGTTCCGTCTGGTGGAGGAAACAGATCTGTAAAAATAATTGCCTGCACGGTGACACACGCACAGAGACGTGTCAGGATGTTCGGAAAGAGAAGAAACGGGCTGTGCTGGGGCAGGAGAGCAGGGAAAAGACATCATAGAACGGGTTACCTCTCAAGGTGAATGTGGAGGAAGAGGAGTGGATCCCAGGCAGATGAAATGCACACGTGTGAAGGAAGGACTAAGAAAACAGGGCAGTGCAGACAGGCCAGCTGTCAATCATGCTTTTCTTTTCTTTCTTTTCCTTCCTTCCTTCCTTCTTTCCTCCCTTCCTACCTTCCTTCCTTCCTCCCTCCCTCCCTCCCTCCCTCCCTCCCTCCTTCCCTCCCTCCCTCCCTCCCTTCCTTCCTCTTTCTCTTTCTCTTTCTCTTTCTCTCTCTCTTTCTTTCTTTTTTAACCACTGATTTTCTACCTTTGCCTCCAATTCAGTATAAACCTAGGCGGGCCTTTCCCTAGAAAGGGAAGCACTGTTGCATGTGATGGACAGAGCTGGTAACTGAAGAATGCTGGTACTTCATGCATGTTGGGTCATCTTTTGGGATCTTTTCATGCGAACGTCCTTCCAGGGGAAGTAAAGGCACTCGATTCTTCAGCACCGGGTGGAACAGGCAGACCAAGGTCACTGATGGGGAAAACGACCAACTAACCGCTCAGCAAGAAGGATGAATGATTTAGGCCCACGACGTTTACCTTCATGTGAAAGTTGCAATTTGGCACGCATGTCTCTTGGACCGTTCCCGACACATCTGTGTTAATTAAAACAGCGAACAGTATATGACCGTGCAAACGCACAATGAGTGATGCTCCTGAACGAGGAAACACTTAGCTCATGGTGCTCCAGTGCCTCGGGGGCATTTCCTGGGGGCTATAAAGACTATGGATACAAATGAGCAAACACACAAAACCCACAGACGCAGAGAACGGGGATGGTGGTTACGGGGAGAAAGAGGGGTGCGGGAGCAGTAAAGGGTAAAGGGGGTCAAACATATGGTGCCTCTGGGTAGTCAATACACAACGCAATATGCAGATGCATTACAAAACCAAACACTTAAAATGTGCATCATTTTATTAGCCGATGTCACCACAATAAGTTTAATTAAAAAAAAAAAAAGACTATGGAAGAGAAGGCGTGGCTAAGTTGTCATTTACGGATTCTAATTCAGCTTTATTCAACAACACTTATTAAAATCAAAGGCCCTGCCCGCAAATAGCTTACAGCAGCGGTCGCCAACCTTTCGGACCTCACGGACCACAGGTTGGCGACCACGGGCTTACAGTCTGGTCCAGTGGTTCTCAACCTTCCTAAGGCCGCGACCCTTTAAGACAGCTCCTCATGTGGTGGTGACCCCCAACCATAAAACGATTTCCGTTGCTACTTCATCACTGTAATCTTGCTACTGTTATGAACTGTAATGTAAATATCTGATAGGCAGGATGTATTTTCATTGTTACAAATGGAACATCATTAAAGCATAGTGATTCATCACAAAAACAATATGTAATTGTATATTGTGAAATATTTATTTCCAATGACAAATAAATGAAATTTTGTCTTGAATCGTGGTGTAGCATGGGCAACAGTCTTCATATAACAACAGTAAACTACATGGCTACACTTTGTTACACCGAGGAGCAGTGTGTTGGTTCCTCAGACCATGGGAAATAGGTGTTCTCTGATGGTCTTAGGCGGCCCCTGTGAAAGGGTCGTTCGACTCCCAAAGGGGTCTCGACCCACAGGTTGAGAACTGCTGCTCTAGAGAGAAAGGCCCGTTCATTGACAGGCAGCTGGAGACGGAGGCACCGCCAGCCTGGCAGCCCCTGCGGCCAGCAGCAGTTGCCACATTGGTACTCTCGGAGTTGCACCCAGGGAAACCTGCCACCTTTCCCACAGACGACACCTGCCACGACTGGGGGCGGGGCAGGAGGTGCGGCACATCTCTGACCTTGGACCTGGCTGGATGGCTGTGGAGGCGAGCCGCGGGGATCGGGAGAAGAACAGTGAGCAGGGAACGGTGAGCCGGGCCAAAGGCCACAGTGGGGGCGTGGAGCCCAGTGCCAGGAGCGGCCACGCTTACCCTGGACGCGCTCACAGTAGAAGAGATCTACTCATGAGGGGCATGAACTGGGAGAGAAGCACAGAGGAGGTCTGACACAGGTAACTGGGCTTTTTAAAACATTTCCCCCAGTATTAGTGTGGGTGAATGTTTGGGTTCCTCTTCTGTAATGTAACCTCTACTCGGTCCTTGGGGAAAGCCTCTTTTGGTTGGTTGGTTTTTTGGTTAGCTTCCAGCACTCAGAAGTATTCTAGACAACTCTTAAGATCTAGATTCAGAGAAGGATGTATATGTAAAGAGGTGAAATCTCTTCTGTTTATATAACATCTACTTTCAGATCTATTTTTAAAAAAACTTTATTTTATTCATTTTTTACAGAGAGGAAGGGAGAGAGATAGTTAGAAACACTGATGAGAGAGAAACATCAATCAGCTGCCTCTTGCCCAGCCCCTACTAGGGATGTGCCCCCAACCCAAATACATGCTCTTGACTGGAATGGAACCTGGGACTTTTCAGTCCGCAGACCGACACTCTATCCACTGAGCCAAACCAGTTTTTCAGCATCAGATCTATATTTTTTAAAATATTTTTTTTATTGATTTTAGAGAGAGGAAGGGAGAGAGAAATATAAAACTCAATGATGAGACAGAATCATTGATTGGCTGCCTCCTGCAAGCCCCCTAATTGGGGATTCAGCCTGCAACCCCAGCATGTGCCCTGACCAAGAATTGAATCCGTGACCTTCTGGTTCCTAGGTGGACCCTCAACCACTGGGCCCCAGCAACCAGCTACTTTTACTTACACTGTTTCCTCTGACAGGCCCGCCCTCCCCTGAATGACTGACGGACTCCCTAAAGTTCTTCTGTTCCCCACACTGACAGAGGAGCAACCCCCTCCACAGCCTCCGCTGGAGAACTGGAGAACAAGAGAACATTCCAAGCGCAGGTAACTAAGTTCACAAACGTGCAGTGATGAACCGGAGGGCTTCCGGGTCGTTCTGACCTCGGCTCTGAACCCTACACCTTCTCTTGCTACCTGGCGTCTGAGCGGATTGCGATCCTCTGTAGGTCAGTTCTTCATCATAAGAGGAGAATAATAACAGTCCCTGTAACTCACAGGCTCTTCCTAGTATGTACGTGGAGTCAAGGAGACAGCGTGTGTCAAGTGCTGACCCCGGTTCTCAGTAAAAGTCAACGACAACAGCACACAGCACCCGGGGTCACTTCTCTCTCCAGGCTCATAGCCGGGAGCCCAGGCCTCGAAAAGAGGAGGAGGTGAAGCTGGGGGTGTGTGGTGTGCAAAAATGTCACTTCCTACTAGCATATAATTCAAAGTAAGGCCACCTCTTTATCTCTGACCGCCTTCCCTCTGTTCCTTCAACGGAGAAATGGCTCAGGGGGTCACAGAGTGGCTGCCTTAACAGAAGACTTAGGGGAAGAAAGGTCCAAGGGATAAGATGCGATAGCCGTCTGCTGGACCAGAAAGGACTAACAGTATGAACAACGCTATTTCCTGGCTTATAAAGCAGCCCATTAAATTGATTTATCTTTTCTTTTTCCCTTTTAATCTCTAAAGTTTTAAAGTGAATCTGATGTCTCGCTGACAGCTCTCCAGGCTGTCTTCATTCATCACCGGAACAGCCACGGGGAGAGAGCCGCCAGCTCGTCCTTACTTCAGGTCACTTCTCTCACGGTCTCTCTGCAAACCAGCCACGGCCCTGGGCCTAAATAGTGTGGGGTAGACCTGAAGCTGTAGAGACTGGAGAGGAATATGTTTCCCTTTTGTATTGAAAGAGGTTAAAACGATGCAGTGCGGATAAGATTGTGGGAAGACCAAGAAAACTGCAGGAAATGTGTATTAGGACAACCAGTCTAGAAGGCAATTTAGTAATATTTATTAAAAAGATAAAAATGTGTAAATCCACCTTTGGGAATAGATCCTAATTCTAAATGTTCAATACCATATCCACCTCCGGTATTTACTGGCAATGGCACGCACACACACTGTCTTCTGTCAAAGCTAACCCCTTCACATGTTCAACCAGCTCCCAACTCCTCTGTGCTCCAGGAAAAAGCACCAACAACATCCCCCTCTCTCTCCTACGAAACCTTTTTTGTTGTTTTGTTATTACATCATCTTTAATGCTGTTATCTCTTCCATTAAAAAACATACAAAAGCTTTTTTTGGCCTTGCTTCCATGCAAAATTTTCCTTCTTATAACAAAAACTTGTCTATATTCACTACCATCATTTCTTCTCTGAGTCTATTCTATACCCACTCCACCCGGAAGTGCTCTTTTCAAGGTTCCCAATAGTCTTCTTGTTGCTAATCAAAATGGTTGACTCTTAGTCCTCATCTAACTTGACCCATTGGCAGCATTTGACATAGCTGACTGCTTATCTCTTCTTCCTTGTCTTACTCGTCACACACTTTTCTGTGTGTTTGCTCCTTCTCATTCTGCTTTGCTCCTTTCTTCTCTCTTTCTTCCTAACACTGGAGTACTCCAGAGATCAAACCTAGGTCACTATTCTGGTGACTGGTGATCTTATCTAGTTTCTCAGCTTTAAATACCATCTAAGAGTCAATGACTCTCATATTTGCTTCTTGAGACCAGACCTTTCCTCCAAACTTCAGACCATATATCAACTCCATATTCATCCTCTCTACTTGGATGTCTAATCAATATCTCAAGCTCAACGCGACTAAAATGGATCTTCTGATCCCTGCACATCCATCTCAGCCTTCCCCATCTCAGTTAGAGGTAACTTTATCCTTCCAGTTGTTTATGCCAACATACCTTGACTACATTATTTCTCTCATACCAAATATCCAATCCACCAAAAACTTTGTGGTATTTGCTATACCTTTAAAATATATCCGGAATCCAACCAGTTCTCACCAATTCCACTGCTATCATTTTGATCAAAGCCAATGTCAAACCATGTAATTCCTCTGCTCACAACATTCTAAAGTCCCTCTATTTCACTTGGAGTTAGCATCTAAGTCCTGACAATGGCTGACAGGATGTGACATTAAGGACACTGCTTTTATTATTTCTCTCCTCTTGGTTCACTCTGCTCCAGTTACTAATTCCCTTGCTGTTCTTCAGACACCCAGACACACTGCTGCCTCAGCACCCAAAACCTGGTGTTCCCTCAGCCTGGAATGCTCTTCCCGTAGAGCCCTACACAGAAAGTCCTCATTAACCACGTGTCTTTGATCAAGTGTCATCTTCTCAATGAGGCCTACCTGGGTCACTTAATACAGCCACATGCTTCCCGATCCCTGGTTTCCTAATGTCCCTTAACTGACGTGCTTTCTTCTTTTTATAGCACTCATTACTTTCTAACATCCTAAGTAATTTCTTTGCCAGTTTGGCGCAGTGATATAGTCAAAGAGTGTGGCATAGCACCTGCTGCTCTCAATATATATTTGTTGAATGAGTGGAACTAAAAAAGCTGAATGCACACAGTTGCTTATTGAAACATGGTGCATGACAGTAAGAAATTACATGTTTACCAACTATTGCATTTTTCAAAAACAGAATAATTAAATAAAGTATAGGAGGACCATAAAATGGAGTACTTTGCAGCTATTTAAAAAGACATGGTAGACAAACTATACTATAAGCCTCTACTAATCAAAATAGCATGGAACTGGCATAAAACAGACATACATCAACAGAAAAGAATAGAGAGAAAATAAACCCACACTTCTATGGTCAATTAATATCTGACAAAAAAGGCAAAAATAGACAATAGGGTCGACATAGTCTATCAATAAGTGGTGTTGGAAAAATTGGGACACATACATGCAAAAAAACCAATAACCAAAAAAAAAAAACAACAAAAAAACTAGACCACCTTCTTACACCATACACAAGAATAAACACAAAATGGATTAGACATACTGTTAGACTTGAAACCATAAAAATCCTAGAAGAAAGCCTAGGCAGCAAAATCTTGGATATTTCTCGCAGCAATATATTTTCCTGATGTATCTTCTCAGGCAAGGGACAGAAAAGAAAAAATAAGCAAATGGGACTAAGAGTTTGGCACAGCAAAGAAAACTATCAAAAAATGAAAAGACAATCCACTGAATGGGAGAACATATTCTCTAATAATACATCTGATAAGGGGTTAATATCCAAAATTTAAGTCAACACCAAAAAGTTAAACAATCCAATTAAACAACGGGCAAAGGACCTGAACAGACACTTCTCCAAAGAGGACATACAAATGGCCAACGGACGTGTTGTGGCAAAGGGGACTCGAAGACTCGCAGCTTCCGGCTTCACTGTGGGATGTGCTCCTAACGGCCTTGCTTTGCAAGCCACCTGACCCTTGGGATCCTCGAGGTGTTAATTTCATTATCTTATAAGCCTTTTTTTTTATTGATTTTTTTTACAGAGAGGAAAGGAGAGGAAAAGAGAGTTACAAACATCGATGAGAGAGAGACATCAGCCGCCTCCTGCACGCCCCCTACTGGGGATGTGCCCGCAACCAGAATACACGCCCTTGACCGGAATGGAACCTGGGACCTTCCAGTCCGCAGGCTGACGCTCTATCCACTGAGTCAAACCGGTTTTGGTTCTCATAAGCCTTTTTGTGAGCTTTACTTTACTATGTCATTCTATGTCCCCAACCAAGACTTTGATAAGATCTAAGGCCCTATGGTTCCTGACAATCTGATTTCCAGAACTATTACTTCCTGGCGACATTTAATGAAGTCTCTAGTTATCTCAAGACCAATGCATTCTTTAGGGATCTTATTGCAATCATTTAAACATGAGTATACAATCATAACACTTCTACTAGCACATTCCAGTAATTTCCAAACTCTCTTATAAAATTTTTAGTTAAACAGGTGACCCCTTTTACAAACAAATCTAGTGCAGCTACATCGCTGGGTGGTTCTGGTTAAGGCGGCGGTAGGTCCCCACCCCTCCCCTCTCTGGAGGGCCTTTGTGGCACAGTCGCAGATCTCTAGGGTTCCGCAGAACCCGGTTTGAAGACCACTGGTTTGTTACCTAGATCACAGGAAATAACAGTGGCGTGGACTTTACAAATTCCATTGATGCGCATCAGGCAGTCATACCTTCAATGCACCTGGAGCAAACAACGCTAGAGAACCCCGCTGTCAATTCCTGTGGGTAATGAACAAGCAAAGCTTGTTCTGTTCGTTTTTAAAGTCCAGATTTCACGCTGAGCTTAAGCCAGGCGCATAAGGAAGAACTAAGAGCAGTTCCATCGAGGCCAGTCCCAGGAAAACCACCACGATTTCTCCCTTCTGTGCACTCTTCAGCCAACAGATGTCACTAAAGATACCGGGACCCGGAGGCGGAGGGAAGGAAAAGAGGAGACAAATGGAAATTGAGCGTAAAAAAACATCCAGTTCTGAAAACTGAGAAGTAGGTTTCCAGAGTAATAACATTTATTACACCGCATGCAACGCTTTACCCAAAAATTTCAGAACGGAATTTCTTTTATTAAGTTGCTTGGGCCGAACGGATCACAGCACTAAGTTTTGAAATACACGCTCTTGAAGCAATTTAAAACTCATTAGAAATAATAGGCTCGGGCGAGTGGAAAATGTGCTAAAATTTAATCCGCATCCAAATGTTACCTGGGCTGTGCGAACAGGAAATTGTTTTGTGCTACTGTGGCTGACCTCACGGCTGACCCCGAGCTGTAACGGCGAGAGCGGCGCAGCGCTGCAGCAAAATTAAAAACTTACATCAAAGTATATCATGACAGAATGCAGATAAATAAAACAGCATATCAGAAGTATTATTTTCCTGCCAGTCTCGTGGAGCAGGGAGGTGGAGGTGTCCCCCAAAATAGGTAGCAAATCAGGTGCATTTGGAGATGAGTCTTCCCGCTCTGCACTCCCCCGGTCCCCCAGCTACCCCACTCCGCCCAGGAGAGGTGAGCAGAGAAAACGCCCGGTGCGGCTGCGGACAGAAGGGATCATCGAATGTTCTGGGCCTCTCCCTCCACGGGCTTCCCCTGCCTTCACCTTGGCTCACAGAGAAATAAATAATGCTGGCTCTTCTGGCCTCTCGCTTCCTCTTTCCCTCACCTTCCAGACGCCTGGATGGCATCCACACGGTCTCCCTCCAATGAGCAGGGGAGAATCTCAGAGGCAGAGGCATGGGCAATAAAACATCACCGAAGGCAAAGACAGACGACATCAGCCTGGCTGGCGGGGTCAGCACCGGAATCAGCGAAGGGGAGAGACATTTTTCTCTTATTCTATGTAAAGTGCACGTGGAAAAGTCACTGGTGACAAAAGTTGAAGGACATTTCTCTATTGAGCCTTTGATTTCCCTTAAGTTTTCGGACAGGAATCGCCATACTTACAAGAACAGTGCTTCATCATAAGCATCCAAGGTCTAATCTTCCTCTGGCAACTCCCAAGTGGCAGTAAGAAATATGAAGGCTTTTGTCTCCAGTCACTCAGACTGGGACTCCAGTTCAGCTACGTGTAGCTTTGTGATATTTGGCAAATCGCTTCAGTTTCTTCCTAACAATAATCGTAGCAGCTAACTATTCTAAGCGCTTTTCGTGCATAATGTAATCGAATCTTCACAACCACCTAATGAAGTAGGTATTATTTTCTGTTTAACAAGAAACTGAAGCAAAAGTGGCTAAGCAACTTACTCAAGTTCCCCTGACTAGTGAGCGGCAGACTTGAGGATTCAATGAGCTAACGTCTGATAAGTGGCCTAGGACAGGAGTGGGCACATAATAGCTGATTAAAAAAATGGAAATTACCATGATTGTTAGTCCAAACAGAGAAGCGGAGCCTTAGTCTAATCTCCTGGTTTTTTTTTTCCAGGTGAGCAAACACCTCACTTCTCCAGAATGCTTTGCGGGTCTTTTCTCTCTTCCATTCCACCTCCTTTATTAAAAAAATATATTTTATTGATTTTGTACAGAGAAGAAGGAAGAGGGATAGAGAGCTAGAAACATCGATAAGAGAGAGACATCAATCGATCAGCTGCCTCCTGCACACCCCCTACTGGGGATGTGCCTGCAATCAAGGTACATGCCCTTGACTGGAATCGAACCTGGTACCTTTCAGTCCGCAGGCCAATGCTCTATCCACTAAGCCAAACTGGTTTTGGCTCCGCCTCTTTTTCTTTTTCCTTTCCTTCCTTTTCCCTCTGTCTCCTCTTGTTCTCCCTCCGAAGCCATCCTTACATAGTTGTTTTTCTCAATTCTTGCTGTGATGCCTTCTTCTCTGTCAGACAACCTGAGAGCGACTGGATAGCCGTGGAGCCCACAGATTTGGCACTGTTTTGAGGTTCCCCGTTGTCCCTCACTGGACATACACTGTTCTAGAGATCCAGGTGTACTGTCAGAGGAGGAGGCCACTGCCCTTGCCAGCCCGGCTGCAGAAATGAATAAGCCTCAGAGGAAAAACGACACTTAGTGCAAGAACCTGGACCTAGCAAGAGGGTAACGAAAGGTCCAACTGTGATTTGGCCTAGGAAGCTAACATTCGTAAAGCTAACGCTCCACTGACGACTAAGAAATCCTTATATGGCCGAAACCGGTGTGGCTCAGTGGATAAAGCGTGGGCCTTCGGACTTAAAGGTTCCAGGTTCGATTCCAGTCAAGGGCATGTACCTTGGTTTCGGGCACATCCCCAGTAGGGGGCGTGCAGAAGGTGGGCGATCGATGTGTCTCTCTCTCATCGATGTTTCTCTCTATCCCTCTCCCTTCCTTACTGTAAAAAATCAATAAAATATATATATATTTTTTAAAAAAATTCTTATATGTACAGTGCTTCATAATGGAAACACTGCTTCCTTTTAAAAGGAAACAGAAACTCAGCGCTTGATTGGGCAGAAGGAAGCTGAGCAGTGTGGATCGAGTAGGAGGTGTCTCTGCACAAGAATGCGACCTGTGATATGGTCAGCGAACCCCTGTCCAAAGCAAGCGGGGTACAGCACTGGGTCAAGGAGAGGCATTCCGGCGAGTGCCTCTTCCATGTCTCAGCCCATGCCACGCTCTGTCCTCTGAGCAGCTCCACTAACTGCCCTTCACCCTGCCCACATGGTAGGTCAGCAGGTGCTGTTCATTACGGCCCTCGGTATTGCACTTGCATATGCAGTCAACTGGGATCCAAAACTGGGAAGCCCTGGCTGGTGTGGCTCAGTGGATAGAGTGTCAGCCTGTGGACTGAAGGATTCCAGGTTTAATTCCTGGGTTACAGGGCTCGATCTCCAGGTGGGGGTGTACAGGAAGTGGCCGATCAATGATTCTCTCATCATTGATGTTTCTCTCTCTCTGCCTCTCTCCCCCACTCTGAAATCAATAAAAATACATTAAAACAACTGAGGAAAAAGTCCCAGAATTCCAAATTGCAAAGCTTCAATTTGCCACACACCGAGCTCTCCTCTGAACCCATGCGAATGAAGAGATGTGCAGGCCGCCCCTCTGTAGCCTGTCTACAAACCCTACACAAGTCCTGTGCCAATTTTTATAAGGGATCTGAGAGTCAGTGGGTGCTGGTATCCGAGGGGGTTCTGGGACCAGTTCCCCGAGATACAGAGCGATAACAGGATTCCTAATTTTGTAGTGCATGGGAAAACCAGGCACAAAAACGAATTGTGTCTTACTGAAGGTCATGGAGTTAGTAAGGATTGGTACTCAGATATTTTAATCTCTGAGATTATGCTTTTTCTAAGAGATCATGCTTTGGGAAAAGGTCCAGACATACATCTCTGTATAACCAGACCTTGAAAGGAACTGGACACGCACGGAAGTGAGGTACAGCATTGAGAACCCTTTAAAAGGGGTCCATTTTAACCTTCAGGAGGCAAGGAGTTTCTACTTTCCATGATCCCAATGTGCCCGTTCTCAAGGGTTGCAAAAGCTGTGGCAACACAGTGCGGGCGGAGGTGAAAAGAAGAGAGTGCAAGTCTTTAATGAGGCGATAGCTACAGTTTCCATATAACTCCAGTCTCCAACGCTAAACATCAACGGTACAACTAAAAGCTTTTTTAACAGAGGCCCACAACGCACACAGATCAGAACTCAGAATATATTCTGAATCAATTTAAAACACTTTTTAAAAAAACATATTTTACTGATTTTTTACAGAGAGGGAGGGAGAGGGATAGAGAGTTAGAAACATCAACGGGAGGGAAACATCCATCAGCTGCTTCCTGCATAGCCTTTATTGGGGATGTGCCCGCAACCAAGGTACATACCCTTGACCGGAATCGAACCTGGGACCCTTCAGTCTGCAGTCCGATGCTCTACCCACTGAACCAAACCGGTCTCGGCAATGTAAAACACTATTAAGAAAAGGGTTTTTTTGCCTTTAAAAAAAATGGGCTTTTACTTAAAACAACAACAAAAAAAAGTCATATACTTTTAATGTTTGCTCCCCCCCCCAAAAAAAAAACACCCAAAAACAAAACCAACACACACACACAAAATAAGGAATCTCTATGGGATTTTGTACAATTTGTTTCCAGGAACTGAAGACGACGCATGAGAATCACAGGCAGTGTTTGAGAGCAGCGTACTGGAGTTGGCTATGGTTTGGGGAAGAAAGGAAGGACAGCCACAAAGGAGAGCACAGAGTAAGAGCACACACGACATAGGACACAGCTGGCCAGAGCGGGCACTGCCAGGGCCCAGCCCGTGCTCGGGGTTCAGTCAGGGCTCCAAACCAGAGCTCAGAGGATTCTCACCCCCCCCCCCCCCGCCCCCCCCCACCCAGAGTTCAGAATTTCACGGATGAAGCTGTCAGAATTGGTAAGTATTAGGGTTTAAGGCCCAATTCTAGCACTTTACCAAGTTTGAATAGGATAGTTTTTACTACTGAACTCTGAGTCCAGGGGTGTAGTACCCCACAGTCCCTAATGTACAGTATTTACCGCTCTGTACCGGGACCTTTTCTCAAAACGCAGCGCTGGTGACACACTGGTCTAGGCACTCCTTCACCCACGATAACAGAATCCCTCATAGAATTTGCAGCAATTTCAAACACGCTGTAACTTTTCAATATTCTACCTGGCGCCTTCCCTCTGCCTACTGACACTGCAGTTTCCCCCAGAGAAATTCATCAAGGTGGTCAGGAATGATATGTATTCAGAGGCAAGCTGCTTACTTCTCCTGATGCCAATATATAGCTACCTGGCTTTTTGCACTCCTATTACCCACTTCACAAATGCATACAGATATGAAGTTCAAAACAACAAAATAACAAACATCTTTCTTCCCTCCGAAGAGATAAAGTTATATTGCAGACAAATATGGAGAGAGATACTCACCATAAGTGCAAATCATTTTACTAGCTTCTCTGAAGAGAAGGATTCCATTAGGCGACGATACATCAAAATTCAAACGCTGGGATCTAAGAAATACAGCAAAAATTAGACTATCTGTGCAGATAAAGAGACCAAACCCAGGCTTAAAAATGCCCAGCATTTCCATTTATTAGAAGGAGCGGCAGTACAATGATCTGTCTGAAAGCGCCGTTCCATTAATACATATGCTAATTTTCTCACTAGGATATTCATGGAAAATTATTTTTACTTATTTGCTGAATCTAAGAATTCACTTTTTCCCTGTCCAAACAATATCCCCACATCCTCTATTACAAACCTCTTACCCATCTCCTTCCATGCAAAGTGGCTGATAGATAGGAACAGAAGCCCCAGTGTACAAGTATAAGTTTATATAGATTCTTGGAGAGAGATTGAGATTTCTTGTTGTATCCAATACTCATTTTAAAAACAAATTCTGAAGTGACAGGAAATCTAGGCACCTTTAGCATTGCACACATACATGATGCTTCATCTGCTACTTCATGTTTCAGACACACGAAATTACACAGACTGTAGTCCCCCCTGCACACAGCCCAAGTAAAGAAGACCTCACCCCACAGGTTCCAAAGGAGGCCAGTTCTGCCCCCCTGGTTCCTGACAGGTGGGAGAGCCGTGGGACAGAGCGAAGGACACGCCGTCCTGACAGTTTTATTCGCTTTTTAACACACTCTGGCTTTAGGTGGCTCCGATATGCCTTGCCCCTATGCTTTTGAGAAAGGATATTTTTCTAAAAGGATTAGAAAAAATATGAAACCAGCTCAAAGAAATATCAAAAAGCAGAGACATGTGCCAAAGTACTGTTAGCCAGGAATAGAATGAATTCTTGCTTTTCTATGCTTTTTCCAAATGCTTTAGAATGAAGTTCAATGATAACTGATTATTGTGAACATTTGATTGTTGGTATATAAGTTCTGAATAAAAGAAGAAATGTAGAGACATAATTCATATTCAATTATAGAGAAAAGCTAGGGTAACATATTTCCTGAGATTACAGATTTTCAGTAGGTAGTTGTTAAAACAACTGTGCTAGGTATAAATGACCTGCCTATGGCTGACAGAAAAATACTTCACAATATATAATGCAATGCTTTTTCCTTTAGTATACCATGTTTATCAGTAATATCCAATATTAATTATCTGGTTGAAAAAATTATAAGTGAGTAAAACCTACATTTCTGATATAAAACACAGAGCTACTTTTCCTTTGGTATTTAAGGCACCTACGAGAATGGTTAAAAACCAGCTTTCAAAAGAATACTCACATTTCTTTCTTTGCCAGGCCTTTTTCCACCTCTTGTTTAAAAAATGTTTAAAATTATTGCCACGAAATCTCAGCACCAGAGAGAAAATTAGAGCGGCAATCCATACTCCTGTCTGAATAGCTCCCTTCCAGCACACACGGATTACAAAGAGGAACCGATGAGACAGGATGGCTAAGTGACAGGTAATTTGGTGCTAAGCCATATTCACAATGACATGCTTTAAACAGGCAAACCAATGAGCTTATTGCAGTCTTTCTCTTTAGGCTTCATCTTTGTTAATATTTATCTGCAGAGTTATTGAATCACTGCGGCTCTATGCAAATTATAAGGTCACGCAGGCACATTTTGGGAAGTGTTGCAGTTGCCGTTTCAATGAAAAATGTGACGGCATAAATCACCCATAGGCACGCACCTTCTTCCTAAGAGGAAGAAGGGTAACTTGGAAATCAAAGCCAGGACAATCCCCAGGGCTCCTGCAACAAACTGTATCTTGAACTTGAACTGCCCGGGGACTCCGTACCTTATCCATAAAATGAGGCATCTCAATTCAGAGACCTCAACACTGCTTTCCTGCTTGAAAATTCTACAGAATTGCAGTTAAGCAGTGAAACCACTAAAATATCTGCCCTTCTTCCATTTTGTGTCTTGGCTTATTTTAAACAAGGGTGGCCGTCTCTCTCTCTAAAGGACTCTGCCTTATGTCTCTAACTGTGGCCCATTGCACAAAATTTGTGCAGGGGGGGAGGGGAAGAGGAGGATGTCCCTCAGCACGGCCTGCACCCTCTTCAATCAGAGACCCCTTGTGGGATGTCCGACTGCCGGTTTAGGCCCGATCACGCCAGCCTGATCACCCCCAACTACCCTCCCTTCCTGGCCTGATCACCCCTAACTGCCTCTGCCTTGGTCCTGCCACTATGACTTTGTCCGGAAGGACGTCTGGAAGGTCTCCCCGACTAATTGGCATATTACCCTTTTATTAGTATAGATTCTATTGCTATTCCTGATGATCTTGTTTTGGTTCCTGGGTTCTTGCTCAGCCTTGATTAAACACACGTAACGCAATAAATGCTGATGTCTGGAGACTGCTGCCTAATAGATGGTTTTCCACTTCCCATCGCCCCTCCTACCTGTTTTGCATCAGTTCCGCCATGAGCTTTAAGATGGGAGTGGTACACGCCGGCTCTCCATACCACTGCTCAATAGCCCTCTGCAGAATGGGAAGGTATGTTGGGTACCTTTTAAAAAGCCCGTTAAAGAACTTAAAGAAAGATTGTTCTGGAAAGTTAGTGCCCCTTAAAAGGAAAATAAATTAGTTAATAGGACAAAAACGTATTTTAATTGTTATGATAAGAGTTTCTTGAGTATCAAACTACTTAAGGAAGAAGTTGCTCATTGTGAATTTTTAAAAATATGTAAAAGTAGAGGGAAACATAGTAATCACATTATCTATCTCACATCTTAGATATTACATACATTCTTTTTTAATATATATTTTATTGATTTTTTTACAGAGAGGAAGGAAGAGGGATAGAAAGTTAGAAACATCGATCAACTGCCTCTTACACACCTCCTACTGGGGATGTGCCCACAACCAAGGTACATGCCCTTGACCGGAATTGAACCTGGGATCTTTCAGTCCTGAGGCCGACGCTCTATCCACTGAGCCAAACCGGCTAGGGCATTTCTTCCTTTTTAAGTTGTTGACCTGCTCTGCTTGGACCCACTGTAACTCCGAAGAACATGGGGATGTTAGTTTGAAGAAAACCTTTGGGAACTTTTAATCTACTCAGTGTCGCCAAAAGGTAGTGCCATGTACATACACCCAAGGAGAAATTCTCAAACGTCCTCACCAACCAGGAGTTTATGCCTCTGAAAGTCGATGACCAAGCCCATCAGAACCTGGAAAACTCAGCGCCAATAGCTCTTACCCACAACTGGCCTCCCCCTTGCCAAATGGACACACAGAGATCCGATTGAGGTCTACAACTGCAGCAGAAAAAAACTCTTACTGTGCCCCTGCCTTCCTTTCCTTCTCCTTTTCCTAATCCCCAAGTCTCTCTCTCTCCGAGGTTTGCCAATGTACTTGTCCCTCTGCTGCTGATGAAAAGTACTGAACTGAGTCATTGGTGGCGGTCCTTTTCTGTGTGACATGGGTAGAGATCTCTCTGGTGAAAAAAAAAAAGGCAATTTTCTTCCTGCTCTTAGAATAAATGTCCAATTCCTTGGCG
This sequence comes from Lasiurus cinereus, assembly GCA_011751065.1. Classification (NCBI taxonomy): domain Eukaryota; kingdom Metazoa; phylum Chordata; class Mammalia; order Chiroptera; family Vespertilionidae; genus Lasiurus; species Lasiurus cinereus. The sequence continues at coordinate 1,024,022 of JAAGEH010000434.1, forward strand.
CAGCATACAAGACCCTTTAAGATGCGGTCCCTGACTACATCCAGTTTGCTTTCCTAGTACTCCTACCCAATCTAGGTCAAACATTCTTATGATAACCATTTAAAAAAATATATATATTTTATTGATTTTTCAGAGAGAGGAAGGGAGAGGGATAGAAAGTCAGAAACATCGATGAGAGCGAGACATCGATCAGCCGCCTCCTGCACACCCCACAGTGGAGATGTGGCTGCAAGCAAGGTACATGCCCCCGACCGGAATCGAACCTGGGACCTTTCAGTCCACAGGCTGACGCTCTATCCACTGAGCCAAACCGGTCTCAGCGGTCAAGCATTCTTAATTCCCTGCAAATCCACTGATGCCAACTCTCTCGTCTCCATCCCTCTATACCAGTGTTCCACTGAGACCGTAAGAGCACAAATGCATGATCACCGGGGAGGGAGCATCTGAAAGGCTCGTCAGAAAATGGGAAAGACCCACATCTCAGGATCTCAGAATATCATAAGCGCACACAAGGCCCTTTGCAAGGCATTCTGAGGGCATCAGGACCTGCTTTTCAGAGCACATTGCATTCATTACGGGATAAGGCTGGGGACATGGGGACGCTCCTTTGGCTGTCTGGAACGAGAGAGGTGCCAGTTCTAATATGCTTGTGACAGAGGTGAGTGCCACAGAGAACGTGAGTGATGTTGGGAAGCAGGAGAGGTCTGCCAGGCAGGGAGGTTAAAAGGGCTTCAGAGTGAGAATGCAGACTCCACTGGAGAATCAGAACCCAATCCGAATTTTCCAGTGGCCTTGTGAGGCCTACATCTATATGGACAGGAGGAAGACAGGAGGGGCGCCTGGGTAGAAGAGGCACCGATCTAACTGCTTTCACCTAGATCTTCTCGATGAATTCCTAAGGTCTGCATCACATAAAAATGAGAAACACAAACATTAAGGACATGATGCCGCCTTGTAAGATGCCAAATATAAGAAAATGAGATCTGCTTCTTGACAACCACCCACCCATCCACCTATTAACCCAGAGGCTATTAGTACTTTCTATATGCTACCCCTGTCCAACCCCCTAAAAGAGAAATGAGTAAACACATAATTCTTTCTCTATGGGACTTCGTAATAGAGAAAACACTGAAATGTACGAGGAGACAACAAAAGACCTCTTGTTGAAACTGTTAGGAAGTAAGGGTGCGAGAATGTGGTTCCAGAACAGAAACGGCCTGCCAGCTCAGAGCTTCTCTAGCAGGTATCCCACAGATGTGCAACATCTGTGCCCTTGCTCACCCAGGCAGATGCTGCTGGAGCCACTCCTCTGCCCTGTCTAGCAAATGCCAGCCTCGCCACCTCTCCACGCCTTGCCCAGCTTCCCCTTCCTTGGAAGCCTGCTCTTCTTGCCAGAAACACCAGCCTCTTCCTCATATGCTCACATGAGGAAGCATTTTTGTGACAACACATTATTTGTTCCACCCACTAGAGGGTGAGCTTCTAAAGAGCACTCTTTTAGTCATTCTTGTAAAAAGCGATCCTTTTATTCAGTCTTCATGCCTGGCACAGACCACTCAAAAAATAAAAAAATTGCCGAGACTGGTTTGGCTCAGTGGATAGAGCGTCGGCCTGCGGACTGAAGGGTCCTGGGTTCGATTCCGGTCGAGGGCATGTACCTTGGTTGTGGGCACATCCCCAGTGCAGGGCGTGCGGGAGGCGGCTGATCGATGTCTCTCTCTCATCGATGTTTCTGACTTTCTATCCCTCTCCCTTCCTCTCTCTGAAAAATCAATAAAATATATTTTAAAAAATAATAAAAAAATTAAAAAAATAAATAAAAGAAAGGAAAAAAGCTTGCTGAACAGCCATTTTTTCAGGCTTACTTTTTTCCCTACTTCAGTTGGTCCAAAATATTGATCATTTTGCTCTTGATATATAATTCTGATGTTGTTAGTAAATCAAAACAATCCATTGCTTTGTACTATCTATGGAAAAAGGATCTAAATCCCTAGCCTGACATTTGAGGGTCCCAGACAACCTGTGGTTCTCACCATGAAGTAAGTGGTCTGTAGAATAACACATCTTCTCCATTGCTGCCCTTCCTGACCTGCGCTTCAGCCAACAGCTCCAGCAGTCCAATCCCACTTATTTTATAAGATCCAAGGACATATCTTGACCTTTATAAGACTTTCCTGCTTCTCCAGTTAGATGTAATCACTCCATTTGTACCTTTAACGCATCTATCACCTTTTATATTTTTTTATAGTCACTTATGCAGGTATCTAACCAGCTCTATTAAACTGTAAGATCATTTTGGGGTTAGGATTGGATCCAAAGTAACCTACAGTCCTCATAAAACCAAGCCCAGACCTTGGCGAAATCTGCTGAATAACTGAGCAAATGGGACTCCTTTGTCTCATTCCTATTAGGGAACAGAACTAAAACGATAGTGGTAGAGCATTTACCTTGTGCCAGGCACTGTACTAGGCCCTCTATGTGTCAGTTCATTCACTTCACAACACACATGTGAGATCGGTATCATTAGCCCTGTTTCAGCGAAGAAAACACTGATTCTGAGACACTGAATAACGTGCCCCAAACCTCGCAAGGAACTAGATTGGAATCTAAGACCATTCCAGTCCAGAGTCTGTGCTCGTCTACACAGCTCATTGTCTGGCCTTGCCTCTGCATGTTTTGTGTATATTAATAAACAGAACTGATTGACTGGTTGGAAAACAGTGGACTCAAAGATCTCTGACAATTAAAAGACTTTGAGAAAATAGCATCATACACATTCCTTTCCCTCGCCCTTCAATTTCCCTCTGGATTTTTGATACTTCCGTCTAAATGTGATCTGGGAATGTTTAAACCAGGTAACTTAACAGTGCAAGGTAAGGGGCTTTACGATGGTTGCATTCTCACGACAGGAGCAAAGAAGGATTATCAGTAATTCTTCAATTCTCCGGCAGCGGACCCATTTGTCAATATGGTTGCTGTGGAGTTTCAGGCAATTTAGTTTTGGAAGGACAGAGTGATGAGCAATGTAGTTCGTGTAGCAGTTAATGCAGTCAGTATTTATAGAAATGTTTTTGAATTAAATAGCTAACCACTAAAATAGCATTTTATCAAATAATCACCATAAATAAAATGCATTTTGACGGTGAGATGACATGTGCTCTTACAGGATGATTCTTCTGTATGCTAAGGACTGTATAACAAATTAAAGAACACACATTTGTGTGGATAAAAGGCAAATAAACTTTCCCTAGCAGTAATGTGGGAATCACCACTGACGGTTTGACATATCAATATTTCAGGAAGAATAAATGACTTTCATATCCATGTTTTTTTAATCACATTCTTATTCATTTTTACATCACTAGAATACTTTGGAAAGCTCCTGTACTTGCTATCACGTGAAGCTGCTTAAAGTATTTTGAAATATTTTAATAAACCTTTTTGAATGATCCAATAACGTAACTTTTAAACAAATTTTACTATTATTATAAATATTTGCTCTTCATCCTGGCCCAAAGGAAAACTATAAATCTTGTCTCCACTGAATGAATACCATTTATCATATTCATTTTGTTGTCAATACAATTATGAAAAGCCTTTGGCCTTTTCCCAGGGAAGCTGATTTGCTACTGAAACTCGATTATGATAAGCGAGGCCTGTACCAAAGCCACCCGTCTGGCAACCGAACGCCACTTCCTGCGTAACTGACACTTCGCCCTCTGCCTGGGACCCTAATAACTTCGCATCTATGGTCGGGGGCTGGAGACAATGGTTTCTAGTTCCAAACAAAACATGAAGTGCCAAGGTTTTCCGTTTGCTGTTTCCTGCCATCTGCTGGACAAAAGGCTCACTATTTCAATAGGTGCCAAGAACAAGGAGCTAAATCAGGGAATGGAAAGCAGCCTTCCTTAAAAACTTAAATGGCCGCATGTGCAATACATTTTAGCAGTATCATTTACAGAAGCGATTTTTATTCCTTGACCTGCAGGGAGAAGGTTCTGCCTGGACTCTCGATGAAGAAAACATGAAACATGAATGGCTGGGCATCCTCGGGTTGGAGCTGGGTTTGAAGATACCCATCAATTTTTAAGTGAGGCAACTAGGATTTTATGACTTTTCCAATAAATGAAAAGTTTTACGTGGTGAGCTTCTATTTAAGTTGAGAGAAATAAAAGGGCCAGATGTAATTCCAACTTATCATTCCAACTTAAAGAATGATGTGAATTCCCATGTTAAAATTTGTAATCTCTATACATCTACTTTGTATGCTTATATACACACACGTGGTTCTTCAATGACATGGAACGTGGTCTCTAACCTTCTATGGGCACAGAAATCTAATGAAGTAGGTTTGAACAGTAAAATGTAAGTCAGCATGCAAATGAATGCCAATTTAAAAAATATGTGGTTATGTTTTGGCCATAGCTGGATTAGACTGCCTGAAAGAAGTTTCTTTTACAATTTATGGAGGAAGTTTAGAAAAGGGCTGTCAGGAGCAACTGTAAAGCAGCGCAACTTAAAACACAAAACAGCTTTGAGGCCACAGAATTTTTCTTACGTGCGCTGATGGTTCCATGCATCAAGGCATGGCAACTTCATATGACACATATGCGACTTGCATACATTGTCACTTCCTGTTAGGATCAAGGAGGATTCATACAATACTATTAAAACAATATGAACCATAACGATTTGAGATTACCCAACGTGTTTCAGACATTATGCAAAGCGCGTTACCTATTTTAATGGTCGTAACGAGCCATGATTCTGGATGTCTCCTTCTGTAGATGAGGAAACTGAGACTCAGAGTGGGCAAATGACCAGACATAGAAAGCGAGGCGCTGGGATTTCGGGGGTCTGTTATTTCCACTCCTCTGTGAGGAGACATTTCTGTGGGGCATGTCTGTTTGTGTTTATTTTGCTGTCTGCACTAAGCTTTGGCCAAGGCAAATTCACGTACCGCGGGACAAATCCCGACCATTTATCTCCTCCTCTCCACATCCATTAATATTTTCCTGATGATGAAAAACGGTGGCATGATGAATTAAGCCTCCGAGAGAGAAAGTGACCTTCTCAGCCCCGCTAATTAAGATGGAGGAGAAATTCAAATCTCCTCGAGATGCCAAATGGCGGGAGGCCCGGGTCCCGAGTTAAAAGACGTCAGCCCGATCATCCCTGCGACCCCCACCAAAACCATCATTTTTAAGGTGTCAATAGGGAATGGCTCCCCAAAAGTGACCTCTCTGAGCCGGGTCCCCGAACGCTGCTGCTCAGTTATCTGCGCGCCTGCCACTGTGCTGTAATTTTTAGCTGATTACACATTTAGTTCATTTAGCTCTGTTTCCTCTCCCCCACTGTGCCATACTATGAAAGGAAAGCCAGGGGCCCGGCGTCCCTCTGTGCACGGAGCTGGTATTGTCACAGTGTAATAAGGATACATCCAGTCGAACAGCATGGTGTAGCTGGTCTTTGTGTTAAGCGCAAAGGCAATCCCTCGCAGGTCTCTTGCCAGCCCGATCAACATCCGCTGTCAGTGGGAAAGAGACACAGTAATTGATTTTCACGTGAGCGCAGAGCAGATGGAGTAATAATCAGGCAATAATGACCACAGATCTGATTTTGATTCATTAGCTAAAAGGGCTCGCTCGGATCCCTTTCCCCAGAAAACCGGAGCCACTTGAAACAAACGTGCCGTGAAATCGGCTCATCGGCTCCACTTGGATTCCTTACAAACCGAGCGAAGTCGTGATTCTAATAATAGGGGGCGTTAGCTTCTGAATACAGTTTTGTTTCCGAATAATGCCGAAAGAGCAAAAAAGAGGATAACGGCACAAAACAGAAACGCACGGAGTCTAGACATGATTTAATAAGAGCGAGCCTTAACACGGGCTCGCGTGCTATCAGCCCTCCTCTGCAGAGCGAGGTCTATTGTGGAAGTCCACTGGCATCTGAAGGTCTCTCAGAAATGTCCCGAGTGACCTAGGCCAAATGAAAACTATCCAGGCGACCTGTTGTACCATGATAAAACAAGGAACTCGCATTTTCCAGGGAAAAAAAAAGTGTAGGGAAGAGTTCTGCCCTTTGGAAGACTTGACATTGAATTCTAGCATGTTAGAAGACTTGACATTGAATTCTAGCATGTCAGAGAAGACTTGACATTGAATTCTAGCATGTTAGAGAAGACTTGACATTGAATTCTAGCATTACTTAACTGTGAGTCTTAAAGCGAGGCCATGGATCAGCCTCAGTTTTCTCATCTATAAAAGGGGCTAATACTCTTGCAGAGGAATCGTGAGGAATAGATTTGATAAATTTCCGTAAAAACGCCTAACAGGAGCCTGATGCATACTAAGTGTCCCATAAACGTTCAGTTTTAGAAAACCAAAAACTTGATTCTGCCATAAGAGAGATCTGACTAGGACTCTGGATGCTTAATTAAGTTGTCCTGAGGATGATGCATGGGAAGAGAAACAGAAAACCCGGGAACAGATGCTAGAATGTCAGAACGAGGAGCACAAATAAACATAATTGCAAAGCAAGGGGGTGGGATAATTGAGATCCGCAACTGCGATGTCTGCAGATCCGGTTTCAGGGGAAATATGCCAGAAGACGGTCCCGGAACTTTTCATTTGACCGGATTTCCTTTTTCCTCGCGCCTCGGCAATAAATGAAAACCTCTTTAGGAAGGTGTTTAAATTATCATTAAGGATTTGGAAGTGAATCATGACCCTCCGCTTAATGACTGGGTAACAGTTCCAAGTACCAAGCAACAGTACTACCTCTGCCAGGGGGTCTGAATGTCTGCTCTCGCCGCCACCTGAACAGGTGACTCAGGGCCGCTGGCAGTTGTGGGTGAGGATATTGTTTCTGTGCTCGGTTCACTGACTGATGCTTATCTGATTTCTGAACCTGTAACCCCTGCCTCCTTCTTTCTGCTTCTTTAAGTGACTTTTTCCTCTCATCTCACCAGTCCCTGATTTTCTGTGACCGCTGGCCTCCTGTGTAGTTCCCTCCTGTGACCCGCTATTTTTCAAAAACCTTTTTGCCTTTGGTGTAAGCTATTTCCGGCCCCGGGTACCTGTCCCCCCCTCTCTCTGTCTCCCACGTTTCTCAGCTCCTGGAGCAGCTGGACTCGGACCATTTGGTCTGTGGTCTGTTCCAGTGGCCTCTCTGCTCTTTGCCCATGAACACTACAGATCGCAGGCTGTTCTTCACAGGATCTTAAGTTTGCACATGTTACAGGCACTCGCCATGCAACTCTAAATCAGGCAAGAGGAACCAGGAGTTACTTGCTTTGTGCCCAATGCGGAAGACTCTTAAGATACTTGAGACTACCCTCATTACACAAAAAATGTGATTATTCCATCATACGTTTCTTCCTTAAAAGGCGGCCAAATTCATAAACGTGGTTTAATGGACTCAAACCTATGGAATTCTATCAATGTTCAAGTGTAGAAAATGTTACTAGCTAGTAAGAGAAAGCACTAAGAAATAACAACTAAATGTATGTTTTCAGTAGATTTGATCGGCAGGAAAATGCAGTGTTAACATAAGAAACAGATTTCTTCTGCTCACACAGTATCCTTTACCCCCAACAACGTGAGTGCCAGACTAAGCTGTACTGAGAGTCAAACAAATTAAGGGAGTATTTTCGTGAGGGCCACCACATGCCCAGCTCTGGGATGCGATTGGAAAACTGTTCGCTCGGAGCTCGACCAGGCTACTAAGTGTCTGAGAGAGAGCGGTGATCCGATTGTCACTGAGGATGGGGGGGGTGGGGGGAGCCACAATTGACCATCTCATTGAAAACAGAACAGGGAGGCCTTTCTCTTGCAGAGGGTCACCTTGGCTGATGTGAAAAGCGAGGGGCGCTGGATTTGCGGGGAGGGGGTTAACTCGGGGGCCGCGGGTCCTGACGACTCCTTTTGGAAAGCCCACGGTGACCTGCTCCGTGCTTCAGCCCGCTGCCCGGTAAACAGTTGTCTGGGTGCCAAGCGTGAGACGGATGGGCTGGGAGACAGCTGAAACGCCGCTCCTTCCACCCTGACCCCCCAAACAGGGTTTCTAATGGAAAGTCTGACAGCCCCTTTACTGTAGTGGCACTACTGGGGGCAGCTATAATATTATCCTCATAATTCTCCCATATAATAACAACAAAGAAGAAGAAGGTGAAGGGTCATTGTGCTTTGTCTTTAGAATTAAGATGGCTGTCTTCATCCTTAAAGCATACTCTTAATTCTGGAGACACATCTTAATAACCTCTAAATAGTTCCAACAAAAGAGCCGTGTCAGAGGAATGAGCAGGCCCCAAGGTGTTTCAACTGGAGTGTTTTCATCTGCCTTTATTGCTCTATCCCTCTCCAGAATTAAGGCAATAACCTGTGATAAATTATTCAGGAACTGCTACAGGGATCAAAGCAAAATCATTCTGTTAAAGTGCTGTTTGCAACATTTGGCACTTAGTGCGAAAACTTTTAATGTGCGCATGCTGAAAATCAGGGATTTTAAATAATTTAACATGGTGGAGTTTATACGAAGGGACTAAAGATAGCAGGTTCCTTTTTAACTGCTCCTCTTTCTCCGAGAAGTTTTCATTCATTTTTTCTGATAACTGATGATGTCATGGTCAAACAAAAAAACGAGGCGCGAGTCAGGAGAACATTGGACTAGATTTTACTACGGACCCGAGGAGATGGCAAAAACATATATTTTAAACGAATGCTTTCGAGCCAGGATCTGTCAGGGCATTTGCTTTCTCCTCCCAGCCTTTCCTTTGAAGAGAAAAACCTAAGACAGAAATTCAATGTTCTCTTCAATTTTATTAGGACTAAGTAAGAAAACAAAGCTATAAATTGAAGAGTTTTGCAGCCATTTCTTCCCCTCGCAACCATATTTCAATTTGGCCACGTTGGTCTTTAAATGTTTATGTGCGTCCTGAAATCTGCATTTGAAAAATATCTATAAATAGGGAGTTAGGAAATCCTGGTAAGGGTTGCAAATTAAATGAATATGGCAGTCCCGAGGCATTTTCGTGGAGATATTTTAACAGCATCCCCTCCTGTGGGTTGGAATACTAAATACTTTATTGAGGAACAAAACAGAGCCGTTTTTATCTCTCGTCCTGGCAAAATGAAGTACCTGAGAGCACTTTTGCATGTATTATTTATCCATCAGGATAGAAAAATAGCCCTAACCTAATAAATTACGTTTAAAAGCAGTTAGCGCAAAAGTTTTTGTTTATGATAAAGCAACAGATCTGGTTCTTCACCGGTCGCTTAAAGCACCGAGTTTTCTTTAATACCAATTAGACAGATGGTGCTTACAGTAGAATTTACTAAAGGTCTGTCACAACAAATGTAGCCAAGCTGCATATTTAATCACTGCAGAATCTTGTCTACCTGCAGCTGCCAACTGCTAATCCAATTTCCCTGATAAATGTGGCAAGAGACACGATCAGCAATAAAGAGCATCTAACTCCATTTTCCTGCAGGGCGTCTTTTGATGAACATTTAGGACGGAAGCCGGGAGTGCAGTGTGGCCCCGGCTCGTGGCAGCTGCATGCATTCTGAGGCACAGTTCTCAGGTTACTCACTTAATTCTGCCACCATCATTACGTTGCTATTGATCTCCGTAGCTGTTGCCTACACAGCATTACTCTAGATGAAGCTGAATCAGGCAGTTATCATGCATCAAACTTGCTCAAAAGCCTGGAGATTTTCCCCTTAATTACTTGTGATTTTATTTGCAAATGCCGTTAAAGTGTAATCAAGCAGTCACTTTCCGGGGTCGTTAAGAACTTGCTGGTTTAGGGATATATCACTGGAACTCCATTAAAGATGACTCCAGGAAGAAGGTTTCTAGCAAACTAGAGGGGAACCACATCAGAATGGACTCGGGACACAAGGAAATCTTCAAATGAGACGTGGAATTTTTATAAAGATGGTGTTTTTCAACTCGCTTCTCTTTTCACAGAAAGCAATAGCCACCTTCAAGCTGCAAAGATCTTGTTGGTCACGAGATATTTGTGACACATCTGAAAAACACTGCTACCCGCAGAGAAACTGGTGTAGAATTTCAACAAAACTATAAAGGCAAAGAAAATCTCTACCATCACGTTTGGTTTGAAAATTCTGTGACTATTGCATGCTGATAAATACTCATTTCAAAAACTTTATTTCAAATTAGAAGGTACAGTATTCAGCTAATTAGTGTTTGGTAGAAGAATCTTCCTAAAGTAACCTCAAAGGCAATTGTTTTTCTAGTTGGCTTCTTGCTGCGAGTTTTTTTTTTTTAATAGAAAGAAAAGAAGCCGTGCAAAGCGATGGTTAATATTTTGGGCAAGTTATTTCAAATAACCATAAAATATGACTCAAGTATTACCAGCAAAGGTGCCCACATTTTGGGGGGGGCTACATTACTTTCTTACAAATAATAATCATGTCAATCTGTTTAATGGGGCCTGGACACATGATAATTTCCGAAGATGCTCTTCCCACTGAGCAGACCCTGTGCTCTCCAGCCTCCGCACTAAAATGTGGGGCTGCTTTGTCACAAACAGCTTGCTACACTTAAGGATTTTACTAATAAAACATAATGTTGTCTTAGATATTATGACTGTTGCCACAGCTGAACTGACTTGTCAAATCAATCCTAATATGGCTCCCACAGGCACATAAAAACCTTACTTAGCTATCAGTTATCCTAATCACTTTGTTCAGCTTAAGAATGCCATACTTCAAGGCGGGCTCCTATTTATACATAGATGCCTAGCCATTTAATAAAGTCCTGATTTATATGAATTCTTGTTTTAAAAATATTCAGCGATGTGGTGTTTTAACATGTGTATGTCTGTGCATTCTCCCGTATAAATATGTGGAACCGTACAGTCCAGGGTAGATGAGGGGACAGGGATGCTTAAAGTGGTAGGCCCACACTTTAAGCATCCCTGTCCCCTCATCTAGAGAATGGCTCTTTTAAAGATGTTAACTGCAAGGAGAGACACATCTGTGTCGCCTCATCATTAACTGACCGCCCCCACCCAAAGCCCATTAACTCGGGCGCTTCTGTGAAAAGGGTGGAAGACACACGCAGGCAGGGACAGGACGTGGATGAGGCACCGAGCACACGTGGACAGGCAGCGCCTTCTTCTGGACCTGGACGTTCCAGAATGGACAAAACTGCCCCTCCTCCTGCTGTTGGCAAACAGACCCACCTTCACGTCTTCTTGTTTGAAGTTGTTGTTGAACAGCTGTAAGACTGTCTCAAAAGAGACGGTAAGAGGCAGCATGAAATTCTCAAATTCGTCCTCATCTTCGCCTGTCAAAAAACACAAAAGGGTCACCAGTGTGAATGCCCGCTCTTGTGCGTGAGCCGCAGCAGCGAGCACTTCACGCAGGCGGAGAAATGGCCACATCCTAATCTGGTGCGCCTGCTCACTGACTGTCCTGGTGTTTTGCCTTCTCTCTTTGCACCAAATGAAAGAGCCACATTACTTACCATTTTTTTTTTCTCTTTATTGGATCAAACAGACGCATGCCCCAGGCATGTCAGCCCTTCAGCTCCTAGGGCCCCCTGAGTGTCCCTAATGCTCCCAGGAAAGCCTCTTTCAAAGCCTCAGACACAAGCATCGGCCCCCCTTCTCTTTGGGTGCCAAGGCCCTAAAGGGCTCATGGACTCAGGTGCCCAGAGAGCGCTAAGTTATTATTCCCTTTTATTTATGTTCTCTGTTATTAATTTGTTAACTGGGTGGCAGGGAAACTTTGATCTGCCAAACAGGGTGAGGTCCCTGCTGGGCCGTTTGGATTTTAAGTACATTGTCCATGGGTGCACTTCCTCTTACACCACGCTTCCTCTTCTTTACAGGAAAGAGGCAGAGAGACATCTTCTATTCCTTTTTCCTGTTAAAGGTTTTCTCAAAAATTCTGCCAAGGCGGAGTCTTCGTACATGGATACGCACAATTGACAATTTGTATTCTTTCAAAAGGGGTTTCTTTTAAGGGACAGCCCTGATTCATGGATGAACACACAGGCCGAGGACGGTTCAGTGACTCACTCAGGGAGCATGTGCAGTTGGAGGTGGAACTATGGGGTCCGGGCCCCCGGTTTCCATGCGGTCAGGTTTGAACAGAGCGCTAGAGAGGAAATGCGATCTCAGAGGGGAGAGCGCAGTTTGCCAAGTCTGGCCTGGGCCTCGCAGCATCAGGGTCACCTGGCAATGCATTAGATGGACTTTCCCAGGTCCCATCCCAAATTTCCTGGGTCAGAAACTCTGGGTGCGGTCCGGCAATTTTTGTCTTAAGACACTCTCCCGGTGAGTCAGATGCATACAAATGTTGGAGAAACACTAGTCTGCACATCATTCTGCGGATAAGGAAAATGAGGTCCAAGGCCACACGCACAAGATCAAGGCAGAATTGGCATATATACATATACAATGGTACCTCGAGATACGAGTGCCCTAACATACGAGATTTTTGACATACGAGCCGTCAAGCGAGCGATTTTTGCTTTGAAATATGAGCAACATTTGAGATACGCGTCATCGTGCGGATCGGCCGGCTGCACACGACCCACCAGTTTACCGCGACTCGAGCGTCTCATAGTTTCCCACGCCTCAAGGTTACGGAACGAATTAAACTCGTATCTCGAGGTACCACTGTATATGGCTAATATGCAAAGTGTCCCCTTGGGAGTTCGGCCAGGAGACCGGAGTTGGATCCCTCACTATGACGTACGCTGACCAACAGGGGGCAGCGTGGAACATAGCAGACAAGCAGGGGCAGGAGCAGGATGCTAAGGGAGTGAGGGGAGGAGGAGGTAGGGGGGCAGGGAGGTGGGGAATCTGATCAGCCTTGATCCCTGGCCAGGCCTAGGGACCGTACCCATGCATGAATTTCAGGCACTGGGTCTCTAGTCTTTTATGCACTGGGTCTCTAGTCTTTTAATAAATATACAGATATCTTTGTATTGATTTCAGAGAGTGGAAGAGAGAGGGAGAGAGCGAGTGAGCAAAACATCAATGATGAGAGAGAGTCACTGATTGGCTGCTTCCTGCATGCCCCCTACTAGGGATAGAGCTCCCCACCCGAGCATGTGCCCTTGATGGGAATGAAACCTGGGACCCTTCAGTCCCCAGGCTGATGCTCTACCCACCGAGCCAGCTAGGGCGGATTGGCATCTTTTGAGTTGGAGCAGGTGACCTGGCTGACGCCGGTCCTTTGTGGCTTTTCTTTTCCCTTTAACCTTACAGAATTCGTTTCTAGAGTCAGAACCAGGACTTAGCTTTGTTCACAAAGAGCTGTCCGAAGACCCACAAATCTTTCCTGTGTGCTGTTCTGGATAAGGGATCCAAGATAAAGGACACAGCAGACCAGATTATCATCCCTGCTCTGGCAATGGCTATGTGACCAAGTTATTCCTCTTAGATACGCCCTCTGACCATTGGTGACCGTATCAGAAAACCTGAGAGAAGCCATTCTCATTTCCCAAAGCCCAGGTTAAACGGTCACTTTCCCCCGGCCTGAGCGCACCTCCCTGCAAGCACTTCCTGGGGCCCGCTGCCCGTGTTCCCCCTCTCCCTCCATTCCCACTCTGTGACGGATCGCGATGATCAGCAGGCCTGGAATGGCAAGCGTTGAGGCACATAGCTGATACTAACACCAACAACACCACCTCCATCATCCCACCATCACCACTGTTTGGTGAGTTCCCTTGGGGAATGGATGAGATAAAATTTATAATGTGTGTATGTCCATTACTGACAGCATCTTCGCCTTCACTTCCGGAGAGCTGACACTGTTCACTGGGAAGGACAATGACGTAGGGAAGGCTCTGCATAAACGGAGCCTAGTTAACCACGAGTTAGCTTTGGACATTCTGAGTCTCAGTTTTCTCATCTTCAAAATAAGGATGAAAATACCTATCTTTTAAGCTTACTGTGAATATTAAATGTTGTAACGCATGAAAAAAAAGATTCTCAATTAATAGCAGTGGTAGTACGAGTATTACAGTATTACCACCTAAAACAGTGCCTGCAAATACAGTGGTACCTCGAGATACGAGTTTAATTCGTTCCGTAACCTTGAGGCGTGGGAAACTATGAGACGCTCGAGTCGCGGTGAACTGGTGGGTCGTGTGCAGCCGGCCGATCTGTGCGATGACTCCTATCTCAAATGTTGCTCGTATTTCAAAGCAAAAATCGCTCGCTGGGACAGGTCGTATGTTAGAGCACTCGTGTATCGAGGTACCAGTGTATTAGGGAAATACTGTATTTGAGTGAAAAGTAGTTACTCAATAAAGTTAAGTTACTCCCTTATTTTCTTAACACCTGACATACAGTACAGAAACTAATGGAAGTAAACATTTACCAAATCCTTAATATGTACACACACACACACACTTTATTAGACTATATAATCTTACCATTTGAGGATAAAGTATTTTATTTTTTAAAATTCTTTATTTTTTTAAAGTATTACATACGTCCCCTTTTTCCCTAAAGCAGTGGTCGGCAAACTGTGGCTCGTGAGCAGCATGGTTTGCCACGCTGTTGACCAATGAGTTTGCCGACCACTGCCCTAAAGTATTTTCTAAATGTAGAATTGCCCAAGGACAGTGGCAATGGTCACTGCAGGAAGATGAGGGGGCAGGAAGGAGTGGACGCTCTGAAAGTTCTTAGTCTGGACCCTACTCTGCTGCTGTCAGCTGCCTGATTTTGGATAAAGTCACTTCACTTATCTAAGCCTTAGTGTTCTCATCTGTAATTAAGAGACATAATATTTACAGTAGATCCCCGATCTGTGGTTTACTTTCTACAGTTTCAATTACCTGTGGTTAACCAAGGTCCAAAAATACTAAATCGAAAATTCCAGAAATAAACAATTCATACGTTTTAAGTTGCATGCTGTTCTGAGAAGCATGATGCTATCTTATGCCATCTTGCAGTGCCCTGCTGGGGACGTGAACCATCCTTCGTTCAGCATATCGCTGCTGTACAGCCACATATCTCTGCTATATTCCCACATATCTCTGCTGTACAGCCACATATCTCTGCTGTACACCCACATCTCTCTGCTGTACAGCCACATATCTCTGCTGTACACTCACATATCTCTGCTGTACACCCACA
>JAAGEH010000434.1:1039158-1081108 GCA_011751065.1 Lasiurus cinereus
CTGTACACCCACATATCTCTGCTGTACACCCACATATCTCTGCTGTATTCCCAAATATCTCTGCCCTACACCCACATATCTCTGCTGTATACCCACAAGTCACATAGAAGCTGCCTCAGATCTCTATCGTAGCATAACAGTGCTGTGTCCAACTAACCCTTATTTTAATTACTAGTGACCCCAAAGAACAGGATTAGTGCTGCTGGTAATTTGGAGGAACCAAAGAGAAGTGTCAAGTTCTTGACTTAAAAAAGAAAAAATATGATATGCAAAGGTTGCAAAGGTCTATATATATAAAAGGCTAATATGCTAAGTGTCCCTCCCTCCCTCCGACCGGTTGCTATGATGCGCACTGACTACCAGGGGGCAGATGCTCAACGCAGGAGCTGCCAAGCTGCAGTAACTTGGCAGCTGTGGTTCTCGGGTGATGCACCCTGAAACCAGAGGAGGGAGCCAATTCCTCGCAGGGCCTTGCGTTTCCACCTTCGGTCGTGGGTTATGTTGTCGCTGGGGCACTGTTGCCCGAATTTGGTTTACTGTGCACTTGTGTTTATGTTCCACTCCCTGTACGACAGCAACTTTGCAGAGTGCCTTCTTGCACTCTGGGACCCCTTGAGGGATGTTGAAGAGCCAGTTTTGGCCCAATCCCCGCAGGTCAGGCCCAGGTACACCACCACCTGGAAGGACCCAACCTGCTCACTCTGCAGACGCCTTTAGAGCCCTGGTACCACCCAGGTACAGCCAGCCAGGGAGGGACCGTGGAAGGTTGGCTCCAGGGCATGTCTGGCCCATCTAGCCCTGTCCCGCCCTGCGTGCCACCTTCTAATTAGTTTCCTCTCAATGTGCATGAATCTGTGCATTGGGTCACTAGTCTATTATAAGAATGAATCTTCTACCCATAAAATTGTGAAGAGAAATTCGTGCTAGTTTTGCTGTTAGACCTCAAAACAGCAAAAGTTACGTCCACAGTGCATGATAAGTTCTTAGTTAAGATGGAAAAGGCATTAAACGTGTTCTGATTAATGGTGACGTGGTGCCCCAGAAAGCACGAAGCCTACAGGAAGACTTCAACAAGGGGTCCCATACACAGGTGGCCACATTCACATAACTCTTATTACACTACATTATTCAGTTATAATTGTTTTATTATTCACTAGAGGCCTGGTGCGTGAAATTAGTGCACAGAGGGGGGGGATTCCCTCAGCCCAGCCTGCACTCTCTCCAATTGGGGACCCCTTGGAGGATATGCCACTCAGAATCTGAGACTGCTGACTCCTAACTGCTCACCTGCCTGATTAACCCTAACTGCCTCTGCCTGCCAGCCTGGCTCCCCCTAACTGCCTCTGCCTGCCTGCCTGGTTGCCCCCAATTGCCCTCTCCTACTGGCATGATCTTGCCCCCAACTGTTCTTCTCTGCTGGACAATTTGGTACTGATTGGTTTCTATGCCAGTCAGCATCAGAAGCTCTGCCTCCTAGGCAGCCATTGGTTCTTCACAGCACCCACATTTGGTTCTGATTGGTCAGTTCCTATGCCAGTCAGCATCTCTGGGCCTATCAATGGGGCCTGATCAGAAAGGCAGGGCTGATCAGCATCCCTGGTGGAGGCCTGGAGAGTAATGGAGGCGAGGCTGCTGGCCAGACTGGGAGACAAAGAGAGAGGCAAGTGCTGATCAAAAGCTTCCCCAAAGCAATGGATCAGTCCCTGCTTCTCTCTTCAGGCCTCTCTCTGGCCCTGACTTGCAGCCTCCTCAGCAGTCAGCGGCCACCCAGTGCTGACTGCAGGACTGACTTCCAGTTGGTTGAGCCTCGGTTAGTATGGGCACTAACTTACATTGTACTGAAGTCCCAGTGGCAGTCAGGGTCCCTAATAGTGCTGTCAACAAATGTGTCCCAGTTAATATACACATAGGACTTGTTTTGTGACAGGAATCGTCCCAGGCCCTTTGTGCACATATTGATCTCATTTAAGCTGTAAGACTCTTTAAGGCACATATATCCATTTCACAGATGAAAAACTGAGGCTGCCTTTAACTACTTTCCCTAGGGAACCACACTGTTTATTTTAGCTCCCAGAAGAAAACTACGGCACCCACCGCAGACTAGAAAGCTACCTTCCAATTTCATTCCTGAGGCATCTTATTCCCTGGGGTGCTCTGGACTCTCCCCACAAAACCAGGTACGTTATTAAAAGTGGATCTGGACTTAATGGGCTGCTTTCTGCCTACAGGGCCAGCTAATTAGTCTTAATGATCTCATTATAAATTCTAAGGATTTCCAGCTGCTTCTTTACCCCTTATTGCCCCCCAACCCCCGCCGTCTCCTTTCCAGATCGTCTCTGCCAAGTCATGGACACAAGTGATATGTCGATGCAGCCTTCCCATCTATCAGAACATGAGCTACTTCTGGTCAAGCTTCTCAAGTGCTGGGACCTCTGGCTATCTCTCTTTGTGTTCCTTTATCTATGAGGGAAAATGTGCTTTGCCCAATCATCAGACATAAGGACACATTTAAAAAACTATCTGACTTTCGCTGATCATAGGGCTGGATAATATACCTATATAGGGCAAATAAACACGAATCTGTTTACTTGATAGAAGCTTGGAAAGTAATCCCTTCTCCCTTCTTCTCACTGCCCCCAAGCCACAAATCAATCATTCGGTTCAAACAGTTCACCTAAAAAGGGAGAAGAAAGTTACTTTTCTTAATTGATTGAGAAGTAACAGCTTAGCAAAAGTGGATGAGGATGTGAGGTCAGAGGGCTACAATGTCCATGGCTGACCTTGGCATGTCTTTTAATCTCTGCACCTCACATTTCTAACAGGTAACAATGCAATCACCATTTCATGTTGGCTGTTCTGAGCATCAAATCGTATAACGTACGAGAAATGGTTTGCTGACTGTAAATGTGTAAACATGTTAGTTATTATTACTAAAAAAAGGGGAAAGTTTCCTTCCTTTGTATTTTTGCTTCTATCTTTGGTAGCTATTTCTAGAATAGTCTTCCTTTCTTATTCAACTCCTTTATTTATTTAACATTTTCTCGAATTTAAGCTAGAGACATCTTCAGCTGCCAAGTACCTGCTATCAGCCACAAAAGTGGATGGATGCTATGTTACCCTCCTCCCTATAGAGAGAACTGTCTCTTAATGTCTATAAAGTCTACTTTCACATTAGCATCTCCGTGATCATGACAACATGTCAGTGCATCTTGGAGTTTGAATATCCGAGGGAAGCATGCTTCTCAGCTGAGCAGTTACAGATAAAGCTCATAAAACGTCCAAGGAAAAGAACTGCCAGTGAACCGAGCATCTCTGAGTGTGTGGCTGGTAGAAACCTAATTTGCAATGAATATTTAGTTCTTCATAAAACAAAAAGCCTGTTACCGCTCTCTCCCACACTTCCCTTCTCCAATATTTGTCAAGTGGTTTCACCTCCATTCAAATTAAACAAAATAGAAGGTTTTTATTTATTCCAGTATTTTAGACTGAACAGCTCCCTGGAGGTTCTCCATTTACTGGCTTGGGTAATACTATCTTTGCTTTAGCTTATTAGATTGACAAAGTTAATTTAAAAATAACCTAGGGAACTTAAGTGATTCTTGGAAGGGCTAACATGCATGCACATATGGTCGGTCACCCATTTCCTTTGGTGTGTAACGGATCTCACAAAGGGAATTTATTTAGTTTCATAATTTCTTAGAATACAAAAGAATATGTTGCCAACATGAAGCATCATCATTCTGTTGATGAAATGCTTTCAATCTATTCTTTATTCCATCTAGTTTAGATAAGGAACAATTTGATAAAATCATCGTACAACTGTTTATTGCCAATGCTCCCCGCACCCCATTTTCATCTGAAATACAACCTGGGGCACATAGCATCTAATTAAATTCATACAAAGCACAAATTATTGAATAGAAACCAAAATGCATTTCAAAGTAAGTATCAATTAATATGACACCCAATTTTTAATCACTCCAATGTGCGAGGCTTATACACAAAACATATCTAATTTATTTTGTAGAATTCAATTAGAATATATTTTATATTTCTATCCCAGAATCACAACAAGTGGTTTGCTAGCAAGTTGGTTAGCTGTTTTTTCATAGATTCTTACAAAAAAAAAAAAATCAGTGTTATATATAGTTTCTCCTCAAATGTTTATTTGAGATGGATTCTCATACTATCTAATAAAAAGAGTAATATGCAAATTAACCATCACTCCACTACACCCACAAGCCATGCCTACCAGCCAATCATGAATGAATATGCAAATTAACCCCAACCAAGATGGCTGCAGCTATGGAGAGAGCAGGAGGGAGGCTTGGGTTTCCCTGGTGATGGAGGAAGCCAAGCTTTCCACACACCCTCCCAGGCCCAGGCCTCCACTCAAGGCTACAAAGTTTCAATTATATAAGATAAATAAATCCCAATAAAAATGGTGTCAGCAACAGAGCTGGAGAGAGCAGGAGGCTAGGGTTGCCCCCAGCAATGGAGGAAGCCAAGCTTTACACACATCCAGACCAGCCTAGGCCTCCACTTAAGGCTACAATGTTCCAATTATAGAAGATAAATAAATCCCAACAGAAATGGTTGCCAACCAGAGTGAGCAGGAGGCTTGGCTCTGCTCTAGGCTACAAAGTTTCAATTGTAGAAGGTAAATAAATCCCAGATATCAGGACCTCCACCACTTGGGTTGCTGGGAGGTGTGGCTGGCCTACAAACCACCACAGGCCCTTCACTCAGGCTGCCCTATGCCCCAAGAGAATCCCCACCCTGATCTAGGATACCTTTTAGGGTAAACCAGCTGGCCCCCACCCATGCACCAGGCCTCTATCCTATCTAATAAAAGAGTAATATGCAGATTGACCATCACTCCAACAGGCTGCCCCTATATGGTCAAAGATCCTGCCCCCATGTGGACATAAGATGGCCACCACAAGATGCCCAGCAGGGGAGGGCAGTTGTGGGTGATTAGGCCAGCAGGGGAGGGCAGTTGGGAGGGACCAGGCCTGCAAGGGAGGGCAGTTATGGGTGACCAGGCCAGCAAAGGAGGGAAGTTGGGAGTGACCAGGCCTACAGGGGAGGGCAGTTAGGGGCAAACAGGCTGGCAGGGGAGCAGTTAGGCATCAATCAGGCTGGCAGGGGAGTGGTTAGGGGGTGATCAGGCTGACAGGCAGTAGGCAAGTGAGTAGTTGGGAGCCAGCAGTCCTGGATTGTGAGAGGGATGCCTAACTGCCCGGTTAGGTACGATTCCAATTGGGCCTAAATGGGCAGTTGGACATCCCTTGAGGGGTTCCAGATTGGAGAGGGTGCAGGCTGGGCTGAGGGACCGCCACCCCCCATGCATGAATTTCGTGCACTGGGCCTCTAGTTATCTAATATTTTTCTTTGTTTCTTTAATACACGGATCTGTGCTGCTATTGGCAAGAGCACTCTCTCTTTTCACCGGATTTCTGCAACAGTGAACAAAGGATAGAAAACCACACACACAGGGATCCTACAGCCTGGTTTGTGAGACAAGGCTTCAAGAATAAAACTGTTCAGTAACACCCAGCAAATGATCGTCTGTGAAATAGCAACACTTTCTCTCTCCAACAGAAAACAACTGGCCCAGCACAGGGGTGGCCACGCACAGCTGATCCTTCTCAAAGCAATCAGTCACCGGTCAAAGCGACTCCCAGAGACCCTGGCAGGCAGCTGGCTGCAGGTGATGGCATCGTGGTCACAGGGCACTCGTGTGTCCTGCTTCTCAGTAGAGCTTGCTGAGTGCTTATAATGCAGGGCTACTGAGACTGGGCCAGAAGCCTGGGCAAGACAAAGCCCATACTTTGACTGAAGGAGCTCAACACGGTCTGGGAAAAACAGCCACTCTGGTTCTTAACGAGGGAAAGAAGCCCTGATGCCTTATAGCACAAACCATCCCTCGATGCTCGTAATGTAGGTTATTTTAAAAGTAAAACCACTGATAAGCCAGGAAAGAATTTCTTTTAAAAAAATGCCAAAATTCCAGGAGTGCAGTTGCTATTGTTTTTCATTTTATCCAATTCAATTTATTTCTATCTAGTACCTACCAGATGTATTTCTTAAAATGTAGCTAAAAAGTGCTTGCAATCCTATATAATAAAAGGCTACTATGCAGAATGACCAGTTGCTATGACACGCACTGACCACTTAGGGGGCAGACATTCAATGCGGGAGTAGCCCCCTGGTGGTCAGTGCGTTCCCACAGGGGAAGCGCCACTCAGCCAGAAGCCCTGAGCCAAGCTCATGGCTGGTGAGCGCAGTGGTGGTGGCGGGAGCTTCTCCAGCCTCCACGGCAGGCTAAGGATGTCTGACTGCCGGCTTGGGCCCCCTCCCCATGCGTAAGCCATCAGTTGGACATCCCCCGAGGGCTCCTGGTCTGTGAGAGGGTGCAGGCCAGGCTGAAGAGCCTCCCCATCCCCCAACAGAGTGCATGAATTTCATGCACCGGGCCTCCAGTATAAAAATTATTTACCTTAAAAAACTAACTAAAAATAAAAAATCAATGTATACTTTATATTGTTATGGGTCAAGTATTTCAAAGAAATCTGGTGAAAGCTAATAAAGTCCTACTACTTATTCACAGTTATATACTTTCACTTCAATTTCTCAGACCTCACAGTTAACACTAAGCAACAGTGAATAGAAGTCATCTTTAAAAGGAAGGTGTGCAAGGCCAGGCATTTCCGGGTACCACCGGATCTACCAACTGTCAGTCATTAGGTCAGCTGTGCTGAGGGCACTCATAGTGCTGTCTTGTTGTTTAAGTGACCCCAGATTTATGGGGGTTCTTGTGTATGCTGACCTCATGAAAAAGGACATTGGTCCATTCCATTGCCAGGTCCTGAAGATGTGGGTGACAGGGACCTACTTCTAGGAAACCTCCTCTAGGTGGATCTCTTTAACTTTGGTCTCCCCATTTCTTTCATTCTATCTGACAGAGTCATTCAAAGAGCATGTATAAGGCTTGGGAAAGAACGCAGTCTAGACAAGGGATTCATCGTCATCTTTAATGCTTGGGCAACCAGGAAGCCAGAGGGCAAGCTCCTTGAGGGCAGGGGCCAGTGAGGTCTTTGTGGTGCCCTCAGAGCTCAGCACAGTGTGCCCTCTGACCGGTCACCAAGAACAGTGACAAAAAGACCTGGCCTGCTCCTCTTCTCTCCAAGGCGGCAGCCAAGACGTAGCACAGGCCAGTGTGCAGTATGCAAAGCTGTCACTCAGTTGGATCTCCCACTGGCCTGGTAGCAGATGATTGGGTTTTGCATGCCTGGTTTACACTCTTCAAATATTTATAGACAGTTCCCTTTGCCTCCAGCCCTGGTTGTCACTTAGCCAAGTTACACATACATGGCCCTTTTAATCTTTCCTTAGAAATCAATCCTGCTCAGCTCCTTAATCATTCGGGTTGCGTTTCTCTCCACTTTGGGCTGTTTGTCTTTCTGGTAATTTATTCTGTTGAAATGCATAAAAATAATTCGGGTGTGAAGCAGAGAAGGTCTTGGTCACCTTCCTATTACGAAGATCAGTGCCTTTCACATGCAAAATAAAATCATTCGCCCTCTTTCCTTTTGCATGATCATGTTTTAAAAAATTCGTATTTAAGATGATGTGTCAATGAATACATTGCCAAATAAAGAAAAGGTATCATCAGTATTATACTCTCAGAATATCATCATTGACTGAACTCTCTCTCTCTCTCTCTCTCTCTCTTGTGTCTATAAACGGATTAGTTTAACCTGCAGCATTCAGACAGGGAAAACAATGGGAACCGAGAGCAATGTGGTCCCCACAGAGGTGGAATATCCCTCCCTAAGGTGCTCTCTTCCTGCGGATACTTCTCGAGTTAATTTCTCCCATTATAACAGTAATACCGTGCATTAAAGAAAATTTTAGGTAATCAGAAATGAGGAAATGTTACTTATAGTCCACTACTCAAAGACGACTTTTAACATTTTTGAAGAAGTTCATGTAAGTCTTTTTTTGATGTATTGTTCCTCCCGCACCAAGAGACATTTGCATGGTGTAATACTTGCTTTTTCCACTTACTATTATAACAGACATGTCATGTCTTGCCCTGTCTTCAAATAGATATTTTTAATGACCATATATATATTGCTCCTTCAAGTAAGTGGGTGTGCCTAATATTATAATTCCCTATGTTAGACATTTATATTGTTTCTATGTTTTCTTTAGATTAAGTGTGCAAAGGTCTTCTGTATTTAAGGTTGTTCCTAGATTCCTAGCTGTGAAATGAATGTTCCTAAGGACACCCGGAAAATAAATTTAGAAGAAGTAAAGAATTAACGCAGGTCCTCTTTGAAGTGAAAAATTCCATCTTAAGTCCAAAGATTTGTCTTCCGGTTCTGATGCGAACAAGTGAGTGCTCGAATCTTAGAAAGCTGTAGAAAACTGTCAGAGGTGGCAGGGGCGATCAGTTAAAGGGGCCCTCAGGAGCATTTCCCGTCTTTATTCCCAGGTATGCTGGTGGTAACCCGTATCAAGCAAGCGGAAATTCTTACCCGTACCTAGATCTACCATCAGAAGGCGGGTGAGGGCTGTGTAGAAGGTGGTTCGGCACCTGAAGTCACTGAGCCTGTCACTGTCACTGATGCCGAGGAAGGGGAAGTGTTCACTCTAATGAAAGCAAAAGAGCAGCCACGTTACAAACGCTTCACCTAAGCCCGTGGTCGGCAAACTGCGGCTCGCGAGCCACATGTGGCTCTCCCACAAAATACCGCGGCCTGGGCGAGTCTATTCTGAAGAAGTGGCGTTAGAAGAAGTTTAAAAATTTTGGCTCTCCAAAGGAATCTCAATCATTGTACTCTTAATAGTTGGCTCTGTTGACTAATGAGTTTGCCGACCACTGACCTACGCCACCTGGAAACTAGAGTCAGTAAAGAGAGGAAATCAGACTTACCGTGTGATTTTTTAGCATGAATTTCACGGCATCTATCTTCACCAGTTTTTTTAAGAGGATATAGGTAACAGAAGTTAAGGAATTTGGCGAAATATAACTGTCTTATCAATAGGTAATAAATCACAAAGTAACAATGAATTACAAATGGCACCAAGGCCTACTTATGAGGAATAAATATTTCGAAAGAGCATTCCTGGAGAAATGTCCTTCATACTGTCAAGAATGGCAATCTATTATTAACCAGTGCAATTACTTTTCTCATCTTATACATGTTCTTGTCCTGGAGAGGAAGAATTAATCTTATAATTAAGACAAAAACTTTACTATTAAAGCCTTCGTGGTGGAAAATTAAAACTGACCTTTTTTTTTACATTTTTGATGTAATGTGAGAACTTCTCTTTACTTAATATTATTTCATAATAAAATAATGATAAAAGACCCATAATCGGCTCTCAAGAAGGAGAAAAATGTTCAATTTTAAGAAACTCTGAGCCTCGTTAGAAACCTAAGGAAAGTCTGCTCTGGGTGCAGAAGGGAATGCAGCCAGGCTGAGAGGGCCTGTCATTTCTCAGGTATCCACTGCATGCAAGGAATTTCACATGTAACTCACTCCATCTTCACAATTAGAGTGCGAAATATTATTTCTTATTTCTAATCCACAGGTAAAACGAGCACGGAGAAATGCCTAAGGTGACACAGTTATGGATGGATGGTGCTGAGATCTGAACTGAGGTCTGACTCCAAAGACCACGTTCTTTCTGAACCATCATCCGAACAGTTCAACGCATGCCGAGAACAACATTACAGCATCATGAACATGAAGAGTTTCTGGTGAACGCTCTCATCAAAACACCCGCTTTGTTGACTTTCCCCGGTTGCATGTTTTCTGCCTCAGCCAGGGCCCCTCTGGGTCGATCCCTGCCTCCTCCCTCATGCCCTTCTTGCAGGCTATGAGGACCTTAAACCATGTTCCCACGAAAACAGTCTCTTTCCTTCACATCGTCCCCAAGTACAGAAGAACTCTCTCTTCTTGCCTCCATACAGGGACAATGAAATGTAACTGGAGGTTTTAGTTACCCAGCTACGGAGGTAAAAGAGTAGAAAAGACATCGGAACACAGGTCAGGAGGACTGGCTTTCAGCTTAACTACACCTTTCAGTGGCTGGATGAGTCTGAGCATCATACTCAGCCACTCCGAGCCTTACTTTCCCTCTCCAACGAGTGAGGATGAGACCTATGCTCAAGCTATCTGACTTACAGGGCTGTTGTGAGGATCCAATGATGAAAACGTCTTTTTCAATTTTAAACCAGGGAGGAAGACACAAAGATGCAGGGAATCAACGTTTACAGAATGTTTACTACTTTGATTCTCACAATCCCACGAGATAGGTAGTATCGTTTCTACTTTTCAGATGAAAAAATAAACTCAGAAACATTAAATAGAACTTTCCAAGAGAACTAACTAGTATGATTTAGATCCAACTCCCCTGGACGCTAAGGCCACCATTGCAGCGGCATATCAAGCACGCACGCCTGCTCACCTCCACGTTAGGTCGCTTTCGAGGGACAGGGCCGCATCTATGCGCTCTCCTCCTGGCACTGTGTTTAAAGGGTGGCAACGCACTGAGTGTTTCTGGCAGGTCAAAGGGCAGGGAGGTCAGGGCTGACAGGTAGCAGGTCTTGCCCTGCCTATGAAGCTGCACATGTGATGGTTTTTTTCCGGTGGCATCAAACTGCCACTCAAACTTCACTCCGTTAAACAGGGTGGGGGTCAGTACTCTAAGAAATACCTTAAGCAATTACCAAACACAGTTCTCTTAGAAATGCGAAGCTAAAAGTGACAGGGTCTGTGGTTAATCAGAAGGCTGCCATTAACAGGAATCTTCCTATCAGGGCTGCTAATAAACAGCAAGTCCTGTTTTGACAACAGGATATTTATGGGAGCAATAAACAGACCATTCACAGGAAGGCTCTCATCTGCCAAAGACACACTTTCTGCAGAACTGCATCTGTGCACTTTGAACCAAAGCCAGCCTCACTGCCTTTTAATTATATTCGAAAGAACGAGTGATTAAGAGTAAATATTGTTTTCAATAAAGAAAAAAAAGGAGGGTTCATCTGAATATTTATATTCCCTTATAGGAATCCAATTCAAAGCTGGTTATGGTCCTTAAGAGGGTGTGTAATGTTAAACACACACAATGCAAATGGAACCCCGGCCAGATGGCTCAGTTGTTCGGAGTAGCGTCCCACATACCAAAAGGCTGCAGGTTTGATTCCAGTCAGAGCAGGCACCGAGGCTGAGAGTTCAGTCCCCCATCAGGGTGTGGACAAGAGGCAGTCAATGCATATTTCTCTCTCACATTGATGTTTCTCTCTCCCTCTCCCCCCCCCCCCTCTCAATATATCCTCAGGGGTGAGGACTAAAAAGAAATAGGCAAAAGCCTAATCATTTTATAATTTTTTTAAATTTAAATATATTTTATTGATTTTTTACAGAGAGGAAGGGAGAGAGATAGAAAGTCAGAAATATCGATGAGAGAGAGACATTGATCAGCCGCCTCCTGCACGCCCCACAGTGGAGATGTGCCCGCAAGCAAGGCACATGCCCCCAACCGGAATCGAACCTGGGATCTTTCAGTCCGCAAGCCCATGCTCTATCCACTGAGCCAAACCGGTCTCGGCCATTTTATGATCTTTATGAGTCACCCCATTTTAGTTGGTGAGCATTTTAGTTGGGTGGCATTCTGAATATAGCACATTGCAGTGAACGTGGGGATGGTGGTTATCAGTAAAAGCAGTAAGAGTCTAGGGCCCGGAGTAAGAGAATTCGGGAAAGGTCACACAGAAAACAGGCAAATGGTAAAACCAAGATTCAAGTCCCACTCTGATTGTCAAGTGTAAGTCCTTGTCACTAAGTTACATCATATCCTTTTGCTTCGGCACAGACAACTAGCTTTTTGAGACAAAACCGAAGCTGTAACTAAGTCCCAGAGGGAACAGGGAAACTCCCAAATAGGTGTAACCAAAATGAAGCATCTTCAGGGATACTAATAATCATGTACAAGAAAGAGGGGTTAAAGGCCTAGTCAACCAATAAGAGGAGGAACAATATGTTCAAATGCCCTCTAATAACTTAGAACCTCACCAGAGAGAGGACTGGCCAATATTAAGTTATATTATATTTATCCTTAGATACATAGATAAACCTAGGTTTTCAGGAACATTAAAAAATCAAAGATGATAGGAATGAAAATGAAGGGCTTGCTATTTAGTGAGCATCTACTACATGACAGGGTCAGTAATACAAGGTGGTTTATTCTTGTTAGATAGCACATATATATTGTTATATATTATTTTATTTAATCCATATAAAATCCTAAGAGATAGATAATATTTCCTTTCTACTGATGAAGAAATGGAGCCTCCAGAGAAATTACATGACTTGTTCATGTTCTTTCAGTTAACACAGTGAAATGTAACTATTTCAGGATGGCTTCACTAAGACTTCAGCAAGACTTAAAAAAATTTAAAAGGCATCAAATTGAGTTATGATGGGTCAAATGAGGAGAACAGCATAGGTGGTGATTCAGTGAAAGTCCATGAAGGCTGGCAAGGGGGAGGTAAAATGAATTTCCTTGGCCCAAGGAAAAGTATCAAGTATAAATTGTGGTTGAGTGGTGGATCAGAAATTAGTTATGGGAACTCAATAAGTCAAGTACCATTAAAGGACTCAAGTTCAAATCAATAATTTTACATTGACCTGAGAAGCAAGTAGAAGAGATTCTGGGCTTTTGGGAAGAGAAATGATCAGATTAAAACAATACTCAAGGAAGGTAATCTTGTGAGGCAAGAATTTAAAGAACTGCGTGAAGGTCTGAATAAGCTGGCTGCAGAAGAGTGGAAAGGGATTCTCACACTTGATCCTAGGATAAAAGCCAACAGAGCAGATAAATGATGGGATGCTTTTTCCATGGATGATAGAGACAGAAAACAGAAAAATAAATCGACATTTCTTTTGATGAGAAATGTTAATAGACGCACGCCTGAGGGATAGATGCTGAAGCTAGTTTTACTTAACATCCTCAGAGCCATCTGGAGATGGTGGTACCCACTGAAATAAAGCAATACATTTTAAAACTGTCTCACCAAAGCAGAACGACGCCTGGTGATTACTAAGTATTTCCTGTAACAGACATTCTTTTATCCTTCACTCTTACTTTATTCTAGACTTTTGCTTCATTTCTCATCCTCTACTCTTTCCTGGATGCACCCCAGGGATGGGAAGATCGGTGACAGGGTGAGGATGTCTGATTTGCATATTACTCGCATACTTAGCAATCTGTATATACTAGTAAGCTATGTCTAAATGACCTTGATCTTGACTACAAAGCCACATCAAGACGTCACATACTCACATTATGTTTAATGTGTAGATTTTCAGAAAGTTAGTATGTCATTTATTTGAGTCAAATTTTGAAAAAAAGGAATTCTGTTGATAATACTGTGGACAAAAAAAAAAAAAAAGCGCCACATGCTAACCTGACAAGCTCAGAGAGTTTGCATGGCAGTTTTACAAACTTAAAGACTTAAAGTAACCACAAAGTACGGTCTGAAATTAAAACTTGAACTAAAAGCAGTGATGGTGGGTAGTCATGTCCTACACCAGTATTTTCCCTGACAAGGTCAATCTTTACGTAAACTGAGCCTATTGTCTTTTTGCATCTATGCTAACATATCCTTAAAATATAACTTGTAATTTCCCTTTTTCTGGACGCCTTGGGCACAACCTCATGTGCACGGGCACCAGGACAGGTACCACAAAATCCCTTCATTTGCTACTGTTATCTGGTTAATTGTTATTGTTAACTATCCTGCCTCCACCTTAAGGATGTGTCTATCATTTTACTTTTCATCCAATCCCAGGAGTCCCCCCACCGTTTGCTTTCTCCCGCCTCCCTAGCGCATCACCAATGGATTTCAGGTAACGCACCCACATCCCCTCCTCTGACTGCAAAGTATAAAAATAGATGGAAGATCGCCCTTCTCCGGAGCATTATCTCAATCTGTTGAGGTTCTGCTTCCCGGCAATTGTTGACAGTTTGGCTCAAATACACTCACAAAAATTCTTTACAGGTTTGAATGTTTTTACGTTAACAATACAATCTTCTTTGAGCTCTCAGTAGAAATATAGGAAAGGAAGTCTGGAATCAGGATCAATTCTGTGAAGAGGGTGATTTTGTCTCATTTGCGCTGTACTGAGCACATGCTTAATTACTATTTGCTAATTGAAAGAGGCCAGTAAAATAAATAAGGCATAAAAATGAGTATGGAATTAAATTTAAAAAATCATTCTTTTATTCTTACTCAAGGTTAAACCTAAATAAGGATGCTGTTTAGTTTATTGCACTTAAAAGACAAATGAAGCTGGAAGAGGTTTGGGGTTAAATAATAAAATCAGGGTGACTAAGTAGATGGACAGGAAATAAGACTCTGTGGCTTGCAAACATGAAAACCTTGGAAATAAACGAATAGGTAAGCAGATCTAAGATGCACATGGGTAAGAACTATATTCACCACACCCTGGTGTACAGGAACTTACACATGGTCCTGCCTTTGGTTCAATGCTTTGCTACTGAGGTCTTGAAATTCTTAATGACTTAGGAACAAGGCACTTCCCCCCCGCCCCATGTTCATTTTGTTCTGGGCCCGGTCAATTACGTAGGTGGTCTTGGAATAACATGGATAAGTTATTAATCCCAAGGACTGTTGATGTGAAGAGTAACAACAGGGTAAAATGAGTTTGGATACTTCCATGAATTAATGTAGGAGTCTTTTATGGGGTCTGTTTTAAAAAGCTAAAGCTATTTTTGGGCTTTCTTACAGCTCTGAGGATGATGTAGTAAGGGCAACTTCCAACAGAGGGCCTAATGGAAAATAAAAATCCATTCTCATCATTACCTGAAACCCCAAATTAGACACATGTCACTGCTATAAATTTGAGCAAATAACGTATTGCAGTAGAAATACTGATCACATATTTTTCAAAGAAAAAACACACCTTGAAATAATGATCAATAAACACATAGGATTTTGGATGAAATGTAACCCTTCCTTAGTCTGTCTCATCACTCTGTATGACCCTCATTTTCTCCAATTTTCCCAGCACTTCCTTGTTCTGATCATTGGACAATCTCGTCCCTTTTCCAGAGAGAAAGCAGAATTTCTGCCTGCCAAACACTCCACAGAGGAGGAAGACCCTTGTACCCGGTGGGGGCAGGCTGCCTGGGACCTGTGCATGTCCCCAAAACTGGAAGTCGGGAAACTTAGTCTTGGAAATCTAAAGACTGTGTTCAAAAGTTACTCAGATGTATTTGCCTCATGCATTTTATATGCCCCATGTGACCAATTTGATAGGAAGACCAACTTTCTATCAAAAAAGGCCTCTGAATTTTAAAACGATGATAGCCTTAAACAGTTTGGAAACCCTCAAACCTGGCCAACAGAAACCTTGGGTAAAATGCAAGGGGCTTCACATGATGGCAGCTCCGCACAAACATTTTATTAGGGGGCCAGGCCGCCTTTTCCCAGCGAAGACAAAGTCCTTTGGAGAAGTGGGAGGAGAACAGAACATCCATTCTGTTTAGGACATCCACTGCATTTTCTAAAGATGTTGAGGCAGTTCTCCAAGTACGGTTCCTGAGCCACCAGCATCATTGGAGACTTCCTGAAAATGCAATTCTCAGGCTCAGTCTGACACCTCCCAAAACCTCAATCTGGAGGTGAGGTCTCGCATTGGTATTCCAACAAGAACTCCAGTGGTTCTGATGGTCACTATGGTTTGAGGATACTTACTACCTTTGGGCAAATGAACACAGGCTTTTGATAGCACTTCTTAAAATGAGGATCTTTCATGTTTTCAATTTCTAAATAAGCGGTCAGATACAAGGACACAAAAGTTCAGAAACTGGCTTTGAGGACCATAAACACTGAGTAAGATTCCCTCTGAAGAAGATAAAAACAGGAAAAAAAAGGTCTCTGAAAATATGCGTTATCAAGTCGTAAGGAACATTTAAGCACTTTATTGTAACATAACATGCTTTTCATCTGTTACTAATATTTTAATATAAATATGTAAACATATTTATATTAACTGGGGTCAATCAGTGATGATTTTTTATCCTGCATAATTGTTTCTACTTCTAAAGAATGGCATCTTACTTTTAACACAAAAATAAGGCATTGCTTTAAAATCAGGACTTAAAAACAAATTATAATAAAGAAATCGACAGGAAACAACAAAACATGCATTAAGTAGCCAGCAACTGCACTGAAATAGATACACCACTCACATATTCCATTATGTAAATGAATTCAAAGATATTTCATGACTGATCAGCTAGAAGGGACATAATGATTTATAATTCAAATAACTGAGCACTGAAATCAAATTGAGCTAATATATATTTCTAAATATGCAAACCTGAAATAATTGTTAAAAAATATAAATCAATGTACCCAGGTTGAAACCATTCGTATCCCTTAGTTTAAAATGTTATAGCTTTTAAACTTTTATCTAATAAGTTTTCTGAAAATATGATTTTTTTTTAGTAACTTTAGGAAGTGCTCCAAAGCAATAAAGAGCTTATAAAACAAAAGGTTATAATTGTAGGATTAAGGAATATATACAGACTATAAGGAGATAGGAGAAGGATCTTAATAGCGGACACACATAAACTAGGCATTATGCAAATTATACTAAAAAGAATACAAATCAAATTAATTTTATATTGGATTTCAATTTTAACCTAAAAGATAGGGTAAGTCTAAACAATAGATGTGTGCCATAAAATAACAGGTTTCTTTCTAGATAATATGCTCTCACAGTAATTCATTGTGAAAAGGCCAGAGTTTGCAATACTAGGAAGTACTTATAAACCACTTCATATGTTAGAAATAAAGAGTACTTCAGCATTATTATTTTAAAAAAATACAGGTTCGGGTTTTTTTTTTAATAAGAAAAAATACATATCTTAAAAAGCCAAAATGACCACTGGAATTGGGTTGTACATCACTTTCCAGTAAAAAGGAAAAACAGCCTGGACAGGTGTAATTTATCATTTTTCTGATTTAATATCAAAGAAATATATTAAAATAATAAAAAGAATCCTGAAATCCTCAAAATTTGTAGTGATAAATAGCCCTCCCTGACTTTATTGCATTATACCTACTAACAGAAATATTGCATGGTGGATTTTGCCAGACAAGGACGATTATTTTCCAATAAAAAGTTGCATATTAAATTCCAGCACAAAAGTGGGTGTCTAATACTTTGGAAATCTTTTATGGCTTGCCAAGAAACACAATTTTAAAGTTAACTAATACAAACATATTCCTGAGGTGAACCTACATTAAAGATTTCTCTCCAATACCCCCATTTTCAGAATGTTATCTTTATATTAAAATAGTAGCTAATCTTAGTGGTTAACTAAAGCAACATTTATTTTTTACACTCTTCTCTCTCATTGGTAGAAACACGACAGTATTATCAATTAACCTAATAAGAACAGATGATTCTGGTTTTAGATTTTAAAAATCTGCTAATGAGAGAAAATTATAAACATTTAATGTGTACTGAGAAGCCTCATTTTAGAGTAAATAAATGTTGAGTTGATAGGACCAATAATCAAAAAAGTGTTCAAAACGCTTAAAATTTTTTCCAATTCCTTTATGTCTCTTAATTAACGAAAAGAATATTCTTTTTAATTGAACACTACTGAAACATACTGATTCTTAGGAATTCATTTTTTATAAGATAATATTTTAAAACATTTTGACCTTATTAAAAATACCTAGCTAATGGAATGCATTTGTAAGGCTGTTCATATAAATGATCAAATATACAGTAAAAAGGATATCCAACAGAAAGGTCATTTAGGAACTGAAGAGTCCTCGTAATTACAGGCTCACATCTTCCCCAGTATTTAAGATTTGTAACACTAAATACAAACAAGAAGTTTTAAATTGTAAGTAAGGTGTTTGCTTGTATAGGGAAAACATGGAAATACACATACATTCATGTAAGTTTGAAGATCTAAATCACAAAATACCAGATAGTTTCCATTCTATTCTTTTTTATAGCACATTCCAAACATATACAGTCAATGTACAAATGGTCCATAATTCTATTCAGTTTTATAAATAAAAAAGTCGCCTGTCTCACAGGAAAACATTAAGTGTGTATCTGAAACAAACACATGTGGGATGGACAGCTGGAGCTACAAGGAAGTCAAATAAAGGCTCACAGTTTCTCCCCAAAAACGAACCATCCAACTTGTGGCACCAAAATTCACTTCTTATGCTTAAGATTGTTTATCTAGCTTTATTATTCTCCGGAAGCAAGAGAATACTATTTAAGTGTTACACAGGTAAAGTGGATGCTGAGCGGAGGCACACCAGTTTAGGCGAAGTGTAAAAGGTTTATCTATGACTAGAAGCTAGTGAATTTTGCTAATGTTGTAAGGATAATTCAGTTTATATGAATATGCCTCTGACAGCCATAGCTTCCTGTCGAAGGCAATGAATGCCCTGTCTAAGGTAATCAAACCTCTCTCCATGATTCTAATTTGCAAAAGTCTCTTCACTTGGTCTTCCAAATTGGGTGTTTTCTTTTTAATTAAAAAAAGAAAAATGCTACCCAGTTGACTTGAAGAGCCAGAGTCTGTAAACTTTGTAAAACCATGTCTTGATGCTGCAATTGTGTGGAGACCTTGACAAATAACAATGTCATCTGGATGGTGAACTTTAAATATGAGAAATTAAGTTTCAATGAAAAACTATGCTACCAGCCTAAGAAAATTTAAAACTTAAATTTTTTA
Source organism: Lasiurus cinereus (assembly GCA_011751065.1). NCBI lineage: Eukaryota > Metazoa > Chordata > Mammalia > Chiroptera > Vespertilionidae > Lasiurus > Lasiurus cinereus. Next base: position 1,057,981 of record JAAGEH010000434.1, read on the forward strand.
AGTCTCTTATTAAGAAAATTAGTATTTATGAAGAGATTTAAACACAGCGAAAGGTCTGTTAGAGTCAAACCACCACCAACAGAAGAAAAAGAAAAAACCAGAGGAGCAACTCACATTTTCGTCATGAATGTTTCTAGAACGTGGTTGTCATCTGTTATTCCTAGCACTTCTGACATCCGGGCATATACCTGCACAAAAACAATTGTTACAAACTTTACCATTAAACCTATACTTTTAAAAGACTATCACACTGAACAAATGGAAGATTTAAATGGTAAGTAAGGTACTTGCTTGCTTCTATATTAAAGTAGGGAGTAGGTGGGGGGAGCGAATGAAGAATTTGAAAAAATATTTACAATTTTAAAATTTACCAACTTTTTCTTCCGGGAAGCATCTCTCTTATTTGGAAACACATACACACCCCTCTCACATACCCATTTCACTCCCAGCACACTGCATATTTTTTCCCCAAAGTGGGAACTAGTATCTCTCCTTTCTCAAAGACAGGCATAGGCATGTAAATGGCCAGAAACTGTCCTGCCTCGGAAAAAGGTTCCAACATTCACAAAGCTTCCATCCATTCCAGACTTCAGCGAACCGCCAGATAATTCCGGATTATGTCAGGCTGTTATAAAAAGTCATTTCAAACACACGATGACGTAATCTATAGAATTTCTCAAATACCCCCCGATTAAATCCCCCCACATACCAGAGACAGCTCTTACTTTCCACACTGAAACAGACAGTCGAGTGCACCAGGGCCTGGGAATCAATCCACTAAGCTTCCAATTAGGGAGCGTGGGCTGCAGAGTTTGGGGTGCGACCTTCCAGTCCCCATCCAAGCCACAGCGAGCTGACACACACAGAGCCCACTTCAGTTGGGACGATGCCACTGGCAGCCAATGGAACAGTCCCTAAGACCCTGGCAAGGCTGCGGGTGGGTTAGTTCGCACCTCCACACGCCCTGATGCTCTGGTGTGCTTCCAGGCCGGCCCTGCCAGACACCAGCTGATAGGCTTTCTCTGCTGCGAGTTGGTGCCTGGGATGGTTTTCTCACTTTCTCCCCACCAGCCTCTTTCTACATGGCCTGGCCATGGGGTTTCCACTCTGTCCGCCTTGTTTGTCACATGTTAACAGCTTGATACACTGCCCTAGGCCACGGGGGTGAGAGAGCAGTCACAGGGCGCCCAGAGCTGCAGGGTCGTACAGGGGAGGAAGGCTGTTCGTGGCACAGCCCCGGATGCTTGGACTTGAAGCTCTAATCAAACCAGCAGCTTGTGTGCCAGCTTTTCAGCTTAATCCTCCGGCCCCAAAAATCTCCTCGGGCCCAGAGAGGAAATCAGAGAGAGAGAGAAACAGAGAGAGAAGAGAGAGGGGGCAGGTGGAGAGGGCCAGAGAAGGAAAGAGCACCAGGGTGCAGGGGAGAGACAAAGAAAGGAAGATGGATATCCAAATTGCGGTGGCTTCTTCCGCTAACTTCTGAGCCCTCCAGAAAAGCAGGTCAATGGCTGCATCTCTGACTGCTGAGAGAGCAGGCCTTCCTCTATTATCCGATGGAAGCCATCGCTGTGTTTGTGGGATGTTTGTGGGATGTCTGGGGGAAGAGGGACAGGAAGAGAGAACCTAGGGATGTTCGTCACCACCGATCCCCAATGGGCAGATCTTTAGGCACATGGCGGGCTCCCAGGAAGGAGGGCAGGCAGACAGAAAGGGAAGCTGCCCTATCTCGCTATGATCATGATCCCGCTATGATCCTGAACTTCTCTCAAAGGTGAGAGCACACTGGGTCCCTTGGAAAAATTGGTGTGACTATGATTACCGGCATACAAGGCCCTTCACAACCTCACCCCAACCTACTTCCCTCTACCGTTTCCCTTTATGCTGGAGTCGCAACGAAATGAAGCTGGTGACAGGTTCAGAGCTCCAGGAGCGGAAGTGCTTCACTGTGCCTGCATCTGCCTTCCTCCTCTGCCCGATTCCCATTCCGAAGTCATCTCTCCTCCCTCCGGCAGTGGGCTGTCCCCTGTCGTGCTCCTGTTCCCACTGTAATTGTTTGGGTGTCCCCCGCTGCCCCCTGCTCTGTACTGCATTTTTGTAAAATCAGATTTTATATTTTTAAGACTATAAATGCTTATAGTTTTATGGCAAAACTCAGGCTTAATCAAATTTGGATTTTATCCATGCTACACTGAATTATAAAACATAATCACTAAAGTGTGATTTTAAACATTTTTACATTTAAAAAAATACTGTTTAAAATTGATGGTGTTTTGTTGTGTCCCTGGCACTCAAGGAGAGAGCTATAGACAGGCGTCTGTTGTGCTCTGCTGTCAAAACAGTTCCTCAAAGCATCCGCTTTGACCCAATGAGATACTAGAAAAAACGGTCAACATTGACACATGGCAGTGCTTTAATCCACAATTATCCTTGTAACTTGCACCATTCCTTTTATCATCCATTAGCTTTGATTCCCATTATCCCATCTAGAACTGTGTCAACGCTTCTGTCCCGAGGGATTTCTCTCCGCTACCAGGATCTGACAGTCAAGCTTGAGTACTAAACAGGATCATTACCTCTTAAATCCACTTATCTGATCTACTGAATAGTAAATTGAAAAGCTCATTAAGAGCAACAATCTGATTTGTTTTCACGTGTGACAGGGTCATTTAAAATCAATGTATGATTACTGCATTTCTTTTAAAAGACTGCCTCACATTTTCCAAAGCACGTTAGCATCCGAGAACACACAGATAATATGAAGATGGCTTCAAACTTTTGGAATTTAGTTACGTCACAGACACACATCAGTTAGGGGTGGGAAGTAATTTGTCCAGTGAGAAAAGATCTATACACCTGTTTATCACAAAACACAAGCCAATGAAAGTTTGCACACGAAAAATTCCAACGCGGTATCACTTCGCCAAGAACGATTTTTATGACAGTCAGAAGAAAGTACTTCATGATACTCATTTTAAGGAAAGATATAGAAGTTGGCATAGGAATGAAAAGAGAGGTAAAAACTAACTTTAGTTCACAGATTTCTAATCTTTTATTTCAGAATCAACTAAGATAATCCAATCACAGTGAAAAAATAAGCAAAAATCTAAGAAATAAGAGACTATGCATTGATATTGTCCATGGTCTCTAAAGGACACAATGCAGTTATGTCTTTACATGTTTCACATAATCGGAGAGGAACACATTACAACCTAGTTTCTGCCTGTCAGCCTGTGCCTACTCTCTCTCTTCCTTCTTTTTTAATATGACTAGAGCCTGGTGCACAAAATTTGCGCACAAGGGCTGTGTGTGTCCCTCAGCCCAGCCTGCACCCTCTCCAATCTGGAACCCCTCAAGGGATGTCTGACTGTCCATTTAGGCCCGATGGGCAGTTGGACATCCCTCTCACAATCCAGGACTGCTGGCTCCCAACTGCCCACCTGCCTGCCTTCCTGATTGCCCCTAATCACTTCTGCCTGCCAGCCTGATCACCCCCTTACTACTTCCCTGCCAGCCTGACTGATGCCTAACTGCTCCTCTGACAGCCTGTTTGCCCCTAACTGCCCTCCCCTACAGACCTGGTCACCCCTAACTGCCCTCCCCTGCAGGCTTGATCGCCCCCAATTGCCCTCCCTTATAGGCCTGGTCCCTCCCAATTGTCCTCCCCTGCTGGCCATCTTGTGTCCACATGGGGACAGGATCTTTGATCACATGGACGCAGTCACTTTGTGTGCCGGAGTGATGGTCAATCTGTGTATTACTCTTTTATTAGATAGAATAGAGGCCTGATGTATGGGTGGGGGGGGGCAGCTGGTTTGCCCTGCAGGGTGTTTCAGATCAGGGTAGGGGTTCACTTGGGGTATGGGGCAGCCTGAGTGAGGGGCCTGTGGTGGTTTGCAGGCCAGTCACAGCCCCCGGCAACCCAAGCGGAGGCCCTGGAATTTGAGATTTATTTATCTTCTATAATTGAAACTTTGTAGCCTGGAGCAGAGCCAAGCCTTCTGCTCGCTCTGTGGTGGCAGCCATTTCTGTTGAGATTTATTTATCTTCTATAATTGAAACTTTGTAGCCTTAAGCGGAGGCCAAGGCAGGCCAGGGCTGCAGAAGGTTGGCTTCCTCCATTGCCAGGGGCAACCCTAGCCTCCTGCTCTCTCCAGCTCTGTTGCTGCCGTCATTTTTGTTGGGATTTATTTATATTCTATAATTGAAACTTTGTAGCCTGGAATGGAGGCCTGGGCCTGCCAGGGGCAAAAAAGCTTGGCTTCCTCTATCGCCAGGGAAACCCAAGCCTCCCTCCTGCTCTCTCCATGGCCACAGCCATCTTGGTTGGGGTTAATTTGCATACTCACTCCTGATTGGCTGGTAGGTGTGGCTTGCGGGTATAATGGAGTGATGATTAATTTGTATATTACTCTTTTATTAGATAGGAAGGGCTTGGAGGAAAATGAAGTTTTCATTTTTGATGAGGGGGGGGGGGTGTTCCTCAGCCTTGCCTGCACCCTCTCCAATCTAGAACTCTTCAGGGGATGTCTGACTGTCCATTTAGCCCCGATCCCACGGCAAACCAGCTGGCCCTGCACCCATACACCAGGGGATTGGGCCTAAACAGGCAGTTGGACATCCCTCTCACAATCTGGGACTGCTGGCTCTGAACAACTCACCTGTCTGCTTGCCTGATCTCCCCTAACTGCTTCTGCCTACCAGTCTGATAGCCCCCTAACCACTCCCCTGCTGGCTTGATTGACACCTAACTGCTCCCCTGCTGACCTCATCATCACAACTGCCCTCCCCTGCAGGCCTGGTTGCCCCCAACTGACTCCCCTACTGGCCATCTTGTGGCAGCAATCTTGTGACAATGTGGGGTGGCCATCTTGTGATGACATGGGGGCAGTATCTTGTGATGACATGGGGGTGACCATCTTGTGACATGAGGATGTGGGGATCAATTTGCATATCCCCTTTTTATTATATAAGAGGATGCCTGCATTTCTCCATGAGACTATAAGCTCCCTGAGGCCAGAGATGATGCTCTGTCTTTTAGCTCTCATGTCTAATAACACTTATGACATGTAAACTGGCTAAAAAGGACGTAATGTTAAAATGTAAATTTTGGCCATTTCATTAAAAAAATTTTAACAAAAGGGTAAGGTTGTTTTAGAGAATCCTTTTCTCTAAAAATAATGTATCCCAAATTCCACTCACCAGAGGTGAACATAGGTAAAATTTTGGTATTTAAAAAGATGCGGTTTTAATGCTTAAATATATTTCTGGAAGAAGCTCTCTGTAGATCAGTAAGAGGAGCTGTCCTCCACTGAACACTCAGAGCACCCATGATTGCCCACCTGGTTGTGGCACTTCTCCGATTATACAATACAACCTGGTCTTGTGTTAGAATTAATTTTCCATGTGAATATGGAAACTTCGTTTTCCTCCACTTTTTCAAGCATGTGCTGACTGGGGGTAGGGAGGGTGTCAAACCTCTTTACCTCTCCAGAAGAATTTACAACACTGTCTGAATCCCAAAGATATCTAGATTGGCATTCTGGGTCTACCACTAGAGCTAGATGTTACTTAAAATCTCTGAATCTTTTTTTTTTTTTATAATTTTTAAAAATATATATATTTTATTGATTTTTCACACAGAGGAAGGAAGAGGGATAGTTAGAAACATCGCTGAGAGAGAAACATCGACCAGCTGCCTCCTGCACGCCCCCTACTGGGGATGTGCCCGCAACCAAGATACATGCCCTTGACCAGAATTGAACCTGGGACCTTTCAGTCCGCAGACTGACGCTCTATCCACTGAGCCAAACCGGTTTCAGCTAAAATATCTGAATCTTGATCTCTTATCTGTGAAACAGGAATAACACTAACACCTACTTCATGGGCTTCAAGGAGAACTAGATGGGCCTAACCCAGAGCCTGGCAGTTAGTCCTCAACAAAGGCTGCTCCTTCCTATCCATTCCACGGCCCCTTTCCCACAGGAGCTGCTAACACTGGCAGCGAATGCCTTCAAGAGGAGGTCCATTACATAAAAGATACCAGCAAAAGAAGAAGGAGCTCACCTTGAAGATTTTGACACGGTACAAAGAAGGTTAAAAACAAAGAAAACCTTAACATATGTGAAGCTTGGAAATCTTTACATGCATATTCGGTCAACACACTCTAATCCAGGTGAGAAATGGCGTTTGTTGAAGGGAGAAAGCTTCAAAATTTCATGATACAAAGCCAAATTCTCTCTACTTCTAAAGACTGCCTTAGAACAGTGGCCGGCAAACTCATTAGTCCACAGAGCCGCAGTTTTCCAATCACTGCCTTAGAAGTTAGAAAAATTGTCCATTTTTATCAGCTATCCATCTCTCTAGCTCTTGAAATACAGGAAGTTGTTAGAAATTACCGTTAGTATAGACTTGAAAAGGCATGTTCCTAAAAACCTGTTTTAATATGTCTGTTTTTTTTCTTTTAATTTATGTTACTGTGAAGATTCTTTCCATTTTCAGAAAAGAGCATTCAGATATGTGTATGACACTTCAATGACCTAATACTTCTGTAACTCCTCAACTAACCAAATGATAAATCCTGCCTGGGCCTATGCAGTAGCTTATATAACCCTCTATCTGGCTTTTAAGAAGGAAGCGAGATGAGATAAGAAAACCAGACAAGAGAATAAACATACAAATAGCAGTAAGAGTTGGAGTTGTAAATTTAATGACATAAAGAATAAAAGCATGTGCTCGGATAATTTTTAATTACTTTCTCCTTCCAATCCTAATCCTTGGTCTTGAGAATCTGCAGTGCAGTCTCTCACATTCTGGTTATAACTCTGAAGAAACTAATTATGTCAATCCTCAAATTCGAAGTAGATTACAGAACTGGGAAACCTAGAATATTAGTTCCTAAAGGTTGTATGGAGATATAATGACAGTCACAGAAATTCAATAACAGCCCTCTATGAAATGCACTCAAAAGCACCACATGAAACAAATTAAAAAGAACAATGAATCGCTCATTCTTTGCAAATAAGAAAATAAAAGAGAAAAACTGGTTCTAGTTTTTCATAAGAGTGGTTATAATGAATTAAGATTTGGGATAATGAATCTTCAGAAAATTACAGTAAGTTAATACCCTTAGGCCTTCTATAAATGATCTCAAAGAGCTTTGGTAAGCAGGCTCTATGCAGAATTAGCAGTGCTGTGAAAATCAACAACAAAGCGTTCTGCCATCAGATGATATATTTTCCTGAACCAATTTATTCTGAAAAATTCACATCCAATACAAAATTGGTACCACAAAATTAAAAAAAAAACAATTGTAAGTTTTAAAGTATTATTTCAATCTATTGAAATGACTTCTAAAGATTTTTAACAGTTGTAATTTGGCAAAACAAAACCTGTCACGAGAAAGGATTCAAAAGAATGAAAGAATTCGTTTCTTAGAAAAAGAATTTGGGAACTCAGTGTAAATTCATTTATTATGAGTAAGAAATCAATTTCCATATTTTTGTCTTAGGCTGCAAGTGCCCTGGAGGTCAATGCCGTGCTTTCTGTAAGAGACCTAGTTCTGTTAGAGACCTAGTTCTGTTAGGGAAGGGAGGAGAAAGGAAAAGGAGGTAGGAGGAGATAAAGTATTTAACCACTTGTATGTAAACCATTTGAACTAAAGGTACTAAGCTCTTTCATTAACATTTGAATCAGATTAAAACATGAACAGCACAATTAACTTACGACCCATCAAGAGAATTCCTGGTACAAACACCACTGCTGCATATTAACTATACTGACTTAGTGATACTGAGGACATCCACATCAACCTTGGGCTACTTTCTCCCTGTCAGTTAAAATAGCATCACAAAATACAGGAGCACAATCATAGGTAAAAAAACAAAACAAAACCCTTTTGCCAGAATTTAATTTTAAAACCATAATATTTGTTGGAAACCAAGCGGTAAATCGGTTTGCCTTGGTCCAGAACGGCAGATGATAAAGGAAAAGTTGGCTAAAGGAAGTAGCGAATCAATAAGAACGTTAAGCATTTATTTCACGGGAATATGTGAACCCGCCATCTGTGGTGGCCATCTTGCCGAGGGGACATGTACCTAACAAATCTCTTAAGAGGCATCCCCCGCTCGCTGGGCCTGAATAGGCCATTGTGTGAGGAAACTGGGAGCCACCCCTTTGGCCTCGCATTTCCTGCGCTCGCTCCGCAAGCTGTGGCACAGAGCTCGGGCTCAGCAGGCTGGGGTGCAGGGCTGCCTGCTGCCTTGTGATAATCCCCTCTCCCAGTCGGGGCCTCCGCTGATGCATGGCTAAGAACATGCTTCCTCTTTTGCCCGCACCCAGTGGGGTTTCCATTCCTGACTTGGGCCCCCATCCAGACCGCGGAGGAAGGGCTCCAGATGCTGCCAGCGATGTTTCGGGATTAGTGTCTAAGCAATCACTTACTCGGGAGAGGAACACAGGTAGGGTGTGAAAAGCAGCAGCGCGGGGGATTTGGGAGAGATTCTCTCCCCCCCACCCCCACCCCGAGCTAAGGTCTAACTGCCACCTGTTCGGCAGAAGCTGGCTGCGTGCCTCCCTTTCCTTGGGGAGCCCCTGCCTAAGGATCTCCACCAGCAGGAGCCTAATGCCTCCCGACAGGCCCTCGCTAGCCAAGAGGGACCCGGGCGGAGGGCGCCCGTTGTTGGTCACAGGATACACAGCCCCCAGAAAGGTTCCCGTGGCGCCGCCAGCTGAAAGCCAACCAGAGGCGACGAGGGGTGCAGCACATTTGTCGTGACACAGCTTTGCTCCCGCCGGCTGCCAAGTCGCTCCCGGGCTGAGGCCAAGCTTCTGTTCAACCCGTCTTCTGTGGCTGCAGCCCAGGTATTATCTTCCTCCCGAGGCCACACCGGAAGCAGCTAACCCAGGCTCTGGCACAAGGCTCCTGGAGGAAGCCTTCGCTAATTTCCGTAGGAGGTTTTGAGACCAGGATTTGAAGGGGCATTTCAGGTACCCAGTGTCTAATTCTTTGTAATAACGAATGTATGCTTGGATCTGCCCTGCAGGGAAGGGCAGTTGGGGGGGGACCCACGCCTGCAGGGGAGGGCAGTTAGAGGTGATCAGACCTACAGGGGAGTGATGGTCAATCTGCATATGTATTACTCTTTCACTAGATAGGAGAGAGGCCTATCAACAGAAGCTGATGCAGGATGGAGATGGTGAGAGGGTGATGGTAGAGGAAATCAGGAAATCAAAGACTTTGTGTATACCAATCCCCCCTACCTCTCAGAAGTGTCAGCCAGAAACATATCTGGCACGTGCGATACATGTGCCGTAGATACTGTTCAATAACAGGTCCTAGTCACCATAGGCAAGGGAAACTTTCTCCTTCAGGTGTGAATACTGGTTAGAACCGGCCACTGCAGAAATGTTATGATCAAGAAGAGTAGGTTGCTCTCACGCTACGCAAGCACACTACGCAGAGCCGACCAGCGACCGTTTGGTTATAAAACATGCGCACCGCACAGTGTTATGCTGCATTGAAAAAGGAACCCAAGACAGAACACCCCTACACACCACGGTGAGCGTGTGCCTACTTAGTGCTGAGAACCTGGGGCTGTGGTGAGACAGGCATAACGAGTGGCGATCCACCATGATAACCGCACCCCAACTCACCTTCACTACTTTCCAAGCCTTCTCTGGAACTCTGGACACATCGCTCCTCACGCGTATAACCTAAAAAGCACAGAGTTTAGGGACCAGCCACCTGGCGTGGGGGGGTAAGGGAAGAGCGGGTCTTCCCAACTTCAGACACAAGGAGAACGTGGCTCGGGATCTTTCTGGCTGTCACTTTAAATGTTTTGGGGCTGGGATTGCATTGGGGAGGCCACGAGGAGAGGCCTGATGAGATGCTGTTCCAAACCCAGGACAGTGGTTTGCTTCCATGTAATAATTCCAGAAACCAATGACGACAGGACAGCCCCCAAAAAGCACCGGTGATGCCCTAGGCGGTTTAGCTTAGTGGACTGGAGGGTCCCGGGTTCAATTCCAGTCAAGGGCACAGGCCCTGGTTGCAGGCTCGATCCCTGGCCCTGTTCAGTTATGTGCGGGAGGCAACCTATTGATATTTGCGTCGATATGTCTCTCTGTCTCTCCCCCGGCCACTTGCTCTAAAAATCAATGGAAAAGTATCCTCGGGTGAGGATCAACAAGGAAAACACCCCGAAGAGCCAATTATAAAAATACGGACAGATCTATCTGAAGGAATCTGTTCACACCAGTTTCCCAGGAGGCACTTTCATTATGTAGGTGTGGCCCGTGGGCTGATGTACTAGTAAGAGGCCAAGTCACCTTCTCGTGGTAAACGTACGTGTTTATAAATGGAACTCATTTCTATGGTCAGTTAGAGGGTTAAGTAAATCATACTGAGCCTTCCACTACTTAATCAAATTCTTACACACACACTCTGCCCCATCCTCTAAAAACAGTGGTTCTCAACCTTTCTAATGCTGCGACCCTTTAATACAGCTCCTCATGTTGTGGTGACCCCCAACCATGAAATTATTTTCGTTGCTATTTCATAACTGTCATTTTGCTACTGTTAATGAATCGTAATGTAAAGATCTGTGTTTTCCGATGGTCTAAGGCGACCCACAGGTTGAGAACCGCTGCTGTCGAGCCTAAGACCATGGGAAAACGCAGATACACCAAATTATAGTTCACCAGGTTCCGTTTACACTTCTAGCATCTTTATTTTATTCATACAGGTTTCCCATTAACATTATTTTGTCTCCATGTTGCCTCTCTGAAACATGTCCGATTTTCAACATGTAAAACGACTTCTGTACCTTCGTCCTAAGAAATCCTCAACTGTGTACCTCTAGGAAGAACAACCTGACATGAAGAGACTAATGGCCCAGGGAATAAAAGAGGGGGTGTCAATGACATCATCAATTTTTTGCTACTTTGTTAAAGCAGTTATTTCACTTTTTCATAATAGTCTCCAATTTTCATCATAGTCTCGATTTCACTTGTTCCTACAGTCCTTTGTACCTTTCGATTTCTCTCTCACACCAGCCTAGTTAGTGACAACTTGAACTTGCTCAAATGCAGTGAGCCAGAGTTGCCCTTCTGGCAGCCCATTAGCACCCTCAAACATGTCTGGTGTCTCTGAGCAGGCAAAACCAGTGCAACAGGGCTGCCTCCAGCCTCGTCTTCCTAGTGAACCCTCTGGGTTGAAAATGAGCTACACCATGTGCAGAAGACCAACAGGTGGACTCAGTGGCTGAGGAAGTACAGTCCTCTCTCAGTAAGAAGACAGAAGTGAGCAAGTTAACTGAGTATATACTTTAGATAACTAAGAGAAAATACAGAATGCATGCGCAGCGCAATGCACACAAGTTGTGGAGTGAGACTGCTACTTGCTAGCCTAGCACAATGCACGGAAGACAGAATTTTATTGAATGAGTTAACTCTATGATCTTGGTTAAAATTAACTAGCTTCCCAGAGCCTCAGTTTTTCATCTATAAAATGGGAAGTATAATATTACAACAGGTAATCTCATAAATTAGGGGGTAGTGTAGAAAAGTGGTTAAGGAGAGATCATGAAAGCCAAGAGTAGCTGGATTCTACCACTTACTGAGTGATCTTGAACAAGTTCCTTATCCTCTAGATCAGCGGTCGGCAAACTCATTAGTCCACAGAGCCAACTATCAACGGGACAACAATTGACATTTCTTTTGAGAGCCACATTTTTTAAACTTCAACTTGTTCTAACACCATTTCTTCAAAATAGATTCGCCTAGGCCGTGGTATTTTGTGGAAGAGCCACACTCAAGGGGCCAAAGAGCTTCATGTGGCCCACGAGCCACAGTTTGCCGACCATGGCTCTAAACCTTAGTTTTCTCAAATATACAACAGCCCTGCACAAATCACCAGCAGCTCGCTGCCACCCTCCTGTAGCTCTCTGCCCCCTGCCTCGCCCTCCTGCAGATCCATGGTCTAGTCCTTACGTGATCAGTCGTTATGCCTCCCAGCATAATGGATAATTAGCATATTCCTCTCTTATTATATAGGATGTTATTTCAATTAAAAAGAGTTTTTGTGTGATAGGCTTAGAAAGGACAGAGATGGAATGCCTTCAGATGTAAATATAATACAGTGGCACCTCAAGATCCGAGTGCCCTAACATATGAGATTTCTGAGATACGAGCCGTCGAGAGAGCGATTTTTGCTTTGAAATACGAGCAGCATTTGAGATAGGAGTCATCGCGCCGATCGGCCGGCTGCACACGACCCACCAGTTTACCGCGACTCGAGCGTCTCCTAGTTTCCCACGCCTCAAGGTTACGGAACGAATTAAACTCGGATCTCGAGGTGCCACTGCACTGAGTGATCTCTGTCTGGCACTAGACTAGGCGTGGAGTTGCTTCCTCCGTAGGAGGGTGGATTACACCGAATACCCAGGACCCAGCTCAGCTCCCTGGTGACTGACGGCTGGCCAGGACTAGGGGCCCAGTATCTGGCTGCGGAGGGGATTTCTTCCTTTGGCAGCAAAAGAACCAATCCAGGAAGAAGCCTGTGGCGCTGGCTTCTCCATCATCACGCTTAACCCTGATCCTAACTGGACGCCTGCCTGATGCGTACAGAGGCGATGGCATACAGCGAGAGCAAACTCGGGTTTGGAGTAAGATGACGGGTCAAAACGCAGGGTCTGCCTCTGAGCAAGTTTCTAACCTTCCAGCAACCCCGGTCACAGTGTGTAAAATGAACACAATCGTGCTCACTAACCAGAATGGTGCGGAGAGGACTCAGGGAGCGATGTCATGAGTAACCTCACAAAACGGTTAAGCGCAAAGCAGAAGCACAACCCAGATTAAATGCAGGCTGAGGCACAGCATTCTGCAGCGACATTTCCTGGGCCCTTCACCTCCTACGTTACCTGAAAATGCAGACTTCGTAAGTTACAGCATGGCCGGCGTTTGCCCACCCAGTGCCTTGAACTTGAGGAGCTTCGGGGAGGTTCGGTCCTCGAGCACTGTGTGAGGCAGCGGCCCCTGCTGGACTGTGCTGTCAGAGCCCTTGTCATGTATGTGCAAGCGACCAGGACAAAAGGCCAGCTAAGAACTGGGACTATCAAGCACGAACATTTCTGATGAGCAGGGAACATGGGCCGCGAGGAAGCATGGAAGGAAGCAGTCACGCAGACAAGAAAGCACCACAGCGATCGAAGGCTCACCTGAAGCTAGTATGACACTGAATGTCACTGTAACGGAAAAATACAAAAAACTTTTATAAGTCAGAAAAGAAAGAGAAGAAGTGAGCGATCGAGGGCGAAGGAGGAAGGGTTGAAACAAAACCTGAGCATTGCAGTTCTCAGCAAACGCGCGGCCATCGGTGTCCGAAGGTGCGTCGCCCACCTCAGCACTGCCTGTCATTGTCATTGCAGTTTGCTTCATCAGAAGGTGCGAGACACTGTCCCTGGACGTGCATTTCCGATTCAGGAGTGGGAGTCATCAGCAAATATGATTCCCATCGGAGAGGAGAAAATAAAAAGAGCCAACTTCGCCTACACACACATCTCTTCAGTGAATCAGGGAACGGGCACCAGGGGGGGGCCCCCAGGCCTGGGGAAAACGAAACCCCAGTAACTTGGCCAAATGTGCTTTCCTGTTTCAAGGCGCCTTCAACAGAAACGCTCCGGGAGACGAAAATTAGAGAAATACTGCGCTTCGCTAATTCCAAATGCGGAGGGATATTTTGCATTTGTGTTTTATAACCAAGGGCTCTCCCTACGCCTGTCCCCAGGCAGCAAGCAGCTAAAGCTAATCCCAGCCACCCATGCTAATACCAGCCACCGGGACACGCTCTTTGGCAAGGCAGAAATAAGATAATTGTTCACCATCGGCTGGCTCTTCAGAAATACTGGAAGCATTGCCTGTAATTATAGACATCTGTCACTGCTAGCCACCCAGTACTCACCCTGACATCAATATATACAGCCGGAGCGCTGAACTGCCTGCAGGCACAGCCACGGAGAGCACATACGCCAGGCAGGCTCTCATCTGCCTCATCCGAACTATCTGTCAAAGGTTCCCAACCGCAAATAGCTCTTACATTCTGTATCCTTAGGATAATACGTTGATTTATTTTAGATTCTCTAATATTTACAGTCTGGGCCGTCTACTAAAAGAAAGAAACAAAACTTATGGCTAATGGAGGCCGTTACTGTTCACAGTCATCATAAAAGGTCATAGCTCAAGCCTCAAATGTTAAAAATTGATGGCAGCTTTAACCATGCACTATCGTACAGATGTTTCCTTTTGTAGAGGCAATTATTTTCAATGGCCATTCAAAATGGTAAATACAATCTTTCATCAGCAAGTATGTTGCCGCATTGATCTCATAGAAACGCTCATATGTTAAAGCCTTTTTTGAAAAGTGAAGGTGAGTTTCAATGTTGAGTGCTGAGGACCCCAGGTTGTCAGTCTGGGTTTAGCTGTACATAGAGTAACATATCTGGCAACCTTTTTTTTTTTTTACATATATAGACAGTGTGACGTCTAAAAACTAGGGAATGATATTCAAGCATAAAATACTTGGTTAATGAATGAGTCAACTGACATGTTGTTGGGTGTAAAGCTTACTGAATGATGTGCATGTACATTCAGAATTTGAAAAGCTCAAAGATACACTGTAGCTTTAAACGCCAACCTTTTTTTTTTCCTTTGAAGCAGGCAGAGAAGCAGAAAATTATTAGACATTTAGACTAATTAGGAATAAACACTCACAATTATCATAATGTGTTACTAAAAACCCAGATATTTCTTGGTCTGATCACAACAGCCGAGGCTGAAGAAAAACTATTAATTACTGACAGACAGTTAGCTTACAAGTGAGCTGCATCTTAAAAACCTCTTTTAAAATACAATTGCTAAATGCCTTACAGTGCTGTAATGTGAGACAGGTTCAAATCTTATTACTTCCCTGAAATTAAAACCTAAGTTTTAATACTGTTCAAGTCGAACAATGATTCCACACTTTATTGCTTTTGAAATCCCTTGATGATCATAGGAAAAAATGCCCCCGAGAAAAAAAGACTGTTTTCGATAAACAGAAAATACAGTTTGCACTCTTAGCCTCTTTGTCATCACAAAAAAAGGATTTAATGCCAATTCTTTAAAAAAAGACTTTTTCCCCACAAAATGTGCACCTTGTGTGCCATTTGTAAAATCAGTTCACTTTCTTTTATTTATTACTGCAGCGCGGCAAGGCAATAAAGAAGCTACCGATACCTAATAAATTACATGCCTTTTAAAACAATTCTCTTGCTACAAAAACATGTAACTACAAAGGTTTACATTTACATGGTACAGCACATGAAATGTCTATATTTGTGTCCTATTAACCATTTTGGTAAATTGTGGACTTTTACCAACTAGCTGATAGGAAAAAAAATAATTTATAAATGTCAACGTGATATAAAATAAAACCCATTCTAATAAACTCCTCTTATGCTGTTTATACTTTCTAATAATCCTCTGAATTTATTTCAAAACATGGTTTAATGAATTATTTTATGCATCAAAAAAATATTGTAGTTAAGGTTAATTTAAACTTTACTCAGTGAATACTCAGACCTAAGAAAGTACATTTCTCCCCTAATTTATGCTGCTAGTATTATGGAGTCTTTTAAAAATCACAGCTCCTAGCAATTACTTAGAACAGATTATAAAAGCAAGATCACCGGATATTATAAGGCAAAAGTAGCCCAAATCTGTTCCTTAATATATTTTGTATTTTAAAAAGATACAGAAAGTTGCTTATTTAAAAAATATTCATGTCAGACATCTCTTGATTAGTTATAATTTTTCTTTTAAAATATATTTTCACATATCCTCAAGAACTGCCTAAAAAACCCTACTGTATGAAAGCAAGCTTTACATTCTGTCTTTCTGGTTTATCTATGTACAAATGAAGTTTGAAATATCTGTACTTCAATTCCAGAAATAAATCATTAAATTATTCAGAGTATTTGCTTAATGCTCTCATCCTCTAAACCAGAGACTTTCAATCGGTGTGCCGCAAGAATTTTTAAAACATGCAATACCTGCCTATTTAGTCAGGGGCACTGACCTTTTCTCCCTTCGATGGTCCAATAAAAAAAATGACAATAGCCAACGCAACAATAGCTGTCCAGTATGAATGAATCAAAATCATATCTATTATTTTTCCAAATCAGCGAAACATTTATTTTTTGGTGTGCCGCAGGATTTTAGTACTTAGTTTGTGTGCCGTGAGATGGAAAAGGTTGATAATTGCTGCTCTAATCTCATGATGAGCATGTAGTTATGAGGTAGTGCATTGTCTTTTATTATTAATTTCCTCCATTTCCTGTAACAGCTATCATAGCTGTGGCTTTTTTTGTTTCATACCTACAAAATTTCAACTTTGTTCAATTATGCATGATGAGCAATAATTCAATTTTCAAAGCACAAGTTTGTTCCGTTTTATCTTTACTTTCAGATGTCAACCCATCAGAGCGGTGCATGCAAACGCTAGGTTCTATAGCGCTCCATTTCTCTAGTCACCCTCCTTCCCTTTCTGTTGCTATCAGCTTGGTTATGAGGATTAACACTTAGGAATTGGGGGGAGGTATCTTTTTTGAAGAGTTCAATGAGATAATTTTATTTCATCTTCACAGATTTTTTTAGAGGGGAATCATTACCATCATAATCATGTTCTATAAACTGCTTTTCTGTATATGTAGAAAACCCCAGTATGTATTACAATTTATCTTTTGCTTCTTTTAAATAGTAAATCCTTTGAAACCATGACCTTTCCCTATACTGCAGCTGATTTGAAATGATAAAATTCTCAATTAGCAACCAAGAAAAATAGCTGACAAAATATCTACTTCCTCTTATGGCCCCCTGCTCTCCTTCCTATATCTCATAGAAAAAAATTTTACTTTAATTCTTTAATTACTTAGATTATCTTCCCTCTGGCTGAGAGAAGGCTCACAATCATTGTCTTCTCTCTCGTGGATTACTAAAAATGTGCATCAAAGCAGGCAGGGCTGGATTATTAACCTCATTTTCTTTAGAGGAGGAAAATAAGAAAAATGTTTAGAAGACTGCTCCAGAATACACAGTAAAATGGCTTCTTCTCCAACTTCCTATTCAAAGTTCTCACTATATGACAACACTGCTTCCCAGCTATTAGGAAAAAAATGTGTATTCAGATATTTATTCTACTAAATCCAAGTTAAACTTTTTATTGGGTGCTACTTTATTCAATGCATGGAAAATAATTTGACTTATATCTGGCACCTTTGTGACAGTGGAAGCAATGGGTAGACAGATCTTGGTGCTAACTGAGAGGGGCAAGGAATTCATTTGTCTCACTAATTGCCTTCTTAGAAGCAATGGGGTGTTCATTTTATTATCAACCGCCTTGACTTGGTAAACATGAAAGTGCACTGATATTTAGTTTCCTTGGTCTCTTTTCACACTGACCTGCAACGAACCCTGAGTTTTATTTGACCTCCCTGTTTATGTAATGCACAGAACGGAAGGCACTAAAAGGAACCCCAGCATCCCCCGAGACTCCTTCCCGAGATTACATTAGGTCTCCTCTTCTACATCCCACTCTTTTTTCTGCATATCAATGGCCTCGGCATATTGAACAATGATTAACTGTCAGCTCTGTCTGTGTTCTCCACCAGTCTGTGATGGCAAGACTCTAAGTCAATATCGTGTGTCCCACTGTTTAGAACATAGTAGGTAATTACACGTCTTTGTAATTCAAATGTGTGTTTCTTCCCCAAAACCATCAAGTAATTCTCCAATTCTCAGTGGACACTGATCAGGTGTCCCACAAATTTAACTAGATTCTGACACTATCTATGTAGAGAGAGTGCCAGATTCCATAGGTAAGGGGCTCAGTCCTACAAAACTGTTCCTAATTAAGACCTAACTGGAAGTCCAGGTCATCCCCTATAGATCAGAGTTCCAATGATTTCCTCCTTGGGTTTAATTTGCTAGAGTGGCTCACAGAACTCAGAGAAACACTGTTCTTATTAGATCACTGGTGTATTATGAAAAGATGTAATGCAGGAACAGCCAGATACATAAGATGCTTAGGGCAAGGTTTGTGGGAACGGGTGCAGAGTCTGTGCACCCTCTGAGTGAATGCTCTCCCTGAGTCTCCACGTGTTTGCAAACCCAGAAGCTGTCCAAACCTCGTCCTCTTACCTTTCTATGGACCCTTCATGGCATGGCACAACTGATGAACTCACTGGCCATGGGGAGGGACTGAACTCATCTCCAGCCCCTCCCCTCTCCACAGAGCTCAGGGGGTGGGACTGAAAGTTCCAACCCCCTAATCCAATGGTTGGTTCCTCTGGCAACCAGCCCCCATCCTTAGATGCTTCCAAAAGTCACCTCATTAACAAAGCTCAGGTGCAGTTGAAAGGGGTTTGTTAAGACTATGAAGACACCTTTATTGGTGGCTAATCACTTAGGAAATTTCAAGGGTTTTAGGAGCCTCCATGCCAGAAAGGGGAGTGAAGCTCAAACATAATATTTCTGATTATAAATTGCAATGTCATTATATTTACAAGCGCTTGAATATGGAAGAATGAGAATGTAGCCTTGATCTACCCCACATAACATGGTTACAGCTACTATAGCGATCCTTTTCTAATTTACCATTCTGAAAAAGTGAACACTGGTTGGTCCCAAACCACTGTTTCTCAATAGATCACTGCTCTCATTAACAACATATACTGCAGAAAAATGACTAGGATGAGAATAACATTTCTCTGCTGTTACCATCAATTCTGACCACCTCACCCTACCGAATGCATATTCAATCAATAAGAAGGAAACAGTTGATGATCTAGGACTGGCCTAGTTGTATGACAGATATAAGATACGTATTTGTCCTCAAAATTTTGAAGGCATTGCCTTTGTCCTCAAAATTCTAAAAAAAAAAAAAAAAAAAAAAGAACAGAGATCGAAAAACCCATAAGGAGCAAGACTGAGAATTGCAGCTCATCATTTAATGGATTTAGACTTAGACTTAAATGTCAAATCATGTACATGCAACTTTCTACCTTACATTCTTAGTCAGGTTACTCTATCAGTAAAGCTAGGATTAAGAACACCTTCACAGTTAAGATTATTTTGAGGGAGAAACCAAGATGGTGGCATGCGTGAACACCTAAACTGCTGCCTCGCACAACAATTTCAAAACTACAGCTAAAAGTCATCATCCAGAACCACAGGAAGGCTGGCTGAGTGGAAATTCTACAACTAGAAGGAAAGAGAGGGGCTCACAGAGACTCAGAGGAGCTGCAAAAAGCTGAGGTACAGAGACATGTGCGTAGAGAGGACAGGTGGCGGAGTGCCTGGCTGGCTTCCTTTAGCGCAGTGGTTCTCAACCTTCCTAAGGCTGCGACCCTTTAAGACAGCTCCTCAAGTGGTGGTGACCCCCAACCATAAAATTATTTCCATTGCTACTTCATCACTGTCATTTTCCTACTGTTATGAACTGTAATGTAAATATCTGATATGCAGGATGTATTTTCATTGTTACAAATTGAACATAATTAAAGCATAGTGATTAATCACCAAAACAATATGTAATTATATATTGTGAAATGCTTTCTCTAGTGGGAGGAAGACAGAACCTCCCAACTGTGCTGAAATCCAGCTCCGAATGCATTGAACCCCAGTTTCGGGCAAGACCCTGGGGACCCAGACTCATACAGAGCGCACAGAAACTCAGGGGAGACATGAAAGGCAGAGGTCTGGAGGAGTGCGAGCATGAGTGCACAGAGGGGGCTGCAGAGATTACTGAGGGACACTGAGACCCAGGGGCCGCATAGGACAGGGCTGACGGGAAGCCAAGGCTGTCTGCTCAGCCCTGAGACTCCGTCCATCCAAGCCGAGCACAGAGGCTTTTGCAATTGTGCAAGTCTTGTCTCATAAGGCTGACTCCAGCACAGAAGTTCTCCCGGCATAGACACAGCTGATCCTCACAACCAAATGGCTTGGAGGTCAGTTCCCCCCAGTGATACCAACAACAATCAAGACAGAACTACATCAAGGCTGTACACACAGTCACAAAGGGGTGCACCAAGAGAGTCCACCTCAGGTAACTGGGGAGGTGGAGCTACTGGGCCATATAGGACTCCTAGCACACAAAGCTACTCTACCAACTCAGGGAAGCAGCCAAAATGCGGAGACAAAGGAACAGATCACAAATGAAAGAAATGGAGGAAAACAAATAACTGGATATAGAGTTCAAAACCATGGTTATAAGGTTTTTCAAGAATTTCCTAAAAAAGATGGATAAATTTAGTGAGACCCAAGAGGAGATTAAAAAGGACCAACTAGAGATGAAAAAGGACTAAGTATAAATTAAACAAACACTGACTGAAATAAAAAATGTTATACAGAGACCTAATAGCAGACTAGAAGAATGTAAGAATTAAGTCAAAGACCTGAAATAAAAAGAAGCAGAAAACACTTAACTGGAAAAGCAAAAAGAAAAAGGAATAAAAAAATGTGAAGATAATGTAAGGAGCCTCTGGGACAACTTCAAGCATACCAACATCAGAATTATGGGGGTGCCAGAAGAAGAGAAAGAGCAAGATACTGAAAAGCTATTTGAAGAAATAATGACTGAAAACTTCCCCCACATGGTGAAAGAAATAGACTTACAAGTCCAGGAAGCGCACAGAACCCCAAACAAGAGGAATCCAAAGAGGACCACACCAAGACACATCATTATAAAAATACCAAGAGAGAATATTAAAAGCAGCAAGAGAAAAACAGTTAATTACCTACAAGGGAGCACTCATATGATTGTCAGCTGATTTCTCAACAGAAACTATGCAGACCAGACCAGAGTGGCAAAAAATATTCAAAGTGATGAATAGCAAGAACCTACAACCAAGATTACTCTATCCAGCAAAGCTATCATTCAGAATTGAAGGGCAGATAAAGAGTTTCACAGATAAGAGAAAACTGAATGAGTTCATCAGCACCAAACCAGTATTATATGAAATGATGAAAGGTGCTCTAGAAGAAGAAGAAAAAGAAGGAGGAGGGGGA
Source organism: Lasiurus cinereus (assembly GCA_011751065.1). Classification (NCBI taxonomy): domain Eukaryota; kingdom Metazoa; phylum Chordata; class Mammalia; order Chiroptera; family Vespertilionidae; genus Lasiurus; species Lasiurus cinereus. The sequence continues at coordinate 1,079,080 of JAAGEH010000434.1, forward strand.
GGGGGAGGGGCAGGGGGAGGGGAAGGAGGAAATAAAAATTATGAACAACAAATACGTATCTATCAACAAGGGATCTAAAAATCAAGTGAATTGAAAATCTGATGAACAGAATAAAGTGGTGAATATAATAGAATCAGGGGCATAGAAAGGGAGTAGATTGACAATTCTCCGAGGGAAAGGGGTGAGGGGTGTACAGGGAGACACTGGACAAAAATCATACACCTATGGATGAGGACAATGAGGGGGGGAGGTAAGGGCAGAGGGTGGGGTGGGAGCCAGTGGAGGGGAGCTTTTGGGGGGGGGACAAAAAGGAACAAATGTAATAATCTGAAAAATAAAGATTTATTTTAAAAAATAAAATAAAATATGGAGAGAATAAACTCTTATCCTGATGATACTACTCCTAGCTTTTGCTCTTCTAAATGAGTGCCTACCTGTAGTGCAAAGAATTGATAACTTTTTCCCCAACCTGAGCAATATATAAATGTTATTATTAATAGTTGTCATCTTAGCAAGCCTAGTACCATCTAGCTCTTTCTGTCTAAAATAATGTGCTTCCTGTGATATGAAAGCAATGATTACAACTCGGACATTTTCCTGTATAACACAGGGGCCTGAAATACAAAACATACTTAAATGGAATATTCATGACATAATCGCAGCCACCAATTACTTAGTGTCTGCCATGTCCCAGGCACTGTACTAGGTACTGTTATCACCATAATTCTTATAAAATCCAAAGCTGTAGGAAATTACAGATGGGGAAACGATGCTGCAGCACTTTTGCTTCTTAGTTGTGGTCCTGGTAAAAGTCTCTTCAGTATTGAAAATCGCTGTACACAGGTTTGGATTCTAGTGTGTGATTATTATTCATTACTATAGTCTGTGCAAAATGCCTGGATATTTGCAGGGGCCTCTCATACTATCTTTTAGTTTCTTGTACCGCCCATAGCTCATCTGTAGTTAAAATGATTGTATAGTTGCAAGCACCATATCGCTTGGAGTGAGAATGCTATTAATTGAGGTCCTCGCCACATCTCTTCAAAGCTTCATGATTGTATAGGGAATGCGAGTGAAGGGTACTAGTATATAGGAATTCTCTATATCTATGTTTGCACTTATTCTATAAGTCTGAAATTATTTATAGATTTAAAAAAATGGAAAATAGCCAAAACCGGTTTGGCCCAGTGGATAGAGTGTCAGCCTGTGGACTGAAAGGTCCCAGGTTCGATTTTGGTCAAGGGCATGTACCTTGGTGGTGGGCACATCCCCAGTAGGTGTGCAGGAGGCAGCTGACCGATGTTTCTAACTCTCTATCTCTCTTCCTTCCTCTCTGTGAAAAATCAATAAAATATATTTTAAAAATGGAAAATAAGTAGCTGTGTCACGGTTCTGAGCCTTAGTGCCTATTTTTGAAAGAAGGGAAACCTATATAATACCAGAGGAACATTGAGAGGTTAAAGTGTGAATGTAGATATAGATATAGATATAGATATAGATATAGATATAGATAATATATATACTGTATCTCACACAACTTAATCCCTATTGTAGGTACTTAATAGTTTCCATGGGCTCATTAAGAGGAGCAATCTGATCTTGTAAGAAAACCTTCATCTTGAGGGAGCTGGCTAACTGGATTTGAAATCTTGGTTCTCTCACTGGGTGATGTTGAGCAGTTGACTAAGTCCTGCTGTGCCTCAGTTTTTCCAACAGTGGTATGAAATAGTGATAAATGTGCAGTATCTAAAGCCTTTCTAGTTATCTCCAAGAAATCGTCTGTAAAAATTCAAGGTTACATTATGTAATATTTATTAAGCAATGAGCCATTTTAGTAATCGATGTCACCCATTTGCTTCATTAATATCTGTGATTCCTCGGTTGTTGTTGTTTTGAACCATTACTGAGCACAAAGCACCATATTTCCCAAAACAAAACGAAGGCAAATTACCACCACCCTCTTCACAATCTAACTTGTGATAAAATAAAATACATTTTCATTTTCTAAAGGAAGTCCTATGTATCCCAG
>JAAGEH010000434.1:1081508-1117572 GCA_011751065.1 Lasiurus cinereus
ATAGAACATTGAGTGAAGGATGGGAATCGTGGGGAATCGTGGGGGCTGGAGGAAGAGGGGAGAAGGGAAAAGAGAACAATATAATAAAGATGTTGAGAGTCTTTGAGTGGAAGCGCCCTCTGATGAACGTGGCGTTTAAATTTATCCACCCACAGTGTATATGATGGACACAGACAGAAGTCAAGCTTGTATCCTTCTTGGTCGCTTTGTTGTCTCTGAGACCATGTGATTCCTCAGCTGATATTCTGACCTTCACAGACACAGGCTCTGGTTTCTCATTTTTTCTAATCCTTTATTTTCAGTTAGAAATTTCTATTCTCCGTCTCCTTGAACTAAGAGTGCCTTCTACCCTTATATTTCTACTTCCTTGGGTAAGTTTCATCTGCTTATAAGATGTCAATTAAATACGTACCAAAATAACTCTAGGTCCACAGTTCCAAAAGGAAGTGCTGAATGTGGAAAAGAAACCCCTCAGCCTCAGTTGTATTCTTGAAGAAAAGTAGCTAGGGCTGGGAATGGAAAAGGATTATCAAGGTGGCAAAATTGTGACCGTTTTGGCTCTGTTTTGTTGAACAGAAGAAGGCCAGAAAGTGGAGGAGATTACCACTAACTAAGTTAGTACTCGAAGAACACAACGTATCAGCTCCAGGGCTCATTTGGTTCATTATTGTCTCTGATTTCTACGTCAGTGACCTCCTTCCCAATCATGACCATAACCTCAAAGGTGAGCGATGTAACCTAGATATTTCTTTCTTTCCTTAACAATTGGTTGAGAATCTTTCAGTCATGGACTTGCCAAATCTGCTTGCATTTTCAGTTTGTGACACTGCTTAAAAAAAAGTTCCATAAATTTTATTATTTACCATAGAAAACAGAATTTCCTCTTATTTTCCCTAAACTTACTGTAGGACTAAGGGGACTCTTGAATTCCACTACTTGAGAAAATTTTAAGTCCTACCAATAGTCCAATTAAAAAAAAAATCTGATCTTCCCTCTTAAATATTTAACTTTCTAGGCTGAAGAAGCCTAATACTTTCATAATATTTATTTTCATAGTGTAGTACATATGCAAGCTGTGCTCTAAGAAAGTTAACTATGTAGTTATATCTATTAAGATGTGCTTTTAAATCACTTGAACTATTGCATCTTTGGGGCCTGTTTTGCACAGACCACAATTTTGGGTAGTGACAAAGGTAAAAAAAAAAAAAAGGAACAATATAGCTGTTCAATTCTGACTATAATCTTTAAAGGCTACTGGAGGCCTTCTGCTGACAGACAGAAAGCCCAAGGAAAAAACAAGCAGGTTTGTAACTTTTAGAAACAAGCTGCTCTTGCTCTCCTTTTCTTCCTTCCTTCCTTCCTTTTTTCCTTCCTTCCTTCCTTCCTTCCTTCCTTCCTTCCTTCCTTCCTTCCTTCCTTCCTTCCAATATATTTTATTGATTTTTTTACAGAGAGGAAGGGAGAGAGATAGAAAGTCAGAAACATCGATGAGAGAGAGACATCGATCAGCCGCCTCCTGCACGCCCCACACTGGAGATGTGCCCGCAAGCAAGGTACATGCCCCCAATCGTAATCGAACCTGGGACCTTTCAGTCCGCAGGCCGACGCTCTATCCACTGAGCCAAACCGGTCTCGGCTCTTTCTTTATTTTTAAGTGAAAGCATTAAAAAAGAAATGTAAGAAAAGCCGAAATAGGGAACCAAGTGCTACAGTATTTCTTAATGACCAGACAAGAAAATAAAATGCCTCTAGACTATATTGAAGGCTACAAGAGCCGGGAACTTCACCAACCGAATGACGTGCACTCACCTGCAACTGCTGAAAATGTAGCACCCCTGAACCCTCCACCACACACGATCGTCTTGGATCTGACAACAGTTTTGAAGTGTACAAGAGCCAGAGAAACCAGAGTTCAAATCCCAGTCTCAAGTGTGACCCTGGACGATTCTCTCAGCTTCCCTGAGAATTAATTTCTTCATCTACAAAATGAAGATAACACTCACCTTATAAGGCTACAGGAAGGATGAGTAATCACTTGGACAGAATGCCTAGCACAGCATCAGGTTCCCACTAGGCACTTTGTAAGTATTATTGCTATTGAGAAACCAGTTGCACAACTAGAAAATAAGCTTATAAAGAATTGGGAATTTTCATTGAATTATACAATGCTCTTTTTCAAGTGAAAAGGAATAAGTAAACCATCATTTACCTTCCATTACTATGCATCCATTAATATATCACGCTATTTAGGCAATTTAAATGTTGAGGCCTGAGAACAAGCAATTGGGAAGAGAGGAAAACATTCTAATCACCTAACATATAACACGCTGTAACTAAATTAAAAAGCAACTGTTCTCTGGAGCACCGACTGGGGATAACCTAAAAGCATAAGGTTTTTAAAGGGTGGTATGGATTCCCAGCTTACTGTGAAAAACTCCCGATGATTTTTAAAGCTTTTTAAGAACTCCAAAATGGCTGACAGTAGGCAGAGAGAATATAAAAGCAGATGGTTCGGACAGTCTGAGTATGAAAAAGCAGGTATTTAGCAAAACAGAAACATTTGCCAGTTTGCCAGCTCTGCTGGTTCCTGCTTCCACATTCTGCGTGCAGTCCCCCTGCCCACATCTGCTCAGTGGTGCCCCTGCGGGTACCTTTATTTGACTCAGAAGATGCAGAGTAACAACCTGCAAATCAAGCGCTTACTGAGATGTCATTTAAAGATGACATTTCCTTTTCTGGGAAGGTCTCTCTCACTAGTTTAATCTTAGAGAGGAGGAAAATGATCTTCCTGTAAAATTAAGACACATAATTCTTTCAACAAGAGCACAATAAAGGGATATTAAAGCCTAGCTTACGGAACTTGTTAATATAGAGAGGTGTAAACGAACTCAAAGCTTACGCCACGTTTGCAGGTGATATTCTCTCGCGCCCAGGTACAGCAAAAAGAGAAACGGCCATAAATTAGCGTCTAAAAACAGAGAGCGGGCACAGCATCCCTTTGTCACATGCAAAACCGAGCCATGCGTATTTCTCACAAAGCATCACTCTTTGCTTTCGCCTCCGAACAGAGCTAGGAACGTCACAGGGGAATCTGATCCAACCCTTCACCAGCAAGCTGAAGGAGTAAAATGAACAGTCGCACGGTGAGAAGACCCAGATGAGGAGGTGCTCTTCTCTTTCAGAGTCCTTGTTGGTGCGCCATGGGATTTTGAACACACACACACACACACACACACACACACACACTATATGGTATAACTACTTGAAAACTTAATGGACACTTGTGAAAAATGAGCATCACTCAGACATCAATAAAAAGGGGAATGAAAAAGATCCAGGATACCTCCAAAAGGGGTTAGGGATGCGGAGAGGCAATACTGGTACATCAGACTGGGAAAGAGACCTGACAGAGTGGCCAGCGAAGCTGAAGGCGATTTTACGAAAGTGGCGAAGGTTGGGTGGCCAGTACGCGCTAGCTACAGAGGCCTAATACTTTCATAACATCTATTTCCATCTTGTAGTATATATGCGAGCTGGCCCCTCTAGTTTTGATCCCTTCACTTGAGGGCACTGAAGTCCCAGGCACAGGGATGGTGACAAGGATGATGAAGACAATACGAGCAGCTCTCATTTACCGAGTGCTTATGATCTCCTAGGCCAGCGGTTCTCAACCTTTCTAAGGCCGCGACCCTTTAATACAGTTCCTCATGTTGTGGTGACCCCATCCATACTTCATAACTGTCATTTTGCTATTGTTATGAATTGTAATGTAAATACCTGTGTTTTCCGATGGTCTTAGGCGACCCCTGTGAAAGGGTCATTCGACCCCCAAAGGGGTCGCGACCCACAGGTTGAGAACTACTGTCCTAGGCATTTGCTGAGTACTAAAACAATTCAAGCTAAGAAATCTGGCTGGCCTTCTCTTTACACTCAGAAACCCTGAGAGTTAATGTCTGGCTTGCATAGTATATGCTAAAGCCCCTTCTGATAAAACCATCGCCCTTTCGATTTACTGTCATGCAAGCACCACACTGATCATTGAATACCGTATGTAGTCACAGAAAAGCCCAGGGAAACGTAAGATGGTCCCTCAACAGGCTGCTTCTCCCTCATTTTGATGCCTGAAATCCAGCACAAGTGCGAAGACCCAAGAGAAATAATATAAAAATCCTATGTGCTTCCCATTTTCCGTCCGTCTGAACCGAGGCGGAGCGCTCCATGATCTGTGACACCCGACCAAGATGACCACAAAGGAAACTAGACATTATCCGCCTCACAGTAAGTCATACTGTCACTTCCAGTGAAGAAAACACACGAAAGGATTTCTCAGAGCGTCAAGCACTCAGTTTTAACAGGCCCTCCAAATCGCATCTACGCTGTGCTGTGACAGGCAGCGACTCTAAAGGACACAACAGCTTTAACAAAACATCTAATGGATCCTTTTTGCTGTTGGAAAGGGCCCGGGGCACCAGTAAGCACAAGAGACAGAGATGACGGAAGGGCAATATGTGGTTTCTACTTCTTTCCACCCAGGATTAAGAGACGTCCCCCGGAATAACTTCTGGGGAATACATGCATGACCAATCACCCCCCCTTACCTAAGCACAAGCCTTCACTGGCACCCTATTTCCTGCAGAATGAAACCTCCTTCCCCTAACTGGCAGGAATAACCTTTTCCAAACTTGCACTGTGTTGCTCCGATTTTATCCCACGAAGCCCCTGACCTGGGCTGCTCACATCATGCTTTTACACTGCCTCCCTGGCTCTGTATTCAGCTGGGAATAGTCCCCATCCCCTTTTCTTTTTTTAAATTTTTATTAATGCATTACATGTGTATATATCTTCCCATTGCCCCCCGCCCCATTCCCATGCATGCCCTCCTCCCTCCCCCCGTGTCTTGTGTCCATTGGTTGTGCTTATCTGCATGCATACAAGTCCTTCGGTTGATCTCTCATCTACTCCACCTCTCGCTAACCTTCCCGCTGTAATGTGACAGTCTGATGCTTTACTGCCTCTGTATCTATCTTTTTGTTCATCGGTTTATAATGTTCTTTATTCTCCATACATGAGTGAGATCATGTGGTGTTTCTCTTTCATTGACTGGCTTATTTCACTTAGCACAATGCTCTCCAGTTCCATCCAGGTTGCTGCAAATGGTAAGAACTCCTTTTTTATGGCAGCGTAGTATTCCATTGTGTAGATGATCCATAGTTTTCTGATCATTCTCCTCTTTTCAACCTACCAACCTCAGCTCCATCTTGAAGACCTAGTCACATGGAATTTCTCACTGATGCTTCTTCTGACTCTTTTCATATGGCACTTCATACACTGCCAGTGCCAAGCTATGCTGTCAATTGTTTGTTTATTCTTCTGTGTCTTCCAGTCTGTGAGTTCTGGGCATAGTGATAGGGACACAGCAGACAGTCAGTAAGTGCTGACTGAAAGAATGAATGAACTGCAGTATTGAACACCCTAGACCAGCAAGTGCGTTACCATGGGAAGGTAGCTTGCTTCTCCGGCCTTAAAATGCCATCTGTAAAAGTAGGAAATGGTGAAAAAGTGTTTTACAGCAGCCATTTCTCCAAGTAAGAGCTGACCTGCATGGCTAATGTGAGTGACACATTAAGGCAGAAAGCTCTGTTTCACGGAAGGGGAAGAGAGAGGACTTGCCCGCCTTCTCCTACCATTGCCAAAGGCCACAGACCAGCTGAGAAACCACTGGAGTACATATGTTATGGTCTCTTTCAGCCCTCATATTCTATGATTCTGTATGTTACTCAGTATTTCAAAAGAAAAGAATACAAGAATTATCAAGTGGAGAATTCCATTGTTCTATTGTCCTTTAGGAATAAAATCCCCAATTTGGAACTGTGTTTTTCTCATGGATTATTTTATGAATCGATCAAATCTGTACAAACTGTGCTACACAACTGAGTAACTATGGCGCTTCATACACTCCCCGTGTTATGGAGCCATTTCTCCTACTTAGCTTGACATACAAAATCATGTTGTGTGTGATAACCATTAATTTTAAATACAAAATGTTGCAACCAATCAAGTTTAAAAAAATAAACAATAAACTGTTCAATAAACTTTTAAGAAACCAGGCCTTTACTACTTATGCCTGGAAAGAAAAGGTAAACACCTGCAACAATTTCAGGCTGAGGGATCCATATGGGGATCCATGCTTTCATTCTTGATGCTATTTTGTGCCTCTTAAACGCCCACCCCACCCTGAGCACTATACCTAATTATTCATTTTATTTACCTTTTCAATCAACCTTTTGGTTTCCGTGATTTTCTTTATTGTGTTTCTATTTTGTCATTGATTGGTGCTCTGATATATATCATTTCCTCCCCTGTTCTTGCTTTGAACACAATTTGCTCTTCATTTTCGAAATTAGGGGCAGGCAACCTATATAGTCCAGGGGCCAAATTGGGCTCATATGAGCTTTTCAAGTGGCCCTTGAAATAAGGACGGTTTTCATATTTTTAAAAAGTTGTAAAAAAAAAAAAAACAAAAAACCGAAAAAGAACATATTTTACAGATTGTTTGTGGCCTGCAAAACTAAAATATTTACTGTCTGTACCTTGACAGAAAAGTGCCAATTCCTGTTCTAGTGCATATATTGCACTTATGCCTTTGAATGGCCTGTCCTTTTAAACTTGTCAGTCTTTTTTTTTTTTGTGCTTCAGTTTGGAAACTCTCTGTTGACCAACCTTCAAGCTCACTGATTCTTTCCTTAACTGTATCCAGTGTATTATGAGGCCTTCAAAGGCACTATTCATCTCTGTTAAAGAGGTGTATATTTTCAGCATTTCTATTGAACTCTTATAATTTTCAGCTCCCTGATGAAATGACTCATCTGATATTGCATGTTGTCCACCTCTATCATTAGATTCTTTAATATGTGAATCATAATAATCTTGAATTCCTTGTCATACAGTTCATGTGTGTCACAGCTGAGTCTGATTTTGTTATTTGTTTTGTCTCTTGGCAGGTGGCCGCTTTTACTCCTTTCTTATAACTTACGTTGGAAAGCCAGATTTTTTGGTGGCTTTTGCTCCTAGAAATGGGCATGCATTTCTGCTAGGCCTTTTGTGTGGAAGTTTGAGTGAATAGTTAGGAGTTGGGTTAAATCCAAAATTTTGCTGTTGAATGGTTATCTACAGTGTATCATAAGTGTCAAACTGGTCTCGTGTTATCATTTATTAAGAGTGGAGGCTGGTTCTCCAGAGGGATTTTCTGGATTTTCTCAGTAACTGTTACATCCTTAGCCTAAGGTCTGCCCTTTCTGCTGTGCCTCAGACAGGATCTGTCCTAATGCTTGGGCAACTCTCCATCAGTCCTCCACGGTGACTGATCACGTTAGGCTGGCAATGGGGAAGGAGGCAGTGCTCTCTGCTGCTGTGATTCGGTCTCTCTTAGGCAGGCACTGCGTCTCTCTGGGTCTTGGGAGTGTGACTTTCTCAGAGCGCCTGTCCCTCCTGCAGCTGTCTGTCTGTCCTTCCTCCTGCACCGGCAGAGTCATCTCTCCTCTCCCAGCTCCACCCTGTTTCCTTACCCGACCTTCAATGGATTCTCACTGGTTGCCTTTCTTCCTACAGTGGCACCTCGAGATACGAGTGCCCTAACATACGAGGTTTTTGAGATATGAGCATCTCATAGTTTCACACGCCTCAAGGTTACGGAACGAATTAAACTCGTATCTCGAGGTACCACTGTACCATGTACATTGGTACTATTTTCAGTAGGAAGACAGAGGAGAAAGGTTATGGTGGAGTGTGTACCCCTTCCACTGCTGCTCCCCTCAACCAGGCCTGCAGCTGGCAGCCTGCTTTCTCGGAACTGTTACTGATACCTTTTTAGGGCAGGAAGGGACTGCCTGGTAGGGAGGGTCTGCGGAGAAGGAGCCTGAAACAGGGCATCAAATCCCCATATATCACAGGCCACCGGGGGCCCCCCGTTCTTTGGCCAGCCTCCACTAACTGGTTAACTATTCTAAGCCAACCATTCTTAATGGTGTTTGCCGTGTCTGCTTCAGGTAAGAAAGTGTTTGTGTTCCTTCTTTTGTAAAATATATTTTATTGATTTCTTACAGAGAGGAAGGGAGAGGGATAGAGAGTTAGAAACATCAATGAGAGAGAGACATCGATCAGCTGCCTCCTGCACATTCCCTACTGGGGAGGTGCCCGCAACCACAGTACATGTCCTTGACCGGAATCGAACCTGGGACCTTTCAGTCCACAGGCCAATGCTCTATCCACTGAGCCAAACCGGTTTCGGCTGTGTTCCTCCCTTTGCATTAAATGATTCTTAGGTTTTAGGCTATTTGGTTGCCCTGCAACCTTAGGTTTCTAAAAGGTTCAACAGAACTCCTAAATTTGAGCAGTTTGTCGTTGTGAGGATGGGAGCGATGCTCCTTCGTCTTTCACAGCCCAAATGGAAACTGACAGTTCTCCACTGTTTTTACTCCTAGAATTTGAGTCAAAAGGGGCTCAAAGGTTCATTACTTTATTTTACAAATGAGAATACTGAAATTAAAAGAAAAAACCTTCTCTGGATATTTAGTGACAGAGGGCAATTTTACTTATTGATACAGTGACTCATATATGGTATTTGGAGTGACATACAGGAAATCCAGATATTAATAAAGCAAAAAAGGAATTGAAAATGAAACATCAGGATCAAGCACAACATGAAATGGAATAAAAGCGTAGATTGGGCGGGGGAAGAAAATGATCAAAATTCATTAAGGCAGATTACCGAGTTTCACATGATGGTACAACTGAGCCATAAGTCTGTGCCAAATTTCCAAATGTTCCAAGTGGAAAATGATAGACTACTTTATAGTCTTTATTATCTATTGAAGTAATACACTTGTACTTCTTAAGCAAACAGAAGCACAGCCTAGTGCTAATTTTTAAAGTAAAATTTCCCGTGTGGCTTCACATAGGGACCAGTAAGAAATATGATGGGACAATACTGGCAATAGCATCCCTGAAGCTAACACTAGTACAGTTATTAGGTTGTATGCAAATGTTAGAGTTAGACCAGGGATAGGCGTTTTGAGTCTTCAAAACTAAAGCTCTATGTACTCCACTATGCAGTTCATACCATAGCATGTCACTAGGACAGGCTGGTGTTACATAAACTGCTAATCCCTGGGGACTCAATCAATGTCACAACAGGTATGTCCTGGGTTAGAAAATGCGTTCAAATTGGAAGGATCCTCATCAACTTGTCCCATCATCTCATTTTAGATAAGAAACAGGTCATGAAATGTATTTTCTTATGAAAAATTAAGTACAGGCAAGTTATTCCCACTCAGTTTTAAAAGTCTTTTAAAACCAAGCTAAACGGACAAGATATTTTCTCCTGACATGGAGAAAATAATTTCACTTCCCATTTTCTTTTCAGGATGATATTGATGTCAACAATGGGACTTTATCAATGTTTTAAAATAATTCCTAGGAATCATAAACAGAAGAAAAGGAAAACCAGCCATAAGCCCTCCTGCGGTGCCAATAACTTACTGGAGTGAAAAAGGGTCAAAATCTAGACAGAACGACGGGGAGGAACCATAAGGAAAAAGAAAATGAACTCACTCTAGGAATAAGATTTCCACAAGCGATATAGCTTCACAACTCCAAGGTTCAAGGGTATGATGAACTTTTATTTAATTTTGCACATCAAATGAAAAATTAATACTTTCTAAATTTCTAATTAGTCACTGGAGGTAAAGTGAGCTAGAAAAGACCTAGGGTAAGAATTAATAGATATCGACATATACCAAAGCTTTTGAAGAGATTCTACTTAAACATGACTAGAACCCAAAAAACCCAAAACAAACCCTCTGCTAAAGTGATACTGGAACTCTCCCTTTAAGAAGAGGCCTAAGAGCCTCTGCAAAAATGCAAGATTGGTTTTGGATATTGTTCAAAAGGCGTTTGCTACAAGTGCTGGGAAGCCCACTTCTTTATAAAACAATCTTTCCTCAAATGGAGCCTGCATTATGGACCCAGGGGACAAAATAAGAGAGACTCCAGCTCTCCTTTTCTCTTAAAAAAAAAAAAACACAAAAAAAACCCCAGGGTGGGGTGATTTGAGTAAAATGAAAATTTACATAAATATATAGAGATCTGTTAGAAAAATAAACACCCACTTAATATTCTTGAGCACCTTGACATGGAGAAAATAATTTCAATTCCCATTTGGCATTAGCTAACTCATGGTTAAAGAAATAAACACTTATTAATCACATCAGAGGAGGAAATAACTTCTGTAAACTAAAGGAAAAGAATGTGGTTACGCTGGGTCTATAATCCTGCAAGCTTTCAGCTGGAATATTAGGTCTTAATGACAGAAATGATGTGATTCAAAGACTAACTAAATAAAAATTAAGATGAACATGAATGCATAAACACAAAATTAACTGTATATGGCAAAGGCATGCCTCTTAGCACCTGTCCTGACATGTAGAAAAGCACAGCAGCCTTTGACTGATTATTTCTTTTTGACATGATTTATCACCCGGTATTCTTTAAACTTGATAAAGCAAATTAATCTTTGATTGCAGGCGGCACTGGAGGTTGCCATTAGTCATGTAGTTTGGTGAGAGGCTCCTTGCGTTTCATTTACCAGGCACACAGAGCGAGAGCCCAGAAGCAATTGCCTCTGCTCTGACTTCCTTCCCAACCCACCCAGGAGAAATGATCAAAGAATTCAATATATGGTATTTTAAATTACTTCTATGGAACTGACCAACAAGGGGAGAAAAGAATTTTCTCTTTACCCTGATTTTATAATTATTTTTTAACCAAAAAAACAAACAAGGGAACAGTTAGAATTTGTGATTTCAACATTAACAACTCAAATAGACTTTGGTTTCTTTGTTGTGGGTACAAGGACTGGGGATGGGGGTAATTAAGAATTACAAATTTTCAAAGCAGAAACAAGGAAGACATTTAAGTATCAACCATGTAGGAATATAGAAACAGCCCATCAATATTCAATACTGAAAGTATTTTTATGAAAACCGAATCCCCAAGTTTTACTGCAAAATATCTTCTAGGTCAGTAAATATTTTATCTTATTCTATTATCTGACTTTGGCCCTTTTTAAAAAAGTTCAGTACACAATGTTAGGAAACCTGTCATAACTTTTAAAGCTTACTCCTTTTGGGGCTTCTTATTCTATAATTTAACATTCCAAGAGCATCACATTGGCCTAATACCATTATTCAACCTAATATCTCTGGGTGCAGAAAAGAAAAATTTATCTGATGAAATAACTACTAGGGAACAATGCCCGAGGTAGACCTTACGGCTTTCTGCTCTGGCCCTTTACTTACCTGACTATGCCTATCACAGACACTTTCCAAAACTTCAAAACAGATTCCTCTATTATACCGCCAGTAACCAACCATCGCTTCATCTTTAATCCGGTAATTTCAACAAGATATTCCTTCAATCTAGTCTTAAGTATGGCACTGAAAAGTTGCTCCCTAAGAAAGGTGGCAATCCCTATTAGGCTAAATATTAAATCTTCTAGAATGGGAGGAAAAAAGGATTTGAAGAGATTGCTGGAGAATTTAACACATTGCAGATGGATCACGACAATTCTGGCTTCCTATTACATAGTGTTTTACAAAGTATCATATTTTAAAAATATATTAGCTCCTAAGAGCATGTCATAAATAACTTCAAAATGCAATGGGCTTTTCATTTTAAAGCGGGCCTTTAACATTTACGTACACGTTTTTTGTACTCGTTCAATAGACACTTATCTGCCCACTGGGTAAAGCTAGCAATGAAACCACTGGACAGCAATGTGTTAATAATCCCCAATATTTGTGAGAGCCTCAATTTCCAATTAGTTTGCATGGAGGACATTTCTACGCCTAAGGGTGAGGAAAAGTTCTCTTCGTAGCTTAAACCCACCTTTTAAAAATCATTCACTTTTTTAAGAAAGGAATCCAAAGAATACATGAATAATGAAAAATATCAACTTTCATTTAAGACTTATGCAGTTTCTTAATTTTCAAAAAAGTAGGGCTAACGTCAGTCAGTGTTTCGAGCATTTTAGGTGGGGCCATCTGCTCATAGAAGAAAATTCTGCACAGGATCTAACTGTGGAAAGAAGGGCATTACCTGTGTAGATGCTTAAAAGACTCCTTTCTGGAGTGAAAGGTCGGAGCGGTTCTAGAAGCACTGCAGGGCATGGAAACAAGCTAACGCCCAAGAATGACAATGCTCTTCATCCACCATGAACTGTTCGGGTTCTCATTCCCAAGTCTGGACCTCACTGCCCAGGCTCCTGGCCTTCCACTTAAGCACAAGCCATTAAATACAGTAACTAGGCTTCTGCCCGCCTTCCTGCCGGATGTGGATGCACTGAACATTCTGGGTAGCCTATGCACACAGATATTCGCAGATCGAACAGTGCCGTGACCTTTGAAAGCATTTATGAAAACAGTGTCATAAAAGTGTAATTTCCTAAAAACAATCCTCTTATTTTTTCCTTAACACATCTGATCGTGTGTTGGAACTATCATTTTGTAAATTATCAAGTTAGGAGTAAATCTTAACAGGATTATATTAACATGCATGAATTTGGCATATACTGTCTTGAATTGCAGACAGAATGTGTTATTGGTTTGGCATTATTTATAGAAACTTGAAAAGGCCAGCATGATTAATTAACTATACTATTTACAATGATCAGAATTATGAAAACTACATATCTCCTTATAGCAAATATTATAATATGTAAACAAGAACATATGTAACTATGTATTAATTTTCAAAAAATATTTATGTAACTATATTATTTCCACATTTTAGCTTCTTATTAAAAGGCAAAAACTGATTAATAACATGAATTTTTAATAAGCACTCTAATGCAACGTTTTCTTCTAAAATCATTATAAATTATCACAGTTTAGAAAATCCGAGTGCATAGAGTTGAAAAACTTTCAGAACAGATTGGAAGAACTGCAAATACACTATATTACAACATATTTAGTCGCCCCTGGCATATGACTCAGAGAAAGGAAAGGTCAGAGAAACTGTGTCAGCCTTCCTTCCCTCCACTTTCTTCTCCCCTCCCTCTCTCCTTCCCTCTCTTTTGAATAAAGATGGACATTTCAGGAACGAGTCAATTCGGTATGACAATTGAAAGCATCTTTCCCTTTTTATTAACTCTAGCTATAACGTGTATGCTTATTTAAAGCAGGCTCCCATTTAACAACTTACTACTTATATATGAATATACACTTACTGCTCGGCTCCATTGAGAAACTATAAATTTCATCTATTGAACATTAGCAAAAAAATTACATGTGTTTATCATCTGGATTATTCTCAGATTAATAGAGATAAATGACAAAACATAATCAGCAGCAGCTCTGCAACTTAATCATTGCGTCTGAGCTATAGGAAGCACTTAATTACTCTCATTTACTAGGTTCAATCTAATGAGAGAGCATTAGCCAAATGAAAAGAATGCAGTACAAACAAACAAAATACTTATACCATCATTAAAAAGAAACTCTGACAGTGCAGGTGACAGCATCGGCAGGATAAATTACCGTAATGTTCTAAATGCTGAGCTGTCAGCATGCTAATGCCATGATCAGACACCCTGGGAATGTCGGCACTATAGCTGTCAGAAACAGGTATCATAAATCACCTCTCTCTACTGTACCGCTCATTACCACAGCCCTCGTATCCGTGTTTCTCCAGCATGCTGCAGTACAACTGTGAAGGCAACACTTATTCTTCTGAGTGGATCTGTTCGCTCTCGCAGACACCGTAGACAATCCTGGCCTAATAAATGGGTACTTTATTTTGCAATAATGAACTATGGATCTTAGGACATGATAGACCTCTGCTTTTAATTCATAAAGCATTGGAATGAACAGACTGCACAAACAGCATATTTCCCCAAGCTGTACAACACGGCGGCAGTGAACTAAACAAATGGACGTTATTCCGTTTAAAAAATATCACTGTGTGGAAGCTCTTCCTGGATCGGGAAACAATAGCAGCAGCTACAAATCAGTAGCAGCTACAGAGCACTTCCAAAGCCTGGGAACATTCAAGGGGAGCATCAGCAAAATGAAAGGCTGTGTAAGGAAGGGGAGGAAATACGTGCGAATCATCCATCTGATAAGGGCTTAATATACAAAATATGTAACAACTCATACAACGCGACACACTTAAAAAATCCGACTAAATGAAGGGCAGAGGATCTTAAGGGACATTTTCCCGAAGATCACATATAAATGTTCAACAGGTACATAAAAAAGTACCCAACATCACTAATCACCAGGGAACTGCACATCAAAAGCACAGGGAGTCACACCTGTTAGAACAGCTATTACCAAAAAGTCAAAAAGTAAGGCTTCTCACCGAGACCGGTGTGGTTCAGTGGATAGAGCGTCAGCCTGCAGACTGAAAGGTCCCAGGTTCGATTCCCGTTGGGGGCATGTACCTTGCTTGCAGGCACATCTCCACTGTGGGGCGTGCAGGAGGCAGCTGATCGATGTCTCTCTCTCATCAATGTTTCTGACTTTCTATCTCTCTCCATTTCTCTCTGTAAAAAATCAATAAAATATATTTTAAAAAAAAGTTAAAAATAGAGCTACCCTATGATCCAGGGATGCTACTTCTGGGTATTTATCCGAAGACAATGAAATCACTCTGCAAGTAGAGTAAATAAAAAGGGAAAGATGCTTTTAATTGCCATATTGAATTGACTCGTTCCTGAAATGTCCATCTTTATTCAAAAGAGAGGGAAGGAGGGAGGGAGGGGAGAAGAAAGGGGGAAGGGAGGCTGCCACAGTTTCTCTGACCTTTCCTTTCTCTGAGTCATCTGCCAGGGGCGACAGAAATGTGCTGTAATACAGTGTATGTGCAGTTCTTCCCATCTGCTCTGAAAGTTTTTCAACTCTATGGTGTGCTGCAGCGTGGTTTACCATAGCCAAGACATGGAGACAGCCTAAGTGCCCATCAATGGGCAAATGAAGGAAATGTGGTATATACACAGGGAGTATTTATTCTGCCGTCATAAAGGGAATCTGCCACGTGATACAACAAGGATGGACCCTGTGGGCCTTATCCAAAGTTAAATAAGCCAGACAAAAAAAGACCCCACCAATGACTTCATGTATGTGAGAAATCTAAAACACCCCGCCTTCTCCCTAACTTACAAATAGCGAATATTGGTTGGTTCAGAGGCAGGGGTGGGAGGAGTGGCAAAAAGGATCATCTTAATATTTTCAGGAAAATTTTTCCCCCCATTTTTGAGAGCTTATATTTAGTCTCTTTCAATCCTTACAACAGCCTTGTCAATTAAGTATTATTATTCTCACTTTAGAAGCAAGAAAGTTGAGGATCTGAGAGTTTGAGAAATTTGCCCAAAAGTCGCTCTGTGGGACAACCAGTTTTGAACCCAAGTTTGTATAAAACACAGACTTCTCAAAAAATGTATATGAATAAAAAACTTGCATACTATATCTCCAGTGTAAATAAGATATCAAATTCTAAATTCTATTCACCAAAAGGAATACCTACAAGGAAAACTAGCCTTTCAACTTCACAATATAACGTTTACTACAACTGTGCCAAGGTGAACAGCTTATAATGTGTAGCTGTATCCCCAAACTGGTTTTTACTAAAAAGCACAAGGTAAGTTTAAGAGGTGAAGTTGTGTTTTTACACACAGAAAGAAAAGTATTTTTATTGAGCATAAAAATGTACAAAAAATATTATGGTACATTCAGGAAGAAAAGCACAATTTCCAAAGAATATGAAAATGCTGAATGACTCTTCCTTAAAATCTGTTTGCTGATTCTCCAAGGAGGGAATGGGCCTTCCCACTGGCTTCCTGTGTTTTGCTGAGAGGTAAGTGATGGAGGAAGGAAGTGTTACAAGAATTGTTTTGGGAGACCGGTTTGGCTCAGTGGATAGAGCGTCAGCCTGCGGACTGAAAGGTCCCAGGTTCGATTCCAGTCGGGGCATGTACCTTGGTTGCGGGCACATCTCCATTGTGGGGCATGCAGGAGGCGGCTGATCGATGTCTCTCTCTCATAGATGTTTCTGACTTTCTATCCCTCTCCCTTCCTCTCTGTAAAAAATCAATAAAATATATTTAAAAAAATTGTTTTGATGCTCTTCTGCTAAGTATAATTTAATTACAGGTTGAAACCTGTCAGGTTTACTTTGATGACAATATAGTTCTATATTGGAACCAGAATACTTATTACTGTAAACTTAAGTCCTTTCCTAATTTAGACAGACACCACAGTCCACTATTCTTTTAGAAACTAGATCTGCTTCATGTTCCTTTTCTTTCCTATGCTGCGTAAAATGGTTTCATTATTTCTGTAGAATCTGACCCTTTTTTGGCTCCACCTAATTCCACTCATATGATTCTGAAACATGATAAGACTATGATTCACTTCTAGGGGCCACCATGTCCCCAGCACTTTACATTTTACAGGAGGAAAAACCCTCCAAATGCAGAGGGTGGATTTGAACCCGGTTAGTCAGTCTGGGATAAAACCTGTATGATGCCATTCACTGTACAATACTGGCATTGCCATGAGTGTAAATTTGCTTTCCGAGATCTCCTGGGGAGAGAACTCTGTAAATCTCACACTCATTTCTTCCTCTCGCATAATTTTAGAGACTTGCTAAGTGGAAACGGTGGCTCGGCCTCAGACAGGCCTGGGAGAGAGGGAGTTCTGAGGCTGCAAGCTTTGGGCAAAGCGTGGGCACACGAACAGGCTCTCTGTCCCCTCCCTGGTCCCTAGATGGCGCTCTGGGCTCAGGTGCAGTGCCAGCGTGAAGTAACTGGTGAAAATCCAGGGAGAGTTCGGGGCGAGGAGTTGGGGAGAAAGACAAGAAACCACTAGAGTTTCAGATGCTGCCTCAGGTTAGCTTGCCACTGTGTGTTTAAGATATCAGCTAGTCTCAGGCCCAATTAGCTCTCACTTCATTAGCATAAAATTTGTAGTAGTAAAAATTAGCTGGATTTTATTTATTTACTAATACATTTATTAATATATTTTATTGATTTTTCACAGAGAGGAAGGGAGAGGAATCTAGAGTTAGAAACATCGATGAGAGAGAAACATCGATCAGCTGCCTTCTGCACACCCACTACTGGGGATGTGCCTGCAACCAAGGTCCATGCCCTTGACCGGAATCGAACCTGGGACCCTTGAGTCTGCAGGCCGACGCTCTATCCACTGAGCCAAACCGGTTAGGGCAGCTGGATTTAAGTGGTTTTAAATGTTGTTCCTGGGCAAATGATCATTTATGTCCAGGCTAATGGTATTCACCGTAGAGGAGTGCCAAGTCCCTTTGGCCATGAGACACTAGTAAAGCTTACTGGAATGCTGGTCGCTATAAAACACCCCTAGTTATAAAAGTTAAAACTGAAGCCACTTCTCCCAGCATTAACGGGGTCCATATTCACTGTAATGCACGGACATGTAAAATTCAAACCTAAATGCTCTCAGCTTTCTGGGAAACTTAGGATACTGTTCCCTTTGGATGATCACATACACAACTCCACTGGGCAATCGCTTTGTCTTACAGTGACCGTTTTCCTGGGTCCGCTCTGTAAACAAAGTGGACAACACTGTTTCTTTTTATTCGGAGGGAAGGGAGATTATAGAAAACAATTTAGTCGTTTTAAAAAATATTTAACATTGCATTACATGTCAATAATCTCTATTTCATAGTGAAATATTTTATTACTAGTTAAATAATGCTCATAAAACAGGCTATAACTTTTATTCACATAAAATCAATGACAGATATCATTCACCAAAAAAAAAAAAAATTTATGTTTTGGGATTTTTATACTAGTTTGGCAAAAACACCTTTCATTTGCTTTTTTTTCTATCACTCCCATTTAACATAAGAACCAAGACTAAATAAACCGTGTTTCGCATACTTACAACAATAAACCTACTTTTGCCCCATCCTGTATTCCTTCAAAACAATGTATACAATGGATACTATAAATGTGTTAGTGTTGGACATTAAATAATTTTCCACTGTTATAAAAATATTGCAATAAATATCTTTGTACATAAAGCTCTTTCTGCCCATACTAAATTTAAAAATAAATTCTTTCAGGACAGATTCATAGCTAATAAATTCAGAACAATATGCATAATCAGAGATACATAAAAGCTATAAATTCTAACAAACTCTTTTTCTGGAAATAGCTTCCAAAACATATTAACAGTATTTAACTTTAATAGAAAATTACTTCAAAAACTAATACAACAAAAATAACATAATAAACAGAAATATAGTTAGAACTGAGTTCTTAATTTAAACAATTATCTTTACATTATACTCATCTGAAATGCACTAAAATAGTAAACATTCCTTTGATTTGAATTGGCAATTAATATTTTTAGTTTTCTTTGATTAATAAGCATTCCATTAAGTTTTTCCAAAATAAGTGAAATTCTGTCAGCCACTTTTCTGATTATTATGTGATCTGAGTGAAATATCAGATAGAAAAAAAAGTATGAGACACAAAAAACACCTACTTGATTACACCTGCCACTTAAATCTTTTAAACTTATGTTCAAAGTATTTTTGATATGCTGTGTGAGTCTTTTCTATTACAACTTGACACAACATGTAATTCTAAAAGCCCCTTGAGTACTTAAACTGCTTCAGGCTTAAGAAATTGAAAACACTGAAAATCGAGGCCCTAAATCCCCCCAAAACAAAAACAAACTTACATAGCGGTTCCGCAAGGCATCTGGTTTACGAAGATTTCTGTCTCCAAAAGTACTTTTTAATCAGAGTGGGAAGATGAGTACATTTTAATAGCCATCACCAATGAGCCTTCTCTGAGTAAGTATCAATTGACTGTGACCATAATTGATAACCTAAAGCCAATAGTACATTCTGTTACAATTCCAGGTTCAAAAGGTTAATTATGGCCCGGCCACAGGCTCATCCGGAAGCCTGAAACTGACTGCTATGTACCTTCTTAATGAAGATGGACTGCGTGTGTTATAGGGGCGTCCTGACAAGGGATCGGAGCCTCCCACATCGGCGCAGCAAGCGTTAACCTTCCCCACGCCAATGCAACTGTCACTCTCACGGTTTACATCCCGCCAGGTCCTCTTATTCTCTGAGAAATGCAGCGTCTGGTAACTGTGTTTCCCTCGCAAAGACAAGATTTCTCTTTTCATCCTAATGAATACGGGAATCAATAATGGGAAGTCAATTCAAACGACGTTATGAATTAACAATACCCAAGAAAGAGAAGAGGAGATTAGAGTGATGAGGGGAGTTATCATTTGTCACCAAAACCTTTAATTGGCGTGTAGATTTACTGCCCCGGTGCACAGGGCATGAGAAGAAGATCAGCATCTTTCCTTTCCAAGAGGCACTTCCCCTGTCCCCTTATTTACAGGCCAAGAAAAGAAAAGAGCTCAACTATGAGCATCTCCTCACAAAGAAAACCAACAGCAACCTTCACAGCTTGCGCCCTGCCAGGCTGAGGAGGAAGAGCCAGAATGTCTAAAACACAGTGCCAGGGACCGAGATGTCTTCAATGTAACAGTTTCTGAGCAGATCACCCCACAGCGCTAGCCACAAATCATGCCCTTGGTGGCAGGCAACAGAGAAGCGGCCGGTGGGGAAAGGGGCCTTGGACTAGGAGGCTGCCAATGTCATGGCCGTGCTCTGTACTAGCTGGCAGGCTTTAACAAAACACTGGGCCTCTCTGAGTCTCAGGTTCTCTCCCTGTAAAAACAAGGACAGTGATTCCTGCTCGCGCTACCTCATAAGACAGTATTTTCACCCACGCTATACACTAAGATCACGTCAAATTAAAACAAAAACAAAAAACATAGCTGTGTCCTACCCCCAGAAACTGATTGAACTGGTTTAAGGTGGGGCCCCTGTTACAGATCTCTTCTGGTGGCGGTTGTTCAGAAAAACTTGTAACTTTACTTCTTAAACTTTTTTCTATGGAAATCTTCAAATATATACAAACATAATGGGACTGCTTTAATGAGCCCAGACACCCATTACTAAGCTCCAATGATTGTCAATATTTTGCCAGTTCTGTATCATTCATTCCCCCAATCCCAATATTGAAAAAATTCTGTTGGAATACTTTATAGCAAATCTACACTGGAATTAAAAAAAATAATTCCCCATGTGATTATATTGTACAGCCAGGATTGAGAACCACATGAGAATTTTGAAAATATTTTCCAAATTACAAAAGAGTAATAATAATAAAAAAAATTCATGTCCAAATGGATTATTAGGCTCAAGCATTTTTTTTTACTAAAATTGACTAATCATTAGAAAAAAATAATTTAATAATATCATCTTAATCATTTTCTTCCTTCAAACTGACTAGTTCTTTCCCCAAATAGACCCTCCAGGCCACAGCAGAAAAATCTCATTTTCCCCTTACCACCCCATCCTATAGTTCCCCAATGTGTTACTTCTGAACCTGGAAAAACTTACCCCACCCAGCCTCTCACCCCCCACCTACCTGCCAACCTCCTTTTTGGCCTCAAAGCCCGGATCATGAAGTCTTCTGGCTCCTCGCTGCCATCTGTCCTGCTCTCCTCAGGCCCAAAGAAAGTGCTCGCCCCCCTAAACCGCTCGCCCCCCTAAAACCCTCGGCCCGACCAGGACTGCTGCAGCCCTATCTTTATCTCTGCCAGCTTTCTCTCCCAGTTCTTGTCGCTCTCACCACTAAACGAAAGATCCTTTTCATGGATTTATCTATATTTTAGTAACCATTATTTTAAAAATAGATATTTTACTGATTTTTTACAGAGAGGAAGGGAGAGGGATAGAAAGTCAGAAACATCGATGAGAGAGAGACATCCATCAGCCGCCTCCTGCACGCCCCCCACTGAGGATGTGCCCGCAAGCAAGGTACATGCCCCCGACCGGAATGGAACCTGGGACCTTTCAGTCCGCAGGCCAATGCTCTATCCACTGAGCCACACCGGTCTCGGCACCATTATTTTTTTAAATATATATATTTTTATTATAGTTGACATTCATAAGGGTGACGATGAATTCATAACAGGTCTGATCCATGAGAGGCATTCCACATGCTGAATTTGCAAAAACGGAGGCCAGCCACCTTCCCCAGGAGCTGTTTGACAAGCTCACCGGTTTTGCACCCGCTTCCTGCCCCTGCAGCTGCACCTCAGCTGCCTGTCCACAGCGCAACTCTTACCCAAGTGGTGGCTGCTCGGAAAGAACATCCAGAGACATCGAGAACGGATGGTGAGCCCTAATGACATCTGCCCCAACAGTACCCCCACCTCCGAACGGCCGCTGCCAAGAACCCCGCTTTCTCTATCAGACTGAGATCGAGAGAGACTGGCTCTGAAAAACACATACAGGTGTTTGCTAGCCAAAGCTATGCAACAGAGGGACATTTTCAAAAATAAAAAATCTTCCTTCCCTCTCCAAAAGTTTTAGTTTGAAGATACAACATGCTAAGAAGCAAAACTTATTAACTTATGCTATATAATTCATGGCCACCACTTATAAAAACACATCCCATCTGATTATTTCCCAGTGATTTTTCTTTGAGGGTGTAATTCTGAAAGATAAGAGGAACCAGTGTTACAAGAAGGCTGAGGTGAGAATGGCAAAAAGGTGAGAGCGGACAGGAGCTGATGAAGCATTTCTACTCTCACATGCCTACAGAGCTTCTGTAGCTATTCAAAGGGTCCATTTCTTTCTTTCTTTCTTTTTTTAAATAAATATTTTATTGATTTTTTACAGAGAGGAAGGGAGAGGGATAGAGAGTTAGAGACATCGATGAGAGAGAGACATTGATCAGTTGCCTCCTGCACACCCCCTACTGGGGATGTGCCCGCAACCAAAGTACATGCCCTTGACCGGAATCGAACCCGGGACCCTTCAGTCCGCAGCCCGACGCTCTATCCACTGAGCTACACCGGTCTCGGCAAAGGATCCATTTCTAAGGAACACGAATATTGAGGGGATTCATAAAGGCACAAACTGGCCTTATATAAAGATGATAATGATGACAACAATGCAAACAATAAAAACAGGTTCAAATTGCAGCGGAGTTTATAACATGCCAGCCTGGACTAGCTATGTGGCAGACATGTTCACTGATCCCGCAGTAACTGCAATGAAGGCACTTCCTGCGCTATTTGCACTGAAGAAAATGGAACAGAGGTTAGTTCATCTAGTCGTGACTTGCTGAAGGCAGCACTCTCTCGCCTAATATACACCATTAAAAACCACACACGTGCCGAGACCGGTCTGGCTCAGTGGATAGAGCGACGGCCTGCGGACTGAAAGGTCCCAGGTTCGAATCCGGTCAAGGGCATGTATCCTGGTTGTGGGCACAACCCCAGTAGGGAGCGTGCAGGAGGCAGCTGATCAATGTCTCTCTCTCATCGATGTTTCTAACTCTCTATCCCTCTCCCTTCCTCTCTGTAAAAAAATCAATAAAATATATATATTTTTTAAAAAAACTTTTCATACCTAATAATAATTTTTAACACTTAGCACTACCACTACGGAGGGAAGAAAAAGCTCTTTTGGCGGAGAATTTCTCCAGCCAGACAGAACTCGGGCAATAAAACCCTCGCAGGGCAAGGCCACACAGCTCACTGAAGGGAGCGCCTCGCTCCTGGTTGAGCCCAATGACGGCGACAGGGAAGTCTCAGCAAATCCCTTTTATCTTAGTTTGCTCTAACAACACTATTATGAAACGTGACTATTTATTACGGAAGTCAATATGACATTATAGACCATCCATCACAAATTGAGAACGTCTTTTTGTCTTAAGAGCCACTGCAAGAGAAGTCTGTAGTCATAGATCAATCTGGCTATTCTTAGATCCTCAGCATAATTTGAAGTCGCACTCAATATATTATGGGGAGTTCACCGGATGCCAAATGCAGAGGTTCAGGCTTAGAGATCAAAGGGAAAGGAGAATTCTCTGAACTTAGGGAGCATCTGAGGGTGGGGAGGACAGGCATACCAATGTGTAATAATGTAACTGCTGCAGTGAAAGAATGTACAAGGAGCCATAAAAAGAAAAAAAATGCCAATTTTTTGGAAAATAACTTCTGTTTTGGCATTAGGTTAAATAAGGCATAAAACTGTTTTAGATAACTTAAGAATGAAATATTCAAATTTAGAGTTCCCCAAGAAAAGAGGAAGCTTGTGTGTTCATTAAAATATACAGATGGCTGTAGGTAGGACCAATACATACATAATCATAATTTACTGTACTTAACATTAAGCACGATTTTGGAGCAAACATTTGTTTGCTTTACTATAATTTTTAGGTACCAAATAAATTTAAAATAATTTAGGTACTTTAATAAATTTAAATCATGTTCTTGGACTAAGTTTCTGGTCCCCAAAATAGGTGTTAATAAAATGAACCATTAAAGATTATCTCATCAAAATAAAATATCCCATATAATAAAGAGCTAATATGCTAACTAGACCAAACAGCAGAATGACCATCAGGACAACCTTCCGGATGACCTTCTGGACGACCTTCCGGGTGAAGCTGGGGCTGTGAGGGCCTGAGGCAGCCTCAGCTGCGAGGGCCAAGCCCCCGTTGCACGAATTTCGTGCATCGGGCCTCTAGTTTAAACATAAAAACCTATAATAATCAGTGAAAATATAAATACAGAGTAACAAGGAGATGATTTCACATTTAACAAAAAGATTAATAGTTGAGAGACAAATAAGAAAAGGAACTGAACTAAACAGAACACTCTACTGAAAAGATCTCTCTTCAATTGTTTAATCTGTAATCCTTATCATGTTTGGGAAGCTACTGTTTATTTTTAAATGTGCATGTTTACTTGATACCAAGCCAAGGATGAAAATCATGCAACAGTGAGTCAGTAAGTGAATAAATAAACTCAGCAATACTTGTTTTAGAAGTTATATTTGGTCATACTAAAAAAATTTTAGTGTAAGAATTTGAGGTTATACATCAATCCAGGTAACAAAAACATATAATAGCAAAATACCTAAGTAAATTACTGTCTAACAAAGCAGCAATTATTTAGGAGTTCAAGTGCTTTCATATATGTTAATTGCAATAATTTTCACAATAATCCTGTTTAGTAGATACTATTATGCCCACTTAGGAGACAGAAAACTGGGGCCTCAAAAGGTTATCTGAGGCTGCCCAGCATGGCTCGGTGATTGAGTGTGGACCTACTGTGGGCTCAGTCCCCAGTGTGGGGAGTGTAGGAGGCAGCCAGTCAATGATTCTCTCTCATCATTGATATTTCTCTCTCTCTCCCTCTGCCTTTCTCTGTGAAATCAATAAAAATATTTTTAAAAACAAAAACGGTTGTGTGACCTGATTTATGTGACCAGTAAAGGTCGGGAAGGCAGGATAGAGGGCTTTTGCTTTCCACTGTGCTTTCTTTTCAGAGGAACTGAGTCAGTGTAAATCTGAGCAAAGAGGAGACAAGATCACAACTTTTGGTGTGAACTGCATGCGTTTCTTACAGTCCTTCCTGTATTGAGATGGCCTGAGCATCACCCTCTCGTCACAAGTTCAACTATTTCCTACAAGTTCAGCAGTTCATTACCCAATCACACTGGTCAATTTACACCGTTATCAATACAGAATCAACCATCATGTACCTGGAAACTTTGGGCTCCCCGGAAACACAAGAACATGGCTGATCAATGGCTCCCTGATTACACCTTTGGAATGTCTGGAGTAGCAGTGTCTTACGTTTTTCCATGAGAAACAAAGGTACGGCACTCTAAGCCAGCGGTTCTCAACCTGTGGGTCGCCACCCCTTTGGGGGTCAAACGACCCTTTCACAGGGGTCGCCTAAGACTATTGGAAAACACCTATTTCCCATGGTCTTAGGAACCAACACACCGCTCCTCGGTGTAGCAAAGTGTAGCCATGTAGTTTACCGTTGTCATATGAAGACTGTTGCTCATGCTACACCACGATTCAAGACCAAATGTCATTTATTTGTAATTAGAAATATTTCACAATATATAATCACATATTGTTTTTGTGATTAATACTATGCTTTAATTATGTTCAATTTGTAACAACGAAAATACATCCTGCATATCAGATATTGACATTACAGTTCATCACAGTAGCAAAATGACAGTGATGAAGTAGCAACGGAAATAATTTTATGGGTGGGGGTCACCACCCCATGAGGAGCTGTCTTAAAGGGTTGCGGCCTTAGGAAGGTTGAGAACCGCTGCTCTAAGCAGTACAGTATCACTAATACAGAGCACATTAGATATTAGAAAAAGACCTGTTTTTCAGGGGTGAAGTGTGTGTGTGTGTTTTATTACTTGAAAGTATGTAATAAAAAACAAACGATTTCAAACCAGATTCCGAACCTTAAGGAGCTACAGAACTTTGGAGTTCAGAGGCTCATCAGGACCTGCAGTCCACTTCAGCTTCTCCAAGGAAATGGAGAATCCAGGCTGTTCCATGATTGGTTAACAAAGGAGCGGGAATGCACATTTCACCCGATAGCATTTCCATGCAACTTGTCTAACCTGCATTACAAGCAACGGGCAAAGAGCCAGCTCATCTTTTGTTTTTAAAATTTGCAACTAATTAACTAAAATAATGTATCCTTAAGTCCAAATTCGGATTAAATCAGGTTTGATGTAAACATTCTATTGTTCATGATTACTTATTACCCACAAACTGAATCTGTGTCCTCAGTTGGAGGAAGAAAGAATATTTCCAAATTAAAAAAGAAACGCCTCCCTCTCTTTAGGAAAACAGCCGCACGGCGAAGTGTATGACTTTGCAGAACAGCTGGCAGGTCAAGGCGCTATCCCGGCGTCTCGCTTGGTTTAAAGCACGTCGAAGAGAAGCGGTTTTCACAATCAGAACCATGATTCTATGGCTTGACACAGAGGACACCGCATGGCACGCTTGGTGAATATTTGAACACTTGCAGCGGATTCGGCTTGGTGTGGATATACTGCGAAATGCGCTATCAATCTCCTCTCTGATAAATCATTCATGGCAAACAAATCTGCAGTGTACACTGGGAAGCGGCTTTCAGCCCCTATCCCTTCATTCACTGACCATGGTGGAGCGCTTCCCCTCTTCTTAAATGATATGGAGATTTGTCACTTAAGTCGGTTTTACTGACCGAGAGAGAGAGAGAGAGAGGGAAGGAAGAAAATAAGAGACACCGCTACTAAGGAAATGGCACCGAAGGCGAGAACACCGATTACACGTACCTGTCCTCAGAGATGGAGTGGGGAGAGCGGACTTTATGAGCCAGGATTTTCACAACCAGTTATGTCACTAATTAGAGGACCTGAGACCCGGGCGCTAGGCATCAATTTCACCTGTGACACGGGGTCCCCCGGCCAGTGACCGCTACAACAGAGATGCTCCATTAATAAAAACGGCGATCGCTGCGCCGAGGCAAGTTTGGTGTATGAATTACACATCAGACAGAAACGCAACGGTGAGAAATGGCCCTCTCTTTTCATACAAAAATGCCCCAAAAGGCTCCGTATGACCACGGGCAGTCATCTACGATGTCTCCCTTACAATAACGATGAAGAGTGTTCCATGCAGAATGTTCTATTTGCAGCTGCGATTCATTGTGTGCGTGGAAAAAAGTGCTGACGCGCTGGGAAGAGATTTTCCCGTAAAAGGTTGAAGTCCTTAAGCAGCAAAAAAACACCAACGTCCATCATCTTTAAGCCCTATTGATTTCTGGTGAGGATTTAAAAGGCTGTTTACTTATTTCCCATCATTTCTGTCAGAGCGATAACAGTTCTCTTCCCACTGAATAAACCTCTCATGATCCTCCTGGTGATTAAGGTCAGACAAAATGTCAAACTCCTAATGCTAAGTGCTTTCACATTAAAAATTCATACCAAATCACCGAGTAAATCCAAACAAGAAGTCAGACATGTAAACAGTTCACAAAGAGGGTTGCAGTGACCATTACAGAACGTGGGTGCCGTGCACATGTGAACAACAGGGGCTGGCAACAGGTCAGAATACGCCCCCTTCCTCCTGGCGTCTCCACTGCCACTTCCTGGTTCAGAGTTAGTGGCCATAGTGGACTTAGTGTGTGTGTGTGCGTGTGTGTGTGTGTGTGTGTGTGAGAGAGAGAGAGAGAGAGACAGAGAGAGAGAGAGAGAGGAGAGAGAGAGAGGAAGAGGGGACCGGAGGATGGGACAAAGGAGGGAGAGAGGGAGTGAGGGAGGGAGGAAGGGAGAGGGAGAGAGAGAAAATATCACCAGCATCAATTTAAAATCATTAGCCACCTGGTTCTACAAGCTCAGCAAACTGTATCTTCTGTTTTAAGACAGGGGGCATGGGTGGAGGGGGTATGTACGCAGAATCTGAAAGATCCGTTGTTGGGTCTTGTTGGGCACGGCTGGATCGCTGACTGGATCAGGGGATCACTGACCGGATCCAGGGGCAAAGAAAGAGTCTCTCTCCGCCGCTCAGGACTTCACTCACGCTCAGGCTGGCTTTCTGAACACAGTAGCCCTGAGCAGATCTAAGAGTTCTGTTTCCCACCCCCAAATGCAGTGGCAAGAGAGGTTCTCTTTCCAAATAGTTTCAACAGGTCCCAGAAATTAACCCTCACTGACCTGGACCTGGCTGGGTTCTTATGTTCCTGTTAAACCAGCAATGGAGGCCAGAAATGGGGTCCGTTCCCCACAGATTAAAAGTGGCAGAGACAGCATGGTATTTACTTGATCCCAGAAACGAGCACATAACAAACAAAAGCACAAGCAACAAAAGAACAAGTAAATCGGATACCTACTAAGTTAAGAGCTTTAGTACTTCAAAGGACATCTTAAGGAAAGTGAAAGACATACAGAAGGGGAGAAAATTTTGCAAATCACATATCTGATATGGGTTTAATATCGACTACATAAACAATTCTTATAACTCAGTAAGAAAAAGACAATCCAATTAAAATTGGGTATGACTGGAATAGATACTTTTTCAAAGCACACGATAATATGTTTGACATCATTTGTCATTAAGAAAACACAAATCAAAACCACAATGAAGCATCAGTTCACACACACTGGTATGGCTACAATACTTATATATGCATATATTAGAGGCCCAGTGCACAAAATTTGTGCTTGGAATAGGGGGGCCCTCAGCCCAGCCTGCATCCTCTCACAATCTGGGACCCCTTGGGGGATGTTCGACTGCCAGGATCCAGCCTAAGCCAGCAGTCGGACATCCCTCTCACAATCTGGGACAGCTGGCTCCTAAATGCTCACCTGTCTGCCTGATCGCCCCTAGCTGCCTCTACCTGCCTGTCTGATCACCCCTAACCGTTCTGCCTGCCTGATCAGCCCAACCTGCCTCTGCCTTGGCCCCTGCCACCACAGCTTCGTCTGGAAGGTCTTTCGGCTGTCCAGTATAATTAGCATACTATGCTTTTATTATTATAGACCAGAGGCCCGATGCGTAAAGATTCGTGCAAGAATCTACTTCCCCGGCTGCTGGTACCGGCTTCGCTCTGCCCCGAGCTGCCTTCCCACACTACCCAGAGGCCTGGAGCTGCTGGGGCACTAAGCGGCTGTATGCAAATTAACCTGCCACCCTTGTTGGGTTAATTTGCACACTCACTCCTGATTGGCTGGTGGGCATTGTGAAGGTGCAGACAATTTGCATCTTTCTCTTTTATTAGTGTAGATTTTTAAGTGCTGAAAAAATGGGAGATTGAGAATTGTCAACACAGAATTCTATATCCAGAGAAAAAAATTCCTCCATAAAGGTAAAATAATGACCACTCTTAGATAGTGAAAAGCAAAAATAATTCACTGTCAGTAGACCCGCTCAGCTCTGTAAGAATTGTTACAGGAAGTTCTTCAGACAGAGAAAAAATGATATAAGAGAAAAACTTGGAACATCGTGATGAAAAGAGAGAAACAAAAAAAGTAAATATAGGGATAAATATAACAGAATACAATTTTCCTCTTACATTCAATAATTAAATATAAATGTTTTAAATATATCCATTAAAAGACAGTTTGTAACAATTAAAAAACAACCCAGGGATATTTTATCTATCGGAAATCCACATTAAATGTAAAGATATGTTCAAAGATACAGTAAAGTAAAAGAATGGAAGATATCCCAAAAGACATACACAAGAATTATACAATTTATTATATTTGTGTCCTGAAACCTGGCAGAATTCTCACACATCACTCATTTAACTCTGCATGACACCAAAAGCATGATCCACTGAAAAAATTCATAAAGCAGATTTCATCAAAATTAAAAATTATTGTTCCTTAATAGGCACAAAAAGGAAAGGACAAGTTATATACTGAACAGAGATATTTGTTAATCACATATACAGCAAAGGACTTATATCCAAAATCTATAAAGTATTCTAAAATCTGAAGAACATGAAAACAAATGACCTAATTTTAAAATGGGGAGAGACGTATACAGATACTTTTCCAAAGAAAATATATGGAAGATAATTAGAAATAAAGAATTAATGTTCAGCCGAAACTGGTTTGGCTCAATGATAGTGTCGGCCTGCGGACTGAAGGGTCCCAGGTTCAATTTCGGTCAAGGGCATGTACCTTGGTTTTGGGCACATCCCCAGTAGGGATTGTGCAGGAGGCAGCTGATTGATATTTCTCTCTCATCGATGTTTCTAACTCTCTATTCCCCTCTCCATTCCTCTCTGTAAAAGAAAAAAGAAAAAAAATCAATAAAATATATTAAAAAAATTAATTTTCAACATCTTTACCCACTTTGCAAATTAAAGCTACAATGATACCTCTATAATTCTGTTAAAATGGCAACAACAACAATCCATTCTGACCCCAAAAGGAAAAAAAAACACAATGAAACAAAAGCATATCAAAAAACCAAAATCTTGCTGGCATTAAAAAAGGGGGGGGAGGGATTGTGTTGAATATATGTATCAAATTGGAGACAACTGACATCTTAACAATATGGAGCTAGGATGGCAAAATAAGAGTATGTACAAACTGGCTCAAAGTTTTTAGAAGGCAAATTTTAATCCATTCAATTTTGTGTTTAATTCTTTGACCCATTAATTTTACTTCTAGGGGTTACTTGAGGAATATACATGCAGAAACAATATGCACAAGAATGTTTACTGCAGCATTAAATGTAATGTACTTTTTAAAAATCGAAGCATCTATGCTCAAGGCAGATTAAACCAAGTAGGGTGCATCCATAAAATTACAGTGCAGACAATTAGAAAGGCAGCATCATGTGTGTGAATAGGGCAAAAACGAAGTCCGAGTCATGATGGGGATAACATGAAGGAAAAACTAATTTCCCCTATGAGCAGATCACTGATATTAAATGGACAAAGTGATATTCTTGGTGTTGTATTCAATTTGGGGAGGGGCAGATAGGAAACAAATGATTGATATTACTAAAACATGGATGCATCTCAAAGGCGTTACACTGAGTGAAAGCCAGTTTCAAAAGGTCAAATACTCTGAGATCCCATTTATATGACATTCTGGAAAAAGCAACACCACAGTGAGTAGGAATAGATCAGTGGTTTCCAGGCGTCAGGAATAGGGGGGAGGGTGTGGCAGAAGGAATGGTATTTTTTAGGTGATGGAACTATTCTGTATCCTGACTGTGGTAGTGGTTACATGGGTTAAAACTCACAGAACTGTACACCTCCCCCAATTAAAAAGTGAAGATTACTATATACTAATTTTTAAAAGCATAAGGTTTTAGATGGCATACTCTTCGGAGGTTATTTTGCCTTTTCTCTCCAGAAAGACTAAATTATAAACACACACACAGACACAGACACACACACAAAACTAAAGCTTTTGCTCTCATTCATTTCTGATTCAAAATGATTAGAATTAGTCTAAGTGGAAGTGGTTAAGAAGCATATTGTTTTTGATATTCACAATGAGTTCTTAATATAAAATTCTGTTTGAGAATGTGGATGGAGTTCTTCCTTCTATCTGTAGTAAGGGCCTGCAGAAAATGCTTATGGCTCGTAAAAATAAGAATAAAATCTCTTAAACTACACTGTGTCTTCAAGTGCCAATTGAATACAATCTTAAGATAAACTAGTGAGTCTCTGGTTTTACTTTGTCCTGAATAAAATCTGTTCATTCTTCTCATACATATAATTATGTCAGTCACTACAATGGATACCGAGGGGATTTTATTCTCGATATGTACAGAAACTGCCATTCTTTTCAACTGAATTTGTGTTACACCTTTATCTTCATGTACTCTAGAGATAATGGTTTCTCTTGCACAAAAGAAGAGAACATTATAAGCATTACAAAACTGTTCAAATTGTTTGTTAAGTTATACATTATAATTAGTTTGGCAGAGCTAATACAAATCACATTTACAGACTAACAATAATAAAATTGAAGTACCAGTTAAATATCCAAAATAATTAAAGGAATCATTTTTAGCCTGGCATAATTAGCTAATTCACTTTACAAGCATTTATTAAAATGAATTCACATGTTATTATTCTATAGGTAGTTACACAATAGTGTTTATACAGGAAAAAATAATGAACCGAACTCTTTGTATCCAGCCCTCCACAATTAAAACGAAGACTCCCCAAGTAATATCAATCTAGGATAGACTAATTAAGTTTGGTTTGATAACCATTCATTTCTTCTATTGCCTCTGAGCAAATTGTTTATTAGAGAAAGTTATTTTACACAAATCAAATCAAACTGGGTAAACCATTATATTTGAGGGAAACTTTAGCCATCAGTCAATTAATCCATCATTTTCTCCAGACACTATTGTTTAACGAGCAGATTATATTATCAACAATTTAGAAATCATATGATTCAATTATAACAGTAAATTTATTGACAGTTTCTCTAATACTTTTATTATGAGTAAATTTGGATTTCTCCTTCCTTTGTGAGCAAAAGCAAAACCAATCTGGGTAATATAGTTAAATATCAAATAAATATAAAATTCTCTATAATATTATGATATTTTAAAAATACATTATTACCAAAGGAAAAATAAGCCTTAATGAATTAAAAGATAGTAAAATAAAATTTTAACATAAGAATAATTACTAAAATATTTCTTTAATATGCTGAAATATATCTATATGACCTTGAAGTTACATTAAAATTCATTTTAAGAATAGACTTAGGAAAATATTAATTTATATTAAAAATTAGTCACTTTAATTTTAATGTTCAAGGCAGGTGCCAAATGAATTTATATGTACTGTTAAAGCCACAGTCTAGTTCATAGATTTCTGAGAATACTGATTTCACAGAAGGCATTAAAATGAAAATGTCATGTTATTTTCATTAATGGACAGCATGAGAAAAAAAACTAGTACCTTCCCACACCTGCCTGGAAGATCATATTTAAGATCACAACAGAGCAACAGAATTGATTTCTAGCTCTTACTAGAAATGCATCCATGCATACTTTGTTAGTTTGCCCAAATTTGTGAAATCTCAAATAATAACTTTTTCATAATCTAAGAATTTTAAAATAGATCTTTTCTGTATACATTTGTTTCTTTATAATTTTGGTTCTCAAAAGTCAAAACATTTTTTTATTTTATTGACTTTTTAGAGAGAGTGGGAGGGAGGGAGAGAGAGAAAGAGAAAGAAACATGGATTGGCTGCCTTTTGCAGGCCCCCCACTGGGGATCGAGCCCGCAACCCGGGCATGTGCCATGACCAGGAATTAAACCTGCAAACTGCTGGTGCATGGGTTGATGCTCAACCACTGAGCCACACTGGCCAAGCTAACCATTTTATTAATTCTTTGTTCATAGATGGTTTCTAATCATTTTATCTTGGCTAGTTTTATCTCACCAATCTCAGTTTAAATCTCTCAGAGTCATGGCCCTGGCTAAGACCTGATTTCCACCTCATAAAAGGAAACTTCCAGGTTCTCTATGGAATGAGAGAATGTGGCTGCTGGGAAGGAGTTCCTGGTTTGACCCATCCCAATTCCCTCTGATTATACACAAAGAAAGATACTGAGAATTGGAAGTGTCGGCACCCACACATCATCCCTAATTACCAGTATTGATTAGACAAACATGCTGACTAACAATAACTTGGATATTCATCCAATAAGCATATTCCTGTTGACCAATTAGAGTTGCTACCAATCAGTGATACCAAGGCAGAGTTGCCTAACAGCCAAATGAACAGCCTATGCCCATGAATGATGAATTCCTACCCATGCCCACCATTCTCAATGCCCTCCTCAGAGGCGCAGGATGCCAGAGACACACTCAGGGGCACCACCGAGAGAGTAAGGATGAAGCCACTGGAACATCTGGCTCCCCAAAACCCGTGTCTTCAATGCAATCAGAGCCATTGGCTTTTCTGTAAAATTTCACTTCAGAAACAGGTGATTGTTAATCAGTTTGAAACCACTATCCTGATCTATGTTATATTCCTGGAATCTTCAGAGTGAAATATTTTAACTAAGAAAATAATGACCTTAGGGTTGCTTATAAAAGAAAAATACCTCATTTCAAAAATTTGCCTCAAAACGCTTTGCTTCTTACAAAGTAACTACAGGAACATCTGCATGAAAATGCTGTAGTCAGTCATTTGATCGAGATCAATATTTGCATAGCACAAATTGTTTAACAGTAAGTACAGGAAAGCAGTCACGAGTCAATATATAACATCATATAACATTTGTTCCCTATTCATCCACTTTTGTATCCATTAAGTACATTCTTACTAAATGAAGCAAATGACTACAGCCTCTTTTAAAATACTGCAGCAGACACTGTCCGTTACTATTTCTCCAAACATCTGTAACGTGCAGTCCCTTCACACAAAGCACAGGTTGGAGAGTGGGGGACAGTCTGTGACTGGGTCTCCCTGACCAAAGATGATGCCCCCTCTAGAGTAGGTTATTGCGATCATTAAATAGTTCTTAGGAAACATCCCGCTCTGTAATTTTACATGCTTCTGATTTATATTTATAATTAAGAAGAGCAATGCAAAAAGGACACCAGTTAGAACTTTTTAATCCAAAGATGATTCAAACGTGAGTGCTACTGTAATAAAATCATTCTTGATATTCCAGACCATCCTCAAGATATTAGCAAAGGGAGAATTCCTCTTTGATCCAAACAACTCACCGGCATTAATTAATCATTGCTTTCACCACAAATATTTCATTAACACTGTAAACAACAAATGTATTTAAGGATAGCATCTGCTTACAATGATGTACTTTACCAATGATCTCAACTGGGATACATAGGACTTCCTTTAGAAAATGAAAATGTATTTTATTTGATCACAAGTTAGATTGTGAAGAGGGTGGTGGTAATTTGCCTTCTTTTTTGTTTTGGGAAATATGTTGCTTTGTGCTCAGTAATGGTTCAAAACAACAACAACCGAGGAATCACAGATATTAATGAAGCAAATGGGTGACATCGATTACTAAAATGGCTCATTGCTTAATAAATATTACATAATGTAACCTTGAATTTTTACAGACGATTTCTTGGAGATAACTAGAAAGGCTTCAGATACTGCACATTTATCACTATTTCATACCACTGTTGGAAAAACTGAGGCACAGCAGGACTTAGTCAACTGCTCAACATCACCCAGTGAGAGAACCAAGATTTCAAATCTAGTTGGCCAGCTCCCTCAAGATGAAGGTTTTCTTACAAGATCAGATTGCTCCTCTTAATGAGCCCACTGCACATTAACCTATGCATGGAAACTATTGAGTACCTACAATAGGGATTAAGTTGTGTGAGATACAGTATATATATTATCTATATCTATATCTATATCTATATCTATATCTATATCTATATCTATATCTACATTCACACTTTAACCTCTCAATGTTCCTCTGGTATTATATAGGTTTCCCTACTTTCAAAAATAGGCACTAAGGCTCAGAGCCATGACACAGCTACTTATTTTCCATTTTTAAAATATATTTTATTGATTTTTCACAGAGAGGAAGGAAGAGGGATAGAGAGTTAGAAACATCGGTCAGCTGCCTCCTGCACACCTACAGGGGATGTGCCCACCACCAAGGTACATGCCCTTGACCAAAATCGAATCTGGGACCTTTCAGTCCACAGGCTGACACTCTATCCATTGGACCAAACCGGTTTTGGCTATTTTCCATTTTTAAAATCTATAAATAATTTCAGACTTATAGAATAAGTACAAACATACATACAAAGAATTCCTATATACTAGTACCCTTCACTCGCATTCCCTATACGATCATGAAGCTTTGAAGAGATGTGGCGAGGACCTCAATTAATAGCATTCTCACTCCAAGCGATATGGTGCTTGCAACTATACAATCATTTTAACTACAGATGAGCTATGGGCGGTACAAGAAACTAAAAGATCGTATGAGAGGCCCCTGCAAATATCCAGGCATTTTGCATAGACTATAGTAATGAATAATAATCACACACTAGAATCCAAACCTGTGTACAGCGATTTTCAATACTGAAGAGACTTTTACCAGGACCACAACTAAGAAGCAAAAGTACTGCAGTATCGTTTCCCCATCTGTAATTTCCTACAGCTTTGGATTTTATAAGAATTATGGTGATAACAGCAGTACCCAGTACAGTGCCTGGGACATGGCAGACACAAAGTAATTGGTGGCTGCTATTATGTCATGAATATTCCATTTAA
Organism: Lasiurus cinereus; assembly: GCA_011751065.1. NCBI lineage: Eukaryota > Metazoa > Chordata > Mammalia > Chiroptera > Vespertilionidae > Lasiurus > Lasiurus cinereus. Next base: position 1,117,245 of record JAAGEH010000434.1, read on the forward strand.
GTATGTTTTGTATCTCAGGCCCCTGTGTTATACAGGAAAATGTCTGAGTAGTAATCATTGCTTTCATATCACAGGAAGCACATTATTTTAGACAGAAAGAGCTAGATGGTACTAGGCTTGCTAAGATGACAACTATTAATAATAACGTTTATATATTGCTCAGGTTGGGGAAAAAGTTATCAATTCTTTGCACTCATTTAGAAGAGCAAAAGCTAGGAGTAGTATCAGGATAAGAGTTTATTCTCTCAATATTTTATTTTATTTTTTAAAATAAATATTTTTTAGATTATTACATTTGTTCCTTTTTGTGCCCCCCCAAAAAGCTCCC
>JAAGEH010000434.1:1117672-1210500 GCA_011751065.1 Lasiurus cinereus
TGTCAGTCCACTCCCTTTCTATGCCCCTGATTCTATTATATTCACCACTTTATTTTGTTCATCAGATTTTCAATTCACTTGATTTTTAGATTCCCTTGTTGATAGATACGTATTTGTTGTTCATAATTTTTATTTTTACCTTTTTCTTCTTCTTCTTCTTAAAGAGTACCTTTCAGCATTTCATGTAATACTGCTTTGGTGCTGATGAACTCCTTCAGTTTTCTCTTATCTGTGAAGCTCTTTATCTGCCCTTCAATTCTGAATGATAGCTTTGCTGGGTAGAGTAATCCTGGTTGTAGGTTCTTGCTATTCATCACTTGGAATATTTCTTGCCACTCCCGTCTGGCCTGCATAGTTTCTGTAGAGAAATCAGCTGACAATTGTATGGGTGCTCCCTTGTAGGTAATGAACTGTTTTTCTCTCTTTGTCTTTTGCCCTTGGCATTTTAATTATGATGTGTCTTGGTGTGGTCCTCTTTGGATTCCTTTTGTTTTGGGTTCTGTGTGCTTCCTGGACTTGTAAGTCTATTTCTTTCAACAGGTGGGAGAAGTTTTCAGTCATTATTTCTTCAAACAGTTTTTCAGTATCTTGCTCTCTCTCTACTTGTGCCCCCATAATTCAGATGGTATGCTTGAAGTTGTCCCAGAGGCTCCTTACACTATCTTCACATTTTTGGATTCTTTTTCTTTTCCAAGGGATGTTTTCTGCTTCTTTGTATTTCAAATCTTTGACTTGATTCTTGTGTTCCTCTAGTCTGCTGTTAGGTCTCTGTATAATTTCAGTCAGTGTATGTTTAATTTCTAGTTGGTCCTTTTTCATCTCCTCTTGGGTCTCCCTAAATTTATCCATATTTTCTAGGAAATTCTTGAAAAACTTTATAACCATGGTTTTGAACTCTATATCCAGTCATTTGTTTTCCTCCATTTCTTTCGTTTGTGATCTGTTCCTTTGTCTCCACATTTTGGCTGCTTCCCTGAGTTGGTAGAGTAGCAGTGTATGCTAGGTGTCCTATATGGCCCAGTAGCTCCACCTTCCCAGTTACATGAGGTGGAGTCTCTTAGTGCACCCCTTTGTGAACTGTGTGTACAGCCTTATTGTAGTTCAGTCTTGATTGTTGTTGGTATCACTGGGGGGAACTGACCTCCAAGCCAATTGGTTGTGAGGATCAGCTGTGTCTATGCCGGGAGAACTTCTGTGCAGGAGTCAGCCTTATGATATCAGACTTGCAAAATTGTAAAAGCCTCTCTGTTCAGCTTGGATGGGGCGGAGTCTCAGGGCTGAGCAGACAGCCTTGGCTTCCCGTCAGCCCTGCCCTAAATGGCCCCTGGATCTCAGTGTCCCTCGGTAATCGCTGCAGCCCTCTCTGTGCGCACGCACGTGCCTCTAGACCTCTGCCTTTCCAGCTCCCCTGAGTTTCCATGCGTTCTAGGACCCCTATGAGTCTGGGGCCTCAGGGTCTTGCCTAGAACTGGGGTTCAGTGCAGTCGGAAGTGGATTTCAGTGCAGTTGGGAGATTCTGTCTCCCTCCCGCTAGAGAAAGCCTGCGGCACAATCAGCAGTCAGCTCTCTGTGTGCGCCCTAGCGCACCTCCCGACTTCTGCCTTTTCGCGGCTCCCCTAAGTTTCCATCCATCCCCCCTTTTTACAACTCCTCCCGTATGAATCTTCCCCAGAACTTGGGTTCAGTGCAGTCAGGATTTTCAGTCTCGCTCCCACTAGAGGAAGCCAGCCAGGCACTCCGCTGCCCGTCCTCTCCATACCTCAGCTTTTCACAGCTCCTCTGAGTCTCTGTGAGCCCCTCTCTTTCCTTCTAGTTCTAGAATTTCCACTCAGCCAGCTTTCCTGTGATTCTGGATGATGTCTGTTCTGTCTTATAGCTGTAGTTTGGAAATTGTACGAGGTAGCCGTTTAGGTGTTCACCTATGCTGCCATCTTGGTTTCTCCTCTCTCAATATTTCATTATAAAATTTTTCAACATACAGAAAAGTTCAAAGAATTATGAACAGCCATATAAGCACCACCTAGATTTCATAATGAAAATTTTCCTGTATTTTGTATTATTGCATATCATGCCATCCCTCTATCCATCCATGAATCTATCACTTATGAATTTTTAAGTCGTTAGATTCATACGCATTTTTAGTAATTACATATGGATGATCCTAGTTAGATGGCCCCTGAATTACCACACTGATCAGCACCATGGTTACCGCTTTCACAGGGAGAGAGTGCTAAGCACAGCCAGGCAGCAAACCTCCTTTAAGTACAGCGTTGGCCATGCGTCTCTAGCAGAATCACAGCAAAGCGGCCAGAGCACATGTGATCTGCAGTCTCCCACGCAGGCTCCTTTCAGCCAGACTAACTTCCTAAACGTGCCGGTGAGTCCTTCAGCTCAATAGTGACATACGGCTGGGAAAATAAAAGCCCAGGGAAGCCCTCATGCTAGGACTGGGAGAGGATGGGATGAGATCCAAGGAAGTTAGCCGCATGTCATTAGGACGATCACGCAGTCCTTTTAAGAGTTTCACGGGGCAAGAAAGTGAGGCCTCCTGCAAACAACTAGCAAGCAACTGATGAGGCCCCAGTAATAGCCAGCGAGCAAGACATTCTGCGAGCTGATCCTCCGGTTTCGGTCCAGCTTTCAGACACAGCGGCCTCAGATGATCAGCTCGACTGAACCTCATGAGAAAGCCGAAGCCAGACCACTCCCCTAAACTGCTCTCCCATTCCTGTCCCTTCGGGAACGTGGTGAAGCGCAGTATGTTTGTTCCTCAGTTGTGGGGCAATTTGTTACCCAGCAATACATAACTAATGCAGGACGCAGCGAAGAAGCATTTCAAGTTTCCTCTTCTGTGTCAAAACTTAATTTTACACACACTGAGTTCTTCTCTCTAGTGCAGCCGTTCTCAACCTGTGGGTGGCGACTCCTTTGGGGGTCGAACGACCCTTTCACAGGGGTCGCCTAAGACCATCGGAAAATGCAGATATTTATATCGTGATGCATAACAGTAGCAACATTTCATGGTTGGGGGTCACCACCACATGAGGAACTATACGCAAGGGTCGCGGCCTTAGGAAGGTTGAGAACCACTGCTCTAGTGGAACCTCAGGCTTCTAGGAAGATCTTTTTACTGTTTCCCCATGTTTGGTTCCTGTCTTCCTCACCTGCTTTATAAGATGGCAAATGGTTCTCAAACATTTTTTCAGTTCAAGGACGCATTTTATAGGATTAAAGACTACCTCCTCCACCGAACTCCACATCTCATCTATTCCCATTAGTCAGTAAGTCAAATAGAGACAACAGCAACACTTCCACACACTTTCATGGAGCTAGGCATTGTAAGGGCCTTTCAATGAAATAATGTTTGTTTTTACTGAGGGCTCAAGTACAAATGTTTTCCAATTGCAAACTCTTTTTTTTTTTGTTAATCCTCACCTGAGGATATTTTCAACTGCTTTTTAGAGAGAGTAGAAGAGGGAAAAAGAGAGAAACATTCAGTGTGAGAGACACACATCAATTGGGTGCCTCCTGCACATGCGGTAGGAGCCTGCAACTGAGGTGTGTGCCCTTGACCTGAATTGAACCCGGGACCCTTGGGTCTGTAGATTGACGCTCTATCCACTGAGCCAAACCAGCCAGGGCCAAACTCTTAAAATAGATTGGAAAGTCCATGGCTCATACTCTGAGACTCTGCTGTAATTGATCAAACATAAAAATCTAGATCCTCACAAAATACACATGTGATAGAGTGAATTTGTTAAAAGTATATTCACATAGTTTAAAACTACGTAGTTTCTACCATATTAAGAAAGCTACTGGAAGAAGCATCATTTGCGTTTGAACTATCTCTCTAACAACAAAAACCTAATCAAACAAAAATATTTTTTAATGACATTAAATTCATTATAAACCTTAAAAATCACCAAGGCAATATTTTTAATTTCTCAAGTCTCCCCCCTTATTTATTTTGCTCTGTCTCAGTGGCCTTGCTGCTTTGCAAACACGCCACATATATTTCTGTCTCAGAGCCACTGTACTCACTGTTCCTGGGACATTTTTACCAGAGATGCCATTCAAGCTTGGTGTACGCTTCATTCTTATTTTTGCTAAAATGTCATCCATTAGAAAGGGCTTCTATAATCATCCTAGAGAAAAGGACCCTACCCAGCACTCTCTATCCTCCTCATCCCATTTTGTTTTCTTCCCAGCACGTATTGCTTAGTACTTATTTTATGTTTTACTGTTTACTATTTTTGTTATTTATTACTACCTCTCCAACTAGACTATTACAATCAAGAAACAAAATTTATTTTATGTTCTCCCTTGTTCCCCAAAAGATTTTGAGGCAGGTAACAAATTTAATACATCAAATCCTGCTTGAAATTATATTAAGTTAGTAGGAACCATAGTTGATTTTAAGAATTTAAAATACATCTCTTTCTAGAGTCTTTAAGCTTTGCCTCCCTCTATTATTCCCAGCATTTTGCTTTTGCATTGCTTCCTCTGCTCAAAATGGCTGTGCAGAGGCCAGCGAAGCTGTTTATTTAGGAGATTTTAGTGTTTTGCATTTTAAGAATGTACTAGTTGCGGCTGGCTGAGGCCTAGTCCCCTCAGCCAATTTTGAACTCGCTATGCTGCACTCTCATTGCAGTTAAGAGATGCTTGACAAGTGTTCAAGTTTTACACTATTGCAACCCCTGTATGTGCTATAAATAGAAAACATGATTACAGAACGGTGGTAATCACATTATGATAAGCATAACAACAGTGCCTAGTGATGAGGATGTTACAACATAAAAACAAAGTTCCCTGTTTGGAAGAAAGTGTTTCTAACTCTGCAGTTGCTTAGTATCGCTTTATCTAAGAATGTATATGTCAAGTGCGTTATGATTATGCATATAGTTAACCCACCTTTTGTTTATTTTATATTGGTATTTGCTATTTTTATTTATTACTATTAAAAAAAACACATTTGTTATTGATTTTAGAGAGAGGAAGGAAAGGGATAGAGATAGAAACATCAATGAGAGAGAAACATTGATTGGCTGTCTGTCCCCACTGGGAATCAAACTGGCAACCCAAGCATGTGCCCTGACCGGGAATCAAACCATGACCTCCTGGTTCCTTAGCTGATGCTCAACCGCTGAGCCCCACCAGCAGGCTTGTGATTTGCTATTTAAATTGTACTGGCGCCAAATCACAAAGGCTGAGATCAGAAAGCCACTCTGCACTGAGCAGAACTTAGAATTTCAGCAATGATCTTGGCTCAAAAGTCCACAGTGCACTGGGCCTTTTACTGTTCGAAATGATGCTCTCAATGTTATAACTCATAAACGAGACTCAACAGAGAGAGGATGAGCATACGCACAATTTAACTAACAAGTTCTAGTGTCGTGGGATTTTTTTTTCCCCCTTTAATACAGAGGTAATATATTTCTTCCATTTCCCTCTTTGAGACATCAAAAGCCTTTTACAATCAGGCCCCAGGCAATTGTTCCATATTTTACCTCTCTTCATTGCTTAGAATATTATTGCATTCATACATTTATTATTTCAACTAAAGAGCCTGAAGACTACTGACCTATTCACACTGTTAATAAAATACATAGAGTGCTGAAAAACAGCTCGAAGTGTAAAGGGTACTGCCTACCCACAGAAATGTCAGGCATAGCAGCAGAAAAATGGCTGCTCTCTCAAGTGGCAAAATGCGGATTCCAAGTCCAGTCCTGCACATGCAAAGTGCCAGCAGACTACAGACTTCAAAGGGATACACGTGGGGGGAGATCTTTACAAAATATTAAGAGGCTATGATTCATGTAATACATAAACAATACCCTGAGCGTAACAAATATATTTGACCTTTAAAGTAATCAAAACCAATGTGGAAAGGGTCTCTAGTTTTCTATTATGCTACTTATTTTCCTCTTTAGTTTCATCCCATTGTGGTACAATAGCCCCTCATTACTGCAGCACAATAACGCACAGGCTATCCTCCACCTATAGTTGTCTTGTGTCTGTTTAGTTTTATAGCAAGCAAGCAATTTGAGAATATGGTAATAAAGCCTCAATCACAGTAATGATGTATGATGGGCTGTAATTTCTCTGTGCTAATGGGTTACAAACAGTATTACAGTGATGACGGGAATCTCATTGATTCATTATATGACTGCAATAATACAAAAATGACTTAATATAGATCACTATTAAGTCATGCACATGCTACTAACAACCTCTATATTTCACTATATAGATATATAGGGAAATAAAATTAATACTAGTCTTTCTATATAAAAGTTCACACTGCACAAAACATTTTGTGTTGAGTACCCTAAATCAATGTTTAAAGTTGGAATTACTGCATTGAGCTGGTTCTTTGAAAAGAAAACCATTGATTTTAATCTGCTTGAAGCAATCAATTACTCCCTGTCCTCTTTATTCCAAACTGTAATGAAAACTAAACTGCGTTGTCTTGAAAACTAAATGTGAAGATGATCATAAACAGAATTTAAACTCCATGGATTATTCATATCTACCCATTTAGATTTGCCATTTCCATTATGAGTACATTTGCCACGAGCATTTAATGGACATCTAAAAGGGAATTCATTAAAGCAGGAGCTGTTGGCAGCACTTATGGGCTTCAGACTGCTTTATGCTTGCCTTTAATAGCTCACTATTATAAAAGTGATATATTGTGTTCATCCCATTAGTAGTTTGCAGAAAGGTCTGCAAGAGATAACAAATCCTTCTGAATATTTTCAGAACCGAAAGTAAATCACTGTTTGTTTGTTTGAAGCATCATATCCTAACAATATACAATTTTAGTGTCTACCAAATGTAGTTGTTTCAAGCCAAATAAGATTTTAGCAAATCACAATGCATTTATGAAGCAGGCACCACCTTGCTGAAATATTCTATGGTTATTAACTTAGATATCGGTAGCCGTCAGGCAATCTCACCAATTACTTGAAGGTCTGGTAGGAATAATAGTACAATCCACATTTGTATGAGTTAATGGCAAGGCATCACCAAAAGACAAAGTAGGCAGAGAATTCCTGTACAGCTGAATGCTACCACTGTCTGGGAGGCATGCAAGGACTGTTCCTGACATCTTGGATGTCTTTTAAGAGCTTCTTTGAAGAATGATATTCATTGGTCTTTTTTTTTTTTTAATTCATTTCAGAGAGGGAAGGGAGAGGGAGACAGAGATAGAAACATCAATGATCGGAGAGAATCATTGATCGGTTGCCTCCTGCACGCCCCCTACTTGGAGATTGAGCCCACAACCTGGGCCTGTGCCCTTGACTAGAATCAAACCATGGACCCTTCAGTCTGCAGGCCAACCTCTGTTCACTGAGCCAAACCAGCTGGGACGCACTGGTCTTTTCTTTTTTTCCTTTGTCCAATGTGGACACAGAAAAGGAACTCGAAAGCCAAAACATTTTAATGCTACAGCTTATTAGAGTAATGCAATCAAATCCTAACTGGGAAGGGAGAATAAGGAAAGGAACCACAATTTTAGCATGCAAACTCCATAATGCCTAGGTCTCAGCTGTGCTTTATTCAAAATCTAACACGTTTTACTGAAAAGATAATTGGAAGCTTATGGTGGGCCAGCAGCATGACTGTGTGTTAGAAAGGGCAGCTCACTCTTGATACAGGTTAGAGTTCAATAGTCTTATATTCGGTTTTGAAATTCAATTACTCATTTTCCATAGCAAATCTGCCTCTCTAATTATTTTGCTTATAGTAAGGTAAATTAGCTAGCATGTCCTTTATTACACATACCAGGTGTCTCTGCAATGTGCTAACTGGTGCAGAATAGAAATGCTAACACAGGTAATCTAAATCTATAAATTTGAAGTCTGTAAACCTGTATGTAGACAATTAAGAGCTGATCCCATTATAATGTCTTAAAAATTAAAAACTGATCTTTTTTTAAAAAATATATTTTTATTGATTTTTTTACAGAGAGGAAGGGAGAGGAATAGAGAGTTAGAAACATCGATGAGAGAGACATCGATCAGCCGCCTCCTGCACGCCTCCTACTGGGGATGTGCCCGCAACCATGATACATGCCCTTGACCGGAATCGAACCTGGAACCTTTTAGTCCGTAGGCCGACACTCTATCCACTGAGCCAAACCAGTTTCGGCTAAAAACTGATTTTTTAAGTCTCTAGATTTTAGTTCATTCGTTTATTAGGAAACAGATGTTGCAATGACTTCTCTGCTAAAACTAAGGAAATGTCTAAAGTTCACATATGCATCTACACAAAAAGCTACTGGTTACAAAAGCAGAAGAGTATGAGGAGAATAAAAGAAGGAAAGAGTATTTTAAAACTTCAGATATGCAAAATACTTCCAAAGCCAGTCAAATATATCCTCTAGTTTCCTTAATTGTTAGCAAATTTCTTCAGATTTATACTCCGTCGGCAATGTAGTTGATTAGCCCCATTCAGAAAGAGCATGGAAATCTGTGCTACTTCTCAGGCTTTTGAATCCTGGCCACGGAGTTCACTATAATGCGAGTTCTAATAGTTAGCAAACATTTTAACGTATGTGACATTCCTGGTTAAGTAATGTAACTCAAATTTTGAAATATTTAAGTTACTTTATATATTTACATGACTGGGTTAAAATATGTTCACCTATTCATACAATGCGCTTATAGGAACCTAATCATATTTTAAAAAGTAATGATTTGGTGGTAAATAACTTTCTATTAGAACCTAAAGCAGAGTTAAATAATCTTTTCTGATCAAGAGAAATATCATGGAAATATTTAATACCCAATAAATACTTTTTGTTCCTTCTGCACGCTACACTAAACATGAGAGGATTAAAAGAATAAAAAAAAAATAGGGATTTGTACTGACCAAATTTTGTGTCTAACTCCATACTAACTCAATTGTACTGATTATAAAATCTAATAAGTAACTATTTTACTGAGTTTCTAAATCATAAAATATCAGGTGGTTCTGAATAAGCAATGCTTAAAAAGTTGCTTTTCCAGACAAAGAAAAGTTCTCTTGTTCAAAACTGTACTGACATTTTTGAGTAATAAACAGAAAACAATGCATTTTAAAAATCCAATGCTATATAGTAACACGACCATTTAGCTTCATGGCGACCAAAATTCAGAGAGGAAGACAATCTATTCCTCTCAGTGACCAGGGGCCAATCTTTACTGTGGTAAACTCACTTAAGTATATTAACTTCAGTTTGTAACCTTAAGAGTCATTTGGAGAGTTCGCCAACAGAAGGAACTAAAAGCCCAATTTATTCCCATCTGCATGTTGGCAAATGGCAGAGACAAAGAAATTAGCCTAGAACTACTTGTTTCCCCGACAATTAAGTGCATAAAGTGTCATGAAGAAATAAATTATGTTTTACAAGACTGACAACGAATTTATTATCCTATGTAATAAAAGCCCAGCAACCGAAACAGTGGATGACCAGAGACCAGAACAATTGCAGCCCCTCACCCTGGCTGGCCCTTCCCCCCAGTGGGGACCCTCACCCTGATCAGAAAACTGTCCAGCCGCCCTTTGCCCTGCCCCGCCCTCCAGCAGGGACCTCCACACTGAACTGGGGCTCCATCAGGGCAAGTTGGCTGGCCCCCACCTGTGCACCAGGCCTCTATCCTATATAATAAAAGGATAATATGCAAATTGACCCTAACGCTGGAACCACTGGCCTGATCACTCTAGTAACTATAAGGTGCATTGACCATCTCTTGGTTTCTTTCCCTGGCGGCAGGCTCCAATCAATGGTGAAAGGGGAACCGGGGGTGGATGGCGGGGACATGGGTGGCACTTGGCCAAGACCCCCTCCCACCAGTTCCCCACACAAAGAGGGGGCGGGGCCGGCGAGCGGGGCCGGCGAGCGGGCAGAGTGGCTGACCTCTTGGTTCCTCCCCCCGGCTGGCAGGGTCCGATCACCCGATGAAGAACAGGGAACTGGGGGTAGGTGGAGATGGGGGTAGATGGCTCTGATTGCAGGCCAGGCCTAGGGACTGTACCCATGCACAAATTTCATACACCGGGCCTCTAGTGGTATATAAAAGGTCACTTATAAAACAAATGACAAAGTATTAATGCACACAGGTATTTTGAAGGATTGACTACCTATGTCAGAATATAAGGCAGACTGTATTTTCCCCAATTTAAGAAAAAGGTATTTTTGAAAAATAAGTTGTCTTGAACACAGCCTCATAGCCACAGACCTAATTCGCCTTCCAATTTAAAAGACAGTATCAAGGCGCAGGTCTAGACTTCATTTAGCTAAGACCACTTGCCTGGGGAGCAATTATAAATTTTTTTTGTAACTAGCATATGGAGGCTGGATAAAGAACAGGGAAATTCCTATCTATTTCTTTAATCATTCTGAATCATTTTGACATTCAATGAAAGAATTCATGGCAAAGCAACGAAGACCTTCGTAATGACTGTGTGTAAATATTAGTTCCAATATTCTGAATCTACCTCTGGTTGTGAAGACATCTATAAACACAGTTAAAAGCTACTAAAATTACAAGACTATGAGATTATATATACTAAATTTTTCTAATCCTCTTACAAATTTAATAAAAATAAAATAAATCAGTACTAAAATTACGACTAGAAAGGCCTGTTTCAATATATGTCTTTCTCTCTAGCCACGCACACACACACACATTCCTTTTAAGATTTCTGGAATGAAAAATGAGTCAGTATCCTAAAATGATGACATTAGACAGCGAAGAAAAAATTTAAATGATATGATTAATCATTAACAGCTCAGGCGGGCCCTCAAATTAATGCGTAGAAGAGTCGTCTCTCTCTGCGGACTGGGAAGCTTTGGAAAGCTAAGGCTGACTGATGCTGAGTGAGATCACGCCTGCGTGGGACTTACCTGACCCGAAAAGAAATGGGCTTAAAATACACACTGACTCGCCCTCACCTGGACCCTTAGAGTGTGATCCCTGGTTCAGATGATGGTGGAGCAGATCGTTCGCAAGGAGGAAGAAAGGCGAGTTGGATAGGTTTGCCACAAGCCCTTCACAGGAAGATGCCAGGCTTCTGTGCAAGACAAAAAGAACAGAAAAAAGGTACAGCGGCAGTGGACGAATCCTCCTTTCTTAGGAGAGGAAAAAGGTCAGGTATGCACATGCTCCGTTAGCTACCTCTTCTCCGTACCCAGGCCAAGAAAGTCTCTGCAAAAGGCGGGACAAAGGTATAAAAAAATCAAACTCATCTTGGAACGGAGATTCAAATAATGAAGATGCTAATTATAACATCGTTTTCATGGCCCCTTAACACTGAATTTTGGAAAGATCAATAATCAAAAGTTTGCTTTCGTGGGCAAAGGAATCAGTCCTAGAATAGTTTCTAAAAATGCTTAAGGATAGACTATCAGTGTTGAGAATCCTAGCTTAAATCTGGATATGGAAGATGTAAAAACCTAGTGCAATCCAAATGATTAAGTTATTTTCAGGTACTATAGCTACTCTAATGGTGATTAAAATAATATTTCCTTCCAGAATTCAAATTACCTAGCATTCCAAAGGCCAGTATTTGCTATATCTCTTAACATGTTCCAAGTAAGAATTCTAAAAATATTGTTTTTCCTCCAAAATTGGTGATTTCCTTTTTTAAATCTTAGGGTCTATATTAAAAAATATGTCAATCTTTTTTATAGATATGCACACTTTTATTTTAGAAAATCAGTAAACTCCTGGATTTTACAATGTCTATTTTTTCTCTCTCAAACACAATTAATTTGTGTTTTTTAATAAGAAAATTAAAAAATTATTTAGGCCTCTTTTTTTTGCTTTAAAAATCTAATATCTTTTTTTAATATATATTTTATTGATTTTTACCAGAGAGGAAGGAAGAGGAATAGGGAGCTAGAAACATCGATGAGAGAGAAACATCGATCAGCTGCCTCCTGCATGCCCCCTTCTGGGGATGTGCCCGCAACCAAGGTACATTGTTTCAGCTCTAATATTAATTAAATTGCTCTCCATCATAGTCAAGTTTGAAATTTCAATGTTTTGTATATTATGGGTATAACTTTTTATTTAAAAATCAAAAAGCAAAATATATATATATTTTTACATGAGTGAGATATGGTGCGATGTGCTCACAATAAGACTGGCTGCAAAGGTTCAATAGCTACTATCAAAATCTAATAGGACAACTAATTGAGAGCTGACGATTTATATAAAATCAAAATTTCTTTCCTCAACTCTAGTTCTCACCTCTGATACTTCAAAAAATAACCAGAACTACTATGTCTAGTAGTCTGTGTTTTTCTATATACACAAATAAGGTTGGTCTCTATAAAGAAACTAAAATGAGGCTACAAAGTTTATTACTTAATATTGATGGAATATTATTATTAATTATAATATGATGCCAGTGAGGTGAGTTCAAATGCTTTATGAATTCATTTTACATATACAAGTAGATGATTTTATTTAATGCAGGAAAGCTGCAAAACAGAAAATTCCAGAAAAGTGCTACGATACTCTCATGGGTAATTCCATTTATAACTCATGAGCACTGTAAGGAGCTAAGATGCTCCATGGAAAAATGAGTTTGCTAGTGCTGCCAGAGAAGACAAAAATGAGTTCTTGCTGATATTCATTTATCACGGGAGTGTCTGAGTCTTTAAGATCCTAAACCACAGAATGATCACAGAAGGAAGCTAAGCTACAGTTTCTCAAAGTAGTGTCTTGCCTTATGGGATAAACTCATTTAAGAAACTCTGCAAGATCCATTCAAGGTAAAGATCCATTACAGATCCATACATGTCCTAAGGTAGAAAAATATAAAACATTACATTATTTAATGTGAATTTGTGAGTAATTTCTCAACTTAGGATCAAAGCTGTTAATGACAACAAAAAAATAAACTGAAAATTAAATAAGCTATATGTAACCTGGGTGTAATTTTTGCATAGCTATTCTAAAGCATGCCTGCTCAGATCCCAAACAAATTACTAAATTTCAGAATTTCTTAGTATTTTACAGACATTTGATAACCTAAGAAGGACATGCATTTCCACAATCATTATGTGAATATTAACTATTAATGAATATATGTGATAGTATTTTAGATACTAACTTTAATCCCTTTGGTTGAATGGAGAGTAAAAGGTGAAAATTAGGGGGAAGCCTGTGGTAAAGCTAGACATTGCAGGAATTTTCCCAGTAACAATCTGGTTCAGAGGTTGCAATACAAAATATCCTATCTAATAAAAGGGCAATATGCAAATTAACCATCACTCCATCACAAAGATGGCGGTGCCCAGTCCCCTCAGCCCTGCCAGAGTCCCTGGTTCTGTCAGCCTTGCCAGGTGGAGAAGGGGGGAAGGGAGGGCGGGCGAGCAGTGCACACTGGAGTCCCTGGTCTTGTCAGCCCCACCAGGGGGTGGCGGCAGGCGAGTGGCACATGCTGGATCCATTCTCAGGCAGATCCAGCTATGCCACTCACCTGCCACTGCAGGCCCTGGTCCTGTCAGCCCCGCCGAGGTGCCTAGGGGATGGCAGGCAAGCAGCACGTGCTAGAGTCCCCTCATGGGGGTGGGGGTTGGTGACAGGTGAGCGAGGGGGGGTGGTGGTGGTAGGTGAGCAGCACGGCTGGATCTGCTCCTTTCAGCCCCTCCATGAGGCTGGATGCTGCATCCAGGGGGGCACAAGCACGTGGGCGGGGACTTGACTCTGGGTCTTCTGGCCCAGGGGGACTTGGTGCTGTGTCCTCTGACAGCAGGAGGAGGAAGTCCCACCCCCCAGAATAAGCCATTGGTCAGACAGCTCTAAGAGGCTTGCCAGCCAAGACTTTCATTCACCTGCATCTCAGACCCTGACAGCAGGGAGGTGACTATGTCTAAAAAGCGACTATTGATACAACGTAGCTCTGCAGCCGAAAGAAGCCAGTGTTATCGACAGAAAATGTCTGAGGACCAACATGCACCTGATGCTGAAAGAAGGCGGCGCCTGCGACAGAATGTATCTGAAAAGCTACTATTGGCAGAATGTAGCTCTGAAGCCGAAAAAAGCCGGCCTCATCGACAGAAAACGTCTAAGGACCAACGAGCCTTTGAAGTTGAAAGAAGAAGATGTCTATGGAACAGTCATCAAGCACTACCCATACTAGGAGGAACTGCCTTCTCAGCGAAAATGGAGGACATGAGGGTGCAATTCTCGAACACAGTTATGGCGGAATGACTATTAGATCAATTTTGCCTATCATTAAATTTTTCTGATGAATAAATCCGATGGAAAGTTTACTTGGTGTTGTAGCAACGGTAATCTGTCGAAATGATATATATTTTCCAGAATAGCCAGCATATTTAAAAAGATTAATGACAAAGATTCTGACAGTAAAAATTTCATGGGAAATATTAGTTCCATAAATAGTTCGTTTGCTTTTGCTTCCATGGGTGTAAATATTGCATCACCATCAGGGTATGGACCACACTGTTTTAGAATACTGACAAGTTTATCACTGTACTGGCACTTTTCATCCTTCGGATGGTGTTTCTCGGAAGCAAGGGAGGGCAGTTTGGGGGGCAGGGTGTGTGTGGGGGGGACCAGGACTGCAGGGGAGGGCAGTTGGGGCGATTGGGCTGGCAGGAGAGCAGTTAGGCGTTGATCAGGCTAGCAGGCAGATGCAGTCAGGGGCATTCAGGCAGGCAGGCAGGTGAGCGAGCAGTTGGAAGCCAGCAGTCCTGAATTGGGCCTAAATGGGCAGTGGGACATCACTTGCGGGGTCCCAGATTGGAAAGGGTGCAGGTTGGGCTGAGGGACACCCTCCCCCCCACCCCCCAGTGCATGAATTTCATGCACGGGGCCTCTAGAGAGAATAGAAAAGACCAACTGGGTTTGAATCATGGCTCTCTCACTGTGTGATATTGGACAAGTGAAATAACTGCTCTGAAGCCTCAGTTTTCTTACATAAAATAGAGAGTAAGGCTAACTATCTTGTCGAGTTGTGAGAATTAAAATAAGATTATGTACCATAGTGAATAGCAAGCCCATGGAAATTGCTCAATAAATGGCAGCTACTATCATTATCCTTTACTAAATTTCTTCCAAGAATTGAAAAAGTCTCCTAAAGAGAAATGATAAATTGTAAGGTTTTTATGACAATTAAAACACATAATACTCTTATTTATTTCATTTCACAAATATCACTGACTGTTAAAAAATATGACTGGAGCTGAGGATGCAATGGTGAACAAGATAGACACAACTCCTTCCTTATAAAGTATATAGTTTTGTGAGGAAGACAAATAATTACATTAATTATAGTAGCAATTAATTATCTACACTAATAAAAGAGTAAGATGCAAATTGACCATACCTTCGTGACACCCACCAGCCAATCAGGAGTGAGTATGCAAATTGACTCAACAAAGATGGCAGGTTAATTTGCATACACAGGCACCGAGCATTTGGGGGCGAGGCGGGACACTTGCATTGTCAGGCGTTCTGCACTGCCCTAGCCGCTCTGGGCCTCTTGGCTGTGTGGGAAGGTGGAAAGGCACCTCTGGGCCAGAGCGAAGGCAGTGCAGGCAGCCAGGGGAAGGAAGGCCCATTCTTGCAGAAATCTTTGTGCATCGGGCCTCTAGTAGTACGATAAGTGCTCTGAAGAATAAGGACCTTGTAATATGACTTCCTATAGCCGGGAGCTTTAAGATGGGGAGAACAGGTGAGGGATGGCTGCCCAGAGAAAATTGTAGAAGAAGTGGCTAGGCAAAGAAAAGATGAAGATCATTCAAGAAAGAAGAAACAATCCATGCAAAGGCCCTGGGATAGTATTGGAGAATTCAGGAACTTAAAAAAAAAAAAAAAGCCAAAGTACCTAAAGAAAAGAGAAAAAAAGGAAAAATGCTATAGGATAAGGCTGAAATGGGAGACAGAAGACAGTTCTTTAGTCTTCTTAGATATAAGCCATGGATAAGAGTTATCTTAAAAGCAATGGGAATCCCCTGGTTTTCATCTTCAAATAATCTTTGGCCATGGGATCTGATGTACTACTTTTGAGAGATGCAAAGATGCATGTAGGTACCAGTAGGAAACTGCCACAGAAGCCAGGGAGAGGTGGCCTGAACCAGGAACATGCTAACATATAGGCATCCTAAAATAGAAAAGCAAATTCTGATTTAAAGACACTATCATTTTAGCACTTTCTCTTTGGATCCGAACACTGAAAATTTTTCAATTGACCACAATGTAGTAATTTCTACTTTCACTTATGAAAAGCCCACTTCTCAAAAGATGATCAGACATCTTGCCCAAATGCTTTCCCCCTCTCAAACACCTAGGAGTTTAACACGGAAGGTCTTAGAAGCTACAATAATGAGTCCTAGGTTATCAACACGATCACCAGGTGCCATTTATTGAGTAGAGAAGTCTAAAGGCAAAGCAGCTCGCGCAGGGGGTTACAACTTCTGCTGAGAACCTCTTGGGTTTAAGCTCGGGCAAACATCCGAGTAGCCAGCTGGATACTTAACCTGGCTGCAGACACAGATCTGGAGTCATCAGTAAGAAGATGATGAATAAAGGCACAGGAGTGCACAAGAGTAGGGAGAAAGCAGGGAAGACCAGAATGAACATCTAAAAGCTCAGCCCTCAGAAACCCCAAAGTTTGAAGGTCGGATTTAGGAAAACTAGCACACACATAGGTGAGAAAGAATGCTGAGGGAGTTGATTTTTTTAAATGTGAAAAAGAATGAACAGGCTGAGAAGTGAGCAGGTGATGAGGGCATGGTGACAAGTGGTATAGACAGCACTTCTAAGAGGCTGGTGACGAAAGGGAATAAATGATGAGGCAGTAAAGAGGGGAGCTGGATGGTTTCTCAGTGGGGAGTTGGTTGGGTCCTGGTTCAAAGCCCAATAGTCTACAGCAGCGGTTCTCAACCTTCCTAATGCCGGGACCCTTTAATACAGCTCCTCATGTGGTGGTGACCCCCAACCATAACATTATTTTCTTTGCTACCTCCTAACAGTAATTTTGCTACTGTTGTGAATCATAATGTAAATATCCGTGTTTTCTGATGGTCTTAGGCAACCCCTGTGATGGGGTCGATGGACCCCCAAAGGGGTCGCGACCCACAGGTTGAGAACCGCTGGTCTACAGCTCTGCTTCGTTTGGTGCTCCACTGTGGCTGAGAGTTAAGCGTTCAGGCCAGGCAATGCCTGGCTTATAAGAGATGCGCAAAATCAACAGCAGAATGTTGGGGTCTTCTTTGACTTCGGGGAGCTGCTCAAACATGCTCATAAGGAATTGTAAGCACCATCAAGTACATGGCTGTTCGGCAGTATTACTGCAGCATTTTAAGGCAGTTCCAACATGGATATGCACACAAACCCAGCAGAACATAGCTTCCGAGATGTAAGTCTAGAATCAAAACAGACACTCCCAGCTTCTGCACATCTTTCACAAAACAGACTGCTTCCCTGACTGGGATAACTGGGAAGCTGCCAGATGAAATGCGAAGCTACAAAAGGCATCTTACATGATAGGAGAAATTAAAATGTAACTATTCTATGAGCTAAACATATTGGCAGTAAGCACGTACAGGCCTATTTTTAAAAGTATTCTTTAATGGAGAATCTAAGTAAAAGTAGTTTGCAAAAAAAGTCCAAGTCAGGAAGTTATGATTTCATTATGTGAAAAACCGTACTCAAAATTGTGAGTCAACTGAAAATAGCAAAGCAAATTCTGATTTAAAAAGAACTATGGTTTTATCACTAACTCTTTGGATTTGAACACTGAACATTTTTCAATTGACCACAATATAACAATTTCTGCTTTCACTTATGAAAAGCACACTTCTCAAAAGATGATCAGATATCTCGCCCAAATGCTTTCCCCCTCTCCGTCAATAGTCAGAATCCCGATCAAAAACAGTTTTCTCAGAAATACCCGAGGAAAACATAAAACAGTAACTGTAACATTCCAAGTCTAGGAAACAGATTTTTCCACAAGGACATATACTAGTTCACCAAAGAGACTGTGAATTTCAAAAGAATTATAGAGTTTGACCTAAAAATTAGCTCATTTCCTAAACATAAGACAAGCTAAGTGAAATAGGCAACACACTGCAATGCAGAATTGATATCTGGTGGGATAATCTTGTAAATTTAAGTTTGCTGCTTGTCATTTTATCTATTTGCTCCAGTTCATTGTTTGTCTACAGTGCTCTTTTTGCAGAAGTTTTATTAAAAATTGTATCTCCATAGTTATGAAGTACAGTGGTACCTCGAGATACGAGTTTAATTCGTTCCATAACCTTGAGGCGTGGGAAACTATGAGACGCTCGAGTCGTGGTAAACTGGTGGGTCGTGCGCAGCCGGCCGATCCGCGCGATGACTCCTATCTCAACTGTTGCTCGTATTTCAAAGCAAAAATCGCTCGCTGGACAGCTCGTATCTCAAAAATCTCGTATGTTAGGGCACTCGTATCTCGAGGTACCACTGTATTCTTGGCAATATTGTTTAAACAGATCTAACACTGAGGCAGTAAGCCAGAAAATACAAATTGCAGGACTTTCTATAAAACAGCTGGCGTGGAAGCCTCAAGAAAGTCAGTATCATGAGACAACAAAACAAAGGTTGCAAAAATATTTTAGATTAAAGAGAAAAAATAAAACTTTATAATCATTGTTTATGGCACTGAAAAAAGCTATACATGATATTATTGGGACAACTGGTGAAACTTAAATATAGACCATATATGGAATGATGGTCTTATATAATTATTACAGTGCGGCAAAAATAAGTTTACATTTGTTCCTATATAATAAAATAATACAATCCTATATAATAAAGAGCTAATATGCAAATGTTTTTTGCTCCTTCGTGATGGGGCTGTGGACCTGAGGCTGTGGCTCTCACGTAGTGGGGCTTGATGGGGGACCTAGGCTGCACCCCCATCCAGTGGGGCTTGACGGGGGGCGAGGGGATAAGGCTGGCAGGGTCTGGGTATTGTGTGATTTTGAGGCACGCAGGTGGGTGTGGACTTCAGTCTGGGTCCCGTGGTGTACCCCAGACTCTTACAGGAGGGGGATTTTCATATACATTTTACTAATTTTCTTTCAACTCTGATACTTCTATTATAGAGAAAGGACAAACAGCAATATTAAAATATTTCCTCTAATTAATTCCCTTTTAAATGCATGAATTTCATGCACCGGGCCACTATTCTATATATATAAAAGCCTAAGTGACAGGAATGCCAGAATGATTGGAACGCCCGGTCGCTATGATGTGCACTGATTATCAGGGGGCAGATGCTCAATGCAGGAGCTGCCCCCTTGGGGGCAGTGTGCTCCCACAAACAACCTCCCATGGCCAGCCAACCTCCTGAGGTCCCTCTCCCCATCCGGCAGGCCCAAGTTGGCATCCAGAAGGCCCCATTCGGCTCTGATTGCTGACCAGGTCTATGGACCCTATCCGTGCACAAGTTTTGTGTACCAGTCCTCTAGTAATTAGTAAGTAATACATGAGGTGTGTTGGTATGAAATCTTTTTCTAAAATGTCCTTGTTGGGTGTGGTATTAGGGCTATATTATTTTCATAAGGGAGATAAAGTTATTCTCCTCTTTTCTAAAAGGCTGGGTGGAGAGTAGTGCTATTATTTCTACCAGTGCTTGATAGAATCCACCAGTGATGCCTGATTTTTCTCTTGTGGGAAGATTTTTAATTACATATGTAATTACCTTGATTAGATATTAAACTGTAGATTTTCCATTTCTTCTTTTGTTAGTTCTGGTAAGCTTTGTTTTTAAAATATTTTGTCATTTTCTCTAGCAATCAAATAAATTGGCATAAAATTTTTCAGGTTTCTTAATTATCCTTTAAATGTCTATAGGATTATGTTGATGGCCCTTCTTTCATTCCTGATACTGGTAATTTGTGGGTTTGTTTGTTTTTTTTAACTCTTTAACAAGTGAAGCATCCAGCCTGTTTTGTCTTCCAGATGGAAAGACGCTTAATGTGTTAATCCATCTTGCAGGGTTTTATATATTTTGTTAATCTTTTCAAATAACCATCTTTTCATGTCATTAGTGCTCTCTATTGACTCTCTATTTTACATTTCATTGATTTCTACTCATATTTCAATGACTTCCTTTCTCCTAGTGACTTTGGGTTTAATTTGCTCATCTTCTCTGGCAACATAAGGTAGACGGTTATTGAAAGTTGATATTAAACTTTTCTTCCTTTATCATATAAGCTTTAAACCACAAATTTACTGAGATTTGCTTTATTGCCCAGCATATGGTCTACCCTGTTCTCCACATTGAACAAAATGGTATGTTCTGCAATTGTTCGGTGTAGTGTCCTATAAATGTTCTGCCTTGGGTTGACTGAGCTTCCTGGATTCATAGGGGTTTTTGTTTTGTTTTTAAATCTAATGTAGAATAAATTTGGCTGCAGACCTACTAAGTGATACAGGCGGGCACCACAATCAAGTACAAATCAACTCCAAAACTAAAATATTTTCCACTAGAAAACATGGCAATAGGGGTAGAGATGGAACTAGGCAGCGAGTCTCTTAACTCTGGCCTCCCACCGTATGGTGTGGACATGTATGAACGAGCCAATAACTCTGATGTGAGGCTTTAGTGGGGCCAAATACATGAAGTACTATCATATAGCAACATGTAAATTATGCAAATTAGAAAGGTACATTGCAGGAAACTGACACATTTATAGTCAATGCCATCAAAAATACCCTTCTAAATGTAAAAAGAAAGTGATACTTATTGGAACTATAAGCTAAGGTTGATTTCAATAATCAACATAAATATTCAGATTTAAAAGCATTTTGAATTGGAAGGCACAAAAAGAACTTCTGAATTAAAAAGCTTCATTATATAGCCACTTCAGTTTTTCTGTGAATAGAATTTACATGTATTGTAAATTTTATGGCTAAAGGTGAGGTTATGGAGAAACAGAAACCCTTGTGCAATGGTCATGAAAAATGTAAAAATGTACAACTATGGAAAAAAGTATGGTAGTTCCTAAAAATATTAAAAATAGAATTACCATATCATTCAGCAATTGCACTTCTGGGTATTTACTCAAAAGATTTGAAAAGCAGGGTCTAGAAGAGATATTTGTATGACATGCTCGTAGGAGTATTATTCACAATAGTTAAAATGTGGAAGCAATCTACTAAGTGTCCATCGACAGATGAAGAGATTAGCAAAATGTGGTCTATACATATGACGGAATATTATTCAGCCTTGAAAAGGAAGGGGCTATGATACATACTAGCGCATCAATGAACCTTGAGGGCATCAGCTAAGTGAAATAAGCCAATCAGAAATAGACAAACAGTATATAACTCACTTATATGAAGTACTCAGAGTTGTCAAAAATCGCAGAGACAGAAAATACAATGGTGGTTGCCAGGGGAAGGGATAGCAGAGAATGAATAGTTATTGTTTAATGGGAAGTGTTTCAGTTTTGCAAACTGAAAAGAGATCTGGAGATGGATGGTGATGGTGGTTGCACAACAATATGAATGTTCCTAATACTACTGTACAATAGAAATTGTTAAGATATTAAATTTAATATTTTATCACAATAAAAATGGGTAAAAGGACTTCAGTAAGATTAATATGTATTAGTTTAGCAGTGGTCGGCAAACTCATTAGTCAACAGAGCCAAATATCAATAGTACAATGATTGAAATTTCTTTTGAGAGCCAAATATTTTAAACTTAAACTTCTTCTAATGTTACTTCTTCAAAACAGACTCGCCCAGGCCGTGGTATTTTGTGGAAGAGCCACACTCAATGGGGCCAAAGAGCTACATGTGGCTCGGAAGCCACAGTTTGCCGACCACTGGATTATAGCAATTGTATGAAAATTCATTCATCTCAACCCATATTTTTTAATAGTCACCTTTGAGAATCCCCATACTTTTCTAAGGATATAAAAAAAACCAATAAGACAATGTATATGATAGTCATTTTTAAGTTTACACAAGATGGTATCAATTCTGAATCATTTAAATATTAGTTTACAAATATTGCTTATAGCTTAATAGCATTGTAGATGCAGCTTCACAAAGACATTGGCTCTAGACAGTAATTATATACTCAGCCTAATGTTTCAGTTAATGGACGCGCATTTCAGTGGTAATTGCGATGCTTGAACATAATGTGCCTTTATTAGCAGTATAAAAAGCCAGCTTATATCAATTGAAAAACCAGGCTATTTATTTTTATAATTGCTTAATTTTTTATTGTAAAAATATTATCAAATGGTAAAAAGAAAACCTTTAATAAATACTAGTATTTTATTTACAATTATGGAAATATACTTAAAAACTTAATTATGGTGAACACTAATGTAAGCCATATATATTTTTATTGATTTCAGAGAGGAAGGGAGAGGGAGAGATAGAAACATCAATGATAAGAGAGAATCATTCATCAGCCACCTATTCCACACTGGGAATCAAGCCTGCAACCTGGGCAGTGCCCTTGACCGGAATCGAACCCAGGACCCTTCAGTCTGCAGACTCATGCTCTACCTACTGAGCCAAACCAGCCAGGGCAGGCCATATTTTTTTAAACAATGTATTAATGTAATGATTGGAGAAAATAATTAAATAAAATTATTACATTAGAAAAACAGAAGACTAGATTCTAGTTTGCTCCAACACGAGGGGCTATGAGACCTTGAGAAGCCACTTACTCTCTCATAGGGCTTTCCTATTAAAATAGGATGAACATTTTTAACTGTTTCAAGGTAGCAGATGATCTGTCCAGATCCTTTCTAGTTGTAAACTTTACAATACTATTATAGTATCCTATCTAATAAAATAGTAATATGCAAATTGACCATCACTCCAACACACAAGATGGCTACTCACCATGTGGACACAGGATGGCCACCACAAAATGGCCAGCAGGGGAGGGCTGTGAGAAGAGGGCAGTTGGGGGGGACCCAGGCCTACAGGGGAGGACAGTTCAGGGGGATCAGACCAGCAGGGGAGGGCAGTTGTGGGGGACCAGGTTAGGAGGGGAGGACATTTAGAGGTAACCAGGCTGGCAGGGGAGGGCAGTTAGGGGCAATTAGGCTGGCAGGGGAGCAGTTAGGTATCGGTTAGGCTGGCAGGGGAGTGGTTAGGGGGTGATCAAGTTGGCAGGCAGAAGCAGTTAGGGGCAATCAGGCAGGCAGGTGAGCAGTTGGGAGCCAGTAGTTGTGGATTGTGAGAGGGATGTCAGACTGCCTTTTAGGCCCGATCCAACTGGGTTTGGGCCTAAATGAGCAGTCGGACATCCCTCAAGGGGTCCCATATTGGAGAGGGTACAGGGTGGGCTGAGGGACACACCCCCTTGTACACGAATTTGTGCACCGGGCCTCTAGTATAAATATAAAATAAAAACTTGAAAGTAAAATATCCTAAAATGTGACATTCTATCTACTTTTATGAACATTTCTAGAAAAATACAAATGACACATTACAAAAATACCCTGAAATTTCCCAAAGTTTAAAAAATGTTAAATACAGCCGAAACCGGTTTGGCTCAGTGAATAGAGCGTCAGCCTGTGGACCGAAAGGTCCCAGGTTCGATTCCGGTCAAGGGCATGTACCTTGGTTGCGGGCACATCCCCAGTAGGGGGCATGCAGGAGGCGGCTGATCGATGTCTCTCTCTCATTGATGTTTCTAACTCTTTATCCCTCTCCCTTCCTTTCTGTAAAAAATCAATAAAATATATTTTTAAAAAATGTTAAATACAAATTAAAAATCACAAGCCTGAGACCCTGTATCTCTCTAACATATTTCCTCACTGAAACTGTAATAGATGATTTAATTCCCCGTCAGCAAAAGCATCTGGATGGACAGCTAAGACAAAAGTAAAAGCACAGTAAAACAGACCAGTTGGCAGGCCCATTTTTAATTAGCAGCGGTTCAAATGCCTCAAGGACCTGAACAAGACTATTAAACTGTTAAACAAGAGGGGTGCAACACTGCATTAATATTCTTATCAAAGCCTTCTTCTACTTTCAGAACTGGTGTAACTGTTATGTGCATATACATTCTCCTTACTGTATGGACACATACAACATTTAAAGACTGTGACAAGTATAGCTTAACCACAATCATTTTGGTAATTTTACATGGCTATGCATAAGAATGAAATAATTTTTTTAAAAAGCCAAACCCCAAGGATTATAGGTGGGCTTCTATGTCTTCTAACAAATAGTCCAACTTCAGAATGGCCTGAGTAGTCTTAATTATGTGAAATGACAATTGCTCCAATCTGAAAATTATATTCAAAATGCTATATTCAAAAGGTATGCATATGACAATAAAATTTTTAAGTCAATGAGGAACTAAGAAGTGATAAATAGCTTAAGATTTAAAACAGAAAATCCTTAAATTTCTACTGTATAAACAAGTCAATTATGAAGGTATTAAGAACTGGTTACTTTTAATGGGTTTCTTTTAATAAAAAATACAGGACAGGGCAAAAGTAGGTTTATAGTTGTGAGTATGCAAAACACAGTTTATTATTATTTCTTAATTATTGTATTATTTTCCATATGAACAACTGAAAACCTACTTTTGCATCCTCTTCCCAACCCCCCACCCCCTGCCCTGTAATACTAGAAAATGCAGAGAAGAAAAAGAAAATTTTAAATTTCTCTGTAACTGTAGTGAGAGATAAAGAAAATGAATATTTGGTTCATTTCCCTATCACTCATTTTTTCATATAGTTGGGTTTTACTACATATTTAATATTATGTGCTATTTTCTATTAACATCATAAAAGAGTTTTTCAAGTGACTTCAGATTTCGTATTGATGTATTTTTATTTACTAAATTTCTTACCTACAAATATCAAAGCGATGATTCATAATTTCCAATTAATACATTTCTACAAATGGCATACCTAGATCAAAGGGTATGTACATTTTTATGGCTCTTAACATGTACCATAAATAGCTTAACAAGAATACTGGGTTAGTATATTAACAGTGTGGAATAAAAGGCCCAAAGACAGAGCTATCAAATAACTGTTTAGTCAAACAGCACTCATTTAACATAAGAGCGAGTAAGTACCACTTCATTAAGCCAACGGACAAAGAGCAGCCTAAATCAAGCATGCAGGCATACTTCTGTGAGAAGACTTATAATGTCACCTGTCACCCCTGGAAGTTTATCCAATATATGGACTTGGAGGCAGAAATTTTGGACAAGTAACTATGGTTCAGGGACCACCTACATCAAAATTAGGTGGAGAACTTATTACAGTTAATGGGTCATGCCCCAGGTCTACTGTATCAGAATCTCTGAGATACATGATGTATTATAGGACTGTACACCTGAAACGTATACGATTTTATTAACGAATGTCACCCCAATAAATTAAAAATAAAATTGTTTCCTCAGGCTAAACTCCCAGACATGAAACACAGGGTCAAGAAAAGTGAACATTTTTAAGAACCTTGATATTATACCTTCTATTTAACACATAGAAAATCTATGTGATAAAAAAAAATGCTAAATGCAAAAAAATGTCTATGTAGCTTGGTCATAAATTTAAGGTTTTAAAGAAGATAGTCATATAACAAATTTCAGAAACATTTCACCTGGAATACAAAAAATTCCCACATAAGGTAATAAAAATTCTCACTTATGACAATATACAGTTTTATATTTTGTGCCAAAAAATGTCTGTTTCACTTCCTGAAATTGGCTGACTTATTTATTGAAAGCAAACATTTGAATATATCCTGGAACTAATTCTTATTTCATTGAGAATTATTACTGTCTCTATAGGGCTTGAATAGGTATCAGCTATGATAAGCTATGCTATTACTTCAAATGTTAATCCATTTTTTTCCCCAAAACTTCTCATGTAGAAATTCTTAAGATGTTTTCTGACATAAGAAGACCTAGATTTAAGTTAAAATTTTAAGTATGTTGTCCTAAAGTCAATCCAACAGTTGTGGTCAAAAAGTAAAACCTAAACTTAATCAATTACTAATTTCTAAAAAGAAGTTAATATAACTTGCTGATAATCTGTTGGGTTGATTAAAAGTTATAGCTCTGAATGACACCACAGCTACGTTAGGTAACAGTTATAGAGAAGGCAACAAATAAGCCAGTATCATTCTTCCTCACACATTCAAGACTTTGTGCCCTGGCTGGTGTGGCTCAGTGGCTAGAGCGTCGACCTACAGACTGAAGAGTTCCAGGTTCGATTCTGGTCAAGGGTATGCACCTTGGTTGTGGGCACATCCCCAGTGGGGGATATGTAGGAGGCAGCTGATAGATGTTTCTCTCTCATTGATGTTTCTATCTCTCTATCCCTCTCCTTTCCTCTCTGTAAAAAATAAAATATATATATATTTTAAAAAGACTTTGAGGTGTGAGTGTATATGAAGTTTTATCTGCATTTTCTGTCATAGAATCTACTCTACTTGTAATCTTTTTATCAGTGTAGAAAGATAACATCCCTTCTCTCAATCACTTAGAATCATAAGACTTACAAGTTTATACAGATCCACGAATGAAAATCCTAGATCTACAGCCTAACCATGATAAACTACCACATACCTGTAAGTCTAAATATCCAGGAGTCTAAGACTGTATTTTTAACAAGTATCTTAGCCTCCCGTACAATTAGGCACATGAGAGATGCAGTGTATTAGAATGAACCCCTGTCCTATACAATAGTCATTGCCATTTTCTACTCAAAGCATTTTTTTTCCTACGTCCCAACCGGACTACAGAAACAAGGGAACACAACCAGGAAGACCTCTGGGATCCAAACCGAGATTCCATCGTGTGACCGTGTGGAAGTCAATGCCTTCTGTGGAATGGGGCTAAGGAGATGCATCTTTTATCCATAAAAGAAAGTGGTTGCCGAGACCGGTGTGGCTCAGTGGGTAGAGCGTTGGCCTGCGGACTGAAAGGTCCCAGGTTCGATTCCGGTCAAGGGCATGTACTTGGTTGTGGGCACGTCCCCAGTAGGAGGCGTGCAGGAGGCAGCTGACCGATGTCTCTCTCTCATCGATGTTTCTAACTTTCTATTCCTCTCCCTTCCTCTCTGTAAAAAATAAAAAGAATATATGAAAACAAAAAATGTGGTTGGTCTAGTTGGCATTTTCCAGGGTATATTTTGTAAAACGTAAGTAGGTATTCCCAATAGAAAAAGGTTTCTATGGTTACATAATTCTGATAAATGCTAGGAATTATTTAAGGTAGGGCCTTCTTAAAACCTTAATATGCCAATATGCGTTATCAATTTCTAAGAAATGTAGTATATAGGCTTTTCCAAATTTATTTAACCCCAAAAAATCCTTAAAAAAAAAAAAGTGTTACTAAGTTTTCAGAAAACTTGTGGCCTGTAAAAACAATTTGGGAAAGTTCATTTAAATTATATCTGCAGTCTCTTGTAGGCTCAAACATTTTGCAACTCTAAAAACACTGTGTATGGTTAAATTGAAGTAGGAAGGTGACAGCCACATTGTCATCATTATCGTCATCATCACAGCAGTGAACATTTATTTAGTACTGTGTCAGGTTCTGTGCCAACTACTTAATATGTGCTCTTTTAATCTCAAACATTCTAAGAGGCAGGCACTCTTATTCTTATTTTCCAAGTGAGGAAAGAATGTCTTCGAGAGATTATATGTTTGCCCAAAATCACAAGACTACTAAGAGACAGGGAATTCAACCCAAATGCCTGATTCTAGAAACTGAGACGAGTGTGACTTCTGACCTAATCTTGCTATTGCTTGAAAGACATTTTTAAAAAAGTGTTGATTTTTAATAGTTAATGAGTCCATAGATAGCCAGCAATATAACATACTTAAATGTCATAACATTTGAGAACTATGTTCAAGGTATTAATTCAGATTGTAGTTTTAAAAAAAAATTCAATATATTAGGAAAAATTAGACTTAAAAATAATTTTACCTTTAAAATATATTCCTTTATGGAAAAAATGTTCTTTTTAGTATTACTTATAATGTAAAAAATAAATGGTGAAAAATAGGCATAAGATTAGGATAACTAATTATTTATTACATAGGTACCCTATATAACCATATCCATTTAGTTTGGGGAAAGAATATAAGTCCTATTAACTTACGCATCCTTTTACAGTATAGTATTTTGTAATGAACCAGTGGTCATTTTCTCCTCTCCTTCACGAGAGCTTAGGTTAAAAGAAAAGCAAGAAAGGAGTAAGCGTTCAGGTTAAAGGTGGGGGGAGGGATAAGGAGCTACAAACCAACAAGTTTAGTTCTTTACGATGATTTAAACAAAAAAGACAGAGCATCTGTTTTCAAGGAAAGAATTCAGTGCCTCTCAAACCTGAGTGAACACCCAACTCCTGAAGAGCGTGTTACTAGAAAGTACGGGAGTGCAGCCACCCTCAGAGCTGCCAGGTCTGTAGGTCAGGGGCAGAGGCCTCAGAACTTACATGTCCAGCAGGTGTCCAGGTGGACGAATGCTGAACGGGGGCCTCGGTTTGAGGCCACTGCTGTCAGTCCCTCTGTAGCCTTTCCAGTCCTCTCCCGACGACCATAAAACCACATCCGCTTTCTTCTACCTGACATTCCCTCCCATCCTTTCATACCCCCCAGGGAAACAAACTCATTATTTTCCTTCCCTTTAGAATCACTGTTTTAACTGGCTTGTTTGCTTGTTTGTGTTGGGTTGGTTGTAAAAGTTAAAAGGTGCTACTGTCATCTTTCATGTAATATGCAGAGCTACACAGTGCTTCAGACTTTACAACTCACTTTCACATGTTTATCTAGTTAGCATTAATAATTCTAATAAGCAAGCTGGCAGTGCTTATGTTTGAAGGTGATACTAGTAGTCATGTCTTGGTAAGTTGTAAAATGCTCCTCCAGATAGATCTCTTCTCTTATGGGGATCCATTCTTCTTGTCTATTTTAATCGCTCATCTGATCTTTGTGTTGTTATTTTACATATTTTTTTAACAAAAGATATAATATACTGATGCTGGCATACACACTGCTACAAATCTTTGTCAAAAGAGCGATAGGTACTAGGATTTTATTTTACTGTCAAGGAAAATAAAGTTGGAGAGGTTTAGTGTCACAGACCTAGTTAGTTACTGGCTGGTGTGCTGTGTGACTATGACCTCCCGAGGAGGACAGTAGAAAAGAAACAAGAGGAAGAAGGGAGGCATCAGAATCCCACAGAAGCATCAAAAGCAGAAGAGGATAGGAAAACAGAGATTCTGAGCCAAGTACAGATATGATCATGTCAGACGTCACACTTTTATCTTTTTCTAGAGGGGCTTCAGGGTCAGACTGCTTTAATTGTCATTTCCTGGCTTTGGGAAAAAACGGGAACTTAGTTTATCTGCCAATACCACAATCACTAAATATTTGCCTGAAAGATGAAATGTATCCAAATGCTCCCCAAAAAAGTCAATCTGTGATAAATCAGTTGGCTTCTAAAACAGATCAGGAATTCCATTAGATATTCTAAAAATTAGATTACATGAAATTCTTTCAAGGAGATGTTTCTCATTACAATAAATTCATAGAGGGATATTTTATCCTATCTTATTCTTATCCGTAAGTTTTGAGTATTTGCATCATATTAGATACTATGCTAGATGCTTGTCACACATCTTATTTAATCCTCACAATTCTCTGTAAAAGGCATCTCTCCGATTGATAGGTGAGGAAATGGATACTAAGAAAAAGGAATGGATTTGCCAAGAGTAGAAAGAGCACAGAGCATCTGTGTGGTTAAGAGCCCACGCTGTTTCTCACTAAATGCTGCATCTTCATCCTAAACAGATGCATCCTTTCTTAACTGGATTGTTCGATAGCTAATTTTAGGGAAGAAAAATACCTACCAGGGCAGTTTCTAAAATACAGAGCCTCTAATTCTCCAACACTGCCTTCAAGAAATAAATAAGGTGACAACCTTTACAGTTACACCTTGGGTTGCTGTTTAAAAATTAAAAATAAATAATCATCCCAATCTTATTATAACACATGACAGAGGTTACATGCAGTTCTCATTATGATGCTTTCTTAAACTCTTAACTGCTAAACTTAAATGAGAGGCATTTGGTACAATCTGAAAAATATTCAGTTCAATTAAAAGTAATTGATGCATGGTGAAATAATTCTTCCCAAAGCTGCTGTAAAATCTTCAAAAAAAATAAAGCTACTTAATAATTTTCATCTCCTACAGGCTAGAGAGAAGCATTATTGCATATTAAAAATTGGAGTGTAGTTTTCCCAGAGGTAAAAGAAAGTTATTAAAACAACCTATTTATTGTTGATATAACTATCCATTTGTGCCACACAAAAAGTAACAAATTTCAGTACATTAAAAGAAAAGCTAATTAAGGTATAATTAGTATTTTCTGTATTTTGATAATTAGGGGTTAGTTGGCTATTCCTTTTTAAATTTCTATTTGATGCACCCCGACAATACCTTTAATGAGCAACTAACGCTATTGAATCCCTTATGGCAGAGGAGTTTAGTGACCACTACTACATTACTTTCATTTATCACTGCCTCTTTACCTATAAATTAATCTAGCCCTGTAGCTATGTTGATCTACTTTATATCAATTTCTTCATCCATATCAGCTGAATATGTATGGCATTAACCTCATTTGCTAGTTGAGAAAAGCAGAATTAAAATGAGATCTAATTTCTTGTGCACAGCACAATTTCAAAACTGCCTGCTAATTTCCACCACCTGTCAGTGTGAAGAGCCTTTACTTTCTTGTAATTAAATAAAACAGTATATTTTTTAGCAGCTCTGAAAAATGCTAATCTTTCAAAAGTGTTCAGTGATCATTAATCATTAGGACAGTAAAGGAGCCTTATTCAGATTGCTCATTTACCCTTTGTTTAAGCTTAAAATATTTTTAGCCTTTTCATAGGAAAGAAAAAAATATGTACCAGATGGAATATTAACATGAACTATTATAATCCATAATACTAAAGTTTTTATTTGTTTAGTTTACTGCCACATGGCAAAAAGAGGTTTAATATTACATAACCCAGAAGTAGCTAGTTTGATAAGATAAACACAAATGTAAGTACATAATATTCTCTGATATAGGAAATACACACTGTATTGATCCATGTGTAGCAGGATCTAAATTTGTAAGACTCAGAATATAGTATAATTGGAGAATAATTTTTGACAACACATTTAAACAAATTCATTCAATAAACTGCCTACTATGTCACACATTGAACTGTTACCTAAAAATATTACTTGAACAAAGGCAGTGCTATTCAGAGTTAGACAGACATAGTTAAGTATTCTTAATTAGATTTTGCTGGATTTCCCAAACATATAACTAGTAGGGAAAATCTAAAAATACTATAAAACTAAAAGAAGTATTGACTGTCATTTTTAACTAGAGACAGCAAATTGACATTTTGTACGTCTTCTGTTTTTCCTAACACTTCATTTTTTACTGTCTATTTTACATCATTGTAATCATACTATATATGTAGAAGTTAATTAAGTAGCCTTCAATTCTGGCTTACCATTCATATGTATTTTTGAGTACATCTAGCTTGTTAATATATTCCTAGTTTTAGGTAACATGAATTAGCAACAAACAGTCCATTTTTGAGGAAGAAATATATAAACCCACATACATAACCCCAAATATATTATTAAAATGTTTTAACTACTAGTATCAGACTTGCTCTAAGGCTAAACATACTTTTTCTTCAAATGCTAATGTGCCTTGGAAATAATACCTTATGTTTACTTTCTTATACTTATGCTACCCAAAATGCATAAGATATTACTACAGAAACGATTAAGTAATTAATGTGGAAACTTTTAATAATTAAAGAATTATTAAATAAATTATTTACAATTTTTAAAAAGGATTAAAAATTCACAATATTCCTCATTCAGTTTTGCAGAAAACATATGACACTACTTGATCAGTATTCTGAAGCCTAAACCTTTATTGGAAATATTTCAAACATTTATTTAAACACTGGTAACTAAAATGACTTTTCTTATTCCAGTTGATCCTAATAATATCTAATAGGGGTTAAGCATTCCTTGAAGCAAAAGCAACAAAGATGTGGGTTGGGTTATTTACAAGTTCTGAGTCAGGGTTTCTGTAGCAGAAGTAGGATGGACCCAATCTCAACCTGGCTTCCTTAAAGCAAGCTACTTAAAGCAAATATGAGTAGAAGAAAGTTAATATTTTCAGGGGTGTAGTTAAGAGAGTCTCCTTGATAACTACATGGACACTAAATAATAAGAAAGATAACCAATTTTAGCACCAGCATCACAAGTGAACACATTTTGGGTAGAAATTTAGAAGATTTACATACACTCTTATTGGCTCATATTTTTACATATATAGGCTACCTTTAAGAAATTCAAGTATTTTTAAGACAGCAGATTCCACCCCAACTTTCCATTAACTAGGTTTCCATCTCTACCTTCCAAAGTGGTCAATTAGGATATTCAGCAGATTCTTTAAATTTTCAATATTCTAGAATCAAGAACTATCAAATAAATGTAGACATCGTGTGTGTGTGTGTATGTGTGTGTGTGTGTGTAGACATACATACATACACACACATAATAAACTGCAGACACAATTTAAATTATGGAAATCCTTCTCAGGGAAGCAATTGTATTGTTATATGCCTCACCTTTTGATGGGGGAGGAGGGAGATCGTCTTGCGCTATAATTTCTGCAAGACTCAATGACTACTGAGAAAAACTGAAGACCAATAGGGGGCAGAAAAAGAAATTTTGAACTAAAACTTCTTTAAATTAAGAGTGTTCTTTAGTAGTGAAAAATATATTTTAGTCACATACCATATATTTTACTTTTATCACAATTTCTTTAAATTCTTAGAAAAACTTTAAACATCAGAAACTAAATCGAAATAAATATAGCTGAGGCAGAAAACTTCTAAATCACCACCAGAAGAAATTATTACCATCCATCTTACTTTCAAAAAATTAATCGAGAACAATTCCAAAATATGTCATTCATAATCTGTGAATGTAGATAGTTTTTACTTTGTGCACTTTGTCCAAGATGTCAAATTTTATAAATGCCTTAGAACTTATAATTGCTAATAAATGAAAAATAAGAAAATATAGATAAAAATACTGTCAGTAAGCATACATTTTATCAAGTAATCACAAAGAATCATAATCTTTGTGTTATTCCAGAGTCTAGCATAGTGCTGGGCACAAAGGAGACAGTAAGTGTGTAATAAATGTATACAGAGAGAATTATAAAATTACTAGTGACCTGGTGCATGAAATTCATGCACAGGTGGGGAAGTGTCCCTCAGCCTGGCCTGCACCCTCTCCAATCTGGGACCCCTTGAGGGATGTCTGACTGCTGGATGGGGCCTAAACCAGCAGTTGGACATTCCTCTCACAATTCGGGACCACTAACCGCTCTACTGCCTGCCTACCCAATCATCCCTAACCACTCTTCCTGCCGGCCTACTTACCCCAAACTGCCCTCTTCCCCACCCCCGCCGGCCTGCTTGTCCCCAAATGCCCCCCTGGGAACCTGATTGCCCCAACTGCCCTCCCCTGCCAACCTCATGGCCCCCAACTGCCTTTCCTAGCTGGTCTCCCAGAAGGTCTCTCGGTCTAATTAGCATATTACCCTTTTATTAGTATAGATATAGATATATGTGTCACATAAGATGTGATGCCAAATAATGGTATTAGTGTGCTAAATAACAAATGAGTTAGTTTAAAAAATCTAATCCGTATTTCCCACTGAAATCCTATATATCTCTTACATTATCACATAGTTATTAATGGCAGCTAAGATTTTAACTTTAGGTTTTTCTGCTCCAAACCTCCTAGTCTAGTACTTAATGCTCTTGAATCAACCTTAAATGCACTTAGGGAGTTCATACTTACAAGTGTAACATGGCAAATATATTTATAAAGCAAAAGCATTTTAAAAATAAAATAAGTAGGCTTTCTATCTGCTTTGTTCAACTTTCTGCTAAGTAGGGGCATAAAATGTGTTTTTTTAAATAGTTAATATGTATATTATCATGTAACATGAATTAAGTAGAAAAGGGTATAGAGAAATCATCTTTTTTAAAAGGAGCCTATTTGAATACGGATGTATTATATGTATCATTTACATATTAGGTATATTATATAATTGAAAGAACAACTCCCTGAGCAATGAAATATAGCAACATAAGCATTAAGTTGGACTACAGTATGAGCACTAACCATTCTCTAAAAAGGGAAACCGAGCCTCACTCTAGTGACACACTAACACAGAGACAGATTACAATACATTCACACAGTAAATGTGAAAACGGCATATAGTTGAACTCCCACAATTTTTAAAACACTTGAAAATTCCAAAAGTCATTGATATTCTAATGTCCAAAGATAACCTTAACTTTTAGGGTCATTTTTCCCTATCACCCGCATGATACATCTATTATACTAAAATATTAAAAAAAATGTTTAAATGTTTATTGTTTAAAAAAAGTTTTAAAGCGAGATTTACTTTTCACCAAAGTGCACAAAACAGTTTTCTCGTGATTGAGTTTCCTAAATGCTCTCCCCTAAAATTGTTATCAACTACGAGGACACATTTTGCCAACAATCGAAATATATCCAAGTCCCGAAAAAAGCAGCAGGTACATTAGTTCCCCATTGGACTGCACTTGAGCAGTCCGCTGAAGTTACTGTTACAGTATGTTTTTCCGTTTCATTATTCAAGTGCCTGCCTACTCCCATTTACCAGTCACTGTTAGTAACAGTCTCTCCAAGAGAACCCAACAACCGCAGGCAGAGAATGCCATCTGCTGCTGCATGTGTGTACTCAACAGAGGGAGCCAAGTGGAAAACAGGTGGAGCAATCCCATAAAACAACGGAAAATTACATGCGAAGATAATGCTCCAAAGTTGAAGTATTCCCATTTCTCTTTTGAATGACTGGCAAATACATCAAAGGGTATTTACTGTCTTAATGCAAATGCCGTTATGCCACGGAATTACAAGGCTGCAATGTGCTTACAGATCTATCACCAGTTCATGAGGCTTCTTCTCAGGTAGGGAGAGCCAGAGAGGCAAAGGAAAGAGTCAGAGCCTAGCCCTCACAAAGCCATTTCCCATATAGGAGTCCCTACAGTATCCTATTGATGAAGATGTGACATAAGGTGACCGTATAATTTATGATCCACATAGGGACACTTTCGAGAATGAAAGGCGGAGCGATTAACTATCACTTACACCAGGACGAGTGTGAACCCAAGCTATCCTAGGCCAATCTAAATGTTAGTTGGCCTTTTTATGAATTACTCCCTCAGGCATCACCACCTTCCCGATGCCTTGAGAACCTTTCTGAAAGGTCATACGGAAGATTTTCAGAAATAGCTAGATTCAGAAAGAAAAAAAAAAGTGGGAAACTAAATATGGAGTGGACTCCCAACACAGATAGTTTCTGGATCTAAACGGCTACCTCAACACTGCCTGATTTTTTACTTCTTTCCCTTTGCTTTGCATCTGAAATTCTTTGGCATTAATAAACGCCTTCTCTAAGAAGAAGCAAATCCTTCCTAGGAGAATTCATTCATACATTAATTGGAATGCTTTCCTTTTGACAGCTGGCAGATGGTAGGTATTTGGAAAGAGAGCACATTTGTAAGGGTGTGGGTGTGTGTCTGTGTCGCTGTGCGTAGAGTGGTGATGGAGAAGAGAGGAGAACTGCTCATTTCAAAGGAAGAAATCCCTCTGGTGGTAGCTGGCTGGATAGGAAGTCAAAACGAAGGGAGGAAAGGAGAAATCTCTAAGACTAACTTGCACATTTCAAATTTGAAGCCCTAAAAGGGAAAGGGAACTTGCTTTCTCAATTTCTGATGCCTCCTTTTAAGAGGCCAGAATTCAGATAACTTCTATTAATACTATAGCTTATCAGTGCTATTGATTAACTAGCTCTTTATGAATCTATTTTTAAAGGAAAATACATTCCAGAATCTTAAAAAAAAACACACACATCTTAACTAACTTTTGGAATTTCATTTACTCGTGAGATTTTTGTAACCAACACTGTTGTTTATGGTAGGACTGGCTTGAATAAAGGTATTTAATAACTAAGTTTAAGTCTTCTAACCTTTGGTAAATATTCAGAAGCCAAGAGGTGTATGTGTGTGAGTATGTGTATATATGTTTTAAAAGGATTTTTCCTGAGAGAACGAAGATGGCAGAGTAGATAAAAGCCTGTCCTGGTCATCTCCCACAACCACATCGAAATTACAACTAAAATACAGAACAACCATCATCCAGAACTGCTGGAAAGCTGGCTGAATGGAAGTCCTACAATAAGAGTAATAAAGAAAGCACATTGAGACTGGCAGGAGAAAGCACAACAAGACTGTGTTCACAGCCCCAAAAGGGGTGTAACTAGAGGTCCCAGCTCAGGTGACTGGGGAGGCTGAGCCACTGGACCCTACAGAATACCTACCACACAAGACCACTCTATCAACTCAAGGAGACATAGCAGCTCTACCTGTTACTCAGAAACAAACACAGGGAAGC
This sequence comes from Lasiurus cinereus, assembly GCA_011751065.1. Taxonomy (NCBI): domain Eukaryota; kingdom Metazoa; phylum Chordata; class Mammalia; order Chiroptera; family Vespertilionidae; genus Lasiurus; species Lasiurus cinereus. Next base: position 1,154,242 of record JAAGEH010000434.1, read on the forward strand.
AGCCAAATGCAGAGACAAAGAAACATGTCACAAAAAAAGAAATGGAAGAAAGCAAACTACTGGACATAGACTTCAAAACCAGAGTTATAAGGTTATTAAAAAATCTAGAAACTTCCAAAAATAAATGGAAAAGGACCGGTCAGAAGTTAAGCATACACTGACTGAAATAAAGAATAATATACAGGGATTCAACAGTAGAGTAGAAGATTCTGAGAATGAAATCAATCATTTGAAATATGAGGAAGCAAAAAACACCCAACCAGAAGAGCAAAAAGAAAAAAGAATCCAAAGATATGAAGATAGTGTAAGGAGCCTCTGGGACAACTTCGAACATAATTTGCATTGTGGGGTGCCAGAAGAGAGAGAGCAAGATATTGAAATCCTATTTGAAGAAATAATGACAGAAAACTTCCCCTACCGAGTGAAAGAAAAAGTCCAGAAAGCACAGAGAGTCCCAAATATGTGGAACCCAAAGAGGATCACATCAAGACACATCATAATTAAAATGCCAAGGACTAAAGACAAAGAGAGAATATCAAAAGCAGCAAAGGAAAAGCAGTTAGTTACCTACAACTGTCAGGGAATATCCATAAAACTGTCAGCTGATTTCTCAACAGAAACTATGCAAGCCAGACGGGAGTGGCAAGAAATATTCCAAGTGGTGAATAGCAAAAACCTACAACCAAGATTACTCTATCCAGCAAAGCTATCATTCAGAATTGAAGGTCAGATAAAGAGATTCGGACAAAAAAAAAAGGTAAAGGAGTTCCTTACCACCAAACCAGTATTATATGAAATGTTGAAGGGTATTATTATTTTTCTTTTTTAAAAAAATATATTTTATTTATTTTTTACAGAGAGGAAGGGAGAGAAATAGAGAATTAGAAACATCGATGAGAGAAACATCGATCAGCTGCCTTCCGCACACCCCGCATTGGGGATGCGCCCGCAACCAAGGCACATGCCCTTGACCGGGATTGAACCTGGGACCTTTCAGTCTGCAGGCTGATGCTCTATCTACTGAGCCAAACCAGCTTCAGCAAAGAATATTACTTAAGAAGGAGAAGAAGAAGAAAAAGAAAATAATAAAAAATATGAACAACAAAATGACAGCAAATACATTTTCTATCAACAATTGAATCTAAAAACTCAAAATAAACAAGTAAGAAATCTAATGATCAGAATAAACTGATGAATAAAACAAAATCAGAGGCATGGAAATGTAACCAATTGGTGATTCTCAGAGGTAAGGGGGTGAGGGGTGAGAAGAGATTAAACAAAGATTTTATATGCATATATGCATTCCATATGGACATAGACAATAGGGTGGGGAAAGCCTGAGGCCGGGTGGGAACCGGGTAGAGGGGGATGGGTGGAAAAAAGAGAAATATCTATAATAATCTCAAAAATAAAGACTAAAATACATACATACATACACACACACACACACACACACACACACACATTTATAAAAACCTCTTAAAAAAGGTTCTTCTTTATTTTAATATAAAAATTTTAAATCTAACTGTAATTGGATTAAAAACTTAAACTTTGCCCCAATAAATAACTGGCCATCAAATTTTAAAAATGCAAATATTTAAAATAGTTCTCAATAAACTGAAGCAATTAATATTTTGGTACACAGTGGAAACTTCTATCTAAGATCAAAGAAAGCACAGGCAATATTGTCCAGTGGCATGGCTCAGTGATTTGAGTGGCCATCCAGAAACCAGGAGGTCATGGTTCCATTCCCAGTGAGGGCACATGCTCAGGATTCAGGCTCAATATTGAGTAGGGGACATGCAGGAGGAAGTCAATCAATGATTCTCTCTCATCACTGATGTTTCTCTCTCTCTCCCTTCCTTTCTAAAATCAATAAAAACATATTTTTAAAAAATAAGTAAAACAATAAAAAATAAAGCAATAGTAAATTTTATCAGAGAACTGATGAATACAAAAAGAAAAATAATACAGAAACACTTTGATGTATCCTAAAGAAGATCTCTCTATATAAAAGGCTTATATGCTAAGTATCCAACTGTCCGACCGGTTGTTATGATGCTCACTGACTACTAGGGAGCAGACCCTCAGTGTAGGAGCTGCCATGATGTACACTGGCACCACAAACCTGGCGCCCACAAAGCAATACTCAGCTTGCCCCAAGTGGGACGTAGGCCCTGCCACCATCCCAGAGTAACATTCCACCTAATTGCAGCTGATGCTACTGAGACCCCATGGTGCAAAATGCGGCCCACAGTCCAGCCCCGCCTGAAAACAGTTGCTGTGGGCGCCAGGTAATGCCATCACGCAGCATCACCCAGCTTCCTCTACCTAGTGGGAGAGTGCCTAGCCTCCTTTGCAGTTTCTGCAGTCCAGGAATATGACTTGCTTTATAGCCAGGTGGAAACATTTTACACTTTAATCAAATGTCTGTGAAGCATTTTCCCATGCCTCATCTCATTTGACCCTCATAGTAGTCCTGGAATAGATAGATAGGAGACTTGGTGGAATCCCATTTTCTTTTCATTAGCCAAAAAACAGAGATTTAGAAAGTTTAGAAATCATGGACCTTGAAAATGATTTCAGGTTTTTCTCACTGCAGAGAATATAGTCAAACACTCCTGCAGTTAAATATTTTATCCTTTTGTCAAAACCGGTATGGCTCAGTGGATAGAGCATCAGCATCAGCCTACAGACTGAAAGGTCCTGGGTTCGATTCTGGTTAAGGGCATGTACCTAGGTGGTGGGCACATCTCTGGTAGGAGGTGTGTGGGAGACAGCTGATCAGTGTTTCTCTCTCACTGATGTTTCTGGCTCTCTGTCCCACTCCCTTTCTCTCTGTAAAAAATCAATAAAATATATTAAAAAAAGGTTATCCTTTGTTCTCCCTGCGTGAACAAATGATAAATGATATTTATTGCTGTGTTGCTGACAATTACCTGAAAGAGAAGTTGGGGTGCTTCACTGAGCTGGAAAAAGTTTAGCTAAATCAGAAAGCAGTTCTGATTAAGCAAGTTTATTCTATATCTATAAAAGGCTAAGTTGACTTGCACATACGCAATACATATAAAGCTCTGGCTGGTGCCAATTGCACGCGTGTTTCCATCTGTCATTGTTGCTCATAAATTTGGCTAACATTTCTATTATAGAGAAAGGGAAAATAGGGATATTAAAATATTTCTTCTAATTAATTTCCTTTCATTGTGTACAAATTCATGCAACGGGCCACTCGTTCTATTATATCTAGTAGAGTTTTAGTGTTTTAAGTTGTAACAGGATATTTTAAATGGGTGACCTATTTATATATACAGTTTACCAATTAGCTACACTTTGGATTAGTACATTTTATTCCAAGAGCACTGCTACTGAACTCCAGAACAGATTATTGATGTGGCTCAGAAATAATCCACACGGTTGGAGGACAAACGGGTCAGTGTGCAGAGACCTGACTTTGCTCCCCCTTCCACATTCCACCCAGACTTCTGGGCTAGATTCAAGGAGGCTCCATGATTGCCATGTGTCTCCTCTCCCAGACTGCACCCTCTTAACACATCCTTTTCCATACATCAACCACAGACCCATGTGCTCTGTGCTCTCTGACACCATGTGCTTACCATGTGGAAAATATTATAATTGTTCAAATTAATTTGTATTTCTATAAAATTTGACATCTGCATCATATAAAAATTACAGAGTAACAATGAAAAGCCTGCCGTCCTCAGACATGCTCCTCCACACGTCTGATTCTAATACTAGTAAACCCACTTTAAACTCTTTTCAACTTTTAGCTTCTTCCTTCACGATGTTCATCCATTCTGGTAAATAACATGCTGAGACAGCTATTTCTTCAATTTTGAATTTGACATTATCTTTTGACTCCCTGATATATTTGTGACAAGGTACCCATCGTTTATAAACTAAGTTACACAATTCTATTATAGCTGGAGTTCCTTTCTTGTACAAACATTTACTTTGATTCGCTTAATTTATCTGAGTTTTCTAGACTGTTACCTGCTGCAACTGACCCATGAACTCTATTCCAGATCTCTAAAACCTCAACTCCTCCGGTTCCCATTCAAACTGAAGGGTCTCTATGCTTGTTCTTGTTTTACAGCTGCAATACAGATCGTTTTGTTTTGCCCCAATATCCTCGTTTCTATTCGGTTTTGACACAAGAGGCTTTCTCCTAATGCTGCTAATCTGTTCTTAGAACGAGATACTAAAGAGTGACTCTCTTCACAAGAGGGCTTGTCATCCAGTAAAAGTCACGGCAGGACCCTAAGACAGACTGATTTTTAAATTGGAGATCCCACACATCTGATGGTGAAACACTCTCTCCAATCAGTTTCTTGCCCTTAAATGCATTCCACTGGCCTGCTCTGGTGTGTCAAGCTTGGCTCACAGTGTTAGGAGAGCAGGAGTTAGGAACGTCTGGGAGTATTTCCGGTCCAGTGTCTCATTCTTATCCCCGGCTGGTCAAACTTCCACAAACTGCTCCTGGCTTCCAATCCAGTCCAACACATTGAACCATTCCAAGCCGCAGTTTCCATGTATGTCAAAAGTAGTGGGGGAGTGTTAATAAAAATAACTATTTTCATAGAATTTTTGTGAGATAAAATTAAATGCTTCTCAAATGCCGTGCTAAGTCTTCGGCACAGATTAACCTTTAAATAAATGCCTACAACTACCATTGATGATTCTTCTTTCTCACTTTTAGGACATACTTCCAATATCACATAGGACTCCCCAATGATTCCACCTGTTTTCTGAAACCCTTATTTCTATAAATTACATTACTTTGCATATGCAGGATTTTACAAAAATTCATGATGCTTAACAGTACACCTCATTGCAAATCGCCAAATAATCACAATGAAGCCAACATCTTTTTCCTTTATTATCCTTTATTACCTGGAAGTATTATACATGATGTCTAGAGCCACTTTCTATAGAATTCTACTAAATACATACTAGGTGTACTGGTTAATAATAGCGGATTTTGTAATCAAAGAAAACACAATAATTTCAAGAGAAACATCAAAAGTGCTTTATTCAAAGTAATGTCCATCGCTAGCTACACATTTCCCCATCTTTCAGGTAATTTGTGGATACCGTCCCAATAGAACTTTCCTTGTTTTGAGGAAAACCATTCAGAGACCCAATTTTCCACTTCTTCATACGCTTTGAAGTGCTGCTCAAAAGGTAGGTGTGCCATCGATCAGAACTGGTCATCTGAAGGAGCAAGGACTGGAGAATATGGTGAATGGGTTAATATTTCCCAGGCAAGATCTTTTAACGTGTCTTTAACTGGTTTTGAAGTGTGTGAAGGTGTATCATCATGAAGCAAAATTACTTTGCCGTGTCTTCTGACAAATTCTGGTCGTTTCAAGATCAAAGTATGGTTCACATAGAATATTTGTTGTCAGTAGTGATCAGTATTAATGGTCTCACCAGGTTTTAGAAGCTCATAATACACCACACCTTCCTGATCCCAATGAACACAGAGCACTGTCTTCTTTCCGAAGCGATTTGGCCTTGCAATCAATGTTGATGGTTGACCTGGATCAACCCATGATTTTGTGCATTTGGGATTCTCGGAATAAATCCACTTTTCATTGCCAGTCACAATTTGATGCAAAAAAGACTTTCTTTCATGCTGTAGAAACAGTATTTTCCTGATGACTTTTCGGTTTTCCATTTGTCTGTCGTTCAGTTGATGTGGCACCCATTTTCTTTCCTTTAAAATCTTTCCCATTGCTTGTAAACAATCAGGAATTGTTTGCTGAGCAACATTTAATCTTTCTGCAAGTTATTTTTGAGATGGACATGCATCTTCATCCAATAATGCTTGTAATTGCTGGTCTTCAAACTTTTTCGGTTGACCTGGATGTCCTTTGTCTTTCACATCGAAATCATCACTTTTAAAGAGTTTTAAGCAGCGTTCACAAGTATCTTGAGATGGAGCATGTTCATGTAACCTTTCTAAAGTATTTAGTAGCACTTTTCTCCAAAATAATGAATGAGAACTTCCTGCAAATGCTCTTTTTGGCATGAAATTCGACATTCTTAAGCATAAAAATATCTATGATATTGACACCTTCAGCAAATCACATATATATCAACATATGTGTAATTCCACCTATTGAAAAAGTCCGCATTATTAATGGGTACATCTAGTACAGTGGTCGGCAAACTGCGGCTCACGAGCCACATGCGGCTCTTTGGCACCTTGAATGTTGCTCTTCCACAAAATACCAAAGCCTAGACGAGTCTATTTTGAAGAAGTGGCGGTAGAAGTTGTTTAAGTTTAAAAAATTTGGCTCTCCAAAGAAATTTCAGCCGAAACAGGTTTGGCTCAGTGGATAGAGCATCGGCCTGGGGACTGAAAGGTCCCAGGTTCGATTCTGGTCAAGGGCATGTACGTACATTGGTTACGGGCACATCCCCAGTAGGGGGCGTGCAGGAGGCGGCTGATCGATGTCTCTCTCTCATCAATGTTTCTGGCTTTCTATCCCTTTCCCTTCCTCTCTGTGAAAAATCAATAAAAATATATTTAAAAAAAAAAGAAATTTCAATCGTTGTCCTGTGGATATTTGACGCTGTTGACTAATGAATTTGCCTGCCACTGACCTAGTACATTCAACCACTGTGTAGTAGAAAGCATACAAGCAATATAACAGACACTTGGAGGTGATAACAATAAAAAAAGGCAGAAACAGTCCTAACCCAAACTACAGTCCACATGTTTTACTCACATATGTAATTACAATGCAATGTAATATATAACTCGGAAACCCGGGGTGCTGAAAAACAGAGAAAAGCAATTCTTCCAGTGCTGAAGTTAAGAAGAGCATCCGCATGATGTGTTTGATGTGAAAGGAGGAGGAGGAAGGCAGAGAGAAGCTGGGTTTAAAAGAAATAGGTCCTACGCAGAGAAACATATTGATCACATGCCAACATGTCGAATTTCATGCCAAAAAAAGAGCATTTGCAGGAAGTTTTCATTCATTATATTTGTTCAGAGGCCCATAATGGACACAGAACACAGACTGCTCCAGAAGCTAAAAGAAGTTCCCACACATGAAGTATGCAGTCCAAGTGTGGAGACCTGAGCACGAAACTGGTGACATGTAGAAAAGACAGTGGGAGAACCTTGTAAGCCATACCCCGCATAATCCAGTTAAATGAAATAATGCTTCTGAGTGCTTAATAAAGCCCCTGCTATGAACTGAGTGCACACTGAATTAAACATTAGTCACTGTTACCTATCACTCTCCCCTTTTTGCCACAATTTGAAATGCTTATGCAAAGACAATTCACTAACCAAAAAGTATGTTCCATATCGTTTTTCTTAGCTGGAGGCCAGAAAAATAGAATGTAAAGACCTTACTATAAATGCTCTCAGCAGTCCGTTCCTTCATTTGTAAATGGGAACAATACCAGCAAGCTCTCAGGTTTATCGTAAGGACCAGAAAGAGCATGAAGAGTTCCTAGACAGGCGTCATGGCACCTACTAATGACCTCCAAAGAGCTCCCCCCAAGGCAGATGGCACACCAGGCAGAGAAAAAGACAAGTGCAGAGCTTCAGTTTCACTGTGGGTTATGCAGTGGGAATGTCTTAGAAATAACATCATCTTAGGCTGAAACTGCTTTTGTAAACAGGATAAAACACATACACCAAACATGTTAGTTCTACTAAAAAAACAGCACTAATGATGTGTTTATTTCTTCCTAATGTGGAATCTTTTTCAAAAAAGAAAAGCTGATCTTCTATAATTCATTTTTCCCCACAATTACCTTATATTAAAAGTATGTGTGTGTGTGTATTTCCCAAGTCCCACTGTCCTAAAACAGCTACTCTTATTTTACATATTTCTTTCCAAGTTATACCATTACACAACATTTTTCTACTCCATATTATACTGTTCTGATTTAAGACCCAGAACAAATGGATATTGAATTAGTGATGTCTCAACAGTATCCACTTTGCAAAAGCAAAATAAGAAGCTCTCCTGGTACATTTAAAACAAGACAATTTAATCATAATTCAACTTACACTCATCCACTGAGCAACACATTTAGGATGTTAAAAGAGGCACCCTATATCTATTTCATATCATGTAATTTTTTTTTCTGATTCCAATTTATCTTAGTGTCAACCTAACGTATTTATTTCTAGCTACTCTTTTTTTCTCCCGAATGGTCTCATTCAAGAGCAGGTTAATTCTAAGAAAACTTATTGATATTAATCACAAATGGCAATAAAATATCACAATGTATTTGACAAAGAAAGCATCAAGCTGTGTCTTCTCTTTCTTAAAAAGCAAACAAAAAACTACGTGAAATTAATTAAAAGGTGATCTTAACAAAATCAAATATTTAACACTATTATACAACTATTATTAACAGAAAATTATAAGTGAACTGATGAAGATTAAACTAAATTTCCCAGAGAATAAAAAGCTTAGTAAATATAAAAAGTTTTTTTTCTAGGATTTTCAAGTAGAAATACTTCCACATTACTAATACAAACTATAAATCCAAACAAGATAAGAATATTCTTAGGACTTCTTACAGAGGTTTTAGAAAGAATTACTTTTCGAGGAAGAAAAAAATTTCACAGATCTCAGTGTCACAAATACTACTAAATATCTAGTTAGGGTTCACATACATACTCTCAATAATTCTTCATTAGGCCTTAGGATCAATTCATCTCAATTTGATGCTAAATTTCAACTGTCATAGGACAAGTGTTCTCCACATAGAGGTAACTTATTATGGCCTCTCAAAGACATGTCTAACTCCCCTAGTCGTCATAATCTATCATGTAAAAATGCCAAGGAATGAGCAAAAACTCCACTGGAACTCCCATAAGTAAATAAGTGTCCAGAAAAACCCCCAAACTACTAAAAGAGTAAATCTTAAGTTTTAAACCTTGAAATGCAATACTAGGAGGCAAAATCCATTAAGGTCTTTAAAACAACCTTAACTATTTAATGACTAGCCACATAAAAAACATTCACTAACTCTGTCAATCAATCTTTAAAGAAAATAGTAAATCCAGGCATAAAATAAGTAAATCTCACATTGCTTTCAATACTAATTAATCAATTGATTTCAACTGATCAATTAAATTTTTTATGTAGAAACTGTCCAACTATATCATACAACTCAGAGCTGTTATATGTGAACATTTTTATCTTCAAAAAAAATTTTTTTTTAATCTCTAGTAAAAACCTACCTTTGAGGTCCTTTGAAGTTGGTCACCAACATATGTTTTACGAAACTGATCCAAGAACCACAGAATTGCAAGCTCTATTTTCTCATTAGAACACTGAGGCAATCCAGTATCCATTAATGATATAAGCTGAAAAACTCTTTTCATGAAGGAAAGAAATAAAGCTTCAATAAAAATTCTTAGAGAAATAACATTAAAACATTTACTGTCAATGTAATATAATACATAACTACTGTAAAAAGTGAAAACACACAAAAATTTACCAAGAAAATATTTTTTAAATAATCTAAAATCCTACTAAGAGATACTACAATTTCTCTTTTTTTTAATATATTTTATTGATTTTTTACAGAGAGGAAGGGTGAAAGAGAGAGAGCTAGAAACATTGATGAGAGAGAAACATCAATCAGCTGCCTCCTGCACACCTCCCATTGGGGATGTGCCCGCAACCAAGGTACATCCCCTAGACTGGAATCGAACCTTGGACCCTTTAGTGGGCAGGCCAATAATCTATCCACTAAGCCAAACCGGTTTTGGTGAGATACTACAATTTCTAATATTTTCCCCTAAGATACATATAGCTATAGACATATAAGCATACAAACCTATAGACATATGGTTTGTTTTGTTTTTTTATAAAAAATTATATTTAAATACATATGATGTATGTAAATTCTATATAATAAAAACCTAATTTGCAAATCGATGTAACAGCAGAATGACCAGTCACTATGACATGCACTGACCACTGACCACCGGGGGGAGATCCTCAATTCAGGAGCTGCCCCCTAGTGGTCAGTGAGCTCCCATAGGGGGAGAGTGGCTCAGCCAGAAGCTGGGCTCACAGCTGGCTAGCGCAGCAGTGGTGGTGGGAGTTTCTCCCACCTCCGCTGTAGGAGGGCAGTCAGGAGCTCTCTGCGAGAGCCCCAGACTGCAAGAGGGATGTCTGACTGCCAGCTTAGGCCCAATCCCCAGGCGGACATCCCCTGAGGGCTCCTGGACTGCAAGAGGACGCAGGCTGGGCTGAGGGACCTCTCCCTCTCCCCCCCCCAAAGGAGCACAAATCTCATGCACCCGGCCTCTAATATACAATAATATACATAGGTATAAATAAATATCTACATTTATTATGAATATCAAGCTGAATCATCTGGCTTCCCCAGCAATTTCTCAAAGAGGCCAGGGATCACAACTAAAAAATATGGACTAGAGTGGACTTCAACCAATTAAAATGGGACAGAGATGTCGTGAACAAACTGCTTTCCCTTAATCCCGATCCCCAACCACTACACACCGCCTTGAGGCAAAGTGGTTCTGCGTGGCCTGTGGGGGAAATGTCTGTAAAACAGTCACCATGTGTGTAATGTGCCACCTTATACAGTTCGTTCTCAGTATTCATGGTAGTTATGTTCTACAAAGTTGATGTGAAAACTGAATTACTGAATACTGAACCACTACTCCTAAAGGAAATATAGGGTTAGGTTCCTGAGGAACTATGGTCATAATATTTAAAAAAAATTTTTTTTATTGTGTTACATGTATACATAGCTTCCCATTGCCCCCACCCCTTCCCAGGCAAACCCCAACCCCCCAGTGTCTTGTGTTCATTGGTTATGCTTATCTGCATGCATACAAGTCCTTCGGTTGATCTCTTATCTACCCCACCTCTCGCTAACCTTCCCGCTGTAATTTGACAGTCTGTTTGATGCTTTACTGCCTCTGTATCCTTTTGTTCATCAGTTTATAATGTTCTTTATTATCCACAAATGAGTGATATGGTCACAATATTTTTGATCAACTGATCAACACATACATTGTTTTACATCTGTTTCTGCTAAGGACACCCTATTTAATATATATTGTTGGTTTGTTAATATTGAACTCGCAGTCATTAACCCTACAACCTGCCTGAATAAGGTGACCTAAAGACACGTCTTTTCTCGGGAAGGCATATTTCAGCCTTCCTGTGCTAAGAAACACTGGCCAGCATTGCAGCACGCTGCTGGAAGGGCCACTGTAAACAGCAAAACCAGCAACAAAATGTAAAAGCGATGACACTAAGTAAAGAGCAAAAAAGGATAATTTACAGCATGGGGGCCAAAAGAAGGCAGAGCAGCTGTTCAACCTCAGCTAGCAACTATGCATAGATAGTCCAAGAATGACTACAGCAGCACTACGAATGTTGATTAGGGTACAATTAAAATTTAGCAATGATGTAAATTTGCAAAAATGGAATCTGTGAATAATGAAGATCGATCCTGTTCTCTTCCCCTTATTCTCTCATCTCCTTTTCCTTCAGACTCTTTCTTCCCTGAAAAGGTACGCTTCTTCCCAATCCTCAAAAAGCCTTCGTCTATAAACTTCACCTAAGGCTCTGTTTCCGAGAGAATGCAGACTAAAACACAAAACAAATCTTATTTTTAAAGATACATGTTTGCTGCTTAAAGAAAAAATTAAAATTTTCTACTTAACAAATATACACCCTGTTTGGTTTACTTCCTGTAATATATTTCTCAGAAAAATAGTGCCAATGTTTATTTCCCTACTTGGTGATAAAAACTTATAAAAAATCAAACTATAGTATGTTTAATTTCCACTTTACTAAATCTATAATGTTATATTAAAATATGGTATAGAGGCAAACTGTTCATTTGGTTTAAAATTAACCAAAGCATTTTAAGAATGTCCCCCATTCATATTTTAAAGTGATTTAATATTCGCAATAATAAATGGAGAGAAACTAAAAATATTTATATTCCATTCATATTCAAATTTCATTGACAAGAGCCAACTTAAAGGCTGAAATGGGTATGGAACGAAGGGAAAATACAGCTAAAAGAATACTTACCGTAAGGCAGTTTATAATAAAAAAAAATTGGAAAAAAATTTCCAAAATAAGGGTCTGTATAAATTATGGTACAGCTTAGAGTATTTCATATCTAGGTAAAATGTTCAGAATATTATGTTTGATTTTTTTTTAAGTGTTTTGAGAGTTGTTAGTTTTTTTTAATAATATAGTATTTAATATTTGCCAAGCATTGTTTTAAGACTTACCAAATATTAACTCATGTAATCCTAATAATAGCCCCAAATGAATTAGGTATTATTAGTAGCCCTATTTTAGTTTACAAGACAATATTATAATTTCTGTTTTAAAAGTTTTAAAATACACATGTAGTGTTCATGTAGCCTTAAGCATGAATTTAAAAGACTCAAGGTCTTTACCAAAATGATAGTAGTTATCTCCAAATTAATATATGACTTCATTTAAATTTTTAAAGAGTTTGACAAAAACATGTATTACTCTTTACAAAAATGCTATTAAAATTATAATATATGGAAAACCAACTCACTCATTTCATATATACAGAGGAATTTTAGAATAGAAACATGAATTGCTCCTTATTAAGGGTATGGTCATGAGGTGAACAATCTAGCAAAAAATCAAAAACAAAGCTTGCCGAAACTGGTTTGGCTCAGTGGATAGAGCGTTAGCCTGCGGACTGAAAGGTCCCAGGTTCGATTCCGGTCAAGGGCATGTATCTTGGTTGTGGGCACATCCCCAGTAGGGGGTGTGCAGGAGGCAGCTGATCGATGTTTCTCTCTCATCGATGTTTCTAACTCTCTATCCCTTTCCTTTCCTCTCTGTACAAAATCAATAAAAAACAAAATAAACAAATAAAAAAAACAAAGCTTGTTCCCTAACTGGTGTGGCTCAGTGTATAGAGCGTTGGCCCGCGAACTCCAGGGTCCCAGGTTCAATTCCAGCCAAGGGCATGTACCTTGGTTGCAGGCACGTATCCAGGAGGGAGTGTGCAGGAGGCAGCTGATCGATGTTTCTCTCTCAGCAATGTTTCTAACTCTCTATCTCTCTCCCTTCCTCTCTGTAAAAAAAAAAAAATCAATAAAATATATTAAAAAAACAAAAAACCCACAAAGCTTGTATTGGTAACTGACTATCCATTACTTTTGACCAGATGTATGTCATCCCAATTTTGCCACCATCCCAATACATACCAGATCGCATGCTTCATCAAACCTTAGAAATAAAAAGCAACCTAAATCTTCATCACACTATTTAAACACAGGTTAAAAATATATCCGACTATACAACTTACAATTTGACATCTACAAATCACTTAACCTCTAAACCTCTTAACCAATAAAAAAGAAAATACCTTCCTCAAAAGGCCAGGTACAAAATGCTTTAGTTAAGAATACCAGTTCAGTAAATTTCTTAACTACATAGTAAATTTCTGTAAGTTACATGGCCGTTACTTACCGACAGGATAATTCTCCATCCATAGCATCATGTTCGTCTGTACTGGTATATGTTAATCTTCCTCCAACAACTGTCCCAACTAAGTATACCAGCCATGCAAGGCGTCCTAATATATAACAGGAAAGAAAAATGTTTAGGAAGTATTGTAGAAGGAAAGCTTATTTTTCAGAAAATTCCAAAATTAGTAAAGTGATCTATTCTTCCAAACAAGTGATAAACTACCGGGAAGTCGGTTCTTCACAGATTGGAGAGTTGAGCTTTAAGTTTATCAAGGCAGTAAGTAGAACAGTAATATTGACAGATTTTACAGCTAGATAAAACTGTTTGAATCTCAGCTCTATTAATTTACTGCGTGATGCTGCATAAGTTACTTATGCCTTTAAATCTCAGGGTTTTCACCTGTAAAATGGAGACCATTATATCTACCCTGAATGATTAAAATTAAACTTGGAAACAAACAAAAAGAAATGTAGTGTCTAGCTCCAGGGCTGTCAGTCAGTACTAGTGTTACCCAATCATCAGAATCTTTTCATCTGGTCAGAGTAGTACCAGTTTGATCGTTTTTAATATTACCCCTGCTCAGAATACAATAGATGGTGGTCAATATTTTCCCTTTGTATTTCCAGGCATAATATTTAAAAACCCAAGATTTTCATTGTGCAAAGGACAGTCTGACAACCAAATCAACTTCATGGGCAACAGCAGCAGAGGATTAAACAACCTTACAACAGTGGCCCAATGGAAACAGCTACAGTTTTCACACGTTACTTTGGGGCAGCCAACAGTGACAATTTAGCAATAGAGGCATTGACACTGAACTAGAGGCCCAAGGCAGGAAATGGCCTTCCTTCCGCAGGCTGCCCGCCCCGGCTGCCCGCTGGCACCGGGGACCTGGGCTTCCCTCCGCCGTTGGCAGGCACCCGGGACCCGGGTTTCCCTCGCAGCCACGGCTTCCTCCAGAAGGTCGTCCAGTCTGATTAGCATATTACGCTCTTATTATTATAGATGATTACAGAAGATGGTTTTCACTTAAGGCGTATCATCTTACACTTCTGGATTCACTGATCTGTGTGTCAGATTTTCCAAGATGTTTGAGGCCTTTATGAATAATTAACAATATAGCAATTATCTTGCTAAAAAGAAATCTTGTGATATACTTGGGGAGTGACTTTTCAAAGAGGAGCAGGCCATTTTATAATATTGGAATCAATTATGTTGCTGTATTAGGGAACCTTGTCAAATTGAACTACAGTATTGTTTTTTACAAGGTATTGAACAGTAATAAAAGAGACTGTGTATGCTTATAAGAAGAATTAGGAAGGGTAAATAAATAAAAATTAAGTAGAAAAATGACACATCCTTTCTTCCTAGGGATACTAGCAGTCATTGCTATATTACAAACTATTCAACAGTATCAAACTTCTGGAGAGACATCAGCACAGTGAGGTGATAAACTCCCTCTAAGTTAAGATGTAACTTGGCAAGTACCCACATCCCTTGATCTATCGCAAAAACAACAATGAATAAGTCAGAATTGACCAATTATGCAGCTTTGTACATTAGCAACATGAAATCCTATCTAATAAAAGAGCAATATGCAGACTGACCATCACTCCAACACACAAGATGACTGCCCCCATGTGGTCAAAAGATCCTGCCCCCATGTGGACATAAGATGGTCACCAGGGAGGCTAGTTGGGAAGGACCAGGCCTGCAAAGGAGGGCAATTGGGGATGATCAACCCTGCAGGGGAGGTCATTTAGAGATGACCAGGCCAGCAGAGGAGGGAAGTTGGGGGTGACCAGGCCTACGGGAAGGGCAGTTGGGGGGGGATCCAGGCCTCCAGGGGAGGGAAGTTAGGGTGACCAGGCCTGCAGGGGAGGGCAGTTAGGGTGACCAGGCCTGCAGGGGAGGGCAGTTAGGAGTGACCAGGCCCACAGGGTAAGGCAGTTAAGGGCAAACAGGATAGCAGAGGAGTGGTTAGGGGGTGATCAGGCTGGCAGGCAGAAGCGGTTAGGGGCAATCAGGAAGGCAGGCAGGTGAGCAGTTGGGAGCCAGCAGTCCTGGATTGTAAGAGGGATGCCCGACTGCCCGTTTAGGCCTGATCCAGGACAGTTGGACATCCGTCAAGAGGTCCCAGATTGGAGAGGGAGCAGGCTGGGCTGAAGGACCCCCCCCCCATGCACGAATTTCGTGCACCGGGCCTCTAGTAGATTAAATAAAATCAAATCACTAATTTGATCAAGTAATTCCATGTGATGAATTACTGGTGTATAATTAGTGAAAAAGTTAATAGGAAAAAGAGCCCATGTAGGAAACGGAAGGCTTTAGAAAGTTACCTTATGTAATTCAAAAATATGTATGATCAATATGAAAGTCTGTTACTAACAAACACTGTCCCCTGATGATCCTGCGTTCTCTGTGGGCCTCTCAAATGGTAGCTGCTTTCATTTTCACACCTTGTGTATCTTGGGCCTTGACCACGCAGTAGTGTTCTTGATGGCCCTTTCAGAACATTCTTCCTCTCTCCACCACAAAAGTACTCAGCTTTACATCTTACATCATCAGACTATACCACCAAATACCCTTTCTGGTTGCAATTTTCAACTCTCCCTCAAGTTATTTGTCCTTATTTCTTTACTAGAAGCCTGGTGCATTGAGGGGGTCCCCTCAGCCCAGCCTGTACCCTCTCCAATCCGGAACCTCTTGGGGAATGTCCGACTGCCGATTTAGGCCCGATCCTAAACATCCCTCTCATAATTGGGGATTGCTGGCTCCTCACTGCTTACCTGCCTGCCAGCCTGATCACCACTAACTGCCCTCTCCCACTGGCCTGGCCACCCTTTACTGCTCCCCTGCTGGCCTGGTTGCCCCCAACTGCCCCTCTTTGCTGGCCTGGTTGGCCCCAAATGCTCCCGTGGCGCCTGGTCGCCCCACACAGCCTGCTGTTCAGTAGTTTGGTCATCCTTCGCTAACTCCCTTGCTGGCCTGATCGCCCCACGTAGCCTACTGTTCAGTTGTTACTGTGAGGTCATCATGACCAATTTGCATATAACCCTTTTATTAGTATACATAGTATAGATTAGTTCCCCCTTGCTGTCACTTTTTCTAACAACATTTCTATCACAATCAGTGGTAATTTCAACATCCACAAAGATGAATCTTCCAACTCGAACGATCTTTCACTCTATTGGGCACCTCGAATCCATGAATCTTTCACTTTAAAACAACTTTATTTTAATATTGTTATTTGATAAACCACTAAATTCTTTCAAGACATAATTGAAACACAATCTGCTTACATTTCACATTCCCCTTCCTTGCTTTTTTTTTTTAAGAGAGGAAGAGAGAGGGAGGGAGGAAGAAAGAGAGAGACAGAGAGAGAGAGAGAGAGAGAGAGAGAGAGAGAGAGAGAGAAACACCAATTGGCTGCCTCCTGCATGCCCCTATTGGGGGTTTCAGGCATGTGCCCTAAACAATAATTGAACTAGCAACCCTTGAGCACAGGACAATGCCCAACCAACTAAGCCACACTGGCCAGGGCTCTCTACTTGTATTTTTTATTTCAGCACTTATCACTTTCTGACATGGTATATATTTTAACTTAGTTATCTTCCTTAGTCACTTGTCTATTCCAATTGAATGCAAGGCTACATGATAGCTGTTATTTTTTGTTTGTTTGTTTCTTGCCATCTTTAGAACCTAAAACACTACCTGGCAATGGTAAGTTATCAATAGGCACCAGTTGCTGAATTAAGAAACCATTACATAGAAAATGTAGCATAAAACAGGCAAGAAAGCCGAAACTGGTTTGGCTCAGTGGATAGAGCTTCGGCCTAGGGACTGAAAGGTCCCAGGTTCGATTCCAGTCAAGGGCATGTACATTGGTTGCAGGCACATCCCCAGTAGGGGGCGTGCAGGAGGCGGCTGATCGATGTCTTTCTCTCATCGATGTTTCTGGCTTTCTATTCCTTTCCCTTCCTCTCTGTGAAAAATCAACAAAATATATTTTTAAAAAAACAGGCAAGAAAAAGTTAACATTTTATTATCAACTTAGTAAACATTAAAATGTAGGATCATTAGTAAAAATAAATGAAATGGTAATTACACTTCTATTACTTAAGTAAAATATAAGCAACTTCTCAAAGAATACTCAGCATAAGATGTGAGATTGTCTACCTTCATTATTTGCAGATGCTATGATCTGAAAATTTGTCTACTTGGTAAAATGTACTTGTAACTCCAAAATCATTATTTGCAGTCATTTGGGGACAAGTTCAGAGCAACGAACATTGAGCTGTCCAATGTGCTTATTCCAAACCTAACAAAGCGAAACTTGGCTTTCCTGTTGCATCTGTCCTGCTGTAAACAAGTGAGCATTCTTTTCACGGTCTTCTTTGCTGCCACATTTGTTGTAGCTCTTTTTGGGGATTTTACTGTTTAAAACTGCCCTCAAGAGCAGTGCTAGTGCTGTCTAGTGGAAAAACGGCTGGTATGCGTTTTACAGAGAAAACACATGTGTTAGATAAGCTTCATCCATGCATGAGTTCTAGTAGTGCTGTTGGCTAAGTTCAATGTTAATTAGTCAACAATATATAAGTATGGTGTTTTTAAGCAGAAAAACACATAAAAGAAGATTATATGTTGATCAGTTGATGAAAATGTTATATAACCAGAGGCCTTACAGGAACCTAACCTGGTATTTTCACTAGGAGCAAATGGTTTAATATTAAGTTCACAGCAACTTTGTAGAACATAAATACTGAATTATTAAAATCAACCATATTTCACAGAATATTACAGAAGTCATTATTAATAGTTTATGCTCCAATTGTATATGGGCCAAACACATTTTTATAATGAATATGAATCTGAAACATAATTTTCAGTGAATGTAATCATTTGACTATGGGAGTTATTTTTAAAATATCTGTTGCAAATTATTCCTCAAAATAAATATGAATAATGACCTTATGTTGTGTTAATTTAAATTTTTAGTTACTGATATCCCTTAAAGCAAGCTTTACTATTATTAAAAATAATAGCAAAATTTATATAATACTATTTAGTAGGTACTGTTCTAAACACTGTATCTATTATCTACATATATTCACTGAATGTCACAAATCCGTATTAAAAAGTGCAGTGGTGTGATTCCAATATAGACAACAAATTTCCAGGAGTCCATTCTCATACTATGATGAGATATATACTACTTCCTCTCAAGATTGACAAAAGGGAATACTCAGCACAGGTGTCAATCAGCGGGACAAACCTTGGTGATCCAACAATATCTTATGATCTATCAATCTCTTATGTTTATTTAAAACATTTTAATTGCTAATCCTGAATTTTCCTCTGTCTTCCAAATTTTCACCACATCTAAGATGAGATTTCATCTGCCTTTGGGATCATTTCTAGGGCTTTTCACACTTCTTTTGATGCTCAAATCAGTCTCCTTCCCTCGCCATAAAAGCAAATATATGTGACATATAAAATGAATATTTGTTGAATAGTTGAATTAAAATAAAAAAATTTACTTTGGGAGTTTTCATTAATGTAAACATGGAAGCATTTGCCAAATAGCTTTTGATAAAACAAACCTAGTTGAAAATAGACAAAGAATTCATCATGCATGTAATTTTTATATTTCTCCATTGGAAGATCAATATATAAAAATAGAGGCTGTACAATTTAGCTACCAAGAGCAAAGTCTGGATTCAAATCCTACCTCTACTATTATGCTAGGTACTTAATCGTTCTTGGCTTTAATTTATAAATATGAGGATGATAATGATAGCTGTTTCACAGGCTTGTGACAAGCACTAAATAATACTCTGCAAGTAAAATACTCTTTTCCAAAGCTAGTTACAATTAGTCATCTATACTTTTTAAATGCTGTTTGTAAAACAAGCAAACGAAAAAACTAAAAACAAAAACTTCCAAGTAAAATACACTCAGAAAATCATTTGCTGAGTATCTAATATGTGTCATGTTCTGCTGTAGTGTTTTAACAAAGTAGGTATAGATATGGGACAGGGTGAGAAGGGAAAGAGACCCCCATGCCAAAGAAATTGAACCTAGTAAGAGAGATAGGTAGGGGTATCACTGCCTAATGACAGAAAATACACTTTTATTCTTTAATTCATCTTACTCTGTGACCTTCAAATTATAACTTTTATATCAAAGAATACTATGCAAAGATAGCATGTGGTCAATTGTGAGCATTTTTTTAAACTATGATAAATTCTGAATGGATATTTATTTAGTTAGAGAAAAATAGAATGTATAGTTCCTTGTTTTAGAAAGCAATGATTTCTATCATACAGAAAACAGAAAAGCAGACATTTCTTAAGCCTTAGTAACAACTTCTGACTGGATATATTAGGGTTAATGTTAGAAGTTAACAATGAAATAAAAAGGCATTATTAGTAAGCTATCAAATGTAATTTTCATATTTAACTGAATGAAAAGTGGTATTTCTCAAACATATTAAATCTTTCCCTAAACCTCAACAATTGTAGTCTGGCAGTGTTCAAAATAACAAATGTTAAGAAGTAACTTTGGCTACAGAATTATTTCCACAAAATATAAAGAACCATATAAATCCACTAAACTAAACTGTATGTAGATATATAAATATCCAATACATGAGTTATATATCTATAAATTTTAAAAGTATCTCATTTTATAATAAGACTAAATTTTCATTTTAATTTTCCATTAATGTTCAGGGCACTTGTTTTAGCAGCTGTTCGAGCACAGAACATTTTTTCCTTAAACAAAATAATTATTGCTGTAATAATCTGTAATTATGGTTTATAACTGCAATAATCCCAAAGAAATCAGTCATTACCATAGATCACACGTAATCGTTAACTACTGTTAATGACCTATTTCTTAGGGATTATTGTTTTCGTAAACCATGACCACATCACCACAAATATGGAAGAGCAAGACAATATAATACAAATGAGATTATAATATAATAATAAACTTATTTTGTAACATTAAAAGCCATTAAGCATCTAAATTAAGGCAGATATAACGAGAGCATATAATTTTCTTTGTTCAACATTAACTGAAGTGTTTAGTCTGCACAAAAGAAACTGAATACTACTATATACAGTAGTATAAACTAGAGCCATGTTAGGTATTTTTAATAAGTAAAACAATCATTTTTTAGTAGACCATGGAAATCTTTAAACGATGGACAAATTCCTTCCTACTGACTTTCTGACTAGAAGAAAGGAAAAATATTTATTTAAAATTTTCTATATATGAGGCATTATATTAGAGACTTTGAAATGGCATTTTATTAAAACTACATAAAGTACCTAACTATGAAAACTCCTTGAATTTATATTAATCAAAAATCAAGTCTGACTTATTTATTCAATATACAAATCTATTAAACATCAGTAAATTATTACTGTTCCATTAATTTCATCAATATATCTTAGAACAGCTAATATCTTTTTGTAAAGAAATATCCTTTTGTAGAAAATCAGGTATTTGATTTCACAACTGAATCTCTTTCCATTGTAATATAATATTTATATATATGAAAAAATATGTCTCATGTATAATAAGTGTAATAAAACAAACACCTGTGAACCAAGGCTTTACCAATATACGCACCCCTATCTTCACATCCCTCCCCTAGCTTGTCTCCTTACCTCCCACTCTGGAGGTCACCATGATCCTGCATTGGGAACTTACTATTTTCTTGACATTTTTCTTTCATTATATCACTTGAGCATATCATTATATGTTCCAAAACAATATATTTTTAGGATCCTTGTTTTGAGGCTTTATTAAATATTTCAAACTATATATAGTTTCTTAATAATTGCCCCCACCCCCACTAAATATCTTATGTCTGACATTCATCTTTAATTATACCTACAGTTCATTCATTTTATTGTTATATAGTATTGCATTATGTACTATATTATGATCTATTTAGGCTCTGAATTTGCAGTCTTGTACAACAAAGAAGAAAACATGATCAAGTAGATCAGTTAAAAACCAGTTATAAGATAATAAACTCTATTCATTATCAGCTTTTCTAGATATTGATTCCAGAGAAAAATATTTCCTGTAAATCATAAAACTGAAAATTAACCACCAAGCCACCAAAATATCCAAAAGGTTAAAAAAATTAATGCTTATGGGGGGGGGGAGGGTTTGAGGAATTGGGGAAAATATATAAAAATTTGCATAAAATTACTACAGTGATTAATGAAGCTGCTAAAAATTCTACATGCCATCTAATAGTCAGATAAAATCCACTGACCTTCCTGAATTGCCATGTCCACCGTTATCGCAGAAGCAGAATGCAGAAGCTTTTGGTAATTCTGTGCATTTTGGTCAAACAACTGTACAAGAAGAGTGCATGTCTTCTCATATTCACATCTGCTGACAGTGCATAGCTGCTCCAACTGCTGAAAGATAGTGGCAGTATCATCCAGCGGATCATCTAAATTATCCCTGCAAATATATAAGAACAAGTTTGCCGGCATTAGTATGATGTACTTTTATTTACCACAAATATATTTTATTGATGTCAAATAAAATTCCATAACGGATAAAGGAATAAAGGACAAATAGATTGGAAGAAATAAAATGTCTACATTTGAAAATAGCATGATTGCATACATTAAAAACAAAACAAAAAAGCTACTTGTACTAGCAGGTGAGTTTACCAACATTCTGACATACAGAATCAATACATAAAATTTAACTGTATGACTATATACTAGCAATGAAAAACTGGAGATTAAAATTTAAAAAACAGTATCTTCCAAAGGCACCAGAAAAAATAAACTACTACTTAAATCTAATTAAATACATGTAAAATATTAAGGCTGAATACTATAAACACTGATGAAAGATATTACAGAATTAAATAGATTAAAAAATAAACATATTGCTTAGATATCAATTCTTCCCCTAAGTTAATATACAAATTCAATGCAATCCCAATTAAAATTCCACCAGGATTTTGTTGTAGATACTGACAAGATAATTTTAAAATTTACATGGAAAAACAAAGGAAGTAAAAGAGCCAAAATGCTTTTTTTTTACTCCCTTATTTTCATAAAAATTTTAGTCACATAATATACACATACAGAAGAGCTCACTAATCACAGGTGTACAGCTTGATGAATTTTACAAAGTGAACACACCAATGTGACTGGCACTTAGAACAAAAGCCAGCACATTTCTAGTACCTCAGAGTCCCCCTTCTTGCCCAGAAGTCCCCTCTTATATACATTCCCCAAAGAAGAGCAGATTAATTTGGCCTGATTTTGCACCTTATGGATGTTGAACTGTGTACTTTTTTATGACTGCCTTCCTTTGCTTAATATCATGTTTGAGGGATTCATCCATATTATTGCAAATAATTGTGGAAGATTTATTCTCACTAGAGCCAAAATAATTTTTGAAAAGGGAAACCAAGGTGGAAGACCCCTACTACCTGATTTTAAAGCTTAGTCAAGCTTTAAAGACCACTGTATTCAAGATAGGGTATTGGCAGAAGGAGAAACAGTTCAATTAATGAAAAGAGCATCAAGAAATAGAACCACATGTTTGTGGTCAATTAATTTTTGAAAACAGTGCAAAGGCAATTCAAGGGAGAAAGAAGTCTTTTCTGCAAACAGTGTTGATATATAACTGGCCATCCATATGCTAAACAACAACAGAAACCTCAAGCCTTACCTTACATCACAAAAATTAACTCAAAATGAATCAGCTCTAAATGTTAGTTCTGAAAGTACATGACTTTTAAAAGAAATAATAAAGGATAAATTGGACTTCAAACTTTAAAACAATTTATCTTTGAAAGACTACTAAAGAAATGAAAAGGCAAGCTATGAACTGAGAGAAAATATCTGAAAAAAACACATGATAAAAAGACTTGTGACCAGAATATACAAACCCCCTTAAATCTCAACATAAGAAAATAAACACCCAGTAAAAAATGGGCAACAGATTTGACAGGCATTTTCCAAAGAATACATACATATGACAAATAAGCCCATAAAAAGATGATCAACATTATTATTTATTCAAGGAAGGCAAATTAAAACCACCATGAGGTACCACTACGTATCTTATGAATGACTACAATTTTTAAAGACTGATAACATCAAGTGCTGGTGAGGATGCAGAGCAACTGAAACTTTCATACATTGCTGGCGGGGATGCAAAATGATACAGCCACTTTGCGAGAGTTTGGCAGTTTCATACGAAATAAAACACACTTACTATGCACCCTAGGAACCTCACACCTCAGTACTTACACAAAAGAAACAAAAATTTGTGTTCATGCAAAAATCTGTAGCAGACCATTTACAGCTATTTTATTCATAACTGATAAAAATGAAAACCACCAGATGTCCATTCGGAGGTGAACGGATAAACAAATTGTGATCAGCCATAAAATGGAATACTATACTGCAATGAAAAGAAAACAGCTGCTACCCGCTCCTGGAGGAATCCTAAGTGCACTCTGCGAAGTGAAAGAAGCCACACTAAAAGGCTAGCTACTGTATAACTTCATTCACACACAGTCTGGAAAAGGCAAATACTACAGGGGGACAAAACAAATCAGCAATGGCCAAAGGCTAAGGGGGGGGGGGAAAGAAATGACTACAAAGGGACCCAAAAGAACTTTTGGGGGTGATGAAACCATTCTATGTCTTAATTGTGATGGCAGTTACACAACTGTATGCACTTGTCAGAACTCATAAAACTGTACACTAGAAAGGGTGAGTTTTGCAGTAGGTAAATTACTCCTAAACTTTTAAAAATTCCAAGAGGCAGAAGATGAAAATACAACAGAAAGATTTAGTTTTCAATACCTCACAACTATGGCAACAGATTCCAACCGAGAAGTGATAAAGGCCTTCGTGATTTCTGGTGCATAAGTGTCTAATAAGTGGGGTTCGGTTGATTTCACAAAAGGAACTGAAGCTACCATCCTTTGCCACAGAGTTAATAAATAATGAACACTGTTGGGAGCAAATTCCCAATGCTACAAAGAAATAAAGCAAATGTTATTTAAAATGACATGTCTTCCTAGAATAAGAATTACAGAGGCAAAATTACTAAACACAGATTTTAAAATTAACTTTTATTCAGATTATACAACCAATGAACACTTAACGTAGCATATTTTGTAAATGCAAAAAAGTATAAAGAAGAAACCAACAATCTCTCATTACTCTATCACCCAGGAATGATCACTATCATAATGTTTATAACTTCCATCTAATCTTATTTCCATGAATAATTTTTCACAGAGGTGATATCATGTGGAAAATATGGTTCCAAAACCTTTTCCTAAATTTAAAAATACAATTTTCCCTAGAACCAATCTGTAAAAACTTTTATATTTCTTCACATAGATTTTACTACAGCTTCTCAATTATTCTTCAATTATTAAATACCTAGATGGCCTCTAAATTTATATTATAAAATGTTTAATGAACTTTTTAACCTAAAACCTTGCAATGAACATTTTTAGAAAAGCACTCTAATAGATATTTTTTAAATCCCCACCAAATCTTAACAAAAATTTGTTTTAAAACTACCTACAGTTTAATATCAATTATAAATTTCTATTTACCTGCAGGCTAGTAATGGTAAAATTAGCAATCAATCTGATAACTTCAGGATACTCCTTCACCATAACTAACTCTCCCAGCTGATAATTTGTCTTCAAACGAGCCAAAAATCGACAAAATTCATGGTAATTACCTGGATCAGACAAACCCTAAAATATGAGACAAAAAGAAAGGCTTTTCAAAATACTTAAAAACAAACCAAGCTGAAGACTATCAACAAAATTCCAAGAGTATTTTATTAAGTCTTCCAGTTTTCTTGAGCACTTAGGTTATTTGGTGTCAATCGGTAAATAGTAATGAAAAAAAACAATTTCTGCTGGATTTAATGTTGTTATAAATTATTGATAATAAGGAATCCAAAGTAGAGGCTTTGCAGGAAACTTTGCACCATGATGGCTAATTTATAATGTTTAGGAACCCATTATATTACACAAAAAATGTATGTGTATTTGTGTACATGTGCGTGTGTGTGTGTTGTGTGTGTTGTGTCTTAAATATGTCAATAGAAGATTTGAAAAATGTTTGAGAAAGAAAATCCTATATAATAAAAGCCTACTATGTGGAGAAACCAAGACGGAGGCATAGGTAAACACCTAAACTGCTGCCTCACACAACAATATCAAAACTACAACTAAAAGACAAAACATGCACCATCCAGAACCACAGGAAAGCGGGCTGAGTGGAAATTCTACAACTAGAAGGAAAGAGGAAAGCACACTGAGAATCAGAGGAGCTGCAAAAGGCTGAGGTATGGAGATGCGTGTGCTGAGAGGACAGGCGGCTGAGTGCACGGGCAGCTGAGTGCATGGCTGGCTTCCTCAAGCGGGAGGGAGACGGAAGCTCCCGACTGCGCTGAACTCCAGTCCCGGACTAGACTCTGGGAACCCAGACCCATTCAGGGGAAATCTGTACTGTGAGGAAAAGAGAAAGCACACCGAGACTCAGGGGAGCTGCGAAAGGCAGAAGTCTGGAGGCGTGTGCGTACTGAGTGCATGGGCGCCTGAGTGCGTGGCTGGCTTTCTAAAGTGGGAGGGAGATGGAAGGAACTGCTGAACTCCAGTTCCGGGTGAGTTTCTGGGAACTCAGACTTATTTGGGAAGAGACTGTCTGGCAAACTCAAGAGCAGCTTTCTCTTTCTTAAGAGGTGCTTGCAGCGATTACTGAGGGACACTGAGATCCAGAGGCCTCACAGGGCAGGGCTGACTGCTCTGCCCTGAGACTCCGTCCCATCCAAGCTGAGCACAGAAGTTCTCCCAGCGTAGACACAGCTGATCCTCACAGCCAATCGGTCTGGAGGTCAATTCCTCCCAGCAATAGCAACAGCAATCTTGACTGAACAGGGCTATGCAAACACTCCGCAGGGGGAAGGGGAGCAGGCACTAGGAGTGTCAATATCAGGTAACTGGGGGAGGCTGGGCCACTGGGCCCTATGGGACACCTACCACACAAAGCTACTCTACCAACTTAAGGAAGCAGCGGAATTGCGGAGACAAAGAAACGGATCATGGGTGAGGGAAATGGAGGAAAGCAAACAACTGGATAGAGTTCAACAACCACAGTTATAAGGTTTTTCAAGAATTTCCTAGAAAAGGCCGATAAATTTAATGAGACCCTCAAGGACATGAAAAAGAACCAACTTGAAATTAAACATACACTGACTGAAATAAAAAATATTATACAGAGATCTAACAACAAACTAGAGCAACACAAGAATCAAGTCAAAGATTTGAAATACAAAGAAGTAAAAAACACTGAACAGGAAAAGCAAAAAAAAAAAAAAAGAATCCAAAAATTTGAAGATAGTGTAAGGAGCTCTGGGACAACTTCAAGTGTACCAACATCAGAATTATGGGGTGCCAGAAGAAGAGAGAGAGCAAGATACTGAAAACCTATTTGAAGTAATAATGACCAAAAACTTCCCCCACCTGGTGAAAGAAATAAACTTACAAGTCCAGGAAACACACAGAACCCCAAACAAGAGGAATCCAAAGAGGACCACACCAAGACACATCATAATTAAAATACCAAGAGCAAAGGACAATAAGAGAATATTAAAAGCAGCAAGAGAAAAATAGTTAATTACCTACAAGGGAGCACCCATACAATTGTCAGCTGATTTCTCAACAGAAACTATGCAGGCCAGACGGGAGTGGCAAGAAATATTCAAAGTGATGAACAGCAAGAACCTACAATCAAGAGTACTCTACCCAGCAAAGCTATCATTCAGAATTGAAAATCAGGATAAAGAGCTTCACAGAGAAGAAAAAGCTAAAGAGTTTATCACCACCAAACCAGTATTATATGAAATGCTGAAAGGTATTCTTTAAGTAGAGGAAGAAGAAGGAAAAGGTAAAGATAAAATTTATGAATAACAAATGCATGTCTATCAACAAGTGAATTTAAAAATCAAGTGAATAAAAAATCTGATGAACAGAATAAACTGGTGAATATGATAGAATCAGTGGCACAGAAAGGGAGTGGACTGACAATTCTTGGTGGAAAAGGGGTGTTGGGGGTGCAGGAAGAGACTGAACAAAAATCGTACACCTATATATGAGGACAGTGGGGAGAGGGTAAGGGCAGAGGGTGGGGTGGGAACTAGGTAGAGGGGAGCGATGGGGGGAAAAAAGAGGAACAAATGTAATAATCTGAACAATAAAGATTTATTAAATTAAAAAACAAAGCCTATTATGCTAAATGTCTGGTTGTCCAGTAGGCCATTCAACCAATCAAAGCATAATATGCTAATTATATTCTAAGGCCACTCAACCACTCACTATGACATGCACTGACCACCAGGGGGCAGACAGTTGACCAGTCAACCAGGAGCTATATTGTCCAATGACCACCAGGGGGCAGATGCTCCAATCAGTAGGTGAGCTTGTTGCTGGGGTCCGGCTGATCAGAACTGAGTGAGACAGGCCGGATATGCCCTGGAGCCTTCCCACGGTCTCTCTCAGGCTGGCCAACATCCTGCATCCCTTCCCGGCCCTGATCATGCACCAGTGGGGTCCCTCAACCTGGCCTGCGCCCTCTTGCAATCCAGGCTGAGGGACATCCTCCCCCGAGTGCACAAATTTTGTGCACTGGGCTTCTAATCTATAACAATAAAAGCATAATATGCTAATTAGACCAGAGACCCAAACTACCTTCTGGATAAAGCTGCAACAGCAAGGACAAGGCAGAGGTGATGAGTGGCAATCAGAGAGGCAGGCAGAGGCAGTTAAGGGTGACCAGGCAGGCAAGTGAGTGGTTAGGGGCGATTAGGCAGGCAGGTAGAAGTGGTTAGGGGCAATCAGGCAGGCAGGCAGAGTGGTTAGGGGCGATCAGGCAGGCAGACAAGCAGTTAGGAGTGATCAGGCAGGCAGGCGAGTGGTTAGGGGCGATTAGGCAGGCAGGTAGAAGCAGTTAGGGGCTATCAGGCAGGCAGGCAGAGTGGTTAGGGGTGACCAGGCAGGCAGGTGAGTGGTTAGGGGTGATCAGGCAGGCAGGCAGGCAGGCAGGCAGACCAGCGAGTAAGAGTCAGTGGTCCCGGATTGCGAGAGGGATGTCTGACTGCCAGTTTAGGCCTGAGAGGTCCCGGACTCTGAGAGGGTGCAGTCTGAGCTAAGGGATGAATGTTGTGCACTGCGTCTCTAGTAAGAATATAAGAATGGACTCTAGAAACCCTAGAAGAGAGCAATCCTCCCCCACCATAAAAAATAGTGCATGTGCACACACAAATAACAGAAATTTATTTTAACTCCACAAATTTTTGTTGAGTACCTACAAGCACTGTACCCTCATGCATCTTCCAGTTAGTTACTAAATGAAGAGTCATTCAAATACTTCACTGTCATGTAGGGCACAAAGTTTAACAAAAATAGCACAAGATATAGAAATAACTTCTGAAGGAGTCTAAGTTAAAAGGAAAGACAAAAAGAGGTACACCCAGTTGTCTGTGAGCACGTTGAAGATAAGGGGATGCATGTTATGATCCTGATAGTTTGAGCACTTTGCCCTGTAGCTGGCATGAAACAGAATTCAAACAGTATCTGTTTAATACTGAAGAAATTTATAAGAAATTTCATTCAAATGAGCTCAAGGAAAGAACATAAAATAGTGTCTAATTATTAAGGACAAATTGCAAACAGATATTTTGTGCTCACAGGTCTTTTAAGGCATGTTTGTAATTCCAAAATAATCGATATAATATTCAAACTTTTACAGCCATGAAACATCAACATTTAGATGTTAAACCAATTAAGAGAATGATCTGATATTAGTATATTACCCTCCACATATTGATGACAGAATTAAAATTAAAAAATTTCAAGTATATTTGTAAAATTTCATTTATTAACAAAACACATTTTAGTTATACTAAATTGAAAATGTAAAGCAAATGTACAACATATAAAAACAACCTGCGAAAACAACTGGTCTTTATAAATAATTTTCTTTATGTACAAATATTATGTCCCCTCAAAATTAATAGTAACCAAGAGATTTATACAAACTGCCTTAATTCATCATTTAACCCTTTAAAAGCTGTATTTTTGTT
This sequence comes from Lasiurus cinereus, assembly GCA_011751065.1. Lineage (NCBI taxonomy): Eukaryota > Metazoa > Chordata > Mammalia > Chiroptera > Vespertilionidae > Lasiurus > Lasiurus cinereus. The sequence continues at coordinate 1,183,941 of JAAGEH010000434.1, forward strand.
ACAAATATTTTAAACTAAAACAAAAAGTGATACAAAAAATGTTATGTATGCATGCAAAATCACTAATTAATAATGGCTTTGCAATTCTTTTTTTAAAATTCTGGTTGTTTTTGTTTTAGATATATTTTATTGAGTTTTTACAGAGAGGAAGGAAGAAGGATAGAGTTAGAAACATCAATGAGAGAGAAACATCTATTCAGCTGCCTCCTGCACACCCCCTACTGGGGATGTACCCGCAACCAAGGTACATGCCCTGGACCGGAATAGAACCTGGGATCCTTCAGTCAGCAGGCTGACACTATCCACTGAGCCACACCGGTTAGGGCTGCAATTCTTTTAAATGAATATAGCTATTAAAGCTTTGTACTTAGTGTAGAAAGTAGATTTTACACACTATAAACTTTTATTTGTCCACAAGAGGGCAAAAAGGTATCATTTCATCATTTAAAGCCACTTATTCCAATATTAACATTGAGATTTATATTGTCTTCTAGTTCAGAAGGTAGATATAACTGAATTAATCACTTCAAAACATGCCTATTTCTACTACAAAAGAACTATAAGGAAGATGAATATGATACTTCATATTTTTTTTGTAGAATCCTAATGAGTTATTATGCACCTTTCAGCAGCAAAACTGTATTTCTATATGCTAAGTATTAATTTGGTTTCTTCATAAATACCTGAGGGTTTTCAAGTATCCGTTTCACTCCCTTAATTAAATTACCAAGGTACTTGGCACGTTCAGGACTGCTGAATAAGGACCTTCTAGTAGAAGCAAACTGAACTAAACATGAAAGTGCCTAAAAAAGGAAACAAAAGAGTCATTTCAATTTTAAAAGTAACTATGGCCACATTTGTCTCTACATAAAAAATACTTTTTAATTTTTGCGATTAAAAAAGCGTAAAATTCAAAATAAAAGCTAAAAATTTAAGCTATCTACCTCCACCACAGACAACTCTTCAATCCCACACTGACATTTCTATAAGTGTTTATTCTCTTCTAATACTTTTTCATATATTATACTAGAGGCCTGGTGCACGGGATTTGTGCACTGGTGGGGGCGTGGCCTGTAAGATCGGTGCTCATCCAGGTCAGCCAGGCGGCACTCCCACTGTGGGAGCACACTGACTACCAGAGGACAGCTTCTGTATTGAGTATCTGCTCCCTAGTGGTCAGGGAGCAGACTGATCCACCAGTCGCTCTGTTGTCCTGTCACTGGGCTTTTATTATGTAAGATAATAGTGGCTCAGTGCAAGAAATTCGTACATGGGGGGTGGGTCCAGCCGGCACCCTCTCCAATCTAGAACCCCTTGGGGGATGTCCAACTGCTGGCTCCTAATTGCTCACCTGCCTGCCTGCCTGCCTGCCTACTCACCCCTAACCACTCTGCCTGCCAGCTGCTCGCCCCCAAATGCCCCCCACCGGCCTTCTCATCCCTAACTGCCCCCTTGCTGGTCTGATCACCACTAACTGCACCCTCCTGCCAGCCTGATTGCCCCTAATAGGACTCCACTGCTGGCCTGCTCGCCCCCTACTGCCTTCCCCCTGCTGCCAGCCTGCTTGGCCCCAACTGATACCCTCCTGCTGGCCTGCTCACCCACAAACTTCCCCTCTGCTGGCCTGACTGCCCCCTACTGACACCCCCCTGCTTACCCCCAACTGCTCCCATGCTAGCCTGATTGCCCCCAACTAGCCTCCTTGCTGGCCTGATCGATCCCTACTCCCCTCCTGCTGTTGGCCTGCTTGGACGCAACTGATACCCCCTGCTGGCCTGCTCACCCCTAGCTGCCCCCACCTGCTGGCCTGCTTGCCCTCAACTGGCCCCCCTTGCTGACCTGCTTACCCCCAACTTACCCCACTGCCAGCCTGATCACCCCCCAACTGCGCTCCTCTCCTGGCCTGATCGCCCTAACTGCCTCTGCCTTGGGCCTGCCACCTTGGCTTTGTCTGGGTGGTAGACATGGAGCCGGCTAGGGCGACCAAGGAAGCCAAGCCACCCGCCCGCTCTCTGGCTGGCTTACCTTCCTTTGTCAGTGGGAACCACCCACTCCGGCCAGCTCCATGGCTTGGCTGGCGCCACCATCTTTGTCATGAGTGATGATTAATTTGCATATTACTCTTTTATTAGATAGGATGCCTAGAGCAGTCCCTGGACATATACACTCAAAAGGCTTTCAGCTGCTTCTGAGGACCAGTTCTTTTGTGAAGCCATGAACCAGGTGTTCAATCAAAAAGAAAGTATGGTTTTGGGATAGAATAGATTTGGGAAATAGTGCATGTTATGCACTATGTATCCTGCAAATGGAGGAAGGTGAGGAACTCCAACAGCTTTACTGAATCTAGCATGTCCCAAATTTATGTGGTAACAGAATATTCATTAATAACTTGAGGAACAATTTGGAAATGCTGCTAGAAGTGTTAGATGCTCTATAAAAAGACCTACTGAGTATTTATGGCCTAGTTATCTTCCTAAAGTTAATACTTTACCAGGTAATTTCACTATCTGGCTTCTTAATTCCACCACTGGTACCCACTGAAGTCTGCTGGATCACTGAATGAGGCCCCAAATTGGTAACTTTTAGGTCAAACTGGCCCTTATGATTTTGCCACATAACATTTGCTTGCCCGATTTTTAAAAAAATACAATTTGTGCTGATATTTAAATATTTCCATTTCACACATAATGCCTGGGTCTCTTGGCAAAGGTGGTAATAAGGGCAAAAATCAGAGAATGGCGTTTTCGATGTTCTCCAGTTTGCCTTACTGTTGAAAAAACCAACCAACAAACACAAAACAAACAAAATTTCTTAGGCAGTTCTGATGTGTAGAAGGTCTGGGAACTACTAGCATGTTAAACATATCCAGGTTAGGCGTGCCCAAACACTTGGTTTGAATCTCAACTCCAATCGTTCATTGATTGCCCTGGAGAAGGTCCCCTACAGGGCCATTTGAGGAGAAAGTGACATAAGCATCATATATTAATAGGGCGTGCCCCATAAATCTCACTTTCTCTTAAAGCCATTATAAGCCATTTTATTTTTTAAGCACCAATAGCTTGTTTTGTCCAAAACATAATTGTACATGCAACGATGGTTTTAAACAACTAAAAACAAGACTATTGTGGTTAAAAGACAGAAGGCTGAAGCTTGGTGGCACCACCTGGACACATGAGTGTCCTCTGAAACCTTGTTTCAAAAGCACCGTTTTAAAATCCTAGCTTCAAGTGCATACACCTTCAAAAAAAAAAAAGTATTTTTGTGATTCTGTTTCTTCCTTCTAGGCGACAACACATCTAAACAAACAAAACACTGATATGCACTTTAAATCGGGAGCATCTTTTTCAGGAAAGATAATATTAGAATTCCCAACTTCACTGACAACGTTTTCTTCTATGCTTTTTTTTTTTTTTTTTGGTCCCATCTCGCCTGGTTTTTGTTTTGGATTCCACAGGATGAGGTTCACAGTCTCAAAGATCTAGTATATAATCAAAGAATTTTAAGAATTGTTGAATCACATAATAGAATTGGATTAAAAATTTAACTGAAGTAATAAGCACAAAATCACGTGAGCAAGTCTCTGTTTCTCACTCAGGGCTATCTGCTGGGGACTACCTGGCACTCGGCTCACCTGGAGACAGGCAGGGCTGAGAAAGAGCTAGAAAGAGGGTCAGAGAAGGGAAGGTGACTGATGGGGTGGCCAATCACTGGACTGAGGCCCAGAGGAATGGGGACTGAGTAGGAAGGAAGATATACACTTAGGAGGTTGAAAGGCTGTTCTGGTCTGGGCAGGAGCCAAATCAACAGTAAATGGCTCTGGGATCACCCAGGAAATGGAATGCACTGTTGACTGAACAGAATCTGACAAATAGCTTCAGCAATACAAATCCCAGAAATGGAAGACTTTCCTGTGAGAGGAAAATCCAACCACGGATACAAGTAGAATTTTTTAAAGTAAATCTTTAACACCCTTAAAGATCACAGATACTTTTTAATGAAATAAGAAATGATTTTTACTTACTAACTGAGATAGTAGTGGTGGAAGTGAATGATACAAATTGAAGAAAAGATCCAATGTTTCTGGTTCCAGAAAAACTAGAAAAAAAATTATTTCCTGATGCCATTCCTTTCAATTCTGTGATCTGAACACAGTAAGACTTTATCATACAAACCAAGAACTCTAAGACCTCTGTATGTGGCCACTCTTTCCAGTTAGGCTTATTTTCTTTTGAAAGATGAAATATAGTGGAACCTCGTTTCTCGAACATCTCCCATCTCAAACTATTTGCTTTTCAACCTGACAACCTTTCATGCTGATACCTGTATGATTAGGTGGCAAACAAGGGCATAGGGATAAATTTCGGGAGAATTTGCAAGTCTGATAATGCCTTCATTCTATCTTATACTTGGAGAAAATGGGAGAATCTGAGTCAGTTTACCACTGTTAAAAATCTCAGGATATTGTGCTGTGAATATTTTTGGGATTTTTGTGGGGGTTTTTGGCTGCTTATAATTATTGTTAAATTTTCATTTACATTTCATGTCCTTTTTGTTTTCCAAGTTTTTATTTATAGATTAAACAGTACAATAGACATGTTTTATATATCAGAAAGGTTTAAACAGGGAATCATTTGGGGGTCTGAAACAGATTAATTCAACTTACATTATTTCTAATGGGAAAAAATGATTCAGTTTTCAAACAGCCTTTGGAATGAATTAAATTCGAGAAACAAGTTTTCACTATAATACAGAGAGAAATTAATTATCTAAGGTGTTCTTTATTTCTTTGTAGCATCTACAGTTCTTACTGGGAGAATTATCTTAATATTTTCATTTGTATTAAAGTAGTATAAACATTTAAAACCTCAAATACTGCCAAAATAACTAAAATATTTTAAGATAAAGCATAGCTATACCCTACCCCACTTCATCTTTCAAGTCTTAGCTATATTTACATACATATTTCTAAATAGCATGCTACAATTTCTTTATTCCTTTTACTTTAGGCATTAAATGAATTTGTGACAGCATATAAGGCTTTAGTTGTCTAATCACTCACTCTATCACCTTCCACAATCCATCCTCTTAAAAATCTATCTACTATTACACCAATTTGGGATTAAATCAATTCTAAGTGTTTATATTTATGAATTACTATGTAAATAATGTTAACAGCTGAGCCACTATCCTTATATCACATTTCTAATACTCTCTGGATTTAATCACAGCATCTTTTCTGTGCTTATTTGTCTATCTGTCACTAATTCTTTACAAATGCTGGCAGATTTGCGAAATGTTCATGTCATTTTCCATGTGATTAATAACATCCAATAACCTATCATTTTCATTTTCCCACTGCTACCTCCCAGTGTCTCCAACATGGACTGGTTTTCCTAAATTTGTTACATAATTATCTCCATGTTATATCTGTACATTGTCATCCTGGGTTGAGGCTCCCTTTTCCCAAACCCCGAATCTACTTTTTTTAGCTTGTATATTAAGTAACTTCTTGACAACAAGTGCATCAGGGATAAGTTTCAGAATTTGCAAGTCTGCTAATGTCTTCGTTCTACCTTATACTTTACAATTTCAGTCTGGGTTGAAAATAATTTCCCTTCCAAAGTTTGAGGATATTACTTCACTGACTTCTAGCTTCCAGTGCTGCTGTGGGGAAGTTTAATAACATCCTTGATCCCAATCCTCGGTAGAGGACTTAATTTTTTTTCTTTCTGATAGGGTTTTAGGATCGTCGCTTTATCCTTATTATTCTGAAATGTCATGATTATGAAGCTTGGTGTATTTTTCCCATTCATTTTGTTGGGTATTTGATGGGACCTTTCAATCTCAAAATTTATGTCTCAGTGCTATGGACATTTTCTGATATTTCTTGTTTGCAAATTTCCTTTGGGGAAAGAGGGAAAAGGCAGTCACCTAGCTGCACAGGTGGTAGAGATTTGGGGGCGTTTGTGCAGACTTTTTACCAAGTCCATTAGCGCCCCATTCCACCTTATATTTGACTATTTCAGTCTGCCTTCAGGAATACCCTAGTGCCAGCATCTTTCTGGGATGTGGGAGAGCCAATCAGCTTGCTTTTCTTGGTATCCCTCTGTAAGAGAGTAAGGTGCAATTCTGCTTTGCTTAGATAGTTACTCTCTTCATTCTCTTTTTAACTTTGGAAAATATGTTTGCTGTTTATAATTATTGTTAAATTTTCTGTTGTCAAGTGTTGTTTCCTCTTCCGTTTTATCTGGAAGTTTCAAAACAGAACTCTTCATTCCTCCCACCTCTCCCCCCACAAAGACACACACAAACCTGTTTTCCCCCTAATTCTGGAGTGGTCTTTTCTTTTTTCCAAAATCAAAACATGGAAGTTACGCTGTGAACTGGGAAAAACAGCAGCTACTTTGGGTACAAATCCATTTGCACTTTTTGACTGCCTCGCAGAAAATACAGATAACTGTTCATAGGCAACCACCCTGCTTAATCCTGTGCCTTTTATGGTGACTGTCCCTCACACTAAGCTTTTTTCTTACTTGTTCTCCAGGTTGTTGGGATCTGCACGGTGCAAAGATCATCTGCAGATTCATCTGCTGAACTGCCAATGAAGTCGAAGTTAAGGCAGTTGAGGACCAGTTTCAAGACCTGCATTACTAGGTTTTGCTGAACTTCATCCTGAAGATTTAAAGGTTTGGCCAACACCTGAAAAAAGTTCAAAGTCAAATATAACTTTCTAAAATAGGTCAATAAACAAATTTTCACTAATTTAAATAATTCAACGCCAAATTAAAATTAGCAAAAAAAGAGTTTGCAAAGTTATGTTGTTGTACATATGAGAAAAATTAAATCATTCTAAAAAGTCTACAACAGACTATTTTCATATTTAATTTTGTAAAATAGAAATAAAAATTTTACTCTTAACTGCATCTTGTAGATCATCTTGTCAAGTTTTAATAGGTAACAAGTACTTTATATAGCATAAATGTATGGGATTCATTGAAAGGTTTCTTGGAAGAAGCTGAAATATTCTTTCAGGCATAAATTATCCCTATTTCCCAGCTGAGAAAGGTTCTCGGAACTGTATGAAGGTGGGAGAACACTCACAAGCTTCTAGAGACCAGTTCTGGCCTCCACCACCCAACAAATGTCCCTCCTGGCACAACCAAAATAGATTTACCTCCCAGAGATACATCATGAAAATATTTGTGGAGGAAATGATATAGTTTGGCATTCTGCTTCAAGAATAGCACAAAAAGAAATAAAGTTGCTAGGCTAGGGATAGAGCTGAAACAAGACTGGTTTAACCAGTTACTACCAACTGGTTTAAGGATACAAGGAAGATTTTTTTACTATTCCATCTTCTTTCCTACATTTTAAAATAACAGGACCTTTCAGTCTGGCCTCCTATGGGAGTTATCATATTACTAAATTATAGAACTGAAATAAGTACAAAATAGTGATTAGTGGAACATATGTTGGGAAATGCTATACTACCCCAATTAGAATAATAAATCCTACTATCCCTAATGACCAATATGGCACAAAGTAGCAAATGGCAAAATATTTCCCTAAGAAATTATTAAAGTCAACTATCTTGGCTCAACCATGAAAAAATATTGACAGCTGATGAATTAGGAAAACCTACTGTCATTTCATTGTTCAGCTCCACCCCATTAAAATATGGGTACGGCAACAAAGAAACTAAGTCCCAATTAGCTTCTGCAATAAATAATCTACAGGAGGAAGACAATGAAACTACTACCCAAAGACAAGTTGTTCAATGCTCTTTGGATTTTATTTTACTATAGTCCTAGTGAGTAAAGGTGGGTTTTTTGGAGCCTCTTACAGATTTGTGCAAATCTACTATATTAAGATTGCCTACAACTCTTCAAAAGGCAAAATGGGGGAGGACTCACTTGAAATTCTTTTGAAACTTAAAATTTCCTACTCTAATAATAGTATATTGTATTATGAAATAACTTACCTCTTTCAGAAGAGAGCATGCTAGCACTAAGATGTCTTTGAGAGAAGTGTCACGAAATGAGGTAGCTATTTTCCTGTGTTTTGCTGAAGGTCTAGAATAATCAACCTAAAAAGATCAAGATGAATTTATTTGACCAGACTTACCAAATAGCAAAACAAAGTTTAATAATTAAAAAAAGGGATGGAAATAATAATTAAAGAATCATAAAATATCAAGCCAAAAGATCTTTTAAAAATCTACTGAGCTAAGTGAAGTGACTTGTTTAGGGTTACTAAAAAAAGTTAGTGGGAGAGCATGGTTAGAACCCAGGTTTCTGGATTGTTTTAATCCAGTGCTCTTTCTACAAACCATACTGATCCCAAAATTAAAAACCAGAATTGGCTATACTTTCAAAGGCAATTTAAACACATCTATATCTATATACATATATAAAAGTCTAAGTGACCATTCAACCAGTAGCTATGATGTGCACTGACCACCAGGGGGAAGATGCTCAACGCAGGAGCTGCAGTGACTTGGCAGCTGTGGTTCTTGGGTGATACACCTAGAACAGAGAGGAGGAAGCCCGATTCTGGGGTGCATCACCCGAGAATTGTCCTCTCAAAATCCAGGACCCCTTGAGGGATGTCAGAGAACCGGTTTAAGCCGATTCCCGCAGGCCAGGCCAAAGGATCCCACCAGTGCATAACAGATAGATATTATGACTATCAACTCCTGAACCATGTACATTTCACATAATAAGTAACAACTTCCCTGTTCCTTAGACTCCATCTTTAAAATGAGAAATCTCTAAGATGATCTTCAAATTCTAATTTTCTGTAAATCAGCAAACTGAATCAGTTATATAAAAATTCTTCTCTATAAGTGATATTTCTATATTCTCTCTGAACATTTTATTAATGATAAATAATTATGAAGAATAAATTTACTGCCGAGACCAGTTTGGCTCAGTGGATAGAGCATCGGCTTATGGACTGAAAGGTCCCAGGTTCGATTCCGGTTGGGGGCATGTACCTTGCTTGCAGGCACATCTCCATTGTGGGGCGTGCAGGAGGTGGCTGATGGATGCCTCTCTCTCATCGATGTTTCTGACTTTCTCTCTCTCTCCCTTCCTCTATATTTAAAAAAAGAATAAATTTATTAAGACTAGTCCTTAAACCTCTAAAATATATATGGTCAAAACAATACTATTAATATTATTAATATTTCCATTTATCAATAGAAAACAAGAAATAAAGTCGTCTGAAACCTGAAAAATTATTAACACTATGGATTAGAGCATTCCTTTTGCTACTTGCTAGAATAAACCACTTTCTTTGCTTATTTTACTAGAGTATTATTCATTTAGACATTCCATTTTCTGAGATGAAAAATTGTGGACCCATTTTCTACTATATACCTATATGCCTTTACCATGTAGGCATAGGCTATTTTACTACTTCATGATTATATATTGAATACACTCCAGAAATAGAATTTGTTTCTGAAAAAAAACAGAATAAGCCTGGCCAGTATGACTCAATGGTTGAGCATCAACCCATGGTAAGTAAATGTCAGGTGGAGATAGAAACTAGCTTGAAAGGATTCTTGCTGGCCAAATTTGGGAAATTTTGAGCATCAAAATACGTCAACAACAAATTATAACCTGTTAAATAAAACAGGAAACTAAGAAACCATACCAATATAAATGAATAAATTGAAACTGATGAAAAATGAGGTATTTTCAGAGTTTTAAAGTATCTCTCCATAAAATACTTACTATTTGCTAAGGGGAAAGAGTAAATCTACAATTGGAGATGCCTGGTAGAGACAGTATTAATCAAGTGACCAAAGTGAGTATCACTAGTAAAGTAACAAATCAAATAACAGATCAAATCATTTGTTTCCAGACAGGTGACAATGAGAAGACCAGTGTCACTTCTGCTATATTCTTAACAAATATGTATAATCTGAATCTAATAATGAAGAATCATCAGACAATCCCAAACTAAAGGACAAACAACTAACTTTCACAAATTTCAAGGTCTTGAAAGTGAAGGAAAGATTGAGGAAATGTCCCAGATTGATGGAGACTAAGAAAACACGTCTAATAAATGCGATGCATGATCCTAAACCAGTTCTTTTCTGGGACAAATGGTGAAATTTAAATGGAGTATGAGGGTAACAGAAACATGTCATTTAATTTTCTAATTTTAATGGTTGTATTACAGTTATGTAGGAGAATGTCCTTGTGTGTAAGAAATATACTAAAGTATTCTGGGGCCATATCCGCAACTTATTATCAAATGGTGGTTGAGAAGAAACTTCTTTGTATTATACTCCCAAATTTTCTAAATAAAGTTTAAGATAGTTATTTAAAAAAACAACTTGGGTGTTTTCTGAATCATACTTTTATTAGAACTCTGTATTAGCTGGTCTTATCTTAGTAACAATCTACATACAGAAAACCCTAACTACCAGGGCAAGTCTGTAGTCCTACCATACTCTGATCTGAAGTAGGAAATGGAAAAGTAAATGCTGGTTTTTAAGATGAGCAAAAAGCTGATGGTGGTGTAAGCTAGATAATGGATACATTGCATTGCTGTACTATTCACTGTTATGAGATAAAATATTCAGACTAAAGTTATTTCTAAATATATATTTTTAAAAGAAAGTTACAGTCCTCGGACATACTTACAGAGTCTAATAGGGTTATCCTAAGTCCAGGTCATAACGTCCCTGTCAACATAGTAACTCTTTTTCAGGTACTATTACTATCAGTTCTGGAACTACATCAGAGATATTGACATCCATGAAGCAAAAAATCTTTACAAACTCTGGGGAGGTAAATTCCATTTTAGAAATCCCAATAAATCTAGAAATACTTTCTAGAATTCCTGATTGAATACAAGTAGAAAAGTAGTTATTTTGGAATTTTTTACACACAGAAATACTGTCTCGCCAAAGGGCGTTGGTAAGTAGTCCTGGGCAAGCTTTCTCCCTATATGCATGTTTATGTGTGTGTATAATAAATACATGCATGTACATATGTGGATATATATACACACACATACACATATATACATACAAGCACAGACCATTAAAGATGACACTTTTTATGTAAAATCATTACATCCACTTTGATTACAACATTCCACACAGAACCCAACTTCTGCTTTTATTCTGTTTAGAACCATGTTAATTCAGTACAAAGTGAGTAGGAGCAGGTGACAATGTGCTCAGCTGCTGAGCTCATAAAGGCACCACTGGGGGGAGGCGCAGCTTCTGGAAACGCCTCTTGTGTAGGGAGAAAACCCAGGCTAGCAAGTGGCAAAGTGCCCAGGCCTGTTCTCTGCCGAGTCCTGCTGTGCACCCATTGTTGCGTACCAATTCACCAAACCACTTCTCTTCTATGTGTAAGCAAGTCAATTATCCTGCAGATAATTTATTTCTTATGCTTGGTATATTACCATGTATCCAGAACACAAAAGGACAATTCTTCAATTACCACGGAGCAAGGTCCATGTCTAATTCCCTGTTCTTCGTAATCCTTTCCACTATGGCTGTTAGTTTCAGTAACAATGAAAATGTTCCAGTACTTGTGGCACCAATAGACAGAAAAAGACCTGACGATTCAGAGTTTTATACAACATAAAGATTTTATGTCAAAGAAACAGCTAGCAAACTTAATGTCACCTTTAGATGGAAAGACTTACCAGGTTCATTTCTTGAGTCAATTCTGAAAGGATTATTACTCCTATTATGCAGTGTTCCACGGTACCCTTTGGAGAAAATACCAAAGTTTAGACTAATTGGAGACATGTGATTGGTTCTTACAGTGTAAACCAGGTAATATTTACAAGTAATTAAATATTGAAACATGTTTATTTAATCATATATCTATTAAAATATGTAGAAAAATCACACATAAAGTCCACAAATAAAAAGAATTTCATTTTTGGAGGATAAATTTAGAGTTGAGTAGGATAAAAGCTCACCTATCTTAGAACTGTGATACTCTACAAAATTTTTCAGCACCTAGGACTTATAATAAGCTAAAACTCAAAATATAAGTTTGGTTTAATACTTTTCCTAAGAACATTACAAAAAACACTTTTCAGCTCTCTAAATTTGCTTGAAGGCTACTGAGATGGCTGCATTCAGTAACTAATAAACAGCTTAGAAACTAATTTAAATCCCTCAATCCAATATCAGATAAGATCACTAAGTCCCTTTTAATACTATTTAGTAGTGGATGTGTATGCATTTGTTATGTATCTATAATGGGCATCTAAAGTGCCCATTGCACTGGGGTAAATACATGACTATTAATATGGTATAAAATTTAATTTCTTATATGATGCTTTTAATTTAATAAACTTCCAATTTAATCTCAAATTTTTCAAATCAAAATTCAGATTTCATGTGCGCATTACTAACAAATTACCCTACTTCAAACTCAGACTGGAAGTATGAAATAAATGCAGCATCTAATTATAGTGTAATCATAAACACTAGCATAGATAACGCTTTTCAAGTTTTAATTGTACAGTTGGTCATTTCCTGACTATCACAGAATTCTGCTAACACTGAGCCACTAAGTGTAATTAAGTTCAAATTATCTCATAATTAAAATATAGACAAAAGAAATGAGCCCTAATTTTTCTCTTTTAATTCTTTAAGACAATCTGAACTGCTTGAACTCAGCTACAAGTTTCCTATTACTGACGCATCCATCCTCCGTGTACACCAGGCCTACGCCCCTCCACGTGTGGTTCCCTGTCCATGAATCCATTGGTGGTTTGCAAATCCATTCTAATCTGAGAATGGTTGGTACTGGTCTATGACAAGATAAAAAGTTTTGCCCTGAATATACAATAGCTAAGTCACTAGGTACCCTGTTTAATTTAACTGGCATTTAAAAAAAATGTTTTTATTGATTTCTAGAGAGATAGGGAAAGAGATGGAAACATTGATGAGAAACTTTAATCAGCTGCCTCCTATATGCTCTCCTACCAGGGGTATAAACAAGAGTTAAGTTCCTACTACATCTCATCAACATTGTAACAAAACTAGAGGCCTGTGCCCTCTCACAATCGAGACCTCTTGGGGGAATGTTGGACTGCTGATTTTGGCCTGATCCCCACAGGCCAGGCCGAGGGACCCCACCAGTGCACAAATCCATGCACTGGGCCTCTAGTATGCATATAAAATCTTTGGTTAATCTCTTCCTGATCTCTCCCTTCCCCCCTTCCCTCTGAGATTCATTGGTATGTTCCATTTCTCCATGCCTATGCATTGCGCGTCTTCTCCCTGCTGGTCAGTGCACACCATAGCTACTGGTCAAACGGTCGCTTAGGCTTTTATATATATAGATGACATTATCTGAGGACCTGCTGTATTTGTTAAGCATGGTTGTAACAATATGAATAAAAGAGTAAAAGCACAGTCTAGTATTTTATTTTCTGAGGTTTCCAGCACTGCACTATATAATGGAGTTACATTTTACATGGAGATTAAATTTTAAAGTTACTGTATAAGAAATAGAATCTCATAAAGTCCAAATTTCCCCTAATTGACAATAAACCAATACTGAACCATCTCTAAATTAATCCAAACTGCCAGTTTTTCCTCGAGAACTTTAACAGATCACTGCTTCTTCAGCAGAGCGCTAGCTAAAGTACTTTTCTTGCAAGTAGGGCTAATATCTGTATGAAAAAATACATGTCTTTAAACACCTGAATGTTACTGAGCAGAGCATGAGGATCATCCTAAGAGTTATATAGGACAGGGAATACAGACTTAGGTTTCCCAAAACTTTAATCACTTTGGTTGAAAACATTCTTGAAAAATTAATGTAGTCAATGTGGTATATAGTAAAAATTTTAAATATATTTGGGTGTACATATATATTTATATACTTTAAGTTAGCAAACTTGTTAAAATGCTAGCTCTATGCATTACTAGGTCACTGTACAACCTTAAGCAAATTACTTAACTTTTCTTTGCCTCAGTTTTCTCATTTATTTATAAGATGAAATCTACTTCACAGAGATATAATAAGCAATACCCGAAAACATTATATACATTTTTTGTATATATGCAGTACATACATACACGTTAGAAATGACAGAGCATACACTTCTGAAATTAGAAAACATTGTAATTTGCATTCTTCTTGTCTGGAAGTTCTATAATGGTAAGATCCTCATTTACTGGCAATAAAAAATAAAGGACCTAGAGGATAATAAATCATAAATTAATATGGTACTGGTAGCCACAAAACCAACCATACAGCTTTAAAGAGAGCAGTTTTTAAACCAAATAAGGATGCTCCAAATAATGTGAGAATGCCCTTTTACCTGAAGAAATGTCTTCACATCAGCAATAATTTCTCTGAAGACAAGCTGGTCTTTCTGAACTTCAAACCATCCCAGTTTAGTGATTTTAGCAATGACTTGAATAAGGGCTTGGATGACAAAGGGAGCCAGCTTGGGCTGTGATGCCACGTAGTTAAGAATGTAGTTTCCTGTAAGAAAACGTCCTGTGATCATTCGTGGACTGACTCTTCACTAACATAATGCTAATCAGGGGAAGAAAAACAGGCGGTGAAGACACGCTCTTGGACAAAAAGTTATTCCTTTGAGCTATGTACTTACTTACATCCTCAGTTCTATTATAAGACTTATTTTGAAAAAGAAAATTTGACTTTTCTATCATTCTGTTCCATATGAAGTTAAGACAAGGCTAAGAGACTACGGACTCCACAAGATTGTGTGGTTTTAAATCACAGCTCTGTTTCTTCCTAGCTGTGAGATCTTGGACACATTAGAGAGCCTATCCAATCTAATTTCCTCATTTATAAAATGAAGGTAACAACACTGCCCACCTTATAAGTTTGGTGGATAAAATGAGATAGTGCAAGCCTTTGTAAAGAGCATACAAACTAAAATGCTAATTATTATTTAGTATTAATTTAAACAAATGCTTTTTTGATTACACATTGTTTACATCACTGTTCATCGCTAGATGGATAGCAGAGAACTTGACCACTCGTCTTTAAAAAATGACAGAATCAAATAACTTGCATTCCTATTAACAGTTAACATATTTAAAAGGAAAAATATGTTTTAAATACAATTTGATAAAAAGCTTTTAAACCACTTACTGATATCTATCCTCTGTTCCACTGGCAAAGGACTGACTCGGCTAACAAGTTTTGAAAGACATGTTGCTGCAAGGAGCTGAGCATAGGATGTCTGTAAAGAATAATAAGATTTATTATCATTACACATGAAATTCGAGTAATCAAAACGCTATAGTAGGAACTTTTCCTAAGCAATAATGAGAACTTTTCACATGAAACCAACCATCAGCAAAAGCATACAATTTAAAACAACTTATCTTATCCCAGCAGGAATTCTTCACAAAAATAGAAAATACGGCTGCAACCAAAGTTAAATTTCAAAGCAAGGAAAGCCACTTAGCAAAATAGTTCATCAAGTCACCATTATTTTATTGCAGCAGCCAAAGTGACACAGGCAGAGAAAATAAACTTCAGATCACCAATCACCAGCCTTTCGGTGAGAACAATGCTCAAACAGTTGAAGACATCTGAGCAATACCAAGAGCGATTTCAAACAAGGAAAAGCATAGAAGGTTCTCTGCAGTTTTTGCTGAGTTGACAGAAGTTACTAACACTGCCCATATTGCTTATTCCAGAAATCAATGCTAAGTTTGAAGAGACTAGAGAATTAATCTCTATAAAGAGTCTGTAAAACTGTAAGACAGGATATTCCTAAAGATGTTGAGAAAATCCTAAATCTGTACAACTTAAAGTAGTCTCTGCTAAAATGTGTCACAAGTGGTAGTAAAAATATATGAAGCAGGAAAGAGCTGCTGGACAAATTTACAAAGCTTCTAAAAATGTAAGAATCTAAAAGCCTATGGTTTCTCACTGTATTATCAGTAGATACTTTGTAGTAAATATTTGAATCTATCAGTGTTGATCAGTGGTGTTAACTGTAAACTTCAATTCATTTTCATGAACTTATCTTCACTTCTGTAAAGTTCTATGAGAAATAGTAGCTGAAAACCCTGACTTTTCCACCACACGGTTCAATAGCTTAGCAGTGGTAAAGTTTCATTATAATTTTTTTTTTTAACTCAGGGCTGAGACTGAAATTTTTCTCAATGAGAACCATTCTAAGCTACTATTGTTGAATACTAAATGCCCTTGGAAACTAGCTTTTGCTGCACATTTGAGTCTCTTAATGAAGTCAACCTAAAGTTACAGAGTGCCTAAAAGGCAAACGGTACTTAGTATTTATTTATAAAACTTAAAATGCAGGAAAGTCATTTCAATAACAAGTGATGTTGTTTGAATCACAAGTGATATCAAACTGCTTTATATATTTCCACAGTCAAAAGTTAAAGCAAGTAGCAAGATCTCTATTCCTGAGTTATTTTCTGAGCTCAAACTAGTTCTAGCAGCATTTTTTCAGACTGTGATGCAAGTGAAAAAGAAATATCCATATTTTAAAATCCATTTAACTGAACAATTGAGAAGCTTCCACCTAACCTTCAATTGGAAGTGACTAATCTGCAGTGTATTCACATTCTAAAAGGCAAATATCAAGAGAAGTTTTAATAGAATTCTACAAATCCCTTGTAAGTGATGAATATGTTTAATTAAAGTCATATATTCATGGACTGATATCAACATGTGGCAGAAGCTATTTGTATAAAAAGACATTTTTAAAAATGAAATATGTAAAACCTCATTACAGATCAGTATTAACATAGGAACCCTTGTAATCAGCATTGACAATAGGAAATATTAACTTTGAACACTTATTAAGCAAAATGTTATCCCCAAAAGGATAATTCCATTCTTTTCATTAATAGACCCATATTAAAAACAAACCAACACTGTACTCTATTATTATATTTTAAAGTTCACCAATAAAACTTTGTGGAAATTGGTTTTCTCTCCTCTTACAAAACATTCTTGATTTTGCCTCTTGACCCGCAAAATCTAAAATATTTAGTACAATCTGGCACTTTCCAGAAAAAGTTTGCTGATCTCTGCTATAGACCATATAGTCTCTGACTGTATTGCCTACCATATTATTTCCGAGCTCTGTATTTATACATCTATGTCTCCCTAACTAAACTGGGAGTTACTAATGCACAAACATAAAGCAAGCAGGTGGTACAGTACCTGGTTTTACATTTAAATATTTGCTAAAAATTGCTGAATGAATGGCTAGGAAACAGGAGGTAGTCAGCATTCCTCTGAATCATTCCTTCATGTTTCAGTTAATTACAATTTGTTAGTTGTCAGTCAACTTCCTAAAAATGTAACCTTTGTCCACTGATATGATACATCAAGAGGGCCAAAAGGAATCACAAACTATTTTCAATTCATGCCTATTTCCACCTCCTGGGGTCTTCTCTAAGTTTGCTTTCAGACTTTTCCAATTCTTTCTCTGATTAATTTGCCAGTGAAATAAACTGAAGTAAAAAGACATGTGGTAATACCTATCAGTCATCACTGCTAGCCTACATGAGTTTGTTACCAATGACATGTATCTGCTGATCTTTAATGATTAATCACTGTTATCAAATACTTACTGTTCCTTGTTCTAATAGAAGTTGACACTTGCTGAGACATTCTGGGCTGTCAATAAGTTCCAGGAGAGCTTTCTCAGCCTCTATTCTTTGTGTAAGATCAGTCCCTATGTAGAGGTGAGTACATAACACTTCCAATTCTGCCAAACTCTTGAAAAGAAAAAAATATAATATTTTACTTGAGTGAAAAAGATAAGACAAAGGTATTAATCACAAGAAACAAGGGATGCAAATATCATGCTTGTGTTCGTCAATTCAGTAAGTGCTTATTGAGCTATACCACTACTTATCAGAAGGTCAAAATGGTGAACAAAACAGGTGTATCTCCTACCTCCAAGTTATCTATATATATAAAAGTCTAAGTGATCGTCCAACTGTTTAACTGACTGGTGGCTATGACGTGCACTGACCACCAGGGGGCAGATGCTCAATGCAGGAGCTGCTGAGCTGCGGTGACGTGACAGGTGCATTTCTTGGGTGACGCACCCGGAACCAGTAAGGACAAAGTCTGATTCTGGGGTGTGTCACCCGAGAACCGCCCTCTCGCAATCCGGAACCCTTCAGGGGATGTCAGAGAGCAAGTTTTGCCTGATCCCCACAGGCCAGGCCAAGGGACCCCATCGGTACACAAATCTGTGTACCAGGTCTCTAGTCTAATTATAAATTGATTGGAAGCCCAGTGCACGAAATCCGTGCAAGGCAAGCAGGAGAGGGGTCCCTTGGCCTGACCTGTACCCTCTCTAATCCAGGAGCCCTCAGGGGATGTCCTACTGCAGGAGGTGACAGGGCTGATCAGGGGGAGGCGCCACCCTCATCACTCCGCTGCCGCCACCACTGCCACCGAGGTGTTTTCATCAACATGGACTCGTCCCTTCACCATGAAAAAATGACAACTTTCTTTAGGCATTTTCAAGATGTCTCTTTCATAGGATATGACCTTTCTTTCTTTCTTCCTTTTTTTGATCCTCGCCTGATATTTTTCCATTGATTTTTAGAGAGTGTGGGAGAGAGAGGGAAAGACAAAGAGAAACAGCAGTGTGAGAGGGACACTTCGATTGGTTGCCTCCTGCATGAGACCGGACACCAAAATTGAACCTGGACCCTGTGGTCAGCAGGCTGAGACTCTATCCACTGAGCCAAACCAGCTAAGGCAGGATATGACATTTCTTAGCCCCTCCAGCAGTGGACCTTCAGGTGAGGTGGAAAAACCCTAGGTCACCTTCTTGGATACTTATTACCCAAGTTACCGAGAACACTGAGTGGTGTACGGGGAGCTGAGCCAATGAGTGGTCAGAAAAGGTGCTTCCTCTGCCACTCACGTGCAGAGGCGGGACTGCCAGCACATGTGGGTGGCAGGCCCTGTTCTCTGCAGCCTGTGCCATCCATGGCTTGCCTCATCGTGCATGCAGTCCCCTCCCATCCACCTGCACACGCAGCTTCCTCTTAAGCAGTCATGATGTTACGACATCCCAGGCAATTTGCATATTACTTCTTTATATATATATATATGGACTAGAGGCCCAGTGCACAAAATTAATGCACAGGGGGGGGGAGTGTCTCTCAGGCCAGCCTGCACCCTCTCACAGTCCTGGACCGTGTGCGGGGGATGTCCACCTACTGGTTTAGGCCTGCTCCCCAAGGGGAAAGGGCCTAAGCCAGCGTCAGATATCCCTCTCGCAGTCCGGGGCTCTTGCAGTCTAGGACCCCTCGCTCCTTACCACCCACCTGTAGGGAAGTAGGGAAAGACTCCTACCACTGCCACTGCACTCACCAGCCATGAGCCTAGCTTCTGGCTGAGCGGTGCTCCCCCTGTGGGAGTGCACTGACCGCCAGGGGGCAGCTCCTGCATTGAGCATCTGCCCCCTGGTGGCCAGTGCACATCATAGCAAACGGTCGTTCTGCCGTTTGGTCGATTTGCATGTTAGCCTTTTATTATATAGGATAGCTCTATGATGGAAAAGAGTAAAGAAAGAGGGGGACTTGCCAAAACCAAGGAGTTTGAAAAGGCCTGCCTGAAGTAATAACATTTATGCTGACCTGAAAGAGTGAACCAGGTGAAAAGAGATTAGAGAGCAGTCCAGCAAAGAAACAGCGTTTTCCAGGGCCCAGAACAGAGCTCAATCATTTCAAGGCATTGAAAGGTCAGTTTGCCTGGAAAAGAAAGGGACAGCAAGGGGGGGTGCCAAAGGAAGCTAAAGAGATGGGTGGGAGGAACTATAGGCAAGTTGCAGACACTATACTAATTTACATGCTTTCTCAAATTGTAAGCATTTTCTACAAAAAAGAAAATTGTAAGCATATGTTGATTTGGGGCTTCTGAACTATGTCCAAGCCCTAACCCCCCAGTACCTCTGAAGGTAACCTTATTTGGAAATAGGGTCTTTGCAAATCCTTAAGGAAAGGATCCGGGGATGAGATCATTCTGGATTCAGGGTGGGCCCTAAATCTAATGACTCATCAGAGAAAGGAGAGGGGCATTTTAGATGCAGAGACACAGGGAGAAGGTCATGTGGAGGAGGAGGCAGAGACTGCAGAGTTCTATCTACAGGCCAGAGAACACCAAGGACTGCCAACAGCGGAGACTAGAAGGACATGGAAAGGCAGCAGCAGATAAAAAGAGAAAGGTTTGAACCTCTCTTCCAAAAGACTGAAACAAAGGGAGGAAACCTCAACTGATTCTTTCACTGGAATTATTACAACTGGACACATGCCTGGCTTTCTAAATCTTTTCAGAGAAAAGGATACATACACAAAGATCCTTACTCTAGTGGAAAAGCATTTTCTAAACATTCAAAATAATCAAACGCACAACGTGCTGATTGCTGACTGACCAAGCAATCTTCTGAGTGGCATTTGATTTTCCAAAGAATCTCTCTAGAAAGACTTCATTTTTTCACAGTGAATTGATAAATTTGCATCTCAGTTTTATGCACAGCTGTCAGAGAATATGATTAACCTGAGGATGCCTCAGAGAAATGACTCCCTTCTTGATCTGACAAATCAAGTTAACGTTATTAAAGCTCTACAAGGCTTAATATCACCATTAGAAGCCCATTTAAATAACTAATGGGTAGAACAAGGAGAACTGAACATCACCTAACTCTCACAGAGTAACCATCGAATATAAACAGGCAGCGCCCAATTCCATAGCTTAGGCGACAATGACACAATCCTGCTACAGCCTAAATAAGGATCTTCCAAGTTATGGACCTATTTCCGGCCTCTACACTTGACATACACTTAGTCCTTAACGATGTAACTTCTTTCTATACAGCAATTCCCACACATACTTCTATCAACAGGTAAATGCTGGTAAAGGAGCCAGATAAGGATACGCATTGTATGGTTCTGTAGGAACAGAAGGCTGATCAGTGGTTTCTGGCTGGAGAGGGAGAAAAGAAGGCATTACTTTTGGGGGATGATGGGTATGTTCATTATCTTGATTTCAGTGATGGTATCACAGGTACAGACATATGTCAAAATTCACCCATCTGCACAGTTTAAGAATATGTATTTTACTATTTGTCAATTATATTTCAAAAAAGCTATATGAAGGTTTTTGTTCTAGGGAGAAAAAATAGACCCCTAATAAAAATAAATCAACCGATGAATCATGAAAATCCCACCTCAATTCAACTTAAAACTCTTTTCAATGATTTCCCTGCGTCTTTCCTGTTTTCTGGAATTAAGCTTCTGGATTCCCACTAATAGAAAATGCCTTTATCTTGAAGTTATTCATGTCCCACAAACTGTTTCTTCCTCCCTTTACTACCTTTTCCTGAAGGCTTAATTCTTGAGCCTCTTGTAACTCTTCCTTCTGCAATGAATTGGATAGTATTGTTTTAGTGCTTTCTAGTTTACAAAAGTATTTCCACCCTTTATTTTTAAAAATATATATTTTATTGATTTTTTACAGAGAGGAAGGGAGAGAGATAGAAAGTCAGAAACATCGATGAGAGAGAGACATCGATCAGCCGCCTCCTGCACGCCCCACAGTGGAGATGTGCCCACAAGCAAGGTACATGCCCCAACCGGAACGAACCTGGGACCTTTCAGACCGCAAGCCGATGCTCTATCCACTGGGCCAAACCGGTCTCGGCCACCCTTTATTTTTTAAACCAATCCTTAAAGTAGACTCCTGCAAAGTACATATTTTAACACGCCCACTTTACAGAGAAACTGAGGCCGAGAGATCAAATATTGCTCGAGATCAAATACACAGCAAATGATCAATCTGGAGTCAAATACAAAACCCCATCGACATGCTGTCTCCTCACCATCCTGCCATCCTGCTATCCTTTATTTCAGTCATCATCGTCTCTATCTGTTCACCATCTTTATATTTGTCTACAAATGTCTTCCTCTTAGGAAGCCAGAAAGATGCTGAAAACAGCCCCAGAACATCAGAAACCGAACTGAATATATTTCCCACAGATTTCTACTTCAAGTGTCCCTTTGTTTTCTTCCAGTGGCTTCAGAGATCTAGACCAGAATCTAGGTTTACAATCTTTTTTTAAAAAAATATATTTTATTGATTTTTTTTACAGAGAGGAGGGAGAGGGATAGAGAGTTGGAAACATCGATGAGAGAGAGACATCAATCAGCCACTTCCTGGACACCCACTACTGGGGATGTGCCCGCAACCAAGGTACATGCCCTTGACCAGAATCAAACCTGGGACCTTTCAGTCCGAAGAGCTACACTCTTTCCACTGAGCCAAACCGGTTTTGGCATAGATTTACAATCTCGATGTTATCTTTGGCTCCGCATTCTCCTGAGTCCCTCCTGTTTAAGAGTTTGGCCCTGCTTGCCCAAAGCAAAGTCTGGCCTTTGCCCCCGGGTTCTGGAAGATAATATGTCATACCTGAGAGGAGTGTTTTTGTTCAGAATGGGGTGGGGGTGGGGGAGAGGAGGTACACCATATATTTTAAATTGGGGGCTGGCCACACCAGAAAAGGCCAACCCACGTTTTAGGGTGGGGAATTAGGATTATACGGTATCAGTTTCCCTAGCAGGTTGAGATCAACCACATGGGCAATGAATCAATCATGACTACATAATGAAGCCCCAATAAAAACTCCAGAACTCAAAGCTCTGGTGGGCCTCCCTGATTTGCAATACTCGGGGTGCATACTGCCCCATGTGTATGCTGGGAGAGTACTAGTCTTGAGGACAACAAAACTTGGTTTTTGGAATTCTCCCAGACTCTGCCCTATGCATCTCTTCTTTCAGATTTATTCTGTATATTTTGCTGGTAATAAACTGCAACCATGAGTATGCTAGCATTCAGTGAATTCTGGGAGTCCTTTTGATAAACTATCAAACCTGAGGGTGGTTCTGGGAATTCCCCAAACACACTGTGGGTGTCGGAAGTGAGGGCAGTCTTATGAGCTGTACCCTCAAATCTCGAAGCCTGGCTAATTCCAGGTTCATCCCTAATTTGTCCTAACGTCCTACCATTTCTTTTAAAATAAAGGCTCAGACTGCACATCTCTGTCTGACGGTCATAGACAGGCGAGCAATAAAACAGTATTTTCTAAGTGTGGCCTCCAGTGCCCTGGATTCTTCATTGGGAATGAGAGTAGAAAGAAGCTTTGGAATCTGCCACTTACTTACGAAGTGACCTCAAGCAAAGTATTTAACCTTTCTAATCCTCATTTTTGAACTTTCAAAATATTATTTTGAAATATCCAACTTCCAAAATAACTGTCCAGATTAAGATAGAAAAAAAACGAGAGAAAGCATATTCCAGTGTCTGGCACACAGCAGATCCACAGTAAACTGTAAATAATCTCTAGTTACTGATAATTATAAAACACCATATTGGACTTTTATCTATAGTTTCTCCAATTCAAATCCATCCTGCCAGGATAATCATTCCTAAACCCTTGTTTCACCATATCATCATCATGTTCAACTATAATAGTTCACAACCACATCTAGAACAAATCTGATAGCCTGGCTGGGTATTAAGAAGCATGACTACAGTCCCTGGTTCTGGAACAATTCTGAGAGGGAAAAAAAACATTTTTTTTAGACCAACTAGATCCTCTAAAGGTTAGCTCTTGATTCTTCTCATCAAGGTCCCTACATTCGATGAACTGAGCCCACATTTTACTGGTTCCCAGCTCAAACTTGCCTCACTCTGCCCCCTATGGACTATCTCCTCTCCGTAATCCAGATCCCTACTTTCTTTGGGATAGAGCACCCTAACGCACAGCTTCCTACCCAGAATGCCTGGACCTTAAATGGGTTATCAGTGTGCCTGATATTGATCTCAACTGCCTTCTCTGTGGGCAATTGATGTCAATGAGCTGCGCCATTACCATTCTTTATGTCTGTCATTATGTGAAAAAGATTGTGGAGCAGTGCCCTCATGTCACCTTACACAAATCCACTTCTTTACTCAGCACCTTAACAGCATAATGGCTGACTGGCTGAGATCTGGATAGGAGAGAACATGGGATTATGAGATATGAGGTTTACCTAACCCTAGAGCCTTGGGTAAGTCACAGTTGTTGTTTTAAGGCCCTGGTGTCTTCAGGAATAAAAGACATACATGTATGCACACGTCTCAAATTAGCTGTGGGGCTCAAAATCTACACTGAACATAGAAGCTAGGCACTGGTCATCATTATTAATTCATGCTCCTTGAGTTAAGTGGACAAAAATGCAATCCTATAGACCAGGAAGGGTTCAAACAGATACGTTTTGGAGCTCATTTCTGGCTCCCCAAACTATCTGATCCTTTATTTGTCCACCTCCACCTCTGAGTTGTCCACAGCTGCTGTGAAACCAACATGGGCAGTTGTGGCATTGGCAGCTGATGTTCAAACATTCGACCTGAGTGGGAAGAAGTCTTCCGGGACTGAGGGACTCACTGTTCTGCATCATCACCTTTCCCAGTCTGAAAATGTCCCCAACTTCCACCACAGGTTTTAATTAACCTCCAGAGTTACATATGCATTATGAACATCTTTGCAATCCCTAAGTCCTCCCTGAGAGATTCTTCCTGTGAAAACTTCCCAGGGGGCATGTTTATAAAATGATAATAAATAACATTATTTTGACCCCGAGACCCTCAAAATGGCAGTGAGTCAAAAGGCAACGTGTGGGGCTCACCACGGCCTAATCCATAACCTCCTGGAGCTGCCAATTACCTGACGTGAGGGTGGCTGGTTGGAAAGAAAAGATCCTTTGGAGAAAGAAATAAGGAACGAGTCAGGGTGGACGAGGAACCCGGAAGGCTGGTCAACCTTGAAGCTCTGAAACAGCGGTTCTCAACCTGTGGGTCGCGACCCCATGGGGGTCGAACGACACTTTCACAGGGGTCGCCTAAGACCATCGGAAAACACATACTTACATTATGATTCATAATAGTAGCAAAATTACAGTTATGAAGTAGCAATAGTTTTATGGTTGGGGGTCACCACCACATGAGGAACTGTATTAAAGGGTCGCGGCCTTAGGAAGGTTGAGAACCACTGCTCTGAAAGGTCAAAGCCAGCCACCCCCTATCTAATGGAGACAGTGAACTTCCCCATCAAATAATCATGTCAATCCTTACAGATAATCTACTTGTTACTGGAATTGCCTGCTTCAGAGCAAAGGGTGTCTCCCAAACCTGAATAAAAGGCATGGCAAGGCCAAAGGAGGGGGCAGTCCTTTCCACTAGAGGAAGGCTCCCGCCTGGCCCCCCCATATCACCAAATTAATGCTTTTCTAGTCTCTTCATTTGTGTGCGGCCTCCTCCAGAACCCGAACCCTGAACCAGGAAAACCCTGAACCACGTGGGACGAGAAAGGGGTTCCCACACACAGGAACTTCCAAGAAGTCTACAAAAAGTAGGTGACACTTTATCAAGGTCACCATATCAAGAAGTTGCCTACCCTTCTCAAGTCACCCTCCCCCACGTCCACAGCCTCCTCAGCTCCCCTCCCCTTTTGTAGGAACCCTATGCTCTGGCCGGAGGGAACGTCCTGCAGTGCGCCCTGTCCTCCCACCACCCTCGGCCTCGGCTCACCCTGGCCTTTTGCCTCTACACCCTCCCCTTCCTCTTCACACGGCCAACGCTCACCATCCGCCCAAGAACTACTAGTCCTGCCGGGGTGGCTCCGTGGTGGCTCCGTGGTTGAGCATCACCTAATGAACCAGGAGGTCAGGGTTCCATTCGGGGCAGGGCACCTGCCTGGGTTGCAGGCTCCATCCGCAGTGGGGGGTGCAGGAGGCAGCCGATCCATGCTTCTCTCTCCACACTGAAGTTTCCCTCTCTTCCCCCCTCTTCCTCTCTGAGGTCAATAAAAATATATTTAAAAAAACAACAACAGCCGAGACCGGTTTGGCTCAGTGGATAGAGCGTTGGCCTGCAGACTGAAAGGTCCCAGGTTCGATTCCTGTCGGGGGCATGTACCTTGCTTGCGGGCACATCTCCAGTGTGGGGCGTGCAGGAGGCGGCTGATCGATGTCTCTCATCGATGTTTCTGACTTTCTATCTCTCTCCCTTCCTCTCTGTGAAAAATCAATAAAAAATATATTTAAAAAAACACAACACAAAACACCTACGAGACTGCAAGTTCCCTGAGAGCAGACATCACAAAGTTCTGCTATTCTGTCTGCATCTTCCTTCAGCGCGTGGCAAAGTGGGGATTCACTACCTAAGGGGACAAACGGAGACTCAGAGCAGCTCCTGCCCACGCACTGCACCTCCCGCCCACGCACAGCACCTCCCGCCCACGCACAGCAGCTCCCGCCCACGCACAGCAGCTCCCGCCCACGCACCGCACCTCCCGCCCACGCACCGCACCTCCCGCCCACGCACCGCACCTCCCGCCCACGCACCGCACCTCCCGCCCACCCACCGCACCTCCTGCCCACGCACAGCAGCTCAGCGCCACGCACAGCCCCTCCTGCCCACGCACAGCACCTCCAGTCCACGCACAGCACCTCCAGTCCACGCACAGCACCTCC
>JAAGEH010000434.1:1210678-1272903 GCA_011751065.1 Lasiurus cinereus
CACGCACGGCACCTCCCGCCCACGCACGGCACCTCCCGCCCACGCACTCGCGGGCTGGGCACCTGGGTCCCAGGCTGAATTGGACCGTGTCACTGTCCCCGGCGAGGATCTTGAAACGCAGGAGGGCGGGACGGTAAAAGGGGTGCCAGCCTTGACCCCCGAACTTTGCACGGCGCCCGAGGCGCGGGCGGCGGGGGTGGGGGGGGGAGGGAGGCTCCCTCCGTGGGTGCTGCGGGAGCACCTGGAGGAGCACCCGGAGGCGCACCCGGAGGAGCACCTGGAGGAGCACCTGGGGGAGCACCCGGAGGCACGTGCCCGCGCCGCCGCGAACACGCGAGCCGCCTCCCGAGCATCCTCCGCGGCCTCGGCCTCCCGCGCCCCCCGCCCTCCGCCCGGACGCGGCGCGGAGACACAGCGCGGCCCGCTCGGCGGGTCCCGGCCAGGAGGGGGCGCCGCTGCCCCTCGGCGGACCCGGGCCCCCTCTCCCTCCCCAGCTCGGTGCCCGCGGCGCGGGGGGCGACAACGGGCCGCGCGCCCACCTGCCGGGCCGCCGCCTTCGCCGCCGCCGCCCCCCGCGCGGAGCGAGCTCGGAGCCTGGCCTCGGCCCCCCTCCGGCTCGGGCCGCCCCCTCCGCGGGCCGGGGTTCAGGCCGGGCCCCCGGGACGCCGGTCCGCGGCCCCGCGGCCTCGGCCGCCTCCCCGGCCCTCAGAACCCAGACCCCCGCCCGCCCGCCCGCCCTCCCCGCCGCCGAGTCCCGCCCGCGCTGCCGGGGCGCCGCGCCGCTGACCTGGAAGTGCAGCGCCATCTTCCCGGGAGGCGGCGCCGGCCCGCGGCCCCGGAGCCCGAGCGGGGGGAGCGGAGGCGGGCGCCGCGGAAGCCCCAGCCGCCCGCGGGGTCCCTGCGCCGCCGCCGGCCGGTGCCTCGCTCGCTCTGCGCCTCAGCCGCGCGCCGCCGCCGCCGCGTTCCCGGCGCCGGAGGGGCGGGGCCTGGCGTGAGGGGCGGGGCGAGGGGGGGGGGGGGCGGGGCGGGGCGGGCGGGGCGGGGCGAGGAGGGCGGGGCCTGGGGAGCGGGAATCTCAACTGTCCTCTGCGCTCCCTCAACCGCTGGCACCTCCCCGCCCACCTCGGTCCTTTGGCACAGCTACCACCCCCCAACTGTCAGCCATGACCCCCGACTTTCCATCTCCTACAGATTCTTGACCTCTCACCCCTACAGCACAGCTATTGCCCGTGGCATCTGACCCCCGCCTGTCCACAGTTCTAGGGTCCCCCCCCAGTTCCCAGGACACATCAGCCATAACCTTGGACCCCTACATGCTAACTGCTGCCCTTGACCCCTGGCTGCCAGAGCACAGCTTCCTGTTTTATTTTTATTTTTTAACTTTTTTTTATTTTTATTTTTTGGTTAAAATTAAACGGACGGTGCCTTCATGGTGTTAAGTTGTAAAAGTATAGCTCACCTCTTCTTGGCTATATCTCGTTTAACATACACTTATATTTTAAACCACATTGTTCCATTGCCATGAGAGTTGATTTGAGCAGAAGTGGGTCAGATTCCCTCTTAATGATGCACTTCCATTTCTCCTTAGAAGTTTGACCGCTCTGGTTGGGATGATTGTACTTTAGGGTGAACAACTCCTGTAGGACTTCTTCTCCTTCAGGACCAGTGCGAATCTGCTCAGCTTTTTTATTAACTTGCAAACCTCTTTATTTTACGTACATTTATTTTACAGGATAGTTTTGCTGGGTATAGAATTCCATTTTGGCTCTTTACTTTTTTTTCGGCGTTTAAAAAACGTGTTTCCCTTGATTTCTGGTTGCCATTGTTTCTGTGGAGAAGTTAGCCATCAGTCTGATTGCTGCCCCTCTGAAAGTATTACGTCTTCTTTTCCTCTTTTCCCACCTCTGGATGCTTTACAATTTCATTTTGGTCTACAGCAGTTAGAGTGTGATGCAATGTGTGTGTGTGTGCGTGTGCGTGTGTGTGTGTTATCCTACTTGGGAGACAAAGGGCCTCTTGGGATTCAGAAAACCTGATTTTTTGTTTGCTTGTTTGAAAATTCTCAGCCAGAATTTCTATAAGTATTGCTTTTGTCCCCTTCTCCCTCTCTTCTTCTGGAACTCCAGTTGCATGTATGTTAGATCTTTTTGAATACAGTGGTACCTCAAGATACGAGTGCCCTAACATACGAGATTTTTGAGATACGAGCTGTTGAGCGAGCGATTTTTGCTTTGAAATACGAGCAACATTTGAGATAGGAGTCATCACATGGATCGGCCGGCTGCACACGACCCACCAGTTTACCGAGACTCGAGCATCTCATAGTTTCCCACGCCTCAAGGTTACGGAACGAATTAAACTTGTATCTCAAGGTACCACTATATTCCATATGTCTTTTACATTCTTTTGTGTTGCTTTTATTTTTTCTCATTGTGCTTTAATCTGCATGTTTTTTACTAACCTGTCACTCACTCATTAGAATCTGTTCTGTGGTGTCTGAACTCCTTATATAACCCTTCCACTGAATTCTTATTTTTATTTGTAGTATTTTTAGTTCCAGAATTTTTGTTTGACTTCTCCCCTTCCATTCTTTAAGTAGATTCCAAGGCTCTGGTAAAATATTTCATCTTTCTTCAGCTTTCTTGAACATTTTAAACATATGATTGAAAGCCCCTGTTGGATATTTCCAATATCTGAATCACTTCTAGGTCCTTCTGTTTGTTTGTTTTTTGTTTTTGTTTTTTTGTAGTTGGTTCTATTTTTTTAAGCATACCTCATAATTTCTTATTGAATGTCAGACAATGTGGAAAGAAATTATTGATGCTCTGGATGATACCAAATTTCTCCAAAGGGGAAAAAAAGTTAGGTTTTCCTATGGTAGTAGGCAGATAGAATACCAGTGAATCACTTTAATCCTATTGAAGCTTGGTTTTATCCTTTTAAATTCCGGTTTATTTCAGTTTTGCCTATATTCCTACATCATGATCCTTACTCGATCTTACAGCTAAAAGCCCAGGATGCTGACCAAGCCTCCACTCATGGGGCTTGAACTCTAACTCCCATTTCCCCAATCCTGTGCATCTGCTGAAATCTCTGTTCAGCTCTTTAGATGCTACTGTCCCCTGAGTTTCTTAAAGCCTTTTCCGGTGCATCTTAAGGATTGACTGAAGATCTTAAGGGAAGTTTTACACAGATTTAGGGCTCACATTTCTGTAACTTCTTCCTCTGTAGAATTTTGTCCCTCAAATCCCAGCTGCTTTTATTCTCCAACTACTATCTTATCAGAGGGAGATTGCCGCTGGCTAGTTAGTGCTGTTGCCCCCGTGCCAATGGGAAAATGCTCTGGGGGGCGGGGGAGGAAGGGTGAAGCTGAGGTTAATATGAATTTTGCCCTTAGTTGTTTCACACTTTCAAAGATTGAAGCCAACCAAATCCTGCCTTTATATTTGGTTCTCTACTGCCTTTAAGCAGTAGTTAAATATAACTACTAGAGGCCTGGTGCACAGATTTGTGCACCGGTGGGGTTCTGTACACCGATGGGATCCCTCGGCCCGGCCTGGAAGGATTGGCTGAAACCAGCTCTCCAACATCCACCGAAGGGTCTCGGGTTGCAAAAGGGCACCTCTAGTATGCATAGAAGATCTTTGTTTTAACTCTTTCCACCCTCTCCCATCCCGGCTTCCCTCTGAGACTCATCAATCTGTTCCAAGTTTCCACGCCTGTGGTTTCTGCTCCTGCATTGAGCATCTGCCCCCTGGTGGTCAGTGCACGTCATAGCTACCAGCTGGATGGTCGAACAGTCAGCTGGTTGCTTAGGCTTTTATACATATATATAGAGAGAGGCCTGATGCATGAAAATTTGTGTAAGAGTAGGCCTTCCTTTCCCCGGCTGCTGGCACTGGCTTCCCTCCAGAACCTGGGACCCGGGCTGCTGGCACTGGCTTTCCTCTGGCACCGAGGACCCAGGCTTCCTCCCTCTGGCCAGCTGCAGGCACCCGGGACCATGGGCGGCTTCCCCCGGGCTCTGCACCGGCTTGGTCAGAAAGAACTTCTAGAATGATGTCCAGAAGATGTCCGGTGTACCCAGTCTAATTAGCATATTACCCTTTTATTAATATATAGATTTGTCATGTAAATATGTGTATAACTTTTAATGTATTAAATTATGGTTATGTGTATTTATAATTGTTATATATAAAATATAGTAGTTAAATATATGTATATTTATATATTTGTCCTGTTTTAACATTGCTTTCATTGGAAAGTCTAATCCAACATAAATTATCATTATAATCAGATATTTATATCTCCCATTCTTTTTTTCTTTTTTTTAAATACCAATCTTCTCTCTCTCTTTTTTAAAAATATATTTTATTGATTTTTTACAGAGAGAGGAAGGGAGAAATAGAGAAAGTCAGAAACATCGATGAGAGAGAGACATCGATCATCCGCCTCCTGCACGCCCCACAGTGGAGATGTGCCCAAAAGCAAGGTACATGCCCCTGACCGGAATCGAACCTGGGACCTTTCAGTCCGTAAGCTGACGCTCTATCCACTGATCCAAACCGGTCTCGGCTACATCTTCCATTCTTGATTTTCATATCTTATCCATCGCCCATGAATCTTCCTCCCCCAGCTCAACTCCTACATTTAAAAGTACTAGTAGTGTTCAATACCCACAGTCTGCTATTTTTAATTCTTGTATCCCAGAGGTTTTTATTCCTGTATTCTAACTTCTATTTCCAGGTGCCAGCAGTGTGGATATCCAATCTCATTTGGATTCCCACATTTAACATTTCTGACTCCCACATCCCAAACACCTGTATTGATCTCTGACCTCCCTATTGCATCGGCCACATAATTTCTATTACTTAAGTTTCAGGTCATTAGGGGCTAGAAAATTACTTGAGATTTGATCATCTGACTTGTTCCCATTTGCAGAATATCCTTGGCACAAATATATTGTTGTGATAAAAAGAGCAGCTGACTATTCTGTGGACTCACCAGGTAATTCTGGAAATGAGAAGCCCCCATTATCTTTTCCCTTAAACGTGAGTGACACTATGATTTCTGTTTCTGTTTTCAATTAACTCTCCCTTTCATGATTTTCTATCAACAAAACAGGCCTGCAACTCCGTATCTTTTTTGTCAATTAATATAATTTAAGATAGAATTGTGTCACTACAGCTATTAAAATTAGCACAGAAGATGCTCCAGGATGTCAAGTAATTCATTTTTATCACAAAACTCAATTAAAGGAGGGACCTTTGGAGCCCGTAGGAATTACAAAATTATCTTCCTTTATGCCAACTCGGATTCTAAAAAAGACAGCTGGACCCTTGATCTTTGAGTCTTTTGGGATTTAATTAACATTTGTAATTCTGGTACCTTGGGAAATTCACCTCACATATCTGAATTTTGGTTTTTTATTTCTAAAATCACTGCCCTAACTGGTTTGGCTCAGGGGATAGAGCATCGGCCTGCGGACTCAAGGGTCCCAGGTTCGATTACCTTCAAGGAAGGGCATGTACCTTGGTTGTGGGCACATCCCCAATAGGGAGTGTGCAGGAAGCAGCTCATCAATGTTCCTAACTCTCTATAAAAAATTAATAAAATATTAAAAAAAATCAGAATAACAGTAAGTCTGTACTTTTAAATCTTTATAAGAAGTAACATTAAAATGAAACAGGAGAGCACAGTGGTTAGGAAAACAGATGCTGGATCGCATCTCCATCACTTACTAGCTGGTAGGCGGGTGAAGTTACTTAACCGCTCCATGCCTCCTGTCTTCCTCTGTAAAGTGCAGACTAATAGCACCTGTCTCATAGGTTGCTGTGCTGAGTTAATGCTTATGAAGGACTTAGGACCTGGCAAATAAGTGCTACATAAAGGCTAATTATTGTCATCCAATAAATTCATATCATTCTCTGAATATAATATTGAAAGCATTTTTAATGAAATGAAATTATAATTTTAAACGAAGTACATGATTTTAGACATTTTGAGTCTGGAAATTGGATAATTCCTCATTGTCCTTCCTATCCCACCAGCTACTCTCTCCTGGAGAATTCTGAGAGGCTGGGACAGCCCAGCTGCTGTGGCTCAGTGACTGAGCATCAACCTGTGAACCAGGAGGTCTGGGTTTGATTCCCGCTCAGGGCTCAGGTCAGGGCTCATTGTTGATGTCTCTCTCTCTCTCTTCTCCCTTCTTCTCTGAAATCAATAAAAATATATACCATATTTTCCAGCGTATAAGATGACTTTTCAACCCAGGAAAAAATCTTCTCAAACATCGGGGGTCGTCTTATACACCAGGTCTCATCTTATAGGGTAAGTATATCCCAAACTCTATATTTTAACAGGAAAAGTTGGGGGTCGTCTTATACGCCCAGTTGTCATATACGCCGGAAAATATGGATATATATATATTTTTTTCCCCAAAAAGAAAGGCTGTGACATTAACAGTATTTCCCTAGGTTATGTTTTCATAAATTATGGAACTGAAACTTCAAAATACCCAACTAAATTTTTCACTTTATCAATACTTACAATGTAAAACCTATGATCAATCACTTCCTTTAGTAGGCCATATAAAGAAAATGTAGGAAACATTAGTACCCATTTTCCTTAGCTTATGCTACAAAAGTAATTGTAGTAAATACACTTAGGGAGATTGCTGAACAATGAATGCAGGGAACCCAGCAAAGTGCAGGCAGGGAAGAGAAATGGGAGAAGATTGCATCAAAAAAATTCAAATTCACATTAAACTTGTCCAAAAAAACCAACAGTTGCAAAAAAATATTTACCTATGTTTATTTATTTCATGTTGGTTGATTTCAAGTACATTTTTGTTTTGTCAAGTTATTAACTTCAAACTCCATTTATTTAAATACCCACTATGAAACCAAAGTAACAAAAAGAAATTTCTTTTCACTGGTGATATGGATCTGAGTTATCTCACAACGTTGGTTATTACATATATGCTTAACACTTCAGTATTGAGCATCTATGTAATATGTAATCTATATATACTTTTAAAAATGATTTTATACTTTTAATATACTAGAAATAATAAAGGTATATTTCTATGTATTACTAATGCCATTATGTTGACAAGTAAAAATTAGGTAATATACTTCATTCTGTACATTGCCTTATGTTATTTCTCTATTAGTTCCTTCACATAATAATAAATTGTTTAAGGCATTTTCTGTGTAAACAAGATAGTAATATTATGGAGTTTTTTTCGTTGTTGTTTTTGTTTTTTCTCTTAATAGTACTATTATGTTAGTTGCATCCTTAAAGTTACTGCCATTTTATGTGAAATAGTATTAGATAAGTAAAGCAATACAATTTTTCTGATAAACATTTTTGCAATATACACTAAGTGGCCAGATGATGATGATCTCTGAACGCATAATAATCTGGCCACTCAGTGTACTTCTCTTGAGTACCTCATTTATTTGATATCAAAGATACTATAAATTGTGCATCTGATCAGTTTTCCCCTTTGCACTGGCTGACAGAAAGCTCAGGGCAGATAGGTGGTTGATCTCCAGCAAAAGTCTAGAATCCTTTTGGTACCCATTTGAGATACAAATACATTGAATGGCCAGATTATTATGCGTTCAGAGATCATAACAATCTGACCACTCAGTGTATATCAAGAACCTTGAAATGTTCGTCATCTTCACCCAGCTTCTAGAAAGTGAATCTAAGAAAATAACCTAAATTATTTTTTTTAAAAGTTTTATATGTGAAGATATTTATTGTAGCATGATTTATAATAGGGAAAAGCAGAAAAGGTTAAGTAAATTATGGCATTGCATATGGCAGAATCATATGCAGTCATTAGAATTATGGAGAGCCGAAACCAGTTTGGCTCAGTGGATAGAGCGTCGGCCTGAGGACTGAAAGGTCCCAGGTTCGATTCTGGTCAAGGGCACGTACCTTGGTTGCGGGCACATCCCCAGTGGGGGGCGTGCAGGAGGCGGCTGATCGATGTCTCTCATTGATGTTTCTGGCTTTCTATCCCTTTCCCTTCCTCTCTGTGAAAAATCAATAAAATATATTTTTAAAAAAAGAAAATTATGGAGAGCTTTGTAGAAACATGGAGAATGGTATGCTATAAGATTTCTATGCTATGTAAAAGGCAAAATGAGACAATATATCATTACAATCAAATTAAAAAAACACAGAAAAAATGAACAGGATACAAAAATGTTAACAGCGATATCTTATGAATGGTGGAATTAACAGGTGATTTTCTTTCTTCTTTATAATGTTTCTGTATTTTCAAGATTTTCTAAAATGTACATTACTCATATTCATAACCAGAGAAAAAACTTATGGTGTAATGAAAAATTATACCTAAGCAGGTTACTGTTCATGCTTATTAATGTGCTCATTAAAGAAGTACTTATTAAAAATGTGCTGTTGGGAGGTGTGTGTGTGTATGTGTGTGTTTGTGTGTGTGTGTGTCTGTGTGTCAGGGGGGTAATTAGAAAAGGTGTACTTGGCCAGATGGGCACTATTGCCATAATCTTTTTGAAATAAGGCAAAATGTGTGTGTGTGTGTGTGTGTGTGTGTGTGTGTGTGTGTGTGTGTGTGGTGTATATGTAATTTTAAAAATACTGTAGTCTTAAATTGAAATGTAGAGTATTAAATGTATAAACGCTAAGGAGATGGGGCAGCAAAAAAAGAGCTATCGCCAGTCTTAGCCCGTTTTATGCACAAACTACTTCCCAGAAACGGCTATGTCCCCACTTCAAGTGCTTTCCTTTAAAAGATTTCTATAAAATACACTTAGGCCTTATCAGTGAGAGCATTACTGGTTAATTATTTTAAGAGTAAAATTAATTTGGACTAAAATATAATACTAGGCCCCTCATATACTAATACTACTTGGAGCAGGCAAAGCTACGCCATTTCTCAGAACCTAAGCCCTTTCCTTAAGGATCAACATTTTCTTTTGCTAAGAGTTATGTTTTAAATTTACTGTAAAGATACCCAGTTGACCAGGCAAGT
Organism: Lasiurus cinereus; assembly: GCA_011751065.1. NCBI lineage: Eukaryota > Metazoa > Chordata > Mammalia > Chiroptera > Vespertilionidae > Lasiurus > Lasiurus cinereus. The sequence goes on from JAAGEH010000434.1 coordinate 1,219,707, forward strand.
CTCCTATTATAAGGAAAAATGAAAGGGCCTGAGAATAGCTCAAGGAAAACCAAGTTGTCAACTTCCTCCTTTTTCCTATCTTCTGCCTCCCACCTCTCCAGCACCAACACACATTCATGCCTTTCCCCAAAGATTAGGGTCCGTCCTACTGGGGAGATCAATCAATACTGATGCCCACATCGAGTCCTTTTCAATTGTAGTGACTTTTTAAAACAGAGTATTTCTAACATTTTCTCCGATTTTACAAGAAATCCAGGATTTTTGCAGGTAATTTAACGATAAAACATTGTATAAAATCAAAAGTAAAAGTTGCCAAAATGGCAGCCATTCAAAAACAACCTACCTTGCCTTGCTCAGTGGATAGAGCATCGGCCTGCAGACAGAAGGGTCCTGGATTTGATTCCTGTTAAGGGCACATGCCTGGATTGCGGCTTAATCCCCAATGGGGGTGTGTGCATGAGGCAGTTGATCAATGATTCTCTCTCATCAATGATGCTTCTATCTTTCTCTTACTTCCTCTCTGAAATCAATAAAAATATATTTAACTAACTAACTAAATAGATAAAAATAACCTACCTTAATATAACAGTATATGTCCTTCCATGCCAGAGTCTCTTCATCTTCATATTCACATATGGGCAAATTTGTTTCCTTCATACAAATGAGATCATGCTAAAAATGGGTGTTGTATCTTGCCTTTTCTGCTTAACAATATACTTTCGATATCTTTCAATGTCAGTATTATAGATCTATCTCATTTCTTTCTAAGAACTTCATCATTTTTCACTGTACACATTTAAACCAGGATATATTTCATAAATCCTCTACTGAGAGAAACGTAGGTTCGTGTGATATTTTTCACTATTATAAATAAAGCCGGTGGTAGCAATATTAAGTGAACCATCAGTAATCTCTATAACCAGGAGTGGCAGAAAAGACAAAATTTTGCCCTTAGGACGTATGAAAAAAATGCTCTGAAAAGAGCTTTCCCGGCTGATTTATACATAAGTTGACCATGTATTTCATTGTTCATGCAGGACACTTTTGAGAAGAAATGGGGAAGCTATTAATGTATACCCTGTGCTAGCCCTAGAGCCAGCTAGTCGGGTGCAGCAAGGTCCACGCCAACTGTGGCAGAAGAAGGATGGGGGTGCCACTTAGGGCCAAGCATGGTCAAGAGGAGTTCTGTGGCCAAAACCGGTTTGGCTCACTGGATAGAGCGTCGGCCTGGGGACTGAAAGGTCCCAGGTTCCATTCTGGTCAAGGGCATGTATCTTGGTTGTGGGCACATCCCCAGTAGGGGGCATGCAGGAGGCGGCTGATTGATGTCTCTCTCTCATCAATGTTTCTAACCTTCTATCCCTCTCCCTTGCTCTCTGTAAAAAAAAATCAATAAAATATATTTTTAAAAAAAGAGGAGTTCTGTGTAGGAGGGCTGGGTGGCAAGGGTATCAGAGGCTGAATGGGGTGAGGAGAGCACCCATGCATGAGAGCGGTCCCTGGGGTGTCAGAGACTAAGCAAGAGATGAGGACATTCATGCAGTTTGGGTCTATGGTGGGATTTCAGAGCCCAGTTGGCATAAAGAAGGTGTCCACACATGGAGGATGGGAAGGGGGGCACAGTGGCTGATTTTGGAACTTAACAGACCTGGGTAAAGCATCCTTGCGGGGTGGGAGGAGGGTTAGCGAAGTGTGAGGACTCAGGGTCTGCACAGGGAGAGGGGTGTGTTCACAAGGCCTTGCCTGCACTAGTCAGGTTAGCATGTGGCCCCTTTTTGTCCACGTCTAGGATCTCATTTTCGCCAGGTGGATGGGAGAATGGAAAACATTTTTGAAGTTATGTACGAACCTTTGTGCAATTCTTATTAACAATACCAGCTGATAAGGTAGTTTGTTTTGTTTTCTTAATCTTACAGGTGACTTCAAAGAAGTTATGCACTTGTTTAAGGCTTGTCACATTGTTACATAGCAGAGCCCAGATTTAAATGTTTGTCTTTCTACAAAGGAAATATTTCACCGTTCACACAGGACATTAATGGAGCTAAATCTAAATAGTTCCTTTATTCAGAAATGAACTACAACAACAAAGAATATGGTAAATTCTATTTTGGCGTTATTTTAATGTTTTAAAAATCACATTAAATATCCATAACTTTTATGAGTTTCCTCATGGGATATTTTCAAGTATTTAGAGGATAAAATTCAAAATATATGCATATGAGGGAGAGAAAAAAATGGTGGTGGAATAGACGGATGTGTCCAAAGCCTTGTCCTAGAGCAGACAGAGGGAACACCTCAGGGTCCCTTGGGGAGTGTTTGTTGGCAAGGTGAGGGACAGCTATACTCCAGAAGAAGGTGGGGGACTGCTGGATGGAGCTCTCCTGACTTGGCAGCCCCTACTGCTGCTGGGTTCCCTCCCTAGGACACAGCTTGGACGCAAAGACTGCGCCATCTTGAAGGGAAAGATGGATGTAATTGGAAGCCTGAAAATCTACAACTATGGCATCCACCAAACAATTGCAAACCCCAAAATACCGGTCCCCAATTGGTGCAGGCACGCGGATTCAGAAGAGCTCTACACTTCACCACAAAAAGGTCAGATTTCACCTGGAATGAGGAGAGAGAGAACTACATAACCTGACACCTGGAGAAGAGAGACGATGGGGAGACAAAGAAACAGCCTGCATATGAAAGAAAAGCAGGCATCACCAGAAAAGGAAGTAAGTGAAATGGAGGCAAGCAACCTGGCAGAGAAGGAATACAGAGAAAGGGTCATAAGGTGGCTGAAAAGAATGGAAGACAAATTCAACAATATGAGTAAGAACCAAGAGGAAATGAAGAAGAACCAAGAAGAAATGGAAAAGGACACTGCTGCTGTAAAGAACTCAGTTGAAAGCATCAAGAGTAGACTAGAAGAAGCAGAGGACTGCATCAGTGAGCTAGAAGACAAGGTAGGAAAAAATGCCCAAGTAGCACAGCTTCTAGAAAAAAAATTAAAAAGCAGGAAGAAATCCTAAGGGAACTTTGGGACATGAAACAAAACAAAATCTGCATAGAGGGGTTCCAGAAGGAGAGGAAACTGAGCAAGGAATAGAAAACCTGTTTGAGGAAATAATGACAGAAAACTTCCCTGACCTAGGGAAGAAAAAAACCACACAAATCCAAGAAACTCACAGGGTCTCAAGAAAAATGAACCCCAAAAGATCAACACCAAGGCACATTATAATTAAATTGGCAAATACCAATGACAAAGTAAGGATCTTAAAAGCGGCTAGAGAGAAACAGAAAGTTACCTACAAAGGAACCCCCATCAGATTAGCGACTAATTTCTCAACAGAAACTCATCAGACCAGAAGGAAATGGAATGAAATATACAAAGTCATGCAAAGAAAGGGTCTGAATTCAAGAATACTGTACCTAGCAAGGCTATCAATCAAAATGGAAGGTAAAATCAGGAGCTCCACAGACAAAAAAGGACTAAGGCAATTTATTACCACCAAACCAGCAATGCAAGAAATGCTAAAGAGTCTGCTGTAAAAAAAAAAAATAGAAAGCAAAGAAGGAACACAGGGGTAAAGAATAAAAATGGCAACAAATAAGTACCTATCAATAATATAAATGAATTAAATATAAATGGATTAAATGCCCCAATCAAAAGACATAGGGTAATAGAATGGCTAAGAAAACATGACCCATATATCTGCTGTCTACAAGAAACCCACCTTAAAAAAAAAAAGACACACATACACTGAAGGTGAAGGGTTGGAAAAGGTTTTTCAGGTGAATGGAAATGAAAAAAAAAAGCTGGGTAGTAATACTTATATCTGACAAATTAGATCTCAAAGTGAAGGACATAGCAAGAGATAAGGAAGGCCATTTTAAAATTTTGAAAGGAACAATTCAACAAGAAGAAATAACTCTGGTAAACATATACGCACCCAAAAAAGGAGCACCCAAATACATTAAAAAAGCCTCCTGGAAGATATCAAGGGAGAGATTGACAGCAATACAATCATAGTAGGAGACTTTAACACCTCATTATCACCATTGGACAAATCCTCTAAACAAAAAATTAGCAAAAAAACATTAATCCTAAATGACTCACTAGATCAGATGGAATTAATTGATGTCTTTAGACCATTTCACTCCAAGGCCACAAAATATACATTCTTCTCAAGTGCACATGGATTATTTTCAAAGAAGACTATACGTTGGGTCATAGGAAAAGTCTTTTCAAATTCAAGAAGATAGAAATCATATCAAGCATCTTCTCAGATCAAAGTGGCATAAAACTGGAAATAAACTACAATAATAACAATCCAAAGAAATCAAACACATGGAGACTAAACAGCATCCTATTAAACAATGACTGGGTTAGCAGAGAAATCAAGGAAGAAATAAAAAACATCATGACAAGAAATGACAATGAAAACACAACAATCCAAAATCTATGGGACATAGTGAAAGCAGTTTTGAGAGGAAACTTCTTGCTCTACAAGCCTACTGCAAAAAACAAGAAACAATGGTAATAAGTTACCTAACCCTATAACTCAAAGAGTTAGAAAGAGAGCAACAAGAAAAGCCCAGTGTAAGCAGAAGGAAGGAAATAGTAAAGATCAGAGCAGAGATAAACAACATTGAGACCAAAGAAACAATACAAAAGATCATCAAGAACACCAACAGCTGGTTCTTTGAAAGGATAAACAAGATTGATGAACCTCTAGTCATGCTCACCAAGAAGCAAAGAGAGAGGATCCAAATAAACAAAATCAGAAATGAAAGAGGTGAAATAACAACAGATTCCACTGAAATAAAAAGGATTGTTAAAAAAAAATACTATGAACAACTCTATTCCAACAAACTGGACAACCTGGAGGAAATGGACATATTCCTAGAAAAATATAACCTTCCAAAACTCAATCAGGGAGAATCTAAACATCTCAATAGGCCAATAACTATGGACGAAATTGAAGCAGTCATCAAAAAGCTTCCAGCAAACAAAAACCAGATGGTTTCACAGGGGAGTTTTACCAAACGTTCAAGGAAGAATTAAAACCTACCCTCCTCAGACTATTCCAAAAAATTGAAGAAGAAGGAACACTTCCAAGCTCCTTCTATGAAGTCAGCATCACCCTAATACCAAAACCAGATAAAGACAACACAATGAAACTGAATTACAGGCCAATATCCCTCATGAACATAGATGTCAAAATTCTCAACAAAATTCTAACAAATGAGATCCAGCAGTACATCAGAAAGATCATACACCATGACCAAGTAGGATTTATCCCAGGAATGCAGGGATGGTACAATATCCACAAATTAATAAGTGTGATACATCACATAAACAAATTGAGATATAAAAATCACATAGGCATATCAATCGATGCAGAAAAAACATGACAAAATCCAACACCCTTTCTTGATTAAAGACTCTCAACAAGGTTGGAATAGAAGGATCATACCTCAACATCATAAAGGCCATATATGATAAACCCACAGCTAACATCATACTCAATGGGCAAAAACTAAAACCATTTCCCCTAAGAACAGGAACAAGACAAGGATGCCCACTTTCACCACTCCTGTTCAACATAGTACTGGAAGTATTAGCCATTGCAATTAGACAAGAAGAAGAAATAAAAGGCATCCAAATTGGAAAAGGAGAAGTAAAGCTATCCTTATTTGCAGATGACATAATATTGTATATAAAAAACCCGAAATACTCCATCAAAAAAACGAATGGACTTAATAAATGAATTTGGCAATGTAGCAGGATGCAAAATTAACACCAAGAAATCTATGGCATTTCTATACATCAATAATGAACTTACAGAAAGAGAGACTAAAAAAGCAATCCCATTTACCATCGCACCAAAAAAAATTAAGATGCCCAGGAATAAACTTAACTAAGGAGGTAAAAGACTATATGCATAAAACTACAGGACACTGAAAAAGAGATAGAGGAAGACGTAAACAGATGGAAGAGCATACCATGTACATGGATTGGGAGAATCAACATCATTAAAATGTCCATACTACCCAAAGCAATCTATAGATTCAATGCACTCCCCATTAAAATATTAACAACTTATTTCACAGATCTAGAAAGAACTCTTCAAAAATTCACCTGAAATAAAAAAGATCCTGAATAGTCACAGCAATCCTGATAAAGAAGAATAAAGTAGGTGGTGTCTCAATACCAGATTTCAAGCTGTATTACAAAGCCACTGTTCTCAAGAATAGACATATAGACCAATGGAATAGAATAGAGAATCCAGATATCGATCCAAACCACTATGCCCAATTAATATTTGACAAAGGAGGCATGAACATACAATGAAGTCAAGACAGTCTCTTCAATAAATGGTGTTGGGAAAATTAGACATTTACATGCAAAAAAACAATGAAACTAGAACACCAACTTACACCATACACAAAAATAAACTCAAAATGGATACAGGACTTAACATAAGACGGGAATCCATAAAAATACTAGAGGAATCTATAGGCAGCACAATCTCAGACATATGCCGAAAGAACTTCTTCACTGATACTGCTCCTAAGGCAATGGAAGCTAAAGAGAAAATAAACAAATGGGACTACATCCAAAACAAAAATATTTTTCACAGCAAAAGAAAACATTAACAAAACAACAAGAAAGCCCATTGTATGGGAGAACATATTTGCAAATGTTATCGCTGAGAAAGGTTTAATTTCCAACATCTACAGCCAACTTATACAACTTAATAAAAGGAAGATAAATGATCCAATAAAAAAAATGGGCAATGGATCTAAATAGAATCTTTTCGAAAGAAGACAGGAGGAAGACCAAGAGACACATGAAAACATGCTCAAAGTCACTAATTATCCGAGAGATGCAAATCAAAAGGACAATGTGATACCATCTCACACCTGTCAGAATGGCCATCATCAACAAATCAACAAACGACAAGTGCTGGCGAGGATGCGGAGAAAAAGGAACCCTCGTGCACTGCTGGTGGGAATGCAGACTGGTGCAGCCCCTGTGGAGAACAGTGTGGAGTTTCCTCAACAAACTAAAAATGGAACTCCCATTTGACCCAGTAATCCCTCTCCTAGGAATATATCCCCAAAACCAGAAACACCAATCAGAAAGGATATATGCACCCCTATGTTCATAGCAGCACAATTCACAATAGCTAAGATTTGGAAACAGCCTAGGTGCCCGTTAGCAAATGAGTGGATCAGAAAACTATGGCAGTGGAATACTATGCTGCCATAAAAAGGAATTTTTACCATTTGTAGCAACCTGGATGGAACTGGAGAGCCTTAGGCTAAGTGAAATAAGCCAGTCAATGAAAGAAAAATTCCACATGATCTCACTCATTTGTGGATAATAAAGAACATTATAAGCTGATGAACAAAAGATAGAGAGGTAGCTGATTGATGTTTTTCTCTCAATGTTTCTGACTCTCTCTCCTCCCTTCCTCTCTGTAAAAAATCAATAAAATATATATATTTTAAAAAAAGATAGATACAAAGGCAATAAAGTATCAGACTGTCAAATTACACAGCGGGAAGGTTAGGGAGAGGTGGGGTTGATAAGAGATTAACTGAAGGACTTGTATGCATGCATATAAGCATAACCAATGGATACAAGACAATGGGGGAGAGGGCATGTATGGGAGTGGGGTGGGCAATGTGAAGATATGTACACATGTAATACATTAATAAAAAAAGAAGGGGCAGATAAGCAAAAAATATGCATATGTATATATTTCATTATGTATACTAAAACTATTTTTTTCTGAAAAACATTGCAATGTCTTCGTCACATAACTCAGTTTTATCTTAAATGATACAACATCTTGGAAATTGACTTCATTATCGCCCAGGGTAAAAAACAAAGAAACAAAAAACAACAACACACAAGCCATCTTTAATCCAGCTCTATGCATTTTCTTGCCCACTTATTTAACTGTTCATTTCAGTCTATATAGCAATTGATACAAGCTGGCATTGTATAATGATTTGGTGGTAAATATGGTCCTATAAAGGTGGAAAGCTTTTATAAACTTTATATCCTATAGTTTCTATTTCTTAATATTAAGTAGCTTTTCATTAGTAATATTCTCAGGAAGTCAGAATGGGCCATCAGTCTATTTAACATTAAATTAATTTGGGGGGGGGGGCGTTCTGGAAAGCAGGAAAGTCGATGCCAAGGGCATCAAATAAAAAACCAGAAATCTCATAAATCCCCCCTTTCAAGGGCAAAACTACTGTGTGTAGCCTTTGGAAGAATTAGGTTGTGAACAGGTGATAAAAAAAATAAATGGGATAAGAAATAAAACCAAATGTGGACTGGTGCTGAATTGTTTCTCAGCATTAGGGAGCACATTTTATATCAAGAAACTCATAAAGAATGGCTAACTTAGCTCTCCTAACCACCATATTTTTTTTTGGCCTAGTTTGTGTTAAAAGCTCCCAATATTTGGCAATACTTCTCTTCTTTGTTTTTCCTCTTTTGGAAATACTTTTTGATTGTTAACAATAGTAACCTTTTCTTGGACCTAACTGAATCAAATCTATTTACCTTTAATTCTGAATTGTCTACAAGTCACTTGGCTAAAGGAAACTCTAATATGATTTCATTGTTCCCGCTAACATCAATTGGCAAAGCTGGCCCTTTAATTTTCCTGTGTAGTACAAGCTCCATATATTCACCATAACCTGTGCTAATATCACTCAGGATAAAGCTACCTGTCTTGCCCACAAAAGCTCTCACAGACTTTCCATAGTCCTAGCGGGATCAAAGTTCAAACTCAATTCATCAAATTATCTGCCACAGCCCCAAAGAAATTCACGCTCAGTGGACTGTTAAACCCATTCGCTTTGTGATATTTAGCTCCAGAACACTGAGTAAGAGTTAAGTAAAAACGTGGCCTTGAAAATATTTTACAGTATCAGTCTGTTAACATAACTGCAAATTGTTTCCTGTACGTGTAAGGAAGTCATAATTATGTTGGTAAATTGCTCATTTTGCAAAGCATGTGAATTCAGACCATTATAGGAAGGCATGAACGTAAATTAACAGAGCAATGGTTAACCATGTTTCTGTAACTGTGGTGAATTTTTAAAGGCTTGTCACAAGTTTCTGAAAGAATCCTACCCTCTGAATTCAGTTTCTTTCTCTTTTTTTAAAATATATTTTATTGATTTTCCACAGAGAGAAAGGGAGAGGGATAGAGAGCTAGAAACATCGATGAGAGAGAGAGACATCGATCAGCCGCCTCCTACACATCCCCTACTGGGGATGTGCTCGCAACCAAGATACATGCCCTTGACCAGAATCGAACCTGGGACCCTTCAGTCCTCAGACCGATGCTCTATCCACTGAGCCAAACCGGCTTCGGCTGAATTCAGCTTCTTATACGTGAACTACACAGAGTGCAATGATCCATGTAGAAATCAGGGTATGGAAGGGGTGACTAAGTATGGTTAAGATTTTGTATTCTCAGATTGCTGACACCACTAGTCCTTCTAGACTCATCTTCTCAGCCCTAGATACTCACCAAGTACAGTGAGAAGTTGTAAGCCGACGATTACAAAAGATGTAGATTTCTGAAAACTAGCGTTGGATGACCTCAAAAGTGACGTTAGACGGGCTATGCTAACTTTAAAAATTAAAAAAAAAAAAAAAGGAGAAGAAAGAAGAAAGTGGACATTGGGAAACTTAGTCTTATGCATACTCATTAATAATAAATACAATCATGATATCAAGATCATTAGACTTCAAGAGTCACTGTGCTTCTATTACCCTGGAGAATAGGACGAATGTTTCTCATTTGCAACAGAATACACTCCCAGTAATAGGTTTGAGCTGATTGAAGATGTTATTTGGAACATATGGATCTTGGGCGAAATCTTCTCTTTGTCAACCTATGGAATTCTCAGGAGTTTTGAGTTTCCGCACATCCAGTACCGCAGTGCTTTGCAAACTGTGAATCTGTATTTGCAATTCTAATTATTGCATTAGAACGGATTGACATGGTTACAATCAGGGCATCCCTGGTGAAGACTTATTTCATCCTGGGAATCGGCCTCCAGAGATCTCACATCTTTACCTGTCAGAAATTACTGTGCATCCATGGGTTTTTGAAAAGCAAGGGCAATGATCAGGTTCTGAAATACACGTGTTTATAGTGTGAGCCTGTGATAACACGGGGTGGAGTCTAGGTATTGAGGTAATAGTTGAACGTGCCTGATTTCATCAATAGCTATGTAGATGTTGAAGTGTTTGATGAACAATTTAGAGCTCCGGAGAGCATTGCTTGAGGACATTTCAAAACCAGCCAGAAATTGGAATGGCTCATTTTTTAAGAATGAGCTTTATTAATATGGGGCTATAAAACTATCGGTGAAAGTTGCCGTTGTAACTGCTTTATTTTTCTTCATCTTTCCCAATGAGGGTAGTCGCTTTCTGTTTACAATGACCTCTTTATCCTATCAAGGAAAACGCGGCCTTATAAGAACTTTATTTTTTTCTTATTATGCCTCTTAAGTGCCCCAGAATAAATGTAAATGATTTCCCGTTGACTTAGGAAGTCATTTCTACTTACTTATTCAGTAATGTAGATTTACAGTCTCTTTACATGTGAGTCTTTCAAATGATATGTTTTGTCTCTCACACCGAAACAAAATTTTACTCAATTGATTATGTGCCATGCCCGTACTTTTAAAAAAACGTTGCATCCAGCACAGATATAATTCCTATTTTACAAGGCCTTTGCTTTTTTTTTTTTTTTTGCTTCTTCTTCTTCTTCTTCTTCTTCTTCTTAATTCCATCTAGATATCACTAAATGGAAATTTAGTTGATTTGGTGCCATAACTGTGGAAGAGATCAAGGAAATTCTGTTGTTATTATTATGAAATATATAAACACAGAACCATTTGCTATCGTGAAGTCACATAGCTGAACTCTAGTACAGTTAGTTTTTTTCATTCTTCTATCATTTTTGTGTATGGAGCACTAAATCAAGCCCTGGGCAAGTGGTTTCTGATACCTGCGTTTTTTTTAGATCTGCTGGAGATCAGAATTAAGTCAGATTATAACCACAAAGAGATACCAGGTTCTCACATCATTTCAACACACACAGTCAATGTTAGAGGTAGAAAAAGCTGTGCGGAGATCGATATGCTGTTTTGTGTTGTTTTTTCTTCTTCTTTAATTCCATCGAATAGTTTGGGGGTTCGGTAGCTGATTCACAGGGTCCTTTGCGGTCACGCTGTTATTGGTGCTCTTCTGAGAGTTTAACTCCTCGGGCTCGGAGACATTCTCACAGTCTTTCCCTTGGGCCCACACATGCTCTCCCTGGTTCATTCACAGCTCAGGGGTTTCCCCACCAATCAGCACCTCTGCGGCCAGGACCGAGGCCACGCGGTGCCCACCGTGACCATAGAAATGACTCTTTTCTGTCCATGTTTCAAAGGTGACCTTCTGTTCCCACAGTCGCAGCCGCAGCCACATGGACCCCCACAGGGTCCCCGATGGGCAGTTTGCTGATGAGGAGCAGAGTTCCACATCCCAGTTCCCTCAGTCATCACATCCCCTGGATCCCAGCAGCCAGCTCTCCGAGGGGCAAAGTGGGGTCACTGCCAACCATGAGCAGGCCCGCAGAGAGCAGGGTGCCCACCAGAGGCTTCATTCAAACGCAATGAACTTGAACGTTTGGTTTTAAGCCAAGAGGAAGAAAGAAATTCCCCATTCTTCTCTTTTTCCTCTTTCCCTTAAAAAAAGAAACTAACAAAAAACCCTCACAAATCTGCCAGAGAGGGTTCCAAGCCAATCTCGACATCGGATTCCAAGTCGAGCGAAGATAAATGGGGTACTTTCACCGCCACAAATACTCTTCTGGGATGCCGTCTTTCTCAGGACAGCTTTCGGGCTTAAAACAAACTATGCTCTTGGCAATGGAAGTGTCGTGTTTGCCTCCTGCTGGCTCTGGAAGCCAAATCCCGAGACGGTTATTGTATGAGGGTGGAATTGTTTGTTTTTATACCACCCCATAGGGAAGCCCAAGCAGTATTCATGAAGAAAGATAATGTGAAGTTTCTGACCGGGTGCGGTTTTTAAAATGTAAGGGAAGACTTTCCATACTTTTCTCCCTCCTCCCCTCCCTTCTTCCCTTCTTGGATTAGTTAGTTGGTCCAACATGTCCACTACGCAGAGGCTACTAGTTTATGACATCATGGAGGATATCGATGACTCAGCCTCACTGGCCTCTGTTTAGTGCAGCATCAAATGAGGCATCAGGCCATTATTGCACACGTGGTGATTCTGACATGCTGGTAACTGCTAGCCAGGAATAAAGCATGGGACTTCCGGTTACACGTGGTAAGTGAATTCTTCCCTGTATCCCTGTTCCCTGCCCAGATCCCATGGAAATCATAGTGGAGGAATTTGGGAAGCACACACCAATAAGGAAATAGGAGAAATAAAATATTTAGGCAGAGAATAAAGCTTTTTTAAAACAAACAAACTATAATTAGTACGTTTAGGAAGAGAAAAGAAAATTTTGCACTTCCAGAATTTTGCACTCATAGGATGCCATAATAAAGAAATATCCAGGTAATAACAAATAGACCTTGGAAATAAAAAGAATAAAACATCACAAATAAAAAAAATCCACTAGTTGAAAGAAAAGTTGGAAAAAAACTATCTAATATATAAGCTGAAAAGACAAAAAGATAGGCAAGGAAAGATCAGATGGAGGATTTTTTTTTTTTTCCTAGAGGTCCAACATCTAATAAGGACACAGAGAACAGGAGAGGACTTCAGACCAAATAGGAAGATCAACATAATGTTGGAAGTTGAAAAGCAGGTCAATGGGTGGTAACTGGTTTAGCACAGCGGGGAGAGCAGGATGCCGGATGCCTGTAGTGGGAGAAGGTGACAACAAGCCAGCTCTGTCGCACACCTGGAAACGTGAGTGGCAAGGTATGAAAGCAATAGGAACCTCCAGAGAAAATGTGGAGAGAGGTTTGGAAAGTTAGCATAGAAAACAGTAACATTCATTCCCTGGTAGCTGGTTAAGAAAAAAAGGGGTGAGGTGCTGGATCAGGAGATTTACTCACCAGGGAGACGGTCTGCCCATTTCCCTCCGGGTTCTCAGGATGCTGGAAGCCAGGTTTCCATCTTCCAGGGAAGAAATCAGGAGGGTCCTTCTACAGAGACACTGACCTCCCTGGGAGAGAAAAGCTCTGGATCAGGACTTCCGGTATCAACCAATAAAAGAGCTGACTAGCCGAAGCCGGTTTGGCTCAGTGGATAGAGCGTCGGCCTTCGGACTGAAGGGCCCCAGGTTCGATTCTGGTCGGGGACATGTACCTTGGTTGTGGGCACGTTCCCAGTGGGGGTTGTGCAGGAGGCAGCTGATTGATGTTTTTAACTCTGTCTCTCTCCCTTCCTCTCTGTAAAAAAAGAAAAGAGCTGACTAGTTGAGTGTTCTGTCCAGGCAGAGCTTCCTGTGCTGTGGAGTGACACAGGTGAGAGGAAAGCCCCTCAGATGAAATAGGAGAAATAAAATATTTAGTCAGAGAATAAAGCTTTTTTTAAACAAACTATAATTAATATGTTTAGAGAGAGAAAAGAAAATTTTGCACTCCCAGAATTTTGCACTCATAGGATGCCATAATAAAGAAATATCCTGATAATAAGAAATAGACCTTCGAAATAAAAAAAATAAAACATCACAAATAAAAAATTCGCTAGTTGCCAAGACTGGTTTGGCTCAGTGGATGGAGCATTGGCCTGTGGACTGAAGGGTCCCGGGTTCGATTCTGGTCAAGGGCATGTACCTTGCTTGCGGGCACATCTCCAGTGTGGGGCGTGCAGGAGGTGGTTGATCGATGTCTCTCTCTCATCAATGTTTCTGACTTTCTATCCCTCTCCCTTCCTCTCTGTAAAAAAATCAATAAAATATATTAAAAAAAAATCCACTAGTTGAAAAGTTGAAAAAAATCATCCAATATATAAGCTAAAAAGACAAAAAGATAGGGAAGAAAAGATCATGTAGAGGATTTTTTTTTCTAGAGGTCCAACATCTAACTAGAGAACAGAGAAATTATCAAAGAAACCATAGAGGAAACTTTCCAAACAGAGTATATGCATCTGTAGTTTCAAAGAAACTACTCAGAGCTCTACACAATCAATAAAGTAGATGCTGAGAGTGATCAGAGTGGGTTGGTAGTTTAGGCTTATACGCTGAATGTTGGGGAGAAAAAATCAAAACAAAACATTTACAGTCAGAAAACCAATAAATCACTTGATGAATTTAACCATTCTGAGAGTTTTATGGTTCTGGCAGAGAGCTAGGGTGAATTAGTAATCAAAACCTGAAATACTAAAGAAGAGAATGGTGATGCAATTATTAATTCAAGGGAAAACTATTATACAAGAAAAGGAAAACTATCAAGGCATGCTATTACTGTTGTTGAGGTATGAATGATATTTATATGTCCAAATCAATGTAAACATTATAGATTTAATTTAACAAAAATTCTTACATTATTATACTAGAGGCCTGGTACACGAAATTCGTGCATGGGGCATTGGAGGGAATGTCCCTCAGTCCAGTCTACACTGTCTCCAATCTGGGACCCCTTGAGGGATGCCCAACAGCCAGACATCCCTCTCACAATCCAGGACTGCTGGCTCCCAACCACTCGCTTGCCTGCCTGACTGATTGTCCCTAACTGCTTCTGCCTGCCAGCCTGATCACTCCCTAACCATTCCCATGCCAGCCTGATTGACACCTAACTGTTCCCCTGCTGGCCTGATTGCCCCTTCTGCCCTCCTCTGCTGGCCTGGTCACCCCTCACTGCTCTCCCCTGATGGCCTGGTTGCCCCCAGCTGTCCTCCCTTGCAGGCCTGGTCCTTCCCAACTGCCCTCCTCTGCAGGCCTGGTCCCTCCCAACTGCCTTCCCCTGCTGGCCATCTTGTGGCAGCCATCTTGTGGTGGCCATCTTGTGTCCACATCTTGTGTGTTGGAGTGATGGCCAATTAGTATATTACCCTTTGATTAGATAGAATTAGGAGAAGGGAAGAGGAAAAATACAGGGGCATGGTGATTGAGAGGTAAATTCTCATCTTTCATAGTAGTAAGTCAATCATAATTCAAAACTTAAAAAATCGAGAAATACTAATTAAGCATGCCATAAAAGAAATATAGAGGTAACTAGCAGACCAAGCATCCAAGAGAGGTTTTCTCTGGAGAATGAGGTTTAGAGGTAAGGAAGGGAGCAGCAAGGGACTACTGCTATGTGTTCAAAGTCTTGTGGAACTCTAATATTATATAGCATATTACTAAGCAAAACACACATTTTAAATGAAAAGTAACAGAACCCAATCAGATCACCACTTACAGCTTGTTTGAATCTTGATATTGCCTATGACCAGCTTATAATGTTGGGCAAATAACTACCAATGTGATCTTAACATTTCCTTAGATTTGGAAAACCTTTTGCATAGTTGTGATGAGGATGAGATATATATGTAAGAGCTTCTAGGGGATAAAGACACTTAATACATGGCAGCCTTTTTATTAGTTCCTAGCAATCAATAATTAGAATAAGAAGTAAGTCCTCTTAGAATAATTAACCTGCTCTGGCACAGTGACCTTTGGCTGACTACCTCTTTGGACAGAAGACTCCATTGGCTTGCTTCAGACTCTTGCTAAGTGGCCTGGCTGTTGCCAGAGAAACAGCGATATCCACTAGACATATGGATTTCTGTCTAAGTATGATAGATGAGGCAAGGTAGCAGGTGGAAAAGGGGGAAGCTCAAGGAAGGGGTGGGGGAAGGGAATTGATTTGGATTTTCTTCAAAGGGCTGGTGTCATTTTTCTTAGATGTGTCACCATGTCTTGTTTGATCACTTGAAATCTAGGTATCACATGCCAGCTGTATGCTTCACAAAAGCAGCAGGTTTCACAGGGGAGTTTGAAAGTTCGGGGAGGTAGAGAGTGAAGGAGAAGACAGTGTCTGATGCCGCTTGCTATTCTGAAGAAGGACAACTGTCACAGGACGTGGGCCTGAGAGATCCCTGAATAATGAAGCATTCCCATGCTGGCATGGGAATGGTTAGGATTAGAGGGCCTTCTGGGTGTGAGTGTGGAGGGGACACGATGAGGTGTCCTTTGTGTTCCCAGTCTTGGCTGCTTTTCTTTGAAGCCTCACAACTCCAAACATAATCCAAATAATTAACTCATGACATGGCTATTCACACCCTCCCCACTTTGACATATGAGAACATTTAAACAGAGGTTAAAAATTTGTCCAAGACTGAAAATATTTAGCAGAAATATTTGTACCCAGGTGAATCTCACCCCAAAGTTCATCTACTTCTTTATTTTGTCACTAGAAGCCCAATGCACAGAGATTCGTGATAGAATGGGCTTTCCTGGGTGCTGGCACCACCTTTCCACTCTGGCCCAGCCCCTTTACACAAAGGCCCCTCCTTCCCACGTTGTCAGAGGCCCTGAGAGACAGGGGGTGGGACATAATGCCTGGATCGTTGCCATGGCAGCTGAGTATGCAAATTAACCACCATCTTTGTTGGGTTAATTTGCAGATATCACTCCTAATTGGCAGGTGGCATAGCAGAGGTATGGTTAATTTACATGTTTGTCTATTATTAGGTAAGATTCTCTGGACATGAACTTATTTTTATGAAGTAGTGCTTGCCAGCCCTTTGTAAGGCATACAATATCTCAGTACCTTTGAGATATCATTTAGTACTAGAGATCCAGTGCATGAAACTTGTATACTCAGGGGGAGGCCTGCACCCTCTCACAGTCTGGGAGCCCTTGAGGGGATGTCTGACCGCCGGCGTAGGCCTGTTCCTAAGCTGGCAGTCAGACAACCTTAAGGCTGCTGGAGAGGTGGGAGATGCTCCCACTACTGCCCCTGCATTCACCAGCTGTAAGGCCAGCTCAGGGCTTCTGGCTGAGGGGTGCTCTCCCGATGGGAGTACATTGACCACGAGGGGGCAGCTTCTGCATTGAGCATCTCCTGGTGGTCAGTGTGCATCATAGTGACCAGTCGTTCTGCAGTTTGGTCAATTTGCATATTAGCCTTTTATTATATAGGATATCAGAAGCAAATGATGCCTGAAAATCAGGGAAGCAGTTATACTAGTGTAATTAGTTTGTGGAGCAGGTTGAAGAAGAGAAGGGACTATGAGCTGAAATGGAGATAAGAATGAAAGGTGGTGAGTTTTAGTATTTCAACAGAAAAAGAATAATAAAATTATTTCTAAGTGCAGTGGTACCTCGAGATGTGAGTGCCCTAACATGCAAGATTTTTGAGATACGAGCTGTCGAGAGAGCGATTTTTGCTTTGAAATACGAACAACAGTTGAGATACAAGTAATCGCGCGGATCGGCCGGCTGCACAAGACCCACCAGTTTACCACGACTGGAGCATCTCATAGTTTCCCATGCCTCAAGGTTATAGAACGAATTAAACTCGTATCTCGAGGTACCACTGTAGTAGAGATTGCCTAGTTTAAACATTTGCTTCTTCCATGAAAACTTATATAAGTATAATATGAGTTTTCTGAGGATAAAATTAAAGCGGGTTCATTTCAAGGCCGTTCCACAAAAAGTTTAAGCTCTTGCTACTCAAAGTGTGATTGGGTGTGGCTGCTCACCTGCCTCACTGGATTTTGTTAGAAACGGAGAATCTGCCCCACCCCTCAGTGAGTATGGGCACTTAAACAGGATCCCCAGGTGATGTATATGCTCTTAGACCTTCCAAGTTCCGCTAGGGGCTAAATGGCATTCCCTGCAGCCTCTCATGACCTTCTGCAGAGCAGTATTCTGGAAGTTATTAGTGGAGGAATGGGACAGGGTGACAGATTCAAGGATTCACATCTATAGCTACCGATGTCTCACCTAAAGGAAATGACAATCCCTTAGGTCCTCAGGGAGTGAATGAAGAATTTACACTCTTTCAAATCAAGTCATCAGCAGGTATTTAGTAAGCATAAACTTTGTGAATAGCTCTGTGCAAAATATCAAAGTATAAAGCAGAGGTCTTTTCTTCCAGAATATTCAGATCCCCATGCCAGAAACAGCAGTGTAATTCATGGAGGGTTGGGCAGAAGCGGGCACTGTAACAATACACAGCCCGTAGCTAGAAGCTGTTAGTGGACAAAGCCCATTCAAAGCCAGTTTTCACTTTTAAGGCAATGGAAATAGATTTGGAAAAGCTTACTGACTCAGCAAAGGTCATCCTCACTGGTAAACCGGCAGAGCTGGAAATAAAAATTCAGATCTTCCATTGCTGAATTCCATGAGGAAGAATAACCCAGACGATGGTGGTGATGGTGGTGATGGTGGTGATGGTGGTGATGGTGGTGATGGTGGTGATGGTGGTGATGGTGGTGATGGAGGAGGATGAAGAGGAGGAGGAGGAGGAGAAGAAGAAGAAGGAGGAGGAGGAGGAGGAGGAGGAAGAGATGGTAGCAATGATAATGGTGGTGATGATGATAAAGAAGATGATGATGATGAGGTGATGGTGGTGATGATGGTGATGGAGGAGACGAAGAAGAAGAAGAAGAGGAAGAGGAGGAGGAGGAGGAGGAGGAGAAGAAGAAAAAGAAAAAGAAGAAGGAGGAGGAAGGGGAGGAGGAGGAGGAGGAAGAGGAGGAAGAGATGGTAGCAATGATAATGGTGGTGATGGTGGTTGTGGTGGTGATGGTGGTGATGGTGGTGGTGATGATGATAAAGAAGATGATGATGATGAGGTGATGGCGGTGATTAGGAAGGATAAAAGTTGAGAAAGGCAGTGCTGGGGACTCTCCTCCTGAAACAAAGGATGTTCCTGCTGTACCTGCCACCAGTGTTGTTGTTTTGGGTTGAAGGAGAAAAATGAGCAGCTTGTAGGGACTAAAATTGAGGGGGAAAAGGCACTTGACATCCCGCCATGATATGATCTCAGCACACAGGAGGTTTTCCAGAGCTCCAGGAAGTGGATCTAAGTGAATCATCCTGTTGTAACCCACAACCGAGGTAAGAAAAAAAAAAATCAGAAGCTTCACTAAATGCATCTGGCAAGCATTTCGTCTTCCCTTAAATAAAATAAATTCCCTTAATAAAGCCAATGGAAGCAGGGTTGGTGGGGGGGTAGGGAGTGGAGAGGGTGTGTATGATTGATTATGGGGCAAAGAGAAGGCCTTGATGGCTCGGAACTCTCTCTTCAGGACCGCTGGCTCGAAAACCAAGTTGTACATTGGCTTCTGTTTCTGTGCCAATCTCACATTTTTAAAAAAAAAAATATATATAACTTTTATGAATATCATCATTAGTGCTATAAGCACAGGGAAGTATAAGTTAATTCTACAGTAAAGTGATTATTAAATCCATTAGTCATATACAGGGAATCCATAATTAACTTATTCTCCAGCATCAAGTAAATGATTCTACTGTGTGCTTTAAGAAAGCAATTGTTCACTAATATGCAAAATACAGCAGAACTATTAGATCATAAAGCCGTGCAATCTTATAATTAAATTATAAATTTTACATATTTTAATAATGCGCTTTATATCCTTTAATTGTTTTCTACGCAAGATTAAAAGGAGGTGCCACGCTTTTCCCTCAGACACGTTAGATCTGGCTTGACCCGCACCGCGCAATCCTTAATCATAATTGATGAGCCATCTACCGGGGATGACAGCAGTCTTTCAGCGACGTCAGATATCTCGGTGGGTTATTACCGAGGACGACCATGAAGCTATGCATTAGTCTTAAGTGGAGTGGCAGCTATACCCGGGGGCGTTTTCTATTGTCTCCCCCCCCCCAACTTTTCCTGCTAAAACAACCGCAGGCATCCACGCTCTCTCTTGCAGGCCAGGAGGGCGGGCCGGCCCGGTCCCCACCGCCAGGGCTGTGTGTGTGGGTAAAAGCATCACACACATTCCCTTCTCTGCAGGGGACCCATGCGCTTGCACGATTGCTGTTAGGGCGCTTTGCATTAAGTAATGAAGCCGTTCCTTCCTGCGAGCACAATTAAACGTGTTGGGAAGAACAGGGGGTGGGAAACGCCGTGGATCTGCGCTGCCACCGGGCTTGCCGCTGTGACCTTGCTCTTTTCCGAACCCCGATTGCTCCTTTATTCTCCCTGCGAGGCCGCCAGCCCTGTCTCCGGTGGTTTCTCTGTTCCAGCCCGCTCTCCCGTGCTCAGCAGTCATGTTGCATTGAAGATGCCTGCCCAGCGAGGAGAATAAACGGTCCATTCCTTCCTTCGCTCACTCAGCAAACACTCTGAGCGGACCGCATGCCCAGCCTAAGCTCCACAGGGGGTGCAAGGATTTAAAAAGATGAGCTTTCTTTCCTTTTTTTTAAAAAAATATATTTTATTGTGGTTTTTTTTTACAGAGAGGAAGGGAGAGAGATGAGAGAAACATCCATCAGCTGCCTCCTGCACAGCCCTACTGGGGAAGTGCCCGCAACCAAGGTACGTGCCCTTGACCCAAATCGAACCTGAGACCCTTCAGTCTGCAGGCTGAAGCTCTATCTACTGAGCCAAACCGGTTTCGGCAAGATGAGGTTTCTTTTTTTTCTTTTCTTAAAAAAATATATTTTATTGATTTTCTACAGAGAGAAAGGGAGAGGGATAGAGAGTCAGAAACATCCATGAGAGAGACATCCATCAGCTGCCTCCTGCACGCACCCTACTGGGGATGTGCCCACAACCAGGATATGTGCCCTTGACCGGAATCAAACCTGGGACCCTTCAGTCCGCAGGCTGACGCTCTATCCACTGAGCCAAACCGGTTTCAGCAAGATGAGGTTTCTTGATCTACGTCCGTGAAGCAAGCCTACCACTGAGGCTTCCACAGGATGCTGAGGGGCTGAGTTTGCTGGGGTCGCCAGCACGAGGTGCCACAGACGTGGTGTCTTAAACATCAGGAATTCACTTTCTCGCGCTTCTGAGGCTGGACGTTCAAGATCAAGGGCTGGTGTCTCCTGAGACCTCTGTTCTTGGCTTGCCAGTGGTCACCTTCTCACTCTGTCTTCACACAGTCCTTTCAGCCTGTGTCCTGTTAATCTCCTCTTGATAAGGACAAGAGTCCTGGATTGGGGCCCACCCCAAATGACCTCATTTCAACTTCATCCCCAAATATCATCGCCTTCTGAGGTGCTGGAGGGAAGCCTTCAACATCAGAATTTTGAGGGCACCTAATTCAGCCGATCAGCCTCAGAGAACACCGAGGGGCAGTACCAAGGCCCGCCGACAGTGGGGAAGGCTTCCCGCGGGTAACCCTAGTCTGAGCCAAAACCGGTTTGGCTCAGTGGACAGAGCGTCGGCCTGCGGACTGAAAGGTCCCAGGTTCAATTCCGGTCAAGGGCGTGTACCTTGGTTGTGGGCACATCCCCAGTAGGGGGCGTGCAGGAGGCGGCTGATCGATGTTTCTCTTCCATTGATGTTTCTAACTCTCTATCCCTCTCCCTTCCTCTCTGTAAAAAATCAATAAAATATATTTTAAAAAAAGAGAGAGAGAAGCAGGAGTCAGGTAGGTGCAGTGTGGGGGAGGGGGACAGGCAGTCAGGCGGATACAGCAGCACGTACTGGTTAGTCATTTTTTAAAAAAAATATATTTTATTGACTTTTTACAGAGAGGAAGGGAGAGGGATAGAGAGTTAGAAACATCAATGAAAAAGAGACATCGATCAGCTGCCTCCTGCACAACACACAGTGGAGATGTGCCCGCAACCAAGGCACATGCCCCCAGGAATCAAACCTGAGACCTTTCAGTCCACAGACCGACGCTCTATCCACTGAGCCACACCGGTTTTGGCTGATTAGTCTTGAGTAGGGCCAGAGCTGCATGTCTAGGGATGGGGGGAAGGGTGGGCGCAACGCTGAGTCTGGAAGGCCCACCTGGAAGACCGAGTTGGCCTTCTCCTCAAGGCTGAGAGGAAGCACTAAAGGGTTCTGGCTGGGGAGTGGTGAGATCCGTTTTATTTCTTACAAGAAAGCTGGTCTATTTAGGGGCCCACTGGAAAGGTCCCCAATGTCCCCAAATCTCTCCCCTTTGTGATCTGCCACAGCACCTGAAATCCTCAGTGCCAAAGGAACATGCCTTGGGGTCATGATCCTCTAGCTGCCGTCCTCTCTATTTCCTTAATGGCTCTAATCAGTGTTACTTAATTTGTGTCCGTGTGTGTGTCTCTGACGGTCAGTTTCCCGTACGCCTCTGCACCTAGCACGGTGCCTGGCACACAGTGGGTGCTCAATGTGTTTATTTGTAGAAAGAATGCATGTCATCCTCGAATATACAACACATTAAGGTTCTTAAAGGCAATAAGTGGATCCGGAGCGCTATGGAATAAGACAAAGATCAGAGAGCACTTGGTCACGGTGATCAGAGAAGTGTAGGTCAGATTTGGTGACATTAGGCTTGTAGACCAGCGGGAGAAGGCCGCACCGTGGCCATTACCTCGCCGAGGGGCTGGTGGGTAGGAGATGAAGGTTAATGGAGATAGCATAGGGAAGTGCTTGGAAACCACAGGGCTGTGGGAACCTCACCTCGGCCTCTGACCAGCCCTGGGAGTGGGGGAAGCCGCTTTCCCTCTGCGGACCGCCGTTTCCTCGCGCTGAAATGAGGTGATGATAGTTCCTACCTTCTAGGTTGCTGAGGATTGAAGGAGTTAACACAAGAAGCTTTTACAACCGGGTTCGGCAGAGCATAATGAAGAGTTATGTCAGTCTTGGCTGCTATTATTATCATGTGTTTTTCAATTTTAAATGAAGGAGGCACAATTGGCCCCCTTGTCTCTGATCTCTGCTCCCTTTCCTCCGGCTTCTATGCTGCTCCTGGTCGCTCTCTAAAACCCAAATCATGCCCAACCTGCGGGACTCAGCGGATGAGTGTCGACCTATGAACCAGGCGGCCAGGGTTTGATTCCCGGTCAGGGCACCTGCACGGGATGCAGGCTCAGTCCCCAGGGTGGGATATGGAGGAGGCAGCCAATCAATGATTCTCTCTCATCATTGACGTTTCTATCTCTTTCCCTCACCCTTTCTTCCTGTACAGTGGTACCTCGAGATATGAGTGCCCTAATATATGAGATTTTTGAGATACGAGCCGTCGAGTGAGCGATTTTTGCTTTGAAATACGAGCAACATTTGAGATACGAGTAATCGTGTGGATGGGCCGGCTGCACACGACCCACCAGTTTACCGCGACTCGAGCGTCTCATAGTTTCCCATGCCTCAAGGTTACGGAACGAATTAAACTCGTATCTCGAGGTAGCACTGTAATCAAGAAAAATATATTCAATCAATCAATCAATCAATCTGATATCATGTTACTTTCCTACTTAAAAACATTCAGGCTTGATAAAAGAATCCTGACTTGAGCCAAACCGGTTTGGCTCAGTGGATAGAGTGTCGGCCTGTGGACTGAAGGGTCAAGAGCACATACCCTGGTTGTGGGCACATCCCCAATAGGAGATGTGCGGGAGGCAGCTGATCAGTGTTTCTCTCTCATTGATGTTTCTATCTCTCTATTGCTCTCCCTTCCTCTCTGTAAAAATATATGTAAAATATATATTTTTTAAAAAAGAATCCTGACTTGAGCTCCAGCTTGTCACACATGTCGTAGGTGACTGTCACGTTTAGGCCCTGGCACGGAAGATGTGCAAAGACAAACCACAGAGGAGCATTCTACGCATGTGCTCACATTGTCACCCAAAGTGTGGTGCGCAGAACTTCCGCAGCACGTCTGGCGCCGAACAGAACGGCGGTAGAACAGATGCACCAGCGCTCCGAGCAGAGTGAAGGCAAGAAGTCTAAAGCTTGATGCTGCCACCAGGCCATGGCAGAACTTGTGGAAAAGAGGAGATAGGAAGTGAGCCGCCGGGAGCTATAAAGAATAGATCTCCCCTCCCCCCCCCAAAAAGAATAGATCCCCTCTTTTCTACCACCCAGGAGAGAACTGCCGAGCCTGCGGGAGGCCTAAGCTCTCAGCCAAAAGGAAACCAGACCGCGCCAAGGACCATCCTCCACCAGCCAACATGGCACCTGAGAACTGGCCAGCAGAGCCCAGACCCGTTTCATCTGTGAGCTCTGGGCATAGACTCCCTCTCGGTGGCAGCTCTGATATTGGCAGAGGGAGCTGTAGCTCTGTCCTGTTTATAGAACAGCAGCTGATAGATAGTGACTTCGTAGTTGGATATTTATGAGAGGTTTCATTTCAAATAATATAGTTCTGGCCCGTGGCAATACGAAGGCTCTTCTCCATTATTACCGAGGAGCTAAATCTTTGGGATATTGTAGCTATCACTGCAGGGGCTGTGTGATCTACCCGGAAGGACTGGGCAAGTTAATATTTCTCAAAGCAATGAAAGCTTTATTATAAAGTCTCATTAGGAAGCTATCTGTCCCTAAAACACACAGGCTATTGCAAGGTCAGGCATTAAAAAATAGCAACTTTCCGTACTTGTCTTTCCCCTTATGACTTCGATCACATGACAGGATAGTTAGGAAGGGGAAACGTCTCCTGCTTTCCATTTCAGAAACCAAACACCTGCCATGCCCTCCAGTCAGGTCCCAGCTCGAGGTGAGCCGGCAACAGCCATCCTTCTTTCGGTGTTTGAGGACAATGGCCTTTGCTGTGCCAGGTAATGAGGCCTCTGCTAACTTAGCGCAGTTCACAGATCTGTGAACTGTCACCAAATCCTGAGTGTCCTGTGTCCCAGTGGTAAAGGAAGACGCCTCCCACTTAATACCACCTGGGCATCTTCGAGGTTTTAAATCCCTGTAATGTTATGGCCTCCTGCAGGTTCAGCAGCTCTCTCCTGAGTGGTAGAAAAGATGGGAGCTATCCTATCTAATAAAGAGGTAATATTCAAATTGACCATCACTCCAACACACAAGATGGCTGCCCCTATATGGTCAAAGATGGCCACCCCCACATAAGATACCCACCACAAGATGGCCGGCAGGGGAAGGCAGCTGGGAGGGACCAGGCCTGCAGGGAGGACAATTAGGGTGACTGGGCTGGCAGAGGAGGGCAGTTGGGGGCCACCAGACCTGCAGGGGAGGACAGTTGGGGGGGACTCAGGCCAGCAGGGGAGGGCAGTTGGGGGGGAACCAGGCCTGTAGGGAGAGCAGTTGGGGATGACCAAGCCAGCAGAAGAGGGCAGTTGGGAGTGACCAGGCCTGCAGGGAAGGGCAGTTGGGGGTGACTGGACCAGCAGGAGAGGGAGTTAGGCACTAATCAGGCTGGCAGCAGAGTGGTTAGGGGCAATCAGGCAGGCAGGCAGGTGAGCAGTTGGGAGCCAGCAGTCTTGGATTGTGAGAGGGCAATTGGACATCTCGCAAGGGGTCCCAGATTGGAGAGGGTGCCAGCTGGGCTGAGGGGCATACACCCCCCCCATGCACGAATTTTGTGCACTGGGCCTCTAGTTCTTTAGAAAGAACACTGTAGCTCCAGGCGGCCCACTTCCTATCTCCCCTTTTCCACAACTTCTGCCATGCCCTGGCAGCTAAGGAAGTTACTGGGTCTAGAGAAGGTGGGTGCCCCTACACAGGTGCTTATGAAAGCACTAGATGCTTCTCTGATAAAGATATAGCTTGATTGCCCTGAATGTACTCTCTGGGTAAATCCACCAAGCAAATGGGAGATCATCTGAAATACCTTGCCTCCCATTTACAGTGTCAGAACATACAACTCACCTTTAAAAAATGCAAAAGATTCATTGCAAGGGAAGGCCATGCATATACATACAAGTACATTTTTTTTTAAAAAAGCAACTCACCTGTGTAGTGCCGTGAGGATTCATGATCTGAGATCCTTCACCTTTGCAGAAATGAAATAGGATTTTCTTGCTTGCTGTGCTACAGGAGCGGCCGACGAGGTCAAAGGTCGTTCTGGCAGCAGGATGCCAGCGTTTGTGAACTCTGCAAGGGCTGTTAGAAGGAACGGCTGCATGGCTGGGCCCCGATGCTTATCGATGACTCCAAAAATCCTTTCTGGGGAAGTGTGATCTGCACTGGTAGCAAGAATGTCAGCCATACTTCTGCCTTGAACTTCTGGGGTTATTAGAGTCCTGGAGGATGGAGAGGGATCTTCAAGCCAGAGGTCACAGATAATGCCATTACGTTTTGACGGGGCTATGGCTTGTGTTACCTATAGGTGCTGTCATCTTGCGGGGCTGCTGTTGCATAAGTGGAGCAGGGTCGTTGAGGAGGTAACAGAATCAGCAAAAAGAATGCTGGCTTAGGCCCTAACCAGTTTGGGTCAGTGGGTAGAGTGTAGGCCTGCGGACTGAAGGGCCTGTACCTTGGTTGCAGGCACTTTCCCAGTAGGGGATGTGCAGGAGGCAGCTGATCGATGTTTCTCTTTCATCAATGTTTCTCTCTATCCCTCTCCCTTTCTCTCTGTAAAAATATCAATAACATATATTTTTTAAAAAGGCTGGCTTAGGAGACATGGCTTCCAGTCTTGGTCATGTCCTGTGTTTGATCTTGGATGCACTTGGCAATGCTCGGATCCTTCAATGAGACAAAGATGTCCCTAAGCTGGTGGGACTTCCTGATACCCTAGCAACATCCGCATTCTCATTGTCTAGATCAGCGGTTGGCAAACTCATGAGTCCATAGAGCCAACTATCAACAATACAATGATTGAAATTTCTTTTGAGCCGAGACCGGTTTGGCTCAGTGGGTAGAACGTCGGCTTGTGGACTGAAAGGTCCCAGGTTTGATTCTGGTCGGGGGCATGTACCTTGCTTGCGGGCACATCTCCACTGTGGGGCATGCAGGAGGCGGCTGATCGATGTCTCTCTCTCTCATCGATATTTCTGACTTTCTATCTCTCTCCCTTCCTCTCTGTAAAAAATTAATAAAATAAATATTTTTAAAAATTTCTTTTGAGAGCCAACATTTTTAAACTTAAACTTCTTCTAATGCCACTTCTTCAAAACAGACTTGCCCAGGCCGTGTTATTTTGTGGAAGAGCCACACTCAAGGGGCCAAAGAGCCGCATGTGGCTCGTGAGCCGCAGTTTGCTGACCAGGGGTCTAGGGGATGTAATATGTGCATCATCATGTGTTAAATGAATTAGGTCCTGCTCCTGTCCTACATTCCCAAACTGCTTTCACATTGACCATCTCTCTTTGAACCTTGTCACAAACCGGCAAGATCAGAAGGGCAAATATATATATATTTTTATATTTTTTTGATTTTTTTACAGAGAGGAAGGGAGAGGGATAGTTAGAAACATTGATGAGAGAAAGACATTGATCAGCCACCTCCTGGATGCCCCCTACTGGTGATGTGCCTGCAACCAAGATACATGCCCTTGACCGGAATCGAACCTGGGACCTCTTGGTCCGCAGGCAGACGCTCTATCCACTGAGCCAAACCGGTTTTGGCGGGGCAGATATTTTTGTTCCACTTAACAGGCACATTGAGATGAAGTGAATGGCAGGGGGCAGATCTCTGGATCCCCATTCCTGGGCTTGCACACCAAATGAACCCGGAGGAGCCCTATGTGTGAAAGAATATGCAATTGGATCCTTTGTGGGAAACGAAACTAGGTAAGTTACATGAAATTACTGCAGAAGTAGATAAAATACAGTTCTACTTCCCTCACTGAGAGTTTACATTTGTATCCCCCTGGGAGATGGATTAGAATGTTTTGTTAGGATTTAAGAAATATGCAAACCCAGAAAAGGTACACCTCATATTCTTTTTACTAGTAATGGATAATTTCTCCTGGGATTTCTTTACATTCGGAAAATTCACTTTCTTAAGACGTTCTAAGGTTTGTGGCTTTAAATGCTACAGCATCCGAGTCTAACTTTCATTGGTAATATTTGAGTTATCATGTCCACTGTCATCCTTCCCTTTTTCCTTTGTTTTGACCTATAGCTACGATCTGATTTATGAATGAGGGCTTTTTGACTCTTCAAGATGCATTTTAGTGAATTGGTTCGATAATGTCCTATTGAAAAGCAAAATCCATCAGGGGCAAACTTTCCTGCTTCCCCTAAAAGAGAAATCTCATCAAAATCAACTTTATTCATTTTCAAGCCACATCTCTGAATATAATGAGGATGACATAGCCACATTTTTTGTTTGTTAAATATGTCCATGTAAGTATTCAATCTAAAAAGTCAGCTTTGTGACTGCTTCTAAAATTTGGAAATTAAATGAGTATTTGAATCCATCCTATATAATAAAAGGCTAATATGCAAATTGACTAAATGGCACATTGACCACCAGGGGGCAGATGCTCAACGCAGGAACTGCCCCCTGGTGATCAGTGCACTCCAACAGGGGGAGCATTGCTCAGCCAGAAGCCAGGCTCACGGTTGGTGAGCACAGCTGTGATGGCAGGAGCCTTTCCCGTCTCTATGGCAGCACTAAGGATGCCCTACTGATGGCAGTCAGCCATCCCCTGAGGGCTCCCGGATTGTGAGAGGGTGCAGGCCAGGCTGAGGGATCCTCTGAGTGCACAAATTTCGTGCACCGGGCCTCTAGTAGATAATAAACATGATGTAATTCACATTCTGGCTAAACCTACCAGGCTTCGTTGGGGGACTTTTTGTTAAGTGTGGCCATATCGGAAACAGGACCTGTCCTATTCCTTCTTGGCCCTGACATGAAAGGTTCAATCAGACAAAGGAAGAGCTTTGATTTCTGTCTGCTGTCCGCATTATTCACACCCAGTAGTCATATCACATTGATTTGGACTATTTCCTTCCATGTGGCAGACATACTCTATTATTTTCCTTCCGAGAAAATAGAGCTTTCTTGCACCTGTTGTCTTCCACTAAGGCATTTGCCATCTGGCTTCCCATCTGATTTCACATCGCAAACATCTGGGGAGCTTTGAAAAACACAGATCTTCTCGAGTCCTGGGGTGAGGCTCTGGAATCTGTTCTTTGTAAAGCTCCCCCAGTGAATCTTGTGCTCAGCTGGGTTGAGGAACCCTTGGTCCAAAGATGTGTGACAGAAGTCCTCAAGACCATCCACGGGCTCAGTGCGTCTCTAGGAGGACTCAGGACTCAGCACATAGAGGCGACCATAGCTGTGATACATTACAGCAAAGTATACAGCATACAGTCAGCACATGGAGTCAAGTCCAGAAGAAACTGGGCATCAGCTTCCAAGAGTCTTCTCCTCCCTAGCCACCAGGATGTGCTTAATTTCTCTCCCAGACCGAAATATGACAACATGTGTCAGTGTTAACTACCAGTAAGTTCATCAGAGACTCAGTTTCCAAGATTCATATAGTCTCCCGCTGCTTAGCATGAGCCAGAATTCCAGACTTCCAGAAGAGAAGCAGGTGCTCAGATAAGCCACATGTCTTGTACAAACAGTTGAGGCTCGGGAGCCACTCTTACAATTTAGGGAATAATGAGAACTCTCCCCAAATTCTAATTCTCAGATGCCAGCAACAGTCATCTTGCAAACAGAATTTTTAAGGATAGTATCTCAGGCCTATTATGTTTACCTTCGTCTATACAGTATGTTAACCACGTTTCTGAATTGGTTGAAGATTGGTTGAATCTCCAGATGAAAGTGGAGCTCCAGGTGATGAAGTCTGAGATCCTCTCCCGTGAGGACTGTAATACAATCCATGCCTTGTCTTAAATAGGAAGCAGGCCAGGAAGGTGGGGTATGGACCACCCGCCCTTTCAAGACCATGTAGGTCCCGGCTCTAGTCGGGGCTTCGAGAAGAAGAGAGAACTGGCTTATAGATGTAGATATCCTCAAAGATCACAGAGACCCTGGCTCATGGGCAGCAGCTAACTCGCTGTTCACATCCTGTTCTCCTCTCCAGTTTTCCAGAGGGGGTTGTGTCTCCCCTGCTTTCTGGAAAGGCACAATTGGAAGTGATGAGATGGCATGCTCCAAGCCCATTTCACACCCAAGTTGCTGAAAGCTGTGAGTCACGTGACTCCCCTTCAAGCCCCCCCCAAAAGGCCTAATTATGGAACGCCGCCCCGTGGGCCACCAGGAATATCAGTAGGCATCCATTTCTCTGTTAGCGGTACTCGGCATGACACTTTCATTTTCTGTAGCCAGAGGGGTCTCCCTGCATCTAGGCCTCCCAAGGTTGCCGGGCAGAATAGAGCCATCTGCTTTCAGGCGTGTGGATGGCGAAATCAAGGGGAGACGCATTGTGTATCCTCCTGGGGAATTTCCAGATGGAGACTCCAAGTTTATCTGAGTATTTCATTATCCAACTGCATTTTGTTATTCAACTTGCACGTTTTCTTCCTTCTAAGCAGCAAGACTTGCACTGAGTTCATTTGTCTGTTTCCTTTTATTCAGTTCACTCATTCAAGTGAAGAGAAGAACAGCGTGTCCCTTGTACCAAACCCTTCTGCAGCCTTTTAATGGTCGTCATTATCATTTAGCCTGGCTTTTCGGGGGACAGAATCTTCTTATTGGACCTGTTTTCTATTATTTGAATCACTTCTGTCAACTTTCTTGGACTCCTTTCCCATTTTGGCACATCCTTCTTGAAAATACGATGGTCAGAATTGGACACAAGGTCTTTCAATCCAAATAAACTACAATATGACATCTATGTCTAAGTTTTCTACAAAAGCTGTTAAAAATGATGTGCATTATATATGTATATTTTTAATTATTCAGAAACATGAGACATGTATTCAAATGTTGCTTTGTTCTTTAAGGTCATTGGTACAACAGATCCATTACACTGACTATATATCTATAATAATAAAAGTATAATATGCTAATTAGACCAGACATCCTTCCGGACCTCCTTCTGGACGACCTTCCAGAGGAAGCCAGGGCTGCAGCTGGCCCAGCTGCGAGGGAGGGATCCAGGCAGCCACTATGGCTGTGAAGGCCTACACTGGCATGAATTTCATGCATCAGGCCTCTAGTTGAGGTATAATTCCCTGTCTGTTAAGACTAATTTTATTTTTTTAAGTTTATTTATTCTTTAAGACTCAATTCCAAAAATGTCTATTAAGAAGCAAAGATATGCCAAAACTGGTTTGGCTCAGTGGGTAGAGCGTTGGCCTGTGGACTGAAAGGTCTCAGGTTCAATTCCAGTCAAGGGCATGTGCCTTGGTTTCGGGCACATCCCCCGTAGGGGGTGTGCAGGAGGCAGCTGATTGATCTCTCTCTCATAGATGTTTCTGACTCTCTATCCCTCTCCCTTCTTCTCTGTAAAAAAAAAATAAAATATATTAAAAAAAAAGAAAATATATTTGGCAGTAAATGTATCATGGACCGATCAAAATTGACTATGGGCCAGCGGCCGAGAAGAACTGCTCTTTATGTATCAGAGTATGCACACATTGAAGGAATACGTCTCAATCCTGGTTGTCACACTTCTCCTGACTATGACTGTCATCTTACTTGTCCGGCACTGAAGGCCAGGCCTGCACTTTTTCTCCTAGTGGCACTTCCCTGTGTCACCTACTCATTTTCAACTGGTGGTCTACTGTAATTGCTAGCTCTTTTCTGATCTGCCCATTTCTCCATATCCCCTGCCTTTCACTTAAAATTTACTTGTTACTTACTTGTTATTGAATGTCTTCCCACTTATATACAACTTTCTATACTGAGAATATTGACACTTTGAATATCAAGGTAATTAAAAATGATGGTTCCATGACTTAGAAAATCTTCAGCCCTTCCTGGTTTCATGATTTTGGGAAGTCCCATTGTATCAAGAGGTTAGTTTAATATTTTTCCCCCTAGAAATAAGTATTTTGAATAAAGTGAGTCCTAGGACTGACTGGGTAGGTAGGATACATGGGACAGATGTAGAATATTAGGAATTTTTACTGGGAATTCCAATATCACAGCCCACATCAAGTTCAGAGAGATACAAAATCCAATAATATCCCTCCCTCCAAGTATATTCTCAAACTATAAAAAATCTCATTTAACAAAAATAGAAGATAATTTCAAAACAATAAAGAAAGCTTGGGAGGAAATCTGAGAAATTTCTGAGAATTTGATCTTTCAATATCACTGGGCCCAGTTGCCTAATTGCAAGGCAAGTGTTACAGTGCAGTGAAGGGCATTGACGGTCTGTCGCCAGTGGTTACTTTCCTTGGCAGGAGATAGAGTGTTTGTGTGCACGAGCATGTGTGTGTGTGCGTGTGTGTGTGTGCGCGCGCTGTCTGGGGTAAGAAACATGAGGATAGAAGAGTATGAGCCACTGAGTTTGTACTACCATATATACCTTTTCCAAAAAGGATCTTACAATAAATGAACATCAATCTGCAGAGGACCACTCGATTTGGTGAGTAGCTAATGTGCTATATTTATTTCACAGTTTCACATATGTATAGTTTTCTTCATACAATGTTTAAATGGGGTTTCAAAGAAGATATTTCCTTTTAAACATTAAAAAAAATCACAAATATAATTCAATCATACCACTTCATTCCACCCATGTCCGTGACCCCATTCCTATTAGAAACATTTTGTTAAAAGTCCAGACAATCGAGCCCATAGAAACGAAATTGTGAGAAAAGCATCATAGTGGGGACAAGATTGATGGTATAGGGGGGTATAGAGGCAAGACGAGCTTCCAAAGCTATGATTTATTTCTGAAAGGAGAGGGAAGGGCACCCATTTATTAGAAAAGGAAGCTAGAGAACTGCAGATGGCAAGATTCTGTAACATGACCGAGACCGAAGGGGAAGCCTTTATCATGGCACACTCGCACATTGCCACTTACGCTGTTGGCTGACCTTGGCCATGGACAGCAAGAGATGCACGCGATGCTTCGTATGTTAGGGAGAGTATGGCTGGACTTGGAAAAGACCGCTCACCCCCAGCCTGAACACAGGTTCTGTAACAAGTTCCATGGTTCCTCAGAAAGTTCAAGGCCCCGAGCCAACATTCTCCTGTTCTTGCAGTTCAGCTAGAAGGCTCAGGGAAATGGGCGTGGCCACGCTGGCTAGTGCTAACCCACGTGTTTCTGGGAAATGCAGTCCATTATCGAATGAGCATCATTCCTGGTCATGAGAGCCTGGGGGTGCAAGCTCCTCCTGGAAGGACGCAGCGGTCTGCTGCTGGGAATGGTAGGAATGGACTCAACAATGCAAGTCTCCATGGCAACAGTCCACACGGGGGCTCCCAGAATAACTAAAAAACACCACGAAACCAAACAACCCCACTCCCACCCCTGGGAGGGGGAAGGAGCTCCAGCAATGTTGAGGGTTGGCGTGTGTCTGATGATAAAGGGGTAAGACTTGCCAAATGGGGAATAAAGCCCCAGAGCCCCTCCAGTCTGGGGAAGCCACTGTATCTTAGAAACGAGGGGTTTCTGTGTGAGATTATTGACCCACTAGATTTTTCTTCACGTACACCTGACTTTTCAGTGGGGGGACTTATTGGAATTTGGGGACAATTCTGTTGTGGTGCTAAATACAGTATTAAAAACTCATCTTGGGGTTGAGTTAATACAGTGACTTTCAGTAAGCTGACTTAGGCCCACATTTCATGTCAATCAAAACCAAAAAAATTAGAAAATGTTGCTCCCTACATAGGCAACAATGCGTTTTATAAGCGCTACGTAGATTTAATAAACAGCATGTGTGATTAATTCAGACGCAACCCCTGCCACTTGCGGATCACTCAGGACATGGAATGGCCTCCCTCTCATATTTTTTATGTGAGGTCAATGCAGACCCGGGGCCCACAGAGCAGACAGCCAACCCCGAGGACTGTCTGCAATCTTGGCTCCATGGGGATGTCTTTTGTAAAAGATAAAAAAGGAACGGATTGATGTTCCTCTTACAAGACTCTGTAATGCCGGGATGTCTACCAGCTTAAGTGATGGTTGGGGGGAGGGGGTCCATTCTGGGATAATAAATGCTAAATCGTTCCTTTAGTTATTTGTAGCACCATTGGGTTAAGGCGCACACTTGGCTTAGAATACCCCTTACATCATTCTTTCCTTCTCCTGAAGTCCTAGAGCAGGCACATTTTCAATGTCCCCTTAAAAATACATATAATATGCCCAGTAAAAGACGTTGGCCAGCATAAAAACCAAAGGAAACAGTAGTTTGGAGTACCGATCAACATTGCTGGGGTTTTGAATTGTGAAATAATCAACAATCCTTCCCATCTTATCGCGGAAGACGAACTTGAACTTGTCACTGGTTTTCATGGTCAAGTTGCTGTAGTCGACGTTCTCGCCAGAAATCTCAATGGTGGCGAAGCTGATCTTCCGTTTAAAGCTGGAGATGGAGCTGTTGATGATGTTGGTAATATTGACTTCTTCCACCTCCTTCGGCATCCCCTAGTTCACAGACAATGCAGTTAGCTGGAGGGCTTGAGTCAGCAGAATAAAGAAGTGGGTGTTTCTATACTTGGAGGCCTACGTATTGCATAATTAGGTTTAATAGGGAGTGACATTGAGTGCATCAGAAATTGGCTGGTAAGCCAGACTGTGCAGTCGTGTTATTCTGCTTATAGGCACTGATTCCTTGTCCTTAGCTTGTATAACGAAAAGACTAACTGTTGTTCACTCTAGCTATGCAGAGCTGTGTGCTAAATGCTAACTTCCCAGCTTTGAAGTTAGCTGGCCTGGGTTCAAATTCCATTCTGTCTTTCACTCCTGTGAAATTTTAGTCACCACAATCCCTTCAAAATTTTATCTCCTTGCCTGCAAAATGGTGATATTAATATCTACCTTCCGATTGGAAGATGAAGTGGTATAAGTGATGTAAAACATTTAGTAGGTGTTTGAGGGATTTCATTCTTTTCAGGGAGGGGGAAGTAATGGATTATGAGAAATAACGGAAATCAGCAGTGCCTTGAGGTCTCCCCACACACAGAAATAGTGATGCTCCTTGAAATTCCAGGGAATGGCCATTCGCCAACAAGTTGGGGTGACCTAGGATGGGAGGAGCGTAGTGACGTCAGAGAGAACCGCGTATGGATCCTTGGCCAGGCCGCTTGCTAGAGACGGAGCCTGAGACGAGTTATCTCATTTCTCTGAGTGGTAGGTTCCTAAACAGGAAAATCGGGATACTAATGGCAGCCATCTGCTGGGTTGTTGGGTGGACTATGTGAGGTTGGTGAGTTGATTGGCACACAGCCAGTACTCTGGAGCGAAGAGACTATTATACACATGGCAACGTAAGGGCTCTCTGGGTCTTCAGTGATGGATCTCAGTCTTGCTCCAATTCCCTCTTTGGCAATCTACCAAATTCAGATTTTTTGGGTATTTAACCATTGTCCTCTTAAGGGAGAAAATAAGGGAAAGCCATGTCTACATTGGCTGGCGCACATGATCATTTGTCTTTGTCACGTGGGTAGCATGACTGTGAAACACTTTTCACAATAGTCGAAGACACCTGGGTCTTCAGGCTCCTGTAATTCTTCATTTCCTCATCATTAGACCCTGTGTAGTAGTCCTGGCACTCTGCTAAAGGTGGCACTTCTTCTGCACTGGATCTCTACCCCTTAAATTTATTTATGTATTTTCTTTTTAGCATAAGCTTTCATACGCCAACTTGGGCTTCCAAAGAATCCCAGGGTTCCATGGGCCTGGAGAGGATGATGATTAAGAGCATGGCCTGTTGCCCACTGCAAGTGGGACTAACAGATAAGTGTCAGTCTTGGGAGCCAAGGAGAATGAGGTTCACCTCTAAGATCTGTATCTTCCTATCTGTGTCCCCTGGGAAAAGCCCTTCCCCATCCTCTACCTCAGATTCCACAAGTCTAAAAATGAAAAGGGTCTTATAAGTTGCTACGAGCATTTTAAAGGATATAGTTTTTGCACAGGGCTTGGTACTGTGCCTGGCACATGTAAGTGCTCCATAGATAACAGCCATTATTATTCTGAGAGCTGGACCACATGTCCAATTAGCAGAAAAAGATGCTCCTCAAGAAATTTACCAAAATCTTACTTTTTCATACATTTTCCCAGCAAACCATGATTTGTATAATTGAAGAAAGCAAGAAGACACCAAAGAATTAAATAGTAAATACAGATTAATCTGAAACTTGTAAGTAGCTGCTCACATGTGGTTCAATATTATTTGTTTGGTGTGTTGTTGTTTTTTTTTATGTGGATGCTTGTTTTTGTAGGTGTGATTTTATGTTGCATACAGATAACAGTTATTTTCTGCTGGAGAATTAAACGTATTACTAGCTCATTGCATTTGGTGAAAGGAACAATCATTTTTCAAAAGGCATCAAGACTTCCAGAAGCTTCTACATGAACAAGATGAGACTCCCTGGAGCGAAGTGAGTTATGGGGAGTGGGCTGGAGGTGTGGGGGAGAGGAGGGCAGGGAGGGAGTAACCAGGTCCAGGCCACAGACCAGCACACGCACAAGTGGTGAACCATATACAGGGCCCTGGAAACCCTTACCCTGTCTTTGGCCGCCATCTGCTGTAAGGAGCTGTAGTGGGCCACGGCGTATTCCAGGAGGGCCCCGAACACGAAGCTGAAGCAGATGCCCAGGTACACGTCGATGGCCTTAATGAAGCAATTGGTGTTGGGGAGAGAAGTGCGGGAGCCGATCATCAGTGTGGTCATTGACAAGACGGTGGTCACTCCTGGGAAAACAGGCGGGCGATGTTCCCACACCAGTGGCCAGGGAACCTTCCACCATTACCAGGGAGACTGTCTCCATTCTGGGCGTGGCCAGGTGGGCACAGGACTTGGAAAGGAACAGCGCTCATGTTGGAGAATCTGTGGCCTTCTGGAATGGGACTGGATTGTCCGTTTTGTACAGATATAAGTGATTGGTTTTGTTTTTTGTTTTAAATGTTTCACCTTCTGTCTTCTCATTAGAGCGGGGTGGTCAGTATGCAAAATAATTGGCAACAGACCATCTAATCACAATGTTCCCTTATCTATCACTATAAAATTACTGTATTTTCCAGCATATAAGACGACTTTTTAACCCAGAAAAATCTTCTCAAAAGTCGGGGTCGTCTTATACACGGGGTATCGTATTATAGGGCGAGTATATCCCAAACTCTAAATTTTATTTTATTTTTTTAAAATATATTTTATTGATTTTCTACAGAGAGGAAGGGAGAGGGATAGAGAGTTAGAAACATCGATGAGAGAGAGACATTGATCAGCTGCCTCTTGCATGTCCCTTACTGGGGATGTGCCCACAACCAAGGTCCATGCCCTTGACCAGAATCGAACCTGGGACCTTTCAGTCTGCAGGTCGACGCTCTATCCACTGAGCCAAACCAGTTTCAGCCCAAACTCTATATTTTAACTGG
Organism: Lasiurus cinereus; assembly: GCA_011751065.1. Lineage (NCBI taxonomy): Eukaryota > Metazoa > Chordata > Mammalia > Chiroptera > Vespertilionidae > Lasiurus > Lasiurus cinereus. Next base: position 1,256,972 of record JAAGEH010000434.1, read on the forward strand.
AAAAGTTGGGGGTCGTCTTATACGCCCAGTCGTCTTATACGCCGGAAAATATGGGTAAGTTTAAAAATGCACTCCTCCTAGAGTAGCCTCTCTCTTTTTCTTTCTCTCTGTTTGGCTCCAAAAACCAACCCCTGGAACTGCCCTGTGACTCTCAATGAGAACAGTGGCAGGAGAAGAGGAGGAGGGGCAGGAGCGAGTATCCCAGCTCCTAGAAACTTCCAGTTGGAGCTGCTCACCGATGCAGGTTCTTGCAGGGACGGAATCCAGGGAGATCCAAAAGGAAACCCAGGACAACACCACGAGGAACGTGGAGGGAACATAGGTCTCCAGGATGAAGTACAGGACATTCCTCCGGAGCTCAAACTGCAGGACCAGCCGCGTGTAATTTCCTGAGAGGGGAAGACCAATCTCAGGACAGTGGCTTGCCCGCGGGATGCTGCCCACCACACCTACTGCATCAGGAACTGGCATCGTTTTCATGAAAGGGAATGCTGTTGTGCGAGTGGGACTTAAAGGGGTGCTGATGCTACCCCTTCCTCCCTCCCCCCGCCATGATCCTCTTCCTGTGCCTTTCTCTGTCACATCATCCCCGCAGCACATAACTGCTGGTGTCCTTGTCACTGACCTGGCCAGACTGTGAGCCCTTTAGGGGCCGTTTCAGAACTAGGTGTGGCACAGGTAAAAGTACCCATTCCAAGCCCTACGGCCTCGCCACACTGCAGAGGGGCTCCTAGGCCCCGAAAGGACCAGGTGGAGGAGGGATCAGATTTCGGACTCGGTGACTTTGCGTTTGCACAGTCTGTGCCGTGAGTTACCCGTCTCCTGCTGCGACCTGGTGACCAGGGTGAAGTACCGCTGGATGGTGTACTGCGCCAGCCGCAGGTTCTCCAGGCCCCGCACCGAGTCGTTGCCGCGCAGCCAGCTGAACTCCACGTCGCTGCCGTCGTAGCCCCCTGGCAGGGAGCGGAGAACTGGTCAGTGCAGGAAGGTGGCGACTGACCTGGGCAACGCTAAGCTATGGAGGCCGTAGGAGGGTGCCAAGTCCACGGATGAGTCTGAATAACACATGGCCTGGTTTCTCACTTGTAACTGCAGCCTCTACTCGGGATGGGATGATCTGTGAGCACTCTGCGCCTGCCATTGAGCGCCGGTTCAGTGCTAAATACAGACCCAGCAGATGTGACCTCTCTCATTATTTAAATACTAGAGGCCTGGTGCACGAAATTCATGCAAGGGGGGTATGTGTGTCCCTCAGCCCAGCCTGCACCCTCTCTAATCTGGGACCCCTCTCACAATCCAGTACTGTTGGCTCCCAACTGCTCGCCTGCCTGCCTTCCTGATTGTCCCTAAGCGCTTCTGCCTGCCAGCCTGATCACCCCCTAACCACTCCCTTGCCAGCCTGATTGATGCCTAACTGCTTCCCTGCTAGCCTTTTTACCACTAACTGCCCTCAGCTGCTGGCCATCTTGTGGTGGCCATTTTGTGTCCACATGGGGGTAGCCATCTTTAATCACCTGGGGCAGCCATCCTGTGAAGTAATGGTCAATTTGCATATTACTCTTTTATTAGATAGGATATATTGAACATGTGTGAACACACAAGGTCTGTGTGGGGTAGTGCCTTCCAGGACACCTCCCATAGTATTCCTAGGGACTTGAAAATCAGGCTGTTCCTATTTCCATGTGGGCAAAAAATGCAACCCACTAAAACCCTGCTACGGGCCACTTTATTGATGTCAATAAACACAGGCATTTGAGAAATCTCAAAGCAGTTTCACTAATTGAGTTGATAGTAATAGCTGCCTTTTATTAAACACTTATGTTCTGACAAACTTGCATGGTAGATATTTCTATTTTTCTTCATTTTTTTCAGATTAATTAAAAAAATTTTTTTTTCAATTACAGTTGACATTCAGTAGCATATCAATTTCTGGTGTATAGCATGGTGATTAGCTATTTATATAACTTACGAAGTGATCCCCCCATAAGTTTAGTACCTGCTCGGCGCTCTATGTAGTTTTTACAATATCATTGACTATTCCCTATGCTATACTTTTTACATTTTCTGAGATGGGGATGGATCTTATAGTTGAGATATATATATACCACATTTTCCGGCATATAAGACAACTGGGCTTATAAGACGATCCCCAACTTTTCCAGTTGAAATATAGAGTTCGGGATATAACCACCCTATAAAATGACACCTGGCATATAAGATGACCCCCGACTTTTGAGAAGATTTTCCTGGCTTAAAAAGTCATCTTATACACCAGAAAATATGGTACATTATACTAGAGGCCCAGTGCATGAAATTTGTGCAAGGGGCTTGGCCCTTGTAGCCCAGCTGCCTCAGCCCTTGCAGCCCCAGCTTTGTCCGGAAGGTCGTCCAGAAGGTCGTTCTGCTGTTTGGTCTAATTAGCAAAATAATTAGACCAATATTAACTCTTTATTATATAGGTTAGAATTACATGGATTTGGTCATTTGATCTAGTATTCACTCCTAAGTATCCACCAAGAGAAGTCAAAGCATGTCCACAAAACAACTGTCCACAACTGTCTACGGCAGCATTACTCCTCACAGCTAGCAGGTGGGAACAGGCCAGAGGCCTCCCACTGCTTGAATGCATTTGTATGGAATAACGAGGAATAAAGCAGTAAAAGGGATGCAGTACCGATTCACACACTGACACCTCAGAAACATTACGCTAAGTGAAAGGAGCCAGATGCAAAAGACCGCATAAAGCGGAGATCTAATTTATGTGAAATATCCCTGACAGGCAAATTCGGAGACAGAAAGTAGGTTAGTGGTAGCCCGGGGGCTGGTGGTGGCAATGAAAGTGATGGTTCATGGGCACAAGAGGTCTCTGTAGGTGACAGAAATGTTCTTACAACAAAACGATGTAGTGGTTGCACAACTTGGCAAACTGACCACACGTCTGCGAATTGTACACTTACAATGGATGAATCATATCGTCTGTCAGTCTACCCCGATTAAGCTGTTAACAAACAGCTTTTAGACTCAGATACTATTATTTTTCCCAACTCACTCCTGAGGAAGCTGAGGTCCAGAGATGGCGTTCTACTTACCCAAAGGCACACAGCCAGTGCTGGGAAAAGCCCAGTGATTCTGGTCTTTCCCCCAGGCCTCCATTTTCCTAGACTACTGGGAAGCGGATGCCAGTGCTGGAGTTGGCATTCTGGGGACTCTTAGCTATGGCAACCACTGTTTAGACGCATCTAGCTCCTCTCCAAGGGCAAGGCAGAAGTCATGAGCTCTTAGGGGATTACCTGGTAGAAACTATCTGTGGACTCTCTTTAGAAACACCTCCAAATTTACTGAGGGGAGCTGACCAAATAGGCCTAGCATCCCCAAGAAATAAAAAGAAAGGGATCTAAAAATGTGAGTCCTGCCGAAACCGGTTTGATTCAGTGGATAGAGCGTCGGCCTGTGGACTGAAAGGTCCCAGGTTCGATTCTGATCAAGGGCATGTACCTTAGTTGCGGGCACATCCCCAGTAGGGGGCGTGCAGGAGGCAGCTGATAGATGTTTCTCTCTCATCAATGTTTCTAGCTCTCTGTCCCTCTCCCTTCCTCTCTGTGAAAAATCAATAAAATATATTTAAAAAAAAACCAAATAAATAAAAAAGTGAGTCCTACCAACTCAGACAGTTTGCTTTGTGGGGTGGCATCAATTCTTTTTTAGGGATGGCGTTCAGGACAAAACCCTGGGAGAGGTTTCTGTACCTGCTAATAAACACTCAGTGTAAGTTCCCTCTGCTCACAGGGATGCAGAGAGCTGGGCAAGCGGATCCTCTCACTGCTGGGATTTGACAGGAGAACAGCCACACAGGGAGGGCAATGACTTTTGCCACGGAGGGCGGAAAAGGGGTTCTCATCTTGATAGCCTCACGTTGTAGTCTGCCCCCCAAACAGTTGTTTGTGCACCCAAGGAGGCTCTGCACACATTTAATCAATAAGGGAATGGACCTGCCGGTCTGCGTCTTGAATTGAATGCCTGCCTCTGAACAAGGACTGTTGCCTTCTAATGGCCACGTTCTTAGACGCTGGCCACTTGTGCCCTCGGGCAGGAAGTGCCTGCAGGCCTCCGGCGTGACTGGGGTTTTTCCTCCTCGGATAAGCCACACCCCGAGGCCTGAATGACTCCTCGCTGTGGCACTGTTTTCGCGGCACACCCCTCGCAGGTAGCATCCCCCCGCGTGGTGAGCATGTCAGAGAAGTTCACAGAGAAGATCAAGGGCGATTACCCATCAACACCATTTGAGGCACATCCGGGCTGAGGAATTGCTCGTTCTTCGTCATGAGCAGGTCCCCGCCTGCAGTTTACATAGATGCTCACGTACCAGCATCCCTGCATGGAGCTTTGCATATGTCAGACCATTTCTTCTGGAAGGTGGAAGAAGTTGTCTGATAATGTGCAGGGTTCGCTTTGTATAGTTGTCACTTCTAATCTCTGCTGGGTCCTTTCTGGCATCCATGCCTCCCCTGATTCTGAGTCTCCTTCCTAGTCCCACCGACCCTCATTTCCTTGGCTGTCTTATCCACTCTTAGGGAAAGCTATTCTTTTTTTAAAAAAATATATATTTTATTGATTTTTTATAGAGAGAAAGGAAGAGGGAGAGAGAGTTAGAAACATCGATGAGAGAGACATTGATCAGCTGCCTCCTGCACACCCCCTACAGGGGATGTACCCGCCACCAAGGTACATGCCCTTGAGCAGAATCGAACCTGGGACCTTTTAGTCCACAGGCCGGCGCTCTATCCACTGAGCCAAACCGGTTTCGGCAGAACTATTCTATTTCAATGCACAATGGTCCTCCCCAAAATATGTAATTTGGGGAGGTTTGGCTTTGAGCAGTCTCCAAGTCTTTCTGGATGTACAGTCAGAAGGGTCAAGTCTGGTGTAATCAACAATAAGAAAAGAAAGGCCACTGTGTCCAGCACACTGGCTGTGAACACACAGATCTGACTCACAGAGAAAGCTCACGGGGCCGGCGGGACATGTACTCACAGCTTTCCAGTTGCAGCTGGCATGTCTGCGTGTCCATGGGGTATTTAGACAGGTCCATGTTACATGCCACAGTCGTCGTGATTCTAGAAAAGGAAGAACAGGTTCAAAGCAGTGTCATGGGGGTGCTCCAGAAAGTATGCATTCCTTCTGAGGGAGTCTCCAGTGAGTGGGTGACTGAGAGCCCGCATTCAAAGCCTTCCTGCGGTTCTCTGCGCTAAGTACCACCTGGGAGGGCGCAGTGAGCGCCAGGCTCCAGAGGGAAGGAAGAACGTGGAATGTTGGCCACCCAGCCTTGCAGCACAGAATCACTCATTGGCTTCTTGGAGATGCTTTTGCATCCATTATTGTATTTCACCTTCATGACAAACGGGAGAAGCCAGACTAGGAGTCACTGTCACTACCGTCACCATTGACAACAGACTCAGGGGCTGGCTCAGGCGCACACAGCTCTTGGTGGCAGAGCTGGGGCTGGAGCCTGTTCTGGAGGTCCTGTCCTGCTAGAGCAGCGGTTCTCAACCTGGGGGTCGCCCCTCTTTGGGGGTCGAACGACCCTTTCACAGGGGTCACCTAAGACCATCGGAAAATGCAGATGTTTACATCACGATGCATCACAGTAGCAAAATTTCATGGTTGGGGGTCACCACCACATGAGGAACTGTATGCGAGGGTCGCGGCCTTAGGAAGGTGGAGAACCACTGTGCTAGAGGGATCAGCATACAGAGAAAGTGGAAGCTTCGAAGAGCACCAGGCACCGTGACTCTTAAGGACAAACAGAGACGTGCAATGAAATATACTAAGCCCTCCCAGTGGAGAGTCCCTGGCAGACCTCTACCTTCCTCTTCTTCAGTGCCGCATGTTTTATTTATGAAACGCAGTGCTGGGTGCTGGGGAAAGCGGAAATGATTACCGCATGGTGCCCCTCCATGAAGGGAGAGAGACTAGCAACGGCTGCAGTTTACTGACCACCAGCCAGTCCTTGGGCTCCCTGCTCTGGGAGCGTCCTCTCTCTGCATTTCTACGCGGCTTATGAAGCTGGAACGATGATCATTTCTCTCCTGCTGCTGAGAACGGTGAGGCTCAAAGAGGCAACCTACCTTCAGGTTCCAGAGCAGGACAGATTTCCCCCCAGTCTGTCTGACTCCACAGCCAGGCTATTAACCATCCCCCAGTATTTGCAACCCTTGTACATGACAGATGTGTTATGTGCTATGACACAGACACATGTACAACTTGCACGTGCACACACATCTACGGAAACACAAGGAAGGGGGATGTTAATAGGCATTAAGGTTGATTGTGTTTGGAGTTGGGAGTCAAAGGAGAGGTCTCATTAAAAATTTTTCTTGGAGAAACCAAGATGGCGGCATAGGTAAACACTGGGACTTGCTGCTTCTCACAACAACTTTAAAACTACAACTAAAAGATAAAGCGGACATCATCCAGGGCCACAGGAAGGCTGGCTGAGTGGAAATTCTATAACTAGAAGGGGAGAGAAAGCACACTGAGACTCAGAGGAGCTGTGGAAGTAAAGTGCAGTGATATGGAGGCATGTGTGTAGAGAGGGCTAGCAACTGAGTACGCGGCTGGCTTTTTCAGGCCGGAGGGAGACACAAGCTCCCGACTGCTCTGAACTCCAGTTCCGGGCGAGACTCTAGGGACCCTGACTCATTCAGGGAGAAACTGGACTTTCTGGCAGCGGGCACTTGAGGGCAGCTTTCTCTCAGAGGTGCTTGCAGTGATTATCAAGAAACACTGAGACCCAGGGACTCTGAGGGCAGGGCTGATGGGACGTCATTGCTGTTTGCTCTGCCCTGAGACTTCACCTCATTCAAGCTATGCACAAAGGCTTTGCATATGAATGGCCTGGTCATTTGAAATCTAAACTTACCTAACACATTGTAGCTGTGTCAGAGAGACCCAGAACATCCAAAAAAAGGCTCAAGGCCCCACAGCAGCTTGCATTGCTTCACAGCTGCACCTCATCTGGGCACCTCCAAAACCCAAACAAAGAAGAGGAATCTGCAGATCTCTTTGTAGCTCCTGCTGGGTGGTCTCAGGCAGAGGCTAAATTAGCACTTCCTTGGAGATCCAAGAGCCGGTGTACCAAGGGGTCAGAGTAGGACCATTCAGATTACAACTCCTCAGATCCATAAGGGACTTACTCAGGGGGCAGACTCAGTGAGCACCACTGAAGCAAGTCTTGCTTCATAAGGGTGTCTCCAGCACAGAAGTTCTCCCAGCACAGACACAGATGATCCTCACAGCCAAATGGCCTGGAGGTTAATTCCTCCCAGTGATACCAACGACAATCAAGACTTAACTACAAGAAGACTGTGCACACAGCCCACAAAAGAGTGCACAAAGAGTGTCCACCTTGCCAAAACCAGTTTGGCTCAGTGGATAAAGTATCAGCCTGCAGATTGAAAGGTCCCAGGTTCGATTCCGGTCAAGGGCATGTATCTTGGTTGGGGGCACATTCCCCAGTAGGGGGCATGCAGAAGGCGGCTGATTGATGTCTCTTTCTCATAGATATTTCTAACTCTCTATCCCTCTCCTTTCTACTCTGTAAAAAAATCAATAAAATATATTTTAAAAAAAAGAGTGTCCACCTCAGGTAACTTGAGAGGCTGAGCCACTGGCTCCTATAGGACACCTAGCACACAAAGCCACTCCATTAACTCAGAGAAGCAGTCAATATATGGAGACAAAGAAACAGATCACAAATGAAAGAAATGGAGGAAAGCAAAAAACTGGATATTGAGTTCAAAACCATGGTTATAAGGTTTTTCAAGAATTTTCTAGAAAAGGCCAATAAATTTAGTGAGACCCTTGAGGATACGAAAAAGGACCAACTAGGAATTAAGCATACATTGATTGAAATAAAAATAATATACAGAGATCCAACAGCAGACTAGAGGATCACAAGAATCAAGTCAAAGATTTGAAATACAAAGAAGTAGAAAACACCCAACCAGAAAAGCAAAAAAAAAAAAAGGATCCAAAAATATGAAGATACTGTAAGGAGCCTCTGGGACAACTTCAAGCATACTAATATCCAAATTATGGTACCAGAAGAAGAAATCAAGATATTGAAAATCTATTTGAAGAAATAATGACTGAAACCTTCCCCCACCTGGTGAAAGAAATAGACTTGCAAGTCCAGGAAGCACAGAGAACCCCAAACAAAAGGAATCCAAAGAGGACCATACCAAGACACATCATAATTAAAATGCCAAGAGCAAAAGACAAAAAGAGAATATTAAAAGCAGCAACAGAAAAGCAGTTAGTTACCTACAAGGGAGCACCCATATGATTGTCAGCTGGTTTCTCAACAGAAACTATGCAGGCCAGATGGGGGTGGCAAGAAATATTCAAAGTGATGAACAGCAAGAACCTACAACCATGATTACTCTACCCAGAAAAGCTATCATTCAGAATTGAAGGTCAGATAAAGAACTTCACAGATAAGAAAAAGCTAAAGGAGTTCATCAAACCAGTATTATATGAAATGCTGAAAGGTACTCTTTAAGAAGAGGGAGAAGAAGAAGAGAAAGGTAAAGATAAAAATTATGAACAATTCGTACCTCGAGATATGAGTGCCCTAACATACGAGATTTTTGAGATATGAGCCGTTGAGCGAGTGATTTTTGCTTTGAAATACGAGCAACATTTGAGATAGGAGTCATCACGCGGATCGGCCGGCTGCATACGACCCACCAGTTTACCGCGACTCAAGCGTCTCATAGTTTCCCAGGCCTCAAGGTTAGGGAACGAATTAAACTCGTATCTCGAGGTACCACTGTACATGTGTATCAACAAGTGAATCTAAAAATCAAGTGAATAAAAAAATCTGATGAACAGAATAAACTGGTGAATATAATAGAATCAGGGGCATAGAAAGGGAGTGGACTGACAATCCTGGAGGGAAAGGGGTGTGAGGGGTGTGGGAAGAGACTGGACAAAAATCTTACATCTATGGATAAGGACAGTGTGTGTGGGGGTAAGGGCAGAGGGTGGGGTGGGAACCGGGTGGAGGGGAGGTATGGAGGGAAAAAAGAGGAACAATTATAATAATCTGAACAATAAAGATTTCTTTAAGAATTTTTTTTCTTATTGATTTTAATATATACATACATACATATATATATATATATATATATTGATTTCAGAGAGGAAGGGAGAGAGAGAGAGAGATAGAAACATCAATAGTGAGAGAGAATCATTGATTGGCTGCCTCCTGCACCTTTGTGGTTTAGCCAGCTGGTGGCTTCATGAGCAATTGGTTGGGAGCATCTTTTGGCCTCAGGGGTGGGGAAGTGACACAGGGAGCCCCTGGCCACAGTGGCAGAGGCCTTGGGGCCCGCACCTGGGTTCTCTGAACAAAGACAACTGGGACACATGGGGACACATTCTGGAGCCGCCCCGTCCCTAGAGCCCCATGACAGGCAAGGCCTTCGTATGGCCGTCTGGATGCTCTTGCCTTCCCGCTACCTCCTTCCCTTGCTCACTTCCTTCTGCTCTTTAGGACTCGGCTCAGAGTACTGTGAACACCTCCTCTCACATCACCCAAACCACGCACCCGCTCCCAGCCTGGGTCCCCGCACCCTGGCCTCGCTGTGCTCCTGTGTCTGTGTGGGGACAATGTCTGCCTCTCTGTCTCTTCAGAGTCCAGCCTGTTCAGCAGATGCTGTGGAGCCACACTGAATGGAGGGAGGCCCTGCTTTCTGGCTTCGGGGCAAGGATGGACGGGGGCAGGAGTGGGACAGGGCCTCAGCATGGCTGTGTGAGTGCCGGTCCCCGCTATTCAAGATGCACCTGTGCCCTTTCGTGCACCGCTTTCCCCTCCAAGCCCAAGGTCGCGGTGCCCACTCACCGGAGGGCGTACAGCACCGTGCCATTGGAGAAGAGGCGGATGAGCCTGTTCCCCACGGTGACCTCGTGGAGGAAGGACTTCTTGGACTCCACAATGTAAGTGTCCGGCACCCACAGGAACTCCACGAGGCGGGCGTCCAGAGTGACGCTCTTGTTGCCTTCGAACACCAGCCGCTGGTCTGTCCAGCGCTGTCTGAGGTAGATGGTGGCCGTGTAGTCCTGAGGGGGAGGGAGTGTGTGGGGGGAGGGCCAGGAGGGGGTAGAAATGGGTGATGAGAGAAAGTTTCCGAAATTGGAAGGGGTCAAGTCTGACTCCCTACCCTACTTCCCTGGGGTCAAGTGCATGGGTCTACTGTGGTAGACACCGGTGAGTCATTTGCTGGGGCCTCGGCCTGTAGCCGTGAGAGAATGAAGCACCTTATTCTAGAATGGGAACCCCGATTCTGATCCCGCACTAAATGTGTTCTTTCCTCTCCCTCGATTCTCCCCTGCCGGCCTTTGAGTCCACTTTCCTCCGGATACTCGCTAGAGGTCTGTTTCACGAGAATCTTCCAGAGCCTGAGTTTCAGGGTCAGCCCCCACCTATGTAAGTCTGTTCTGTTTTCACATGCCCCCCTTAAACACAAGGAGGGGGACCCCTCGGTGGCAGACGGAGGGGCTTCACTTACCATGTTGCTCTCTGAAATACTGTAAATACTGGCGATGTCCAGAGTCAGGGCTATCTGAACGGGTTCTCCTAGGATGGGAGAGAAAACCAGAAAGACTTAGAAACACCGACAGAAATCTTCCTCACACTATATTAGTATATGTGTATATATTTATTAATCCTCCCCCGAGGATACTGTCCATCAACCTTTAGAGAGAGTGGAGGGAGAGGAAGAGACAGAGAGAGAAACATCGATGTGAGAGAGAAGCATTCGTTGCCTGCCACACTCACCCCGACCAGTCACCGAGGTATATGCCCTTGACCGGAATTGAGCCTGTAACTGAGGAATTGGGCCTGTAACCAACGTATGCGCCCGTGACTGGAACTGAACCCAGGACCCTGGTAGTCCACAGGCTGACGCTTTCTCCACTGAGCCAATCTGGCCAGGGCCATTTTTTTAAATTAGAAAGTTAGAGAAGTAACGCTTGACTGTTGGAAAAATCTGAAATGCTTTAGAACGGCGATCTTCAACCGGTGAGCTGCAAGAAGTTTTAAAACATGCAATACCCGCCAAAACCGGCTTGGCTCAGTGGATAGAGCGTTGGCCTGTGGATTGAGGGGTCCTGGGTTTGATTCTGGTCAAGGGCATGTGCCTTGGTTGCGGGCACATCCCCAGTGGGGGGTGTGCAGGAGGCGGCTGATCCATGTCTCTCTCTCATCGATGTTTCTAACTCTCTATCCCTCTCCCTTCCTCTCTGTAAAAAATCAATAAAATATATTTTAAAAAAATCAATAAAATATATTAAAAAACAATAAAACATGCAATACCTGACTACTCAGTTAGGGGCACTGGCCTTTTTTCCCTTAGATTGTCCAAAAAAACCTCAAAACACAACAACAGCCAATGCAACAAGAGCCACCTGGTGTGAACATATCAAAATTATACCTATTTTTTTGTGTTTTTTTGGCAAAACATGTAATTTTGGAGGGCCGCAGAACTTTATTATTAGTGTATAGGTGCCACGAGATGAAAAAGGTGGAAAATCGCTGCTCTAGGAGCAGATAAAATACAAGTTAATGTCTACCCTCCCCTCTCAGAGAAAACGTCTGTAGACTGTGCCCCCCTCTGTCTGAGAGAAACGCAGATACACAGTTTGCTTCCTATAAGGGAGACCACAGTACACCATCAGTGCGCATTTTAAAGGTGACGGTGGTGCTTGCTATTCTGCATTTGGGGGGCTTTTCCTATGGTGCTCGCACGAGTCTCATCGCTCAGAAAGGGAAGTGAGATTTGGGGATTGGTGCACAGACAGCTTCCCCCCTTCCACTAAGTAAATCTGCCACAAGATGGCATTCAAGACTGCTCATGCGTGAGCTCTCACGCACCTCTGGTGCTTCTCCTCCTCTCCCCTTCCTCTGCTCCTCAGGAACCCTAAACTAGTCACAATTCCAGAACCTTCCCCCCTTGGGCCAAACCCCCAAGAGGGCCAGGCTCAGCTCTTGAGCCCGAGGCCAGGCCCGGGGGTTCCTCCTCAGCCTGGAGCCAGGAAGAGAGAGCTTGACCTCAGCTTGCTGACCTGGGAAACCACCAGATCTCCAGAACCGCCCTTTTCTCACCTGTAAGTGGGGGAACACCAAGAACACCACAGGGGGTCCCGAAAAGGGCTGACAAAGATGAGGCACGTGATGGCTTCTTTGCAAAGTGGGGATAAGAGGGAGGAGACCTCAAATGCAAGCCCGGCTGGGTGTGCCGATGGGGCTCAAAGAGAGCGATCGGCTCAGGCTGCCAGCATGGTGTCTGTCATGTAATAATAGGCGCCCAGTCAATGGCACCCCCTCCCCCCCGGCCCATTCATAATCCCAACTGACGCTGGAAAAGGAACAAGTGCACTGAGCAGGTGAGTAGATGCACTAACACTTCCTGGCAGTAAATGACGGGGTGACTCCGGGGACTGGGTCATTGCAGGGAGCAGGAGGAGGAGAGGTGGAATTCAGGGGACGCTTTAAAAACACCTGATCAGTGGGAATCACACAAAGCGACCAAATTATCCATCGAAGGAACCCAAGCCGTAGAATGCAGGTAGGACTTTAGAAATGGAGTTTTAGAGCCAATTAAAGATAATGATGTTAATCATACTTGTTCTTAATACTTGCTAGGAAAGGGAGGTCTTTGGGGACAAACCCTGGAAGGGGCGGAAGGAGTGTGACGCTAGGTGGCTGTCTACCCCTCTAGGCGGCGCCAGGAAGAGAAACTTGGAGTCAGAGTGATTGGATCCCATGCCGGTCACTTCATAGCTGTGTGACCTGGAGCAAATTGCTAAACCTCTCTGTGCTCCATCCAGTTGCTCACCTATAAAATAGAGCTACTCATGCCCACCAGCAAGGGTGGAGCGGGGAAGGTTCTGGATCTGTTTGAAGTGGCCCGTTGGGTCAGTGTGAGCTGCCTTCCCCGGGGCACGTGGGAAACGGGAAAGCACACAAGAGCTCCAGCAGCTTCTGTCTAGTTTGTCTCCAGATGGCCCCGCCCGGGCCCGGCCTCGGTGGAGCTTCTGCGGCCGGCGCTGCTCTCCTCTCCCTGGCCTCACAGAGCAAGCTGTGCCACCAGAGGGCAGCTTTCCTCCAGGAAAGCGGTCAGAGCCGGTTCCCGGGCGGTGCTCACCGGGGCCTGCTTGCAAACCGGTGCTCAGTCCTGGAAAAGTCCCCGGCAGGTCTTGTGTCTTTAAGACCTGGGGTTTTAGAACCGGGATGGACAGACATTACAGAGAACAGCGACCCCCCAGCGGCCTCGGGGCTGCCATGGAATGCAGGTTCCTGAAGGAGCCAAAGGCCCTCAGGCCCAGAAAAGGGGTTGGGGGTGTGCTTTTTGGCTGAGCATTTTCACCCCATGAGGACCTGGGCCTCGTGTGGCCCGGACCAAGGTTCAGAGTGGGCACCTGACCCCAGGCCTGAGCTCTCGCTGGCCGGTGAGCGGCCACAGGAAGAGCAGTGCCTGGCCTAACAGATCCGGGAGGCAGAGACAAGGAGGGGTGCACCCGCCCGGGTGTCAGATCCACCTGCTTGTTGTTAGGGTTCAGCTGGGCCTGGCAAACCCAGGGGAGGTTAGAGCCCCCGGGTCCCTGAACATAAGGACCTCAGGTCCCGACTGTGTGGCCGTGAACATGGGGCTTAGATTTCCTGCCGACGGGGTGTGATTGACCGAGGGCCGGCTGCTGTGCTCTCAAGTCTGTGACGGCCTTTGCTCTGAGGCCACCAGGGACTGAGCTGTCCAGGGGACTGAGGGGGCCCTCTCCTGGAAGGCACAGGGAGGAAGCTCCTCTGAGCGAGCGCTGGCTCATGGACTCGCTGTGGCCTTCCCAAGCACATGGGGACTCGCTGCCTTTAAGATACTGCCTCCACCCTTCTCCTCTCTCCCTCCCTCCGTCCCCCGGGGTCAGACCTGCATTGCCATCTGATGATGCTCCAGCTCCCCTCTTTCCCCACCCTCTACTCCTTCATGGGTGTTGCCCCAGTAGTGTCTGATACAGCTGGCCCCTCTCAATCTCTGCTTTGGGGAGGACCTGGATGCACCCCCTCATCCTAGACCTGCCCAGAGGATGTTATCGCTGACGGGAGGCGCAGGAAGGGGCAGGGATTAAAATAGACGGCACCCCGATGACCGGCAGGTGCCCTGTTCTGTGTGCATACCCTCCCCCTCACTCAGTCCTCCCTGACAGGTGCCCGCCATGTCCCCAGGCCGCAGAAAGGAAAATGGAGGCTCAGGAAGCGCAGGTACTTGCCATGGAGTAGAACCAGGAGCCACACCCGGGTTTGTTCAAGTCCAAGGCTCTCTCTCCGCCTTTCTGCTCCGTGGGGCGTGGCCAGAGCCCACCTTGGTTCAGCCTCACGTTTTATAAAGAGAGACGGAGGCCCGGGCAGAGCTGTGCCGCTGGTCTCATTACCCCCCTGCTGCCTCCTTCTTTCAACAAACAGTAACAACATTCTCTAGGTCAAGTCCTGAGCTGCTGCTGGGGTTAGCGAGGTAAATAAAGCGAGACTCGCCCAGGGGCTGCAGCCCCGAGCTGGGACAGGCACAAAGCCAGCGACAGCCACAGCACCACCAGGTGAGGGCTACGCTTTGGAGCGAGGTTCCGAATAAAGTGCGAAGAAATGGGATGGCGCCTGGCGGAACCCAGGAAGGCTCCTCAGAGGAGGAGGCCTTTGACCTGAGACCTGCAAGAACATGGCCATTTTACCAGGGAGTGGGGTTGGCAGATAAACGGCTTCAGGGGAGGCATGGAGTCCCGGGAGGCCTCGGAGGTTGCAGGGGGGTGGAGCGGGAGGTGGTAAGAGGGGCAGACAGAGGGAGGCCGGGCCGGGAAGGGCCTGTGGTGCCAGGCAAAGGGTTTGGGGCTTCATGCTGAGGAGCGGAGGGTGGCTCTGAGGAGCAGGAGGAGAGCCAGAAGACAGGTGGACTAGTTTTGGGGAGATGGGATGGATTCCTTGAATAATGACCCAGAAGTGGGGGCAGAAGGCAGACAGTGAGATGGTCAGGCTGCTCTGTAACCTGAGCAGGAGTACTTTGTGCTACAGGTGCGTTCCCCAAGGCCAAGTGCGTTCCCCAAGGCTGGGGAAACTCACTGAGGCCGCACCCACCCATCACTGCTCAGGTCACAAAACAGTCAGCCACCCTCCCCAGCCGCCTGGGCTCCTGTCCTGTGAACGGATGTCCTGGACAAAGAGGGTGACTTACCGCCAAAATTGGGCCGGAGGAACTTGTTGTATCCAACAGTGAGGTTCTCAAAGCCGGGCAGGGAGAGCTTGTCGCTGCGGCTGACCTCCCGGGGGAGCCGGCTCCCCTGCACCCGCATCCTGGGGGAGAGAGCAGGTTTCGGGCCCACGCCTGTTTGCAGGTGAGCAATGAGTACACGCACCTGAGCTGTGTCTGCAGGTACCTGTCTGGGCCCGTGTACCAGCTGTGACCCTCCCCAAGGGAAGTCTCTACCTTTCAGCTGCCCACGGGATGTGGCCCGGCCCCACTCTGTTTTATTGCCCACACTTGCCCTCTGTGGGGACCCTCCCAGTGTCTCCCCAATAACCCCCGGGGCACTGTCCATTCAGGACCACTTTGGAAGGCCGTTCTCCGGGAGAATCCATGGCAGGCGGTCCTGTGAGCCAGGGGCCGCCCCCCCACCCCGGCCCAGACACAGAGCAGTCCAGGCCGAGGCCGCTGAGGGGACGCCGAGCTCACCTGCCGGCCAGGAGACTCAGGCACAGCAAGGCCACGGGGAGACTCGGTCTCATGTTGAGGAGCCGCGTGTGCAGACAAGAGCCTGAGCAGGAGTCACCTAGGGGAAGAGGGGGGCAGGTGGGAGGCAGACAGTGCCAAAGGCTCACCCATCCCCCC
>JAAGEH010000434.1:1272913-1286193 GCA_011751065.1 Lasiurus cinereus
TCTCAGCCTCCCACCCCCTCAGCCCAATCTCTCACCCCCTCAGCCCAGCCTCCCCGCTACCCCTCACCCCAGCTTCTCTGCCTGGGCACGGCCAGTGGCAGCATTCCTCACCAGGAGTGGGGAGCAGCTTCGCTCACACCTTTGGGTACATTTCCTGCTTCCCAAGTGCCCCCGAATGACTTCCTTCAGGGCCACAGTTAAATCCACCAACCGCAGGCCGAGCCCTGCCTCAGAGGGTGGCTCCGGCCCCAGAAAGGCAGCCGCCCAGCCAGTCCTGAACCCCAGACTGTCCTTACCCCGTCCTTGTCCCGACTCTGCCGGGAAGGACACCCCAACTATGCACAACGATGGTGCCAGGTGCCCCCTTATTTACCCGAGGGTCTAGGCCTATTAGGCAGGTCAGGGACACAGGAAATGACACCTCTCCAGGGGCCCCCATGTGCCAGCGAATCAGCAGGGTGCTTCCTACAGACTGTCTCCCCGGTTCTCAGAAGGGCCTGGGGAGCTGGGCGGTTCCCCCCTGTACAGACCACCTCGTGTTATTGTGCTTCATAGATGTTGTATGTTTTATAAATGGAAGGCAAGACCCTCCACCAGGAAAACATTTCCGACTCACTTTACTGCAGACTAGCACTACGGAGGGGTCTGCGCCCCAACTCTTAGTATCTCCGAGGCTGGCTGCCTGCGTGAGGAAACGGCTGGTGGGCAGGTCCCCCCACTGGTGAGGGTCAGGGGAACGGGGGAGCTCTGAGGCCAGGCTGGCTGCCTCCTTTGTGGACCCAGGACACTGGTTGCCCCTGGACCAGCTCCTGGGAGGCCCTGAGGCCACTGGGTGGGAGGGCGAGCACCCTCCGTGGCCAGGACTGACCGGGAGGCATGGCCCGGCCTGGCGGCCTTTGGGAGCCGCTGCCAGATTCCCTCAGCTGGTACTGGGGCAGCAGAGTGGGCGTGGAGGCGGGGCTCAGGCCGGGTCCCCGCAGGCCCAGGGCTGATCCTCCCTTCTTGGCAGTGACCTCTGTGAACCCAACCACTTCCTACAGTCTGGCTGCTCCGGGGCTTAGGGGGTGACTCAGCCACTAACGCCCTGGTATTGTTTTACTCACAAAACAATGCATGCGCATTGCAGAGAGAAACCCGGACAGACACGGGGAGAGCTAAAGGTGTCCGTCTCCATGCGTCCCTGTGCGGTCACCGAGTTCACAGACAGCAGTGAGGAAGGCTGGGCTGAGGGGGCTCCATGTTGCCACGAACCTAACACTTCTCTGGAAGTTCAAGTCCATTAAACACCGGAAGTCCCTCCCTCGCTTCTCTCTAGTCTACTCCTCAGGAGGTATTTCATCGATGCATACCCATGTGTATTTATATACATCATACTTTTGCATAAAGAAAAAAATTAAAAAGTAAAAGAGGGGTGATGGCATGATTTTTTTTTGCTATTTACCCTTTTCACTTAATAATAATAGCAAACATTAAAAAAACTTGAATGCATGCCTGCCCTGTGCTAAGCACCTCTGGCATCCTCACAACCAAATCTTTAGAGCAGTGACTACCACCCTCTTCATTTTCAAGAGGAAAGGCTGAGGCCGTGAGAGGGTTACACAGCATCCCTGGGGTGCACAGGAGGTGAGAGGCCACTAGTCCCTGCAAGCTGAACCCGGCACATTAACCCCTGAACCGCAACACACAGGCCCAGCCCATGCCAGCCACATTGGCCCCGTGTCGTACCTAGGGGTCTGCCCCTCTTTGTCCTGGCTGCAAGGGATTTCAGGAGATCCGTATCCCAACGTTTATATAGCCCATGTCCTCGTTACAAATATTTTCCAACATTTTAATTGTTACAAAACCATATAGGTAAGCTCCAGGAACTCTGTACTCCGTCATCTCTCTCTACCTCAGCCCTCTCCTTCTCGCTCATCAAAAATACCAGCTACAGCTGAAACCGGTTTGTCTCAGTGGATGGAGCATCGGTCTGCAGACTGAAAGGTCCCAGGTTCGATTCCGGTCAAGGGCACGTGTCTTGGTTGCGGAAACATCCCCAGTGGGGGGCGTGCAGGAGGCAGCTGATCGATGTCTCTCTCTCATCGATGTTTTTAATTCTCTATCCCTCACCCTTCCTCTCTGTAAAAGAATCAATTAAAAAAAAAATACCAGCTACAGACAGCACACTATCCACCCACCAATGGTCCTCTTCCATCCTCCTGCCTTCGGTCCACTCCCCCATCCCTGGCTCTCCTGCCCCAGCACCGCGTTAAAGAGCGAGTCCGGGCCTTCCTCCCTCCATTCATTCCACCGCCCAGAGGCTTAACGAGTCCCTCCTGTGCGTGAGACACCACGGGCCAGAGCTTTGGATTCACACACACCTGCGCCTGATCTTAACCTCTCAGAGCCTTAGTTTGCCCATCTGACCAATGGGGGAAGGGAGTATTCAATACCCATTAGTTCCCATCCCCTCTCCCCCTCCTGTCTTCCAGGGGGACCTCCGTGACCCCACTGTGACTGAGCACCCACACAGCGCCGGCCCCGGTGGGCAGCGCGGGCAGGAACGCACCTGCGGCTCAAGTCCCAGATCAGGAGCTGGGACCGAGGCTCTGCCTCCTGCTCTGAGACCCTGTCACTTCTCCCTGAGGGTTCATGGTCCCCAGTGTAAAACGGGATAATACTCAGAGTTCTTGAGACAGCGGGGAGCCCTGATATTGGGGAGGTGCTCTGCAAATTCCAGGCCCCGTCCCCTCTCCTCCCTCCCAGCACCAAAGGGGCCCGGCCCTTACCAGAGGGTTGCCGGGGCGGTGTTAGGGCAGGGCCTTCGGGCCTTCAGGCCGGGCTGTCAGGCAGGGCCTGGTCTTCTGGGTCCCCGAGGTGCTCCCCATCCTCAGCCCTGGCTTCTGGGATGCACACACATAGGCGCTCCCTGATGGAGTGGCTCTCTCTGTGGGAAGTGGAGCTGCAGGACCAGCTAGGGCCAGGGCTGGGCAGACAGTGGGCGGGGCCTCCCACAGCCCCTCCCCTGGGCGGGGCTTTGAGCCAGTCCTGGGTGTCTGTGGGAACTGCCCCGAGCCTGTTAGGACTGCTGGCTGCCATCGGGCTGTGTCTCAGCTCTGTTCTCCCAGGCCAGGGAAGAGATTCTTGAGATCAAAGAGCCATGAAAGTCAAATAAAGTGCGTGATCTTACCCTCCCCGCCACCTCACGCCTGGAAGTTGAGGGGCAGGTTGGCTGAATTCGGAGGACACCCCTCTATCCTGATACAATGGAAGGGGCATTAGCAGTATACATGGTCTTGGGCAAGCCGATCCACCTGTCTGGTCCCCAGCGTCCCATCTCTGAGACAGAACTTGAATTCGGATGCCTGGCTGTGCATTGTGAGAGCATGCTGGGGACGGACAGACAGCTATGTCTGTGTAAAGGAGGCTTGCAGATCCCCAGTCTGTGCTTTCCAGTCAGGGAGTTTCAAAAAGAGCCACAGGGGCCAAAAGAATGGAGGAGAGAGGCTGAGCAGCCAGCCCAGGACCAGGTGGGAGCCTCTGGGAGCCATCGGGAGATTTCTCTCTCTCTCTCCTCTTCCTCATCCCCCTCCCTCCCACAGAGGATCCTTCCATTCCCTGCGAGGTCCTTTAGGGGCATCCTTCCTCCACAGCCAGCCACACCTCCTACCCGTCCTGCTTCCACAGTGCCCGTCCACAGCCAGAACCCCTCTCCCCACAACTCGAAACTCACTTTTGGCTCCAGCCCCAGGGCAAGGCACAGGGATTCCCCGGAGGCAGGAGCTGGGGGCTGGGGAGGGAGTCCAGAGGTGGGGCCCAGGGGAGAGCTGAGGCTGTGGCAACATGTGCCAGGCGCTTCCTGCCGTCCTGACCTCACGTCCAAGTTCCTGCCCAGACCCCCACCCTCACAGGTCTTGGTGGTGGAAAGACAGGGAGAGAAGCAGAAGGAGAGAACGGAGCTGCAGAAAGGAAAAGGAGGGCGGAGACATGGGGTACAATACTCCAGAGACGCCTCGGGCCCCAACCAGTTTCTGCACTGTGCCCTGGAGCCGGGCCAGCCTGCAAGCATGTCTGTGCGGGCTGGTGGGAGCCGGCCCTGCAGAGAAAGCTCTCGGATGCCTCTGGAAGGAGGGCATCACCATCAAGCCGGCACCCCGAAGGCAAGGCGGCCGAACGGGCTGGTGAAGGAGCGGTTTCAGGTTCTCCGTGAATGGGAAGCGGTTTGGGGTTTCCTCAGAATGTCCCAGACGTTCTCACATAAAACAAAGGCTCAAAAGAAACAAGTACCGTTCAGAGCTGGGAGGTAGGAGTGGGAGGAGCCCTGGGGGGAACCGCGAGACTGGAAGAAAGAACAAGGGCCAGCCAGCTGGATGGCTGTGGGCAAGTTATTTAACCTCTGGGGACCCCGCGTTCCTCGCCTGACAAATGGGGCGAAGGCAAGAATTCCGGAATGACAGGTGTGATAGCATGTCTGAAACCACCTGGCACGCTGCATCTGCAATGTGTCAGGTGTTGCACCTGGCACGTTGCAGATGCTCAATAGATGGTTCTTTTTATCCTGATGGTGTTAGTATCTTCTCACGTTTGTACTTACCTATCCAAGTATCTATCATCTATGGTTAATCTCTCATTTATCTCTAGCTCCACCGCTAATCTATGTAGCTATGCATCTGGGTATCTATGCATTTATCTACCAATCTATTACCTATCTATGTTATCTATCTATCATCTATCTATCTATCTATCTATCTATCTATCTATCTATCATGCATTCACCCTGTATTTAATCTTCCCAATCTGATTACAGTGGTACCTCGAGATATGAGTACCCTAACATACGAGATTTTTGAGATACGAGCCGTCGAGCAAGCGATTTTTGCTTTGAAATCCGAGCAACATTTGAGATAGGAGTCATCGTGCGGATCGGCCGGCTGCACACGACCCACCAGTTTACCGCGACTCGAGCGTCTCATAGTTTCCCACGCCTCAAGGTTACAGAACGAATTAAATTCGTATCTCGAGGTACCACTGTATTATTACTTTCATTGTTCCAGTTTGTATTGATTCTATGTCGGCATTCAGTAAATCTATTAATAGACTGATCATACCTGGGGGTCAGGGCAAGCCAGAACTCAAGTTCATAAAGTAGGAATAATAGAGGGTCTTAGCTCTCATTTTCAAACAAAGCTTCAATTTAGTGCCGGCTCCTTAGATTTCTCTCAGTCCAACTGAGGGAAGACCGGAGTGGGGCGGTTCCAGGGGGAGCCAGGTCTTCTGTGGTCTCTGCTGCCTTGCACCTTCGCTCCCGACCCCTGGCGTCCTCTGCTCCATCCAGGCCACCCAGTGCCCAGGTGTGACCTCTAGTCTCAGGCTGCCTGAGGGCAGTGGCATTTCAGGATGCCCAGCTCTGCAGACCTGCTGCCCTGGGCTCCCCATTTCGGTGTCCGCCTCTTAAGGCACATGGCCACACCTCTTCTTAGAATGCCCCAGAAAAGCAAAGGCCAGCGTGGCCACCAGGCACACAGGATACTAAGAAGTTGTACCAACGCTGCCATGGATACAGGGCGCTGAAGTTTTCAGAGCCTTTTACATGACTGGCGGTCACCGGATTTGAACCACATTGTTCCTTCTTTCTCATTTTTATAGATGAGGGAGCTGTGGCCAGAGACAAACATTACTCAATGATATGGCCAGTGCGAACTGGAACCCGGTTTTGGGATTCTCAGTCAGCTGCCTGCCTCACATGTCCACTCATTTGGGGGGTGGGGTGGGATTTATTAAGGCACAGAGCTCAAGGACACCAGGGGAGAGACAGCCTTGGGATCTGCAGACTAGATACCCATGGACCTGCCATCCTAGCTGGAAATGGAATACAGTGGTACCTCGAGATATGAGTGCCCTAACATACGAGATTTTTGAGATACAAGCCTTCGAGCGAGCGATTTTTGCTTTGAAATACGAGCAACATTTGAGATAGGAGTCATCGCGCGGATCAGCCGGCTGCACCCGACCCACCAGTTTACCACGACTCAAGCGTCTTAGTTTCCCAGGCCTCAAGGTTACGGAACGAATTAAACTCTTATCTCGAGGTACCACTGTAATTTGTCCTGGTTATTTCTGAACTGCAAGAGAACAAGACAAACTAGAAGGGACAAAGCAAGTTGTAAAAAGCTTACGAAATGAAATTTTACGTGGGATCAAGCTGAGTAAGAGAGGCATACATTGAATTCAGGGAATCTAAATATCAATAGCTGATGCCAGATGAATATTCAATTGTCCCTGTCTGAAAAGACACAGTGTCCTTGCACTCCTGGTCAGCTGCTCATAGATATTGTGCAACGTGGTCTTCTTCGAAAGCAAAGATGTTTGTGTCTCATCAAAACAATCTTACGTGTTGTCTTAGGGTGCCTTAACCAGGTTTCTGATTACTTAAGAAAACGGAATCTTCGCCATAGGAAGAGCCAGCCTGTGTTGGAAATGCCCTCGCCAACCTCCATGCAAAGGCGGCAGGAATAACAACGTCTGTAAAGATTCTGACCCAGGTGGGCCCGACTCGAGAGCCAGCCCAGCAGCGTCTCTGACTCCCTTCAACTGCCATTGCTCAGCTGTGTGGCTTCTAACCAACCCAGGCTTTGTTTTCCTTCTGCAAATACGGCCTGCATTTCTCTCACGCCTTTTTGTCCTATTGTATGAATTCTTTTTTTTTTTTAAACATTTTATTGATTTTTTACAGAGAGAAAGGGAGAGGGATAGAGAGAAACATCGATGAGAGAGAGACATCGCTCAGCAGCCTCCTGCATGCCCCCTACTGGGGATGTGCCCACAACCAAGGTACATGCCCTTGACCGGAATCGAACCTGGGACCTTTCATCCACAGGCCAACGCTCTATCCACTGAGCCAAACCGGTTTTGGCTGTATGAATTCTTATAGATGGACACAGCTTTTTTTTGGTGTGAAGGTAGATACAGCAAGCAAATACATCATTTGACTCTTGGGCATGTGATGGTGCAAAATATCCAGTTGATCAGAGACAGAAGAATCGAACACATCATCAAACCTCAGAGGGAAGGCTGAGGAAGGGAGGAGGTGAGAGTGGGGGTAAGAGATCAACCAAAGGACTTGCCTGCATGCATATAAGCATAACCAATGGACACAGACAGTAGGGGGGTGAAGGCATGAGTTGGGGGGCAAGAGAGGCCAGGGAGAGGTGCATGGGGGAAAAAGGGGACAGATGTAATACTTTAAGCAATAAAGCAGTGGTTTTCAACCTTCCTAAGGCCACGACCCTTGCATACAGTTCCTCATGTGGTGGTGACCCCCAACCATGAAATTTTGCTACTGTTATGCATCACGATGTAAATATCTGCATTTTCCGATGGTCTTAGGTGACCCCTGTGAAAGGGTCATTCGACCCCAAAGGGTCGAGACCCACAGGTTGAGAACCACTACAATAAAGAATTTAAATTAAAAAAAAAAAAAGAAAACTCACAATAAAACAAGACTAGTTTTCCCCAGGATGGGGGGACGATGCAATACAGGATGGAATGTGCCATGCCTGAAGATTCTGGGACCCCTGTGTTGCAGAGTTAGCTCTCCAGTTTGCTCATGAATGTCCCTGTCTCTCAGCCGTGCTAAAAATGGGCCCCAGAGCCTTTCCATGGAGTCGCTGTTCACTGCCAGCTCCCCTTGGCAAGAGGCCAGCCAGCTATGCTTTCTGCACGGAAGGTGAGTGGTGGTTTGCAATGGCAATGCAAATGGAGCGGGCACACTCTTGTAATCACCCTACGCGTGGTGTGTAGTGTGTGGTGAGGCTGTCCTTGTGTCAGGCATTGGCTGACGGTCACCTCTCTCTATTCTGAAGACTGTGTTTGCCATGTGGATGCTGAGCCAAAGGCCCAGAGTGGCGTTTCAGGCTCTTCTCTTTGGGGTGATATTTTTGAATCCTGGTGCTCAGGGGGCTGACTTAAACTGATTTAATTTCCAGAGCGGCTCATTCATTCACTCAGTAAATATTAACAGAGCACCTGCTCTGTGCCCCCTTTCAGCCCAACAGGAACGAATCTAAGAAACAAACACCCCCGCCCCACCCTTGTGCTGGTTCTGAGGTGACCAGCAATGTGTGGCCTGGTGGCCTGGACCCATGTCTCGTGTGCAGTAGGCCTACGGGTCATCATTGGTCATGAAGATGGGAATGGAGCTGAGGATTAGACAAAGCTAGGAGGGCAGGCAGGGTCGATCTTAGGATGTCCAGACCTGGGTGAAGGATCCAGGATCCCCCAACATACAAATCCACAGCCCAAAGATGGAGCATTCATATCTCTGTCTGCATCAGATGCTTTTAACCAGGCAAGTAGCTGGTAAGGTAAGTGGGGGAAATATTGGATATGGTGTCAGGAGCTAGGAAAGTCATAGGAATTGGGGGTGAGGGGAGAAGGAGCAGGGTCATGTAGGGCTAGTAGGATGACAGGTAAGAAACACCCCTTCATCCTTCCACTTATTCATTCATTCATTCATTCATTCATCCATTCATTCAGTAAACATTTATTCATACCTAATCTGTGAAATACAAAGATAAAACATGCCTTGTAGGAAACAAAGGAAAGTAATGATTAGAAATACTGAACCTTGCTATGTGCTATACTTTTTGTGCCAACCTCTAATTTCCTCAGAAGGCCAGCTGTGGATTGCATCACAGGAGAGGAAACCTGAGTTTAGGGAACCCGATTATTTTGTAGTGGACAGTAAGCTTACCTTCCCTCTGCTTTGGAGGGAGGCGAGATCTATCCATCTCCTGAGGCCAACTGCCATCCACGCGTTCTTGGAAAGATAGTCTATAACCAAGGCATTGCCCCTGCTGGCAAGATGTAAAGAAACATGAGGGACTCTCGGAAAAATACTTCCCCAAAATGATCCGTTTCAGTTTTACAGAATGACGGCTTTTGTGGAAACAGTGAGAAGGCAACACCGAGGGAATCCTCAGCCTCCCTATCAAAGCTGACTGACCTTGACCCTCCTCGCCGGCAGGATTCAATCCTGGGGTACAGCCAGGCTAGTGAAACAGGTAAACAAAGTCACCAGCAGGAGTGGGGAGAATCCGACATTCTCTCTGATTAGTATTGAAGGCTTTGCTTTATGGAAAACACGTGGCTTCATCCGATCAGCATCTCCGAGCAGAAGTCTGGCGAGAAAGGCAATCCTCCTGGGTAGGCACGGGGCAGCGTGTTGTGTCCAGTTCAATGCGACGTCCTGAAGGAAGGGAGGAAATGAGAGTCTGCTGAGATCCGGCAGCGTACCAGGATCTGTGGTCAACATTTCTATGAGTTTCATTTCACTCCATCTCGTTATCATCTCTCTTTCTTTTTCTTTTTTTTTTTTTTAAATTTTTTATTTTTTACAGAGAGGAAGGGAGAGAGATAGAAAGTCAGAAACATCGATGAGAGAGAGACATCGATCAGCCGCTTCCTGCACGCCCCACAGTGGAGATGTGCCTGCAAGCAAGGTACATGCCCCCGACCGGAATCGAACCTGGGACCTTTCAGTCCGCAAGCCGGCGCTCTATTCACTGAGCCAAACCAGTCTCGGCTCATCTCTCTTTCTTTTGATCCTGGTAGAATACACCTAATACACAATTTACCGTTGCAACAGCTGCTTAAAGGTGTGCGATTCGGTGGCTTTAAGTTCATTCGGAAGGTTGTGCAACCAACACCACTTTCCAATTCCAGATCACTTCCATCACCCACACAGAAACTCAGGCCCACGAAGCAGCCACTCCCCATGCCTCCCTCCCCAAGCGCTGGCACCCGCTAATCTGCTCTCTGTCTCTAGGGTTTGGCCTTTTCTGTCCCCCGCAACAAGCTCCTGACCTAAGCAGGGGTATCCCCATTTCACAGGTGAGGAAACTGCAGCTCAGAGAAGCTGGTCTCTTGTCCCAGGTCACAGAGCTGGTAGGGATGGGTGTGATGGGCTCTGTACCGAGCTCCCAGGCCGAGGAGGAAGCCCAGCGACTCATGTGGCCCTTGAACTTGGCTTAGAAAGGCCTCAAGGAGCATGCGTGTGTCCAGGGGGCAGAACAGGGCAGAGAGGAGGAGGAGGGATCCTTCTGAATGAGAAGGGAGGAAGGAAGGAGAGGTGTTCCAGGTGGAGGAGGGTCCAGGGGTTGACATGGGGCGGAGGGGCAGCCAGCCGGAAACATGGGACCCCCGTGGACAGTTCTGTCTTGCTAAGGGGCCGGGCACAGCACACCCAGCAGCTCTGCTCATTCTGGTGAGACGTCAGGAGGCCAGCTCACTCCGGTTTTTTTCTCTCCAGGGAAACACAGGCCCGTCTTTGGGTGAAAGTCCCTCTTGTCAGCTGCCAGCACCCCGGGCTGTCTGGGGGTGCAGAGTGACTTGGTGAATGGCCTCAGTCAGAGGCAGCTGTGTGACCTTTTGTTGGTCTCCTGGGAACCCACCCACTGCTGTCTGCACCTCCTCCTGCAGCCTTAGGGGTCACTTTCTGGGCCTTCGCCCAGGCCCCTGGGACTCAGGAGCCCCTTGCCTTGCTTGGGGGTGTCTGGTGGGTGTCTGAGTGTGTCTTTGTTCCTCCCCAAACTCAGGAGGTTCACAGCCTCTCCCTCTGGGGAATGTTGACCTTCCACCTCCCCAGCGCTTGTCCCTTGTCACCCTGGGCACAGAAGTGGGTTCCTCTAGGACAGTGGTCGGCAAACTGCGGCTCTCGAGCCGCATGTGGCTCTTTGGCCCCTTGAGTTTTTAGCAAAGGCCAGTGTAGGAGTACCCTAATGAAGTTAATGACAATGTACCTACCTCTATAGTTTCAGTTTAAATAATTCCACTCTCAAAAGAAATTTCAGCCGAAACCGGTTTGGCTCAGTGGATAGAGCGTCGGCCTGCGGACTGGAAGGTCCCAGGTTCGATTCCGGTCAAAGGCATGTCCCTTCCAGTAGGGAGTGTGCAGGAGGCAGCTGATCCATGTTTCTCTCTCATCGATGTTTCTAGCTTCTCTGTCCTTCTCCCTTCCTCTCTATAAAAAATCAATAAAAATATATTAAAAAAAATTTCAATCATTGCCCCGTTGATATTTGGCTCTGTGGACTAAGGAGTTTGCCGACCACTGGCCTGAGAGCCTGACTTATCCCCTCTGAGCGTCTCTCTCACGGTGTGTGGCCTCCCTCCACCCGGAGGTCTCAGAGGGTTAGGCATTCAGGAGATGGAGCGCTCCAGGCGGGCTGCCTGCAGGAGGTGGTGTGAGGCCACCTCTACCCCGTGCCCCGGGGCCTGTGGGACACAATCCTGACTGCATCTGCCATGTCTCCCTCCAATCAGATGAGCGGGGAGGCGAGGCCTGTGGCTTTCTCCTGGCGATGAGCCCTCTGTCTGTGAACCTGACCCCGTAGCTGTCCACCTGTCTGCCTCCCTCACACTGCGCCTTGCTCGCAGGAATATCCGCCTGTAACCTGAGCCCATGGGCCAGCCTGCTCTTGGGGTCCACAGAGCCTGATTGGGGAGGTGGGAATGACGGGGGGGTGGTGGGTATAGGAGACGTCTGGTTGCCTGAGAGAGTGGGTTTGGGGCAAGCAGCCTCTTCTTTCTCAGCAGAGCAGGGGTGAAGGCAGAACGCACCCGGCCCACCCGCTCTGGCCAGGTGAACGGGGCCAATCACTGGGTTTCTACCTGGTTGGGTGGCTGCGAGGCTGACATGAGAAGACGCATGGGCAGGACCCAGCAAGTGGTAATGAACTTGCGTCTCTCATGGTAGTTGTTTTAGTCTCTGACCCCCCCCCCATTGAGCATGAATGTCCCCCTAAAAGAATGAACGGATCTGCTCAGAGGGTGCTTGGCCCAAATCCATTCTCTCGGGCGACCAGATGTCTCCTGACCCAGCAGACAACTGAGGTCCATGCCCTTGACCCGGAATTGAACCCCTAGCCCGTCAGTGCATGGGTCCGCCTTTATGGGGACCTTGGTCTGGTCCCCTCGTGAGGGAGTTTCAGGGTGAGAACGTCACCGAGGTCTCTCTGCCTGCTGCAAGTCAGGGAGCGGACGGCTGGGGTGGGGGCCACGGTGATGGCGAGAGCCAGCACGCAATAAGCCACTTATTCGGGGACACGCATCTGTCCCTCACAATACCCTGGGGAGCAGGTGCTGCTGCCGTGCCAGGTGGGGTCCTTCAAAAAGCAGAGGCCTACATGGGCCTGCACCCACGCCCCTGGGACTCGGGAAGCTCTGTTTGCTTGGGGGGTACGGTAGGTGTTCGAGCGGCAGAGATTTCCAGGGCGAGTGTCTGTGGAGGATGAGGGGGGCCGCTGTAGGTCTGGCAGCCAGAAAGGGGAGACAGGCAGGACAGATTGGGGGGGAAGAGCCTCAGACAGCAGGCAGTGCGGGTCCGAGGCCCCTCGGCCGGGCTGAGGGAGGCTGAGGGCTGTCCTCGGAAGGATCAGGTGTTCTGCAGGAATGGGCGGGACTGAGCCACCGTCCAGCTCAGTCACGCTGGGCACAGCCTGGAGGAGCACGTGGCCCTGGCCCTGGCCAGCCTGCCACCAGGCTCCGGTCACGCACCTGGGGCAGGAGGAAGCAGGTCTTTGAAAAAACTCCGACGTGGGAGAGACACATCGGTGGGTGGCCTCCTGCAGGTGCCCCGACCAGGCCTGGGCTCCAGCATACAGCTGAGGTCCATGCCCTTGACCGGGAATTGAACTCGTAGCCCGTCAGTGCACGGGCCATTGCTCTAACCACTGAGCAAACCTGGCAGGGGTACATGGGGTCCGGAAGGTTGGAGTGAGGTTTGCCCATGGACTCGATGAAAGAACATTCTAGGAGAAGGGACAGTGTGAGCCGTACCATGCAGGCAGGAAACGCCACAGGGAGCTGGGAGAGACTCCTGGGAAGAAGTGCCAGCAGGGGGAGGGGCAGGAGGTGGGGAGCGGGCCATGAGGCCTTGACCGCACCGGAGCCTTTCCATGGAGCGCACAGAACAGCATGGACAGCGCGGGTGGTGCCGAAACCGGTGTGGCTCAGTGGATAGAGCGTCGGTCTGCAGACTGAAGGGTCCCGGGTTCGATTCCGGTCAAGGGCATGGACCTTGGTTGTGGGCACATCCCCAGTGGGGTGCGTGCAGGAGGCGGCTGATCGATGTCTCTCTCTCATTGATGTTTCTAAGCCTCTATCCCTCTCCCTTCCTCTCTGTAAAAAATTAATAAAATATATTAAAAAACAAAAACAAAAACAAAAACAAAACAGCACGGGTGGCAATGACTGCAGAGACATTACGTGTCATAATCATGACTCAGCACTTGTTCTGGGCT
>JAAGEH010000434.1:1293589-1343801 GCA_011751065.1 Lasiurus cinereus
ATTCCCATTGTGTGTATTCACCTGGATTCCCATTGTGTGTATTCACCCAGATTTCCATTGTGTGTATTCACCCGGATTTCCATTGTGTGTATTCACTGGAATTCAGGGAACACACTTGCTAGAGGGGACATTAGGGTTTTCACATTGTTGGGTTTGTTGACCGATTTATCTCCAGCATCTGGAGCACCTACGAAGCCCTCAAATGCATGTTGGGCAAATACATGACAGAATGAATGAGGAATAAAACACCGGAGAGAACCTGGCAGGCTGAGGTGAGGATTGGCCCTCAGGAAGCGGATGTTATGGAGACTCCATTCAGCTCAACCAAGATGCTGGGCACAGTGGGTACCCAAGGGCGTCCTGAGGTGGACCTGGGGGCCCTTCACTGACTGGACACCACACGGACCCCGAGGCTCCAGCCATGTCGAGGAGTGAAGGTTCAGACCATTTCTTTAGAAATGGCTGCCCCCAGCCTCATCCCCTTCTGCGGGTTCATTGCAAAATAGTTGTGGCCCATCTGATCTCAAGGTGGTCTCCCCTTTGCCCCAAATCTCCCTGTTCTCTTCAAGGAGGGAACTGCAAACCGATCCCAACGTTTGTCTCTCACGGTGGCTGTTAACTGTTAAAATACAAGCTCCCCCAGGAAGAGGAACTCTACACTGAAACAAACCTCTGAGACCCACTCAGAAATCCGCATTGAATGTGCGTGAGCCAGTGAGAAGGACTGCATCTCTGTGACCCTGTCTTAGTGCCGGCAAAGGACAGCGTAGGGCGATGGGGAGGGCAGAGGTGAACTTCTTCATTCTGCCGGACACCAGCCCTGTTCCTGCCGAAGTAGATCCCTCCTCAAGGGAACAACTTCCTCCTCGTGACCGGGCTGCTTCCCATTTCACGAGACGCCTTCCTGTGGCCCCTCACACCCTCGGCCTCGGCCCCTCACCTCTTTGTTGATGTAGCCATCCTTATTGATGTCGTACAAGTTGAAGGTCCACCTCAGCTTCTCATGGACAGTTCCCCTCAGGAGAATGGACAGAGCGGTCACAAAGTCCTGGGAAGGGGAAGAGGCGTGAGTGACAGTAACACCGAGCCGTTGGTGAGGGGGCCGGCGAGGGGGGGTGGGTGTGCTCTGGCTGTGGGTCCAGCGCTGAGACTGATTTGCCACAATCGTGTCTCCCGTGGCCTCTGTCCCAGGAAGGATATGGCCAAGCTCAGTGAAGAGCATCGTCCCCCTCCCCCTTGATTTCCCGCCTGGACCCACTTTTGGGGAAGGAGCCCCCACTGAGGAGGAAGGGAGCTCGGTGTGTGCAGACACCTCCAGACCCAGGTAAGAGCCTCCCTGGCACTGCCTGACCCCGTGGCTGAGCGCTTGTGTGGGTGGTGGCGTAGCCCAGTGGCTAAGAGCGTGGACCCTGGGGACATCCCACTTGAGTTCAAATCCCTCCTCTGCTGGGTGACCTTGGGAAAGGCACGCGACCTCTCTTGGCCTGACTTCCCTGTTTTGCAACTGGTAACACATAATAGCGCCCTCCTCTAGGGTTACGGTGAGGGTTCAGGGAACTGATCCACGTGAGGCACGTACCCTGTTTCCCTGAGAGTAAGACATCCCCCGAAAATAAGACCTACTTCCAGTGTTGCCTCTCGCTGTCATATAAGGCACCCCCCGAAAATAAGACCTCCCCCAAACATAAGGCCTCCCCAGAATATAAAAGCCCCCGAAGCTACCATCAGGCGTCTGACTCCTGATTTAAAGAGACCTCGCCCTGCCTGAACAGCTCTGGCTGCGCTGCGGCCCATCAGGGAGCTGGTTTGTGATGACAACGACTACCGGACCGTAGACAGGTCATACATTTCCTTTTATTTTTTTGTTCAACAATAAATGTGTACCGTCTTCTTCTTCATGGAAAAATAAGACAGCCCCTGAAAAGAAGACCTAGCGCATCTTTGGGAGCAAACATGAATAGAAGACACTGTCTTATTTTCGGGGAAACAGGGCAGCACTGAGCTGGCGTGGGCTCACTGTGTGCACGGGGGCTGCCAGGCTGTCACCAAGGGTCCCTCCAGGCCCTGCGCTCCGGAGGCAGGGCAATGTGGCCTCTCTCTCTGTCCCGGAAATGCTTGCTAAACGGATGGAGGTTTTTGTCTTCATGGAGGGCACGGGTGACCAGCCCCTTCCCCAGCGGCCCGTGATTCAGAGGCAGAGGAGCGGGGGGGCCCGGGGAGCCCCCGAGACACACGCACCTCGAACTTCACGGAGCCGGTCTGGGTGGTGTCGAAGGCGTGGAAGAGGTAATGGGCGTACGTGGTGGCATCTGCAAGGCAGAGAGGAGAGGCGGGTGAAGGGACCGGGCACTTGGGACAACAAGAGAGAGAAGAGGGTGAGGCTGGGGGCGCGAAGGAGACACTGTGAGTGGCCAACCCACGGGTCAGAGCCCGGACCCGTCTGGCTGTCCGGGGCTCAGGTGGGAAGTTCTGGGAGAGCGGAGACAGGCCCTTGCCCCTGCACCTAGGAACCCCCAGAGAAAGACCCCTGCCCGGCTGTGTGGTTCTTGGTGGCCGGATGGCAGTGCCTGGAGGGAGATGCTCTTCTGCGGGCCGGTGCTCCCTGGCTGTGTGGTCCCGAGCGAGGCGCAGCTGCCGCATCGGAAGGGGCACCTGCTTTCTAGAGCTGTGCCAGGCCTTCAAGAGGGGGCTCTGTCCCCCCTCCTCTCCCGGGGAGGGACCCTCTTCAGGGCTCTTTCCTGCTGACGCTTTTGTGAGCTCCACATTGTGTCATAAGGGAAGCATCTTGCTCTGAGGTCTCTCTCCCTGGGGCTGAGAGGGCAGGTACCAGGGGCATGAACTTGGAGAAAGGAAGCTGCTTCTCAACAAGGGAGCTGGGCCTGGCCGGCGTGGCTCAGTGTGGAGCATCAACCTATGAACCAGGAGGTCACAGTTCAATTCCTGGTCCGGGCACGTGTCCGTCTTGCAGGCTTGATCCCCAGTGGGGGGCGTGCAGGAAGCAGCAGATCAATGATATTCTCTCTCATCATTGA
The DNA here is from genome assembly GCA_011751065.1 of Lasiurus cinereus. Taxonomy (NCBI): domain Eukaryota; kingdom Metazoa; phylum Chordata; class Mammalia; order Chiroptera; family Vespertilionidae; genus Lasiurus; species Lasiurus cinereus. The sequence goes on from JAAGEH010000434.1 coordinate 1,296,622, forward strand.
TGTTTCTATCTCTCTCTCCCTCTCTGAAATCAATAAAAATATATTAAGAAAGAAAGAAAGAAAGAAAGAAAGAAAGAAAGAAAGAAAGAAAGAAAGAAAGAACCGAAACTGGTTTGGATCAATGGATAGAGCGTCGGCCTGCGGACTGAAAGGTCCCAGATTCAATTCCGGTCAAGGGCATGTATCCTGGTTGCGGGCACATCCCCAGTAGGGGGCATGCAGGAGGCAGCTGATCGATGTCTCTCTCTCATCCATGTTTCTAACTCTCTATCCCTCTCCCTTCCTCTCTGTAAAAAAATCAATAAAAAATATATTTAAATAAGAGAAAGAAAGAAGGAAAGAAAGGAAAGGAAGCCAGGCAGGGTCTTTGCTAAGGTCAGACTCACCTCCGTGAGGGAAGAACTGTGCGTAGATCTGCTTGAATGTCTCTTCGTTGACCACACCGCTCGGGCACTCCTGCCGGAAGGAGACAGTCACCGAGGGTGTCTGAGGGCTGCCCCCAGAGCAGTAGACGGGGCCCAGCCTTGGGGTGTAGGGTTCCTCATTATCTCTGTATCACCTGGGGCTGGGTGGGGGGGGGTCGGGGGCAGCCCCAGCTTAGGACCGCAGCCGCTTTGCAAAATGTTGAGACTGTGGAGGGGCAAGGACCAGACTGCGTTTCCCCACAAAGAATGACTCAGGGTCAGGGTGCCCTCAAGCCTGGGGGAGAGAAGGAACGGGGGGGTTTCCCAGCTAAACATCCTGTGATATAGAACAGAACACCAGGTGCTTGAAGGCACCCCTGGCCTTGAGAAGCCATGAAGTCTGACAAACAACTCCCTCAAGGACAACCGCTATCTAGACTGCTTACTTGCCTAATTAAAAAGCTTAGACTAAGAGTCAGTGTATGAAATCTAGTAATGCTGAGCCAATTAAAATTTGCCAAGTCCTCCTGCGCTGAGGATAAAAGGCACTTGCTGCAGAGGTTCAGGGCTCTGGTGCTTCCCTGCTGTGTCAGTGGAACCGTGAGCCCGGACTCGAGTTCGTAATAAAGGCTTCCTAAATTTTCCAATTGGCTGTCTGGTGGTTGTCTGTCTCGGGTCGCCCCATTACAAGACTTCCTCAGAGAACGGGGCTGGGAGGAGGAAGACTTGGGACTCGATGAGAGGGACCTGGCCTGGTTCCTGGCTCGGCTGCTTCTAAGCTTGGTGACTTGGAGGCAGTCGCTGACCCTCAGTGTCCTTAGCTGTGAAATGGGCCTATCAGGGTCTTCCCAGCAAGGCTGCCATGAGGTTCAGTGCCTGAAATTCGTGGTAAGTGGACACGCTGGCGTTCAGGCTTCTGGACCAGTTTGTCAGCGCGGTCAGCAGCTGCCCAAACCCTCTTGTTTCTGAGGCTCCAGCGATACAGAGTGCCAACGGGTATATGCCCAGGCTGGCACCCATCCCGGCCCGGAGTCCTCCTTCCTAGCCAGGCAGCCCTGTCTCAGGTCGCCTTTACAGAACCGACCTTCCTCCTTTTACGGGGACTCCGCTGGGAGAGCTATAGGCAGGCCCCGGGCCTTTGGGAGACCTCAGCCTCAGGGGAACCTGGGGTTAATGGGGGGGGGGTGTGCCTCCAGGGGCCGAGGGTCTTACGTTCTTGAAGCCCCGGTAAAGGACCTGCAGCTCCCTCTTGGTGAAGTTCGTCTGGGCCTCTAGCTGGTCCAGGCCCTCAGGCCGGTGGCACACCATGGTCATCTCCAGCTCATCCTCGATCTTATCTGGAACCAGAGGAGACGGCGTTGGGATGCTGGCGGGGGGGGGCATGGTCAGAGCAGTCAGGGCTGTCTCCAGGGGGACAGTGATCTGGGACACAGGGTCGCAGGCCGGGACCACCCTGCCGAGGACCTGCCTGCCTGGAGCCAGGCCCGGTCCCTGTCCGTCTCGCCACCAGCCCGCCTTCTCTCGGTCAGACACCAGGGGAGGAGGTCGGTGCTGGAGAGAAACACGTCCCCAGCGAGGCTGAGAGTGGGGGTGCTGAAAATAAGCCCCTGTGAAAACATTTCCCTTTCTTTGGAAATAATTTCTTTGCATATTCCATGTGCTGCTCACGGGACATCTGAATATTGCAGACACAGGGAAGGGGGGGCAGATTGATCCATGCCCTTCAAAGAGCAAAGGGAAGCAAGGCTATCAAAAAGGCATCCATTAGCCCGGCTGGCATGGCTCAGTGGTTGAGCGTCGACCTATGAACCAGGATTTAATTCCCGGTCAGGACACAGGCCCAGGTTGTGGGCTGGATCCCCAGTGTGGGGAGTGCAGGAGGCAGCCGATCAGTGATTCTCTCTCATCATTGATGTTTCTCTCTCTCTCCTTCTCTCTTCCTCGATGAAATCAATTAAAAAATATATATAAAAGCATGGAGTAAACTCTCACCATTTGGGCCAACTAGAGAAAGGCGAGCACAATCTACCAACCAATTCAAATTATATCATGAATATAAATTTAAAAGTAGGAATGTGGCCCTAACTGGTGTGACTCAGTGGATAGAGCGTCGGCCTGCGGACTGAAGGGTTCCAGGTTCGATTCTGGTCAAGGGCATGTACCTTAGTTGCGGGCACATCCCCAGTAGAGGTGTGCAGGAGGCAGCTGATCAATGTTTCTCTCTCATCAATGTTTCTAACTCTCTCCCTCTCCCTTCCTCTCTGTAAAAATCAATAAAACATATATTTTAAAACAAAAAGATGAGTTTCATTTCTAAAACGTTTCAACATTGAAAAAAAAATAGGACTGTGTTTTACAGTATCGTTTTGTAATATTTACTAGCTAGCCTGACACAATGGGGACAGGCCTGAAATGGCAGCTACCTTCTATAAATAAAAGCTTCTAGCGCATGAAAGAACTCTCAAAATCGCCGTTGTAAGTGGCAGTCTAACCACAAAGCAGCCTCATTTCGCACGAGGGATGTGAGAGGTGTCCGTCCGTGAAAGTGCGAACTCTGCCCGCCTCCTATCGAAGGGTCCCCAAACCCCAGCGGGCCTTTCCTGGTCTTACGGTCCCAGACGCTGAGGGCGTGTTTTCCTGCGGGCCCCGCCAGCCTGCTCTCTGTGAATTTACTCCCATCAGGAATCAATTACCACCTAACCTTTCGTGCCCGTGGTTGTTACCGAATCCATATATTGAGCGGCTGCAGATGTGGGCTGGCGAGGTGGGCCGGCTGCAGGGAACGGACACCGACCCTGTCACCCCCTGAGGCCATGGAACGTGCGGAGGGGGGGTTTCCACCGGAGAGAACCGCTGAGGGGGGTGGTCCTCTGCGGGCATCGCTCCAGGCAGTGTCTGCCTCTTGGCACCACTTTTCCTTGTGGTGCTTTGGTTTCCAGAGGAGAGGGAGGCCTCAAAGAGAGTGTGGATCTTGCACCTCCCCCCAAAGCAGCGGTTCTCAACCTGTGGGTCGCGACCCCTTTGGGGGTTGAACGACCCTTTCACAGGGGTCGCCTAAGACCCTCGGAAAATGCAGATATTTACATCACGATGCATCACAGTAGCAACATTTCATGGTTGGGGGTCACCACCACATGAGGAACTGTATGCAAAGGTCTCGGCCTTAGGAAGGTTGAGAACCACTGCCCCGAAGGAAGGGGCGTTTGGCTGGGGGTTCCAGGGAGAGGCAGAGGAACGGGGTAACTATTGTCACCATCTTTCTTATGTGTGGGGCAGTACCTCTCAGCTGATCCTGCCTGGGAACAGGGCAGATTAATCAACATCAATAAGATCCGTTGGTCAGACAACAGCCGCAGTGGCCAATTTCCCTGTAACTCTCGCCCAGCCTTTCATTGTTATGATGTCTGTAGCTAACGAGTAGTAATGACAAACAACCGCCCTCCCGCCCCCCATCTAATCCAGAATGCTCAGATTTTCTTTACTTCATTTTAAAATACAAATCGAATTTTGGTTGGTTTAAATCGCCTGGCATTAGATTCAACTGCAATTTTATTTAAAAATGTCCAGAGAGCCCCAGTCGGTGTGGCTCAGGTGTTTGGACGTCCTCCTGAAAGGTGTGATTCCTGGTCAGGGCGCAGGCCCGGGGCTGCAGGCTTGATCCCCAGTAAGGGGGGATGCAGGAGGCAGCTGATCGATGTTCGGATCTCACCTCTGTCTCTTTCTCTCTCCATTCCCCAGTCTCTAAAAAAAAAAATCTATGATAAAAGGCACAGATATTTAGTATGGAAAAGAGGTAAAAGTTATGTGAAAATGTGAGACAGGAAGATACAAATGTATTTTTGGAAGAAATGGTGTCTTTTTGAAGGGTGTCTAGTACACCTTTCCCCGTTGATCTTACCTAGAAGCTTACAAGACATTTCTTTCTATGGAGCTCCTGTCTGAATCCCTCCTGAGTCAGAGAACTCTCTTTGCAGGAGTCTGAGAGAGTGATTCAGAAACTGCACTTGCTTGCCATCGCTTTGATTAAAAAATGCACTACGTAATGATTGAAATATCAAATATGAAACCCATGAAGGTAGAACTGGACTTTAGTAACAAATGCTTAGTGGGCTGTCTGGGCAGCGGGATGGATTTCCATATCAAACGGGTTCTGGAACACCTTAAAGTTTGGGGAGCGGCTGCCTGCCCAGCTTTCCCCAGCCCCCTCTCCTGGGCACGCTGTGGAGACAGCCGCCCTGGAAGGAAATCCACGTCTCTGGACTCGAGACGCTGGGAAGCAGCCTGCACACGGGCATGCAGGGCTTAAACCCGCGGCTCTCGGTTTGCTTACTGTTCATTAGTGAGCACTCGAGTCTACACAGCAATCCAGCCCGCGTACACATACACGGATGCCTGTGCCGTGACCTGCAAGCGGAAATGACTGATCTGCCTGCCCCTGAGGCAGCCTTGGAGGGGGGAGGCATTCCCGTGTCTCACTCCAGCTCTCTCCTCCCTTTCCTCGGATGCCTCCCTACGGGTCCTCTGCAGAAACTTGGGAAGGGGCCTCAGGGGTTTTTGCACCCCTCCTGTTGGCCCCCTGGAGAGTCCCCGGGTGGAGGAAGAGGACACAGCATTGATAGGTGGGGAACCTGCTTGCTGGTTTCTTGGGAGGTTGGTTAAGAACAAGTCTCGGAGGCCAGATGTTGCTTGTTGTTATTACGGTTGTCATTAAAAATAACAATGAGCCAGTTCCCAAGTCAGACAGAGCTCGGCTGGTAGAAAATTAACCCAGAGACTTCCTACTACGATAGCTACAGAACAACAGCGAATTAGACAACCGTCTGCTTGTCAGGCGCTGTTGACTCGTAACATGTGTTCATGCCCGCAAGTCACTAAACCCTGTGTTTGGCGGGGACCATTACCCTCTCCGTGGGGATGTTAGGGAGTTGGCTGTCCTAAGAGAATTCTCGAACTAGGAGCACCTCCGAAAGCGATGCACCATCTCTCACCGGGGGTAGGGGAAACGAGATCGAATGACCAACTGCAGAGGATGCAGAAGGAGAGGCTGGAGAAGATGATTCAGAATAAGTGGTCCTTACATTTTGGGGGTCACAGCTCTTTCGAGTGTGGGGTGAAAGCTTCGGACCCTCAGAAAAGAGAATGCACTGCCTCAGTGAGTTCCTGTACAGTGGTACCTTGAGATACGAGTGCCCTAACATACGAGATTTTTGAGATACGAGCCGTCGAGCGAGCGATTTTTGCTTTGAAATACGAGCAACATTTGAGATAGGAGTCATCGCGCGGATCGGCCGGCTGCACACGACCCACCAGTTTACCGCGACTCGAGCGTCTCATAGTTTCCCACGCCTCAAGGTTACGGAACGAATTAAACTCGTATCTCGAGGTACCACTGTAGTTGTCACTCACACGGAGCCCAGGGGAAGGGCTGGCACGGGGGACCTCCTCCATGCTCTGCCATGACATGGCTCCTCCCGGATTCCGGGTCTGCTCTCAGAGACAGCTGGGGACAGACCCGGGCCCAGAGTCCCGCCGGCCAGGCCTCTGGTACAGATCTCGCTTCCACGTGCCCTGCAACGCTTTCTGCTTCCCCGGAGCACCAATCGCAAGCGGGCTGGCAGCCAGCCTCACAGTGGGTCTGCCCCCGGCACGCTCTGGCCTGTGTACAAGTCAGACCCTTAGCCTATGAGAAGATGGCTTTGGTCTACTCCCTGCGAGGTGCCTCCTCGGTCAGGCCCAGGACCATGGCCATGACCATCTCCTCTCTGGACTGAAAAATAGTTTCTCCATCTTTGGCCTCTGGATGGAGAAACTTCATACCCACCCCTGCAGCTTTGAGGTTACAAAATGGTGTCCCTTGGCACAAACACAGCCCAAAGATAGGTCTTGCTTGGCCTATCCCATCTGCTTTAATTTTTTTTTTTTGGAATGAATTGCCAAGATTTAAAGATGAGGGATTTGTGTACACAGTTGGGTTCCCGATTTTCCTGGGGAAATGGGATTTTATCTGAAGATTCCGTCTCGAGTTGTCACAAGGCCATCGTTTCCTGGAGCTGAGCAGTGACTGTCCCCTCTAGGGTTCCCTCTGTCCCTTCTGGCTCACCTACATCCCAGAGGCCTTTCAGCTTCTGGCTCCCGATCTGTGGCACGCGCCCCCCCCCCACCGGCCTACGTTTCTACTCCCGCACCCCCACCCCGTCTGCCTAACCTTCCCTCTCCCCCCTCACTCTTTGCTCAACGCCTTCCGCTTTGTTTCACAAAGGGATTGAAGCAATTAGATGAAATACATCTAATACAATCAGAAGAGGTAAAGTAATAAGGCAAACAGCCTCGGAAAACGTGGATTCGATTAGGAGGTCAGGACCACAGGGACAGAGAGAACACAGAAATTCAGGTCGTTCGTTCTGCGCCGTTACTGCGCTGGAGCCACCGATTGGCGCCGAGCTCTTATCTATATGTTTTTTATTGCCCAGGAGAGGAAACCATATCCGAGGCGTCGGGAGGGGGCTTCCCTCATAACTCGTCTCTAAAAGGACGTTTCCAACGGCGTCCGTGCAGGTGGGCACAGAGAGCTGGCGAGCGGGAGGACTTAGGACAGAACCTGAACACCCGGTGACACGGCTCTTCCTTTGAAAGTCATGTGACCAAGGAGTCACGGGAGGGAGTGTCAACTTGTTTTTACCTCTCTGATACTGGTAATACCACCAGGCGATGTCTAGGAAAAAGTAAGAAAACATTTTACCAAAGCCATTCATCACAAAAGCGAAACACACTCTTATTGTCCGGGGGGGAGTCCCCTTTGGGGGAGTCCGGGTCAGGGTTCCCCGCTCGACCTGGGGGAACAGGTGATGATGCAGCCCAGCTGGGCTGACCTCTCCCTGACCTTTCCCCAAGGTGAGAACAGGCAGGAGCGATGGGTCAGCTTGCAGTGCCCGCGGCTCCCAGCAGGGGCTCACTGAGCATGCCCGCAGCCATGCAGCCATGCAGCCAGAAGAGAGATGGGATGGCACGGGGCAGAGGATGCGCGGATGGGGATGGGCCTCGGAAATACCTGCGCGTTTGCTGGGAGAGTGGCTCGGAGATGCCCTCCACCCTGGGGGCCCCGTTGCCCCTCTCCGCTACTCGGTGGTTTGAAGCCGATTCTTTAACAACTACCAACCAAGTATCTATGACATGTTCAGGGTGGGGCAAAAGTAGGTTTACAGTTGCCCCACCCTATAGATCATATGAATGAAATAACTCTGTCTCCTGCTCTCCCGGAGCGTACAATCTACAGGTCTCATCCCTTCTCAAGCTGATGAGTAATCAAGATACAGAAAAGGGAAAGGGCCCTTTAAAACCCAATGAGCGCATTGGGACATGTGAGCAGAGTGGAGGCGGGTTCCCCGTGATGCCGAGTACCAAACAAGACAAAACATCAGCCCTAGAAAATCCTCATGGCAGCGTGGAGTGGGGGGCCCCAGGTCCCAGAGAGTGGGACACGAGGGCTCTATTTGCTGGGTCCCTCCTCATGCTCCACATTGGCAGTCTATTTGGGAATCAGCCTGGTTTTCCTCTGTAGGCAATCACTTGAACTTCCCCTTGTCCTTCCAGTACCCTGAACAAGAGGGTGGAAGGCAGCCCAGGCACCCCCTTAAGTGTGTTTTAATCACTCCCACCTGCCACCCCCACGGGAGGGCCTCCATTTCCTGCTGCCTCACAAAGTGGTGCTGTAAGTGCTTCTGCTCTTGTCTGCCCACCTGAGTTTCACAGGAGAGACTCATTTTGCTGGATTGAGTTGCCCTCTTTTATCACTCTGAATAAGTAGCACTTGTATGTATTTGTTGTTTTCTAATAGACTTCCTTTGAGAGCAGTTTTAGGGTTACAGAAAACGGGGAGAGTTCCCACACACCCAGCCTCCCAGTGTCCCCTGTTGTTAACATCTTGCGTTGGTCAGACATATTTGCTTCTACGGACGAAACAAGATTAGTAGATTATTTTTCACTGAAGTCATCGTTTACATGAGCGTTCACTCCTCCCACGGCACAGTTGTATGGGTTTTGACAAAAGTAGAATGCCCTGTGTCCTGCAGAATAGACTCACTGCCTTAAACACGCATGAGTAGCATGTTCATTTGGGTTGGCCTTCTCTAGCATGCTAGGGAGAGAGGAAGGGCATCCTGTCTGTTTACAGGGAATTCTCACAGACTGGTACGCACATAGACCAGCGAGTACCAACTCAGAAGTAAGGATGTGGGCACGACCTGCAGCAGTCTGGGGAAATAAAAACTGGGCCGTGCTATTGAGACATCCAGGAATGGAGGGGCCAAGCCTGGAGGGGCCACAGAGCAACGTGGCTGCTTCTTCCCTAGGCCTTTGCTAATTCTTTAAAAAAAAAAATACTTTATTGACTTTTTTTACAGAGAGAAAGGTAGGATAGAGAGCCAGAAACATCGATCAGCTGCCTCCTGCACACCTGCCACTGGGGATGTGCCTGCAACCAAGGTACATGCCCTTGACCGGAATCGAACCGGGGTCTTTCAGTCCACAGGCCGACGCTCTATCCACTGAGCCAAACCGGTTAGGGCGGCATTTGCTAATTCTTAATGGACGGGTCAAGAGAAACTAGGCCAAAGCCAAAAGATAGCAGAGCTTTCCGCAGGCTTGCCAAGGCAAACGGAAAACCTTCAACACAAGAGAGCAATCTCCCAGCAAAAGCCAAACCCAAACTAGGTGCCAAGCATAAGGGCACAGAAAGGTCAGAGTGAAAGGAGGGAAAAGGATGCAGGATGCACACCCAAATCCAAGAAGCCTGTGTGGCTACTGTCACACCAGACATCAGAGACTCTCAGGCAAGACGCTTTGTGGAGAGGAAGAGAGAGCTTTCCGGAGATGTAACGATTCTAAATTAGCGTGCACTGATAATACGGCTTCAAAATCCACGTAAGGGCTGACCAAACTAAAATGAGAAATAGCGAATTCACAACCATAAGTGGAGATTCAAAAGCACCTCCCCAATAACTGAACAAACAAACAAACAAACAAAATCAGTAAGAGACAGGAGGTAGGAGCAACGCAGTTAACAAACGTGGCCTCATGGACACACGTCAGGCTCGGTCACAGGATGCCATCCGCCTTTTCAAGTGCACATAGAACATTTACCGAAACGGAACCTTCCTGGGTCGTACAGCCACAAAGTGCAAGGCATGACTCAGGGTGCTTCCCATCCAGAGCGGAATTAAGCGAGAAATCCGGAGCAAGAAGGGCGCTGGCTGGTGCGGCTCAGGTGGTTGAGCATCCTCCCAGGCACCAAGAGGCTGAGGTGCGACTCCCAGACCCCCCACGTCCCACAGTGTGTGTGTTCAAATCCCCGGTGTGGGTGTGTGCAGGAGGCAGCCAATGAATGTTTCCCTCTCACATCGCTGCTTCTCTCTCCCTCCCTCTTCTCCTCTCTCTAAAATCAACAAAATATCTATTTAAACAAGAAAGAACAACAGGAAAATGAGGACATCTCAGAATGTGTGGAAATCAAGCAGCCTGGTTCGAATTCCTAAGTTACCCAGGTATCCAAAAGGAAAACTCATGGAAAGGAGAATGTGTTTTGAACTCAATGACAATGAAAATAGGGCCTATGGAAACTGTGGGATGTACGGAAACTCTACCCAAAAGGGAGTTTAAAAGATCATGTTAGCTGGAATGGGTTTGGCTCAATGGATAGAGTGTCGGCCTACAGACTGAAGGGTCCCAGGTTCAGTTCCGGTCAGGGGCATGTACCTTGGTTGTGGGCACATCCCTAGTGGGGGGTGTGCAGGAGACAGCTGACCGATGTCTCTCTCTCATCGATGTTTCTGACTCTCTATCCCTCTCCCTTCCTCTCTGTAAAAAATCAATAAAAATTAAAAAAAAAAGATACTTGAGCTACAAATAACGTAGGTGAGTGTGTGCACGCAACTGAATGCTGTGCTTCCGGTGTCTCCACGTTTCTAGTGTCTGTAGTGGTTCCTTTTCAGTGTTGCCTAAGCGATGTTCCTTATATTGGAGATGACACAGTGATGGCAAGCTGGCATCTGAAATGTCACCTCTGTTCTCGCCTCAAAGATGGTTGACTGGCCCTAACCAGTTTGGCTCAGTGAATAGAGCATCGGCCTGCGGACTGAAGTGTCCCAGGTTCGATTCCGGTCAAGGGCATGTACCTTGGTGGCCAGCACATCCCCAGTAGGAGGTGTGCAGGAGGCAGCTGATTGATGTTTCTCTCTCATTGATGTTTCTAACTCTCCTTTCCTTTCTGTAAAAAAATCAATAAAGTATATATTTTTAAAAAGATGGTTGATTGGCTGGTTCTGGAAGTGTTTAGCACCATCTTTCTGACACCCTAATGTAATTGGGGGCGGAGATCCTGTTGGTGCCTCTGTGGAGCAGAGACGGAAAGGAATTCTATTTGCTCGGAGGGTAACCTGGAGGCGGTGGCTCCTCAGCTCTGAACGTTATAAACTAACAATGGGCCCCAGGAGTGCTGAGCCGAGCCTGGATAAAGATTTTCTCAGTGTTCCAGACCTTTTGTTTTAGTCTTCTTGGTTCAATAAAACTCAGCTCATTTTTGCTCCCAGCGTTTGTTCTCTTTATCTTGAAACCCTCCTGCCTCTTCTAAGCAAAATTAAATTTATACATTCCTCATTCATTCACACCGTGCCCTCTAAATGCTCTAAAGGAAAAAAAAGTCCTTCCAAAAAAATAAAGAAATAAAATCTGTGAATACCACTACTTCCATGAGGTGGGAGGTTTTCAAGGTCAAATGACTTGACAATTTTCCACACACAGTGAATTTCAGTCCTTAGTCTGCTGTCCCCACGTGAGGGAGCGAGGGAAGGGATGTTGGGTGCACCTGGCCACTTCTTGGGAGGGTAGTGATGGAAATGTCATGAAAGTATTAAAAGCCCACAAAGGCACTGCCCAGGTTGTGGCAGCAACCACAATTCAGTTGGCCGTGCGACAGTGTAACAGTCACACATTTTCACCAAGACTCAGAACGCAGAGACACTCCTGGCAAAGAGGTGAGGCATGCAAACGCTAGGGCCGGCAGAGAGGAGGAGCCCCTCGAATTGTTGCAGGAGGAAGAGGAGGAGGAAGAGGAAGAGGTGGTGGAGGTGAGGGAGAGGAGGAGGAGAAAGAGGAGGAGGAGGAGGAAGAGGAGGGGGAGGAGGAGAAAGAGGAGGAGGGGGAGGAAGAGGAGGGGGAGGAGGAGGAGGAGGAGGAGGAGGAGGAGGAGGAGGAGGAGGAAAGTCAGGACATGAGGGACCCTCTCCTCCAACGCCATGCTTTAGTCCAGCGAAGGCCCTGGCCAGACTGCAAAACAAAAATGTCAGGTTCCTGGCAGCATCGCCCACGGGCAGAAATCTCTGGGCCACGTTCAGGTGATGGGCCTCTTTGTCCGGATGACACTTCTGAGGATTTCCTGAGGCGGCTCTGGCGGGGACCCAGCTCCAGGGGGCAATTAGTCACACGAGGCCCGAATCCTGCCACGGAGGCATTCAGGCGGCACTGGGGACACCTCCTGCCGTTTCCCCTTTGGTCTCAGCGGGACAGCGCCCTGGAGTTCCGGCACAGGCGGCCGCTGTGCTGGGGACAGAGGCCACGTGGGTCTGGAAGATTTCGGAGGAAATAAGAGGATTACACGGGTGGGATTTGGTTGCTCCTTTTGTATGGGAAGCAAAAAATGACAGTTGGTCACAAATGGGGGAGGAGTGTCCAGGGACCAGGGCACTGGTAGCGTTAAGATGGAAACGTGAAGATGCAGAGAGAGCTCGAAGGAATTTCTCAAATTGCCACGTGACTAGGACTCATCTCAGGTTGGCTGACAGTTTCCTCATCCATGGAAACGCACCAGATCAAGGTCAGGCTAAAGTGGGCACGCCTGTCTTTCAGCCCAGCTAGCTTCCTGACTTGCCAGCTGGTGGCACCTCTATGGGAGGCTCGCGCTGGTGGGCTGTAAAAGGCCTGAACACTGGCTCTTGGGACTGGGGAGAGTGGGGGTAGGAGCGCCTGATTGACAGCATTTTCTAATCCCCTGATATGAATAGTTTCACCAGGGCCTAGTTCAGGTTCAGCGTGAAGTTGCTGGATACAGATTTGGGGAGGGGAGTGCATCACCCCAGCCTGACCCAGCTCCCTCACACACTCCTGTTGCCTTAGGAGAGTGGAAACATGTTCAACTCTCCCAAATCCTCGTGTTCAGGGTCCTCAGACCAACTTCATAGAGTAGGTTCAGCCCCTGAAACCCAACCCAGGAAACCCTGTCTTTGTTATCAGTGTGAAAAGAAACTTCTGTACACCATCTATACTAGAATAACAGCCTAAGTCCCCCCCCCCCCCCCCCCCCCAGCCCCAATGGCCCCAATCACCAGCCAGGCCAAGAGAACCCACCAGTGCACAAATTTGTGCACTGGGCCTCTAGTACACAATAATCACAGGCGTGGAATTTGTGCACTGGGCCTCTAGTACACAATAATCACAGGCTGAGCAATACTGGAGATGGACCAGGTGAGCATTGGCAGGAATTCAATACTAACTTACCCTTGGATCAAGTGCCTATGTGGGGGAGTGCAGAGAGCATGCTAATAATTTCACAATTGATGTAATCATCTCACTGTCCCTAGGAGAGAGATGGTTATTAGACTAATCATGCCCTCCTTCAATCTACATGAGGTATGTCAAGTGCTCTAGGCACCTAGTAGGCACGCCAAAGAATGTTAGGACACATACTATCACTAGGATTTTCAAGGACCATTGTCCACAGTAGAATCCAATATTCAAGTCTGTTATCTAGTTTCTAGGTCAAGATTATCCTTTTCTGATGGATCTAGGCAATGAAACGTGCTTCTCTTCCACACAGGAAGTTACCTCGTTCTGGGATTCATTCTGTCAGAGCCACCCAATTGCCAGTCAGTTGGACATGAAGTGACTTACGTGAGCATTGCCAATCTCTATTAACTGCAGCAGACATGAGCAAACATGAGACTCTGGGTGACAGAGCACAGAGCACCTCTGCCCGCAGGTGCCGTGGACCAGTGCAGAGCCCTGTGGGTGGGGGTCACTAGAAACACGGCCTGGAGCATGAGCATGCGGGCGCCACCACAGATGGTCACCGCGGATGGTCCTTGAGAAAATGCCCTGCCTCTTCTCCCCGACTAACTCCATGGCTCCAGCCCTCTGCCCTTCATAAGCCAGGCAGCCCGCGTGTGGATTGCTTCGGTCCACTTCTTAGCTGGAGAAGGAAGAGGGACATCACCCCCAAATGGCGCCTCACCGCCCCGTGCCAGGCCTGCAGCCAGTTGGTGGGAGAGCGGGAGGCAGGGAAGAGATGGCGAGGTGACATCTCCAGGACTCGCTCGGCAGCCTCTTAACTGCGCGCTGAATAAATGAAGCCGGGGCAGACACACCTTGCATTATTAATGAAGTTATTCAGCCCTGATTGCTTCCTGCTTTGGGGGAAAGGTTACTCCCTCCCATGCCTTGGAGGAGAGGGCACCATGCATCACAATTGGGCCTGTTTTATGCGCGCCTTTATGGTGATAATAGTTCTGTCTCATTTAGAAGCAAATCAGACGTTATGAACTTCGTGATTTATTAATGGATTGATTTCTATAAATGTCAGCGCGGCTCACAACCAGTCAGAGAGCCCGAGAGCCATCAGTGAAGGGCCAATAAAAATGGAAAATGAAACTATCATTAAAAGAAAAAAAAAAAAAAGGAAATACTGCCTACTTAAAAGGCCTGCCGCCTCCTGGAATTGGTTCAAGGCCCAGATCATTACATGAAGGCGCGCTCCACCCCCGAGGAAGCGGCCTGCAGCGCTGTCTGCGGAAGTTCTGTCCGCGCCGTCTGCTCTGTGTGGTGGGAAATAAGGGGTGGGAGTCAGACCTGGAGGGGGCCCAGGCCCAGACCCCTCTCTCTGGAGCCAGCAGGAGGCCAGCGGTGCCCTTCCATCAATTTGCCCACCGCCTCCCTGCTGAGGCATCTCCAGGATAAAGGCCCACACTCCCCAGTGGGCATTGAAGGGTCCACTCTGGGGCCCCGGTTACCTTTCTCAAACAGTCCCCCACAATGGCCCAGCGGGGTTTTCTGCGCAGCCACGGTCTGCTGGTGTCTGGCCCCCTGTCTCTGCCAGAGTGTGGGAGCAGCAGATGCCAACCCTAGCCGCTCTCTAAATCTGGCTGAAGAGCCATCTCCTCTGGCAGCGATCACAGAATGCCACCAGAAAGCTCCCTTTCTGCCCAAACTCCAGAAGCACTGACCATCTTCAATAATCTCGGGCAGATACCAGATTTATCGTATTTTCCGGCGTAGAAGACAACTTTTTAACCCTGGAAAATCTCCTCAAAAATCGGGGGTCGTCTTTTTCTTTTGGTGTAGTGTGCCTTGTATGAATATATCACAACTTATTATGTCTGATAGGGCGGGTATATATCCCAAACTCGGTATTTTAATTGGAAAAGTTGGGGGTTGTCTTATACGCCCAGTCATCTTATACGCCAGGAAATACAGTACCTTTGGGGGTTGGAGCTTTCATTTACGGAGTGGGGTGGGGTAAGGAGGGGTGGGGAGACAGGGCCTTGTGCCTGCTTGGTTTTTATTTTTGGTATGTCGCCCCTCCCCCACGTGATGTCCAGTGTCCGCTTTGCACTTAGTAGGTGCTTAGTAGGTGCTCATTGTTTAGTGTGTAGAGCTACAGGGAGCTAATTAGGACATACATGAAGAACCTGAGACAGCAGCCGAGAGGATACCTGGGAAGTGTTTGGCTCATTAGCGGCTAAATCCCTCGTTGGACAGCTTCGAGGGGAAATCCTAGTCTGGCAGCCCTTGGGGAACAGCTGGTGCCTCACTTCCTTTAACTGTGAATTCTGTCAGCATTTGTTTCACATGAAAGGTTTCATGTGAAACAAATGCTGAAGTTTTCAGCTTCTCTTCGGAATTGGAAGCGATCGCTATGGCGGCCTGCCTTATTACCGCAGCAAGGGGCTGGAGCCGAGGAGCAGTGCTTTAGCCAGGCCCGTGCTTTCTAGGAAAACCGCAGTCCCCACCGCTCCCTCTTGCCTCTCCACACAAAGACCAATGGACAGCTGTTATCCTTCAGCCCTGATCTAGATGGCCGCCCCGAGCCTGCCATCCCTGTTTAACAGCCCTCTCGCCTACGCCACAGCACGTTTTCCCAGGTGACATTTGTGAGTCGTGTGACTGTCTGACAGTGTGACAGAATTTCAAGTTTTGGGTTCTGGGCAACATGGAGAAGAAAGGGGCGTCCTGTGATTAGAGAGGGCCTCTCCCCATTCGGGCTGTGACAGATGTTTGCCCCCGTGCTGCTAACATCACATGGTAAAAATGGGATAGACGGTTTTATTAGGAGAGATGGGATCAGAGATCTTCTGAGCTATATCCCTGAGGTCACCAATTCAGCGAACAGCAGGGCCAAGACGAACCTCGTCCTCTGATGGACAGTCGGGTGCTTTCTGACACCGGGGATCACCCTGTGGGTCCCTCAGGGACCCGCTCCTGGGTCTTGGTGGTCCCCTGTCCCAGCAAGTCGGGGACCAGCTTCCTCTAGCCACGTTTTTCCCATGTTCAGCGCCTGAGAATTAGCGGGCCCAGACTTTGGTGGCAGAAAGGGAGACGCCTCATAGTTTTAGGGGGTCCCTGCTTCCTGCCTCGAGCTGCCTGCTGCCCAGTTAGCATTCCCAATTTTGTTTCCCTTTTCTGCGCACGAAAGCAACCTTCACCAGGTAACGAAGCTACACACGCCCGAGCATAGAGCATAGGAGTGACAGAGATGCTTTGATCCTGCCCACAAACGTCACAGACGTGGCTGACTTGTCCAAGATCGCACCCCGGGTTCCTGGCAGAGTGGATTACACTCAAGTCTGTCCCTCTGCCAGTTCAGAGCTGTTTTCAAAACGCCATACACTCACTCGACAAACAATGACTGAGTAGGCACGAAGCACCAGCGCCTCCTATAGACCCCGGGTGGTGAGGGCAGGGATCAGAGGTGGGCTGTGTGCTGTGGGTGAAAATAAAGCGAGTTACAGCCCTAGAGAGACACTATGGTACACAGGGGGCCAGGGTTGGCACCCCCAGCTTAAGGGAGGACTAGGCCCTGGTGATCATAATTAAAAGGGAGAGATGAGCCAACACCGGTGTGGCTCAGTGGATAGAGCGTTGGCCTGCGGACTGAAAGGTCCAGGTTCGATTCCGGTCGGGGGCATGTACCTTAGTTGCAGGCACATCCCCAGTAAAGGCTATGCAGGAGGCAGGCAGCTGATGGATGTTTCCCTCCCGTCGATGTTTCTAGCTCTCTATCTCTCTCCCTTCCTCTTTGTAAAAAAATCAATACAAGATATTTTTTAAAAAAGGGATAGATTAAATCTAGGAAGGTAGGAGGCAGAGGGACCAGGGTTAGGGATGTGAAATGTAACCCTATATGTGTTTCAAATTCTTCCTCAGAAATATTCCTAGATGAGGGGAAAAACAGGTTTGGTAAAATAAGAAATATCTATCTATCTATCTATCTATCTATCTATCTATCTCTAGAATATCACACATAAAAATCTTAGCAGTGACTATCTATGAGAGTTCAGATTTTGAATGGCTGTTACATTCTTTTTTAAAAATATGAAACACTTTAGGAATTTGCATGTCATGCCTGTGCTCTGCATCGCTCCAATGTTAGTGTATGTGCTGCCGAAGCGAGCACACATTCTTCTGAGACTTCCATGAGCTAATGAGTGGAGGTGTACCTGGCACGCAGTGTTCGCCGAATAGATGCTAACAGCCCCCCTAACTTGCCCCGAACCTGGGAGAAGAGGGAAAAAGAAAGACACAGCTGTGAGAGGAGGTGGGTGGATGCTCTCCATTCTGGAAGAGGCATTTCTGAGACCCTGGGGGCGGCTGTGTGTGTGTGTGTGTGTGTGTGTGTGTGTGTGTGTTCCATTGGCCAGAGCAGCCGCTGACATGTCAGAAGCATTTCCTCGGTACCAAGCCTGCATCTAGACTTTCATGCCCATTATCTCTCATAACCCTCCCTGTAACCTGTAAGCTCTGCACTACTACCCTCTTAAAGACACAGGACCTGAGACTTACAGGGTGACCTGCTGAGTCTGCACAGTTTGACACGGCGGACCTGGGACTCGAATCCAGGTCTGCGTGACAACACAACCTTTTTTTATTATTATTATTAATATATTTTATTGATACTCTACAGAGAGGAAGGGAGGAGGATAGAGAGTTAGAAACATCGATAAGAGAGAGACATCAATCAGCTGCCTCCTGCACATCCCCCACCGGAGATGTGCCTGCAACCAAGGTACGTGCCCTTGACCGGAATCGAACCTGGGACCTTTCAGTCCGCAGGACGACGCTTTTTCCATTGAGCCACACCGGTTTCGGCACAACCGATGTTCTTAACTGCACATCACATGTGTGCACTTCATAACCACATTGAAGTGGGTGAAAATTCCAAGTTGGCCGCTTGGATGCCATCCTACCCGTGTCCCCTGGTCCTGTGAGGACCAAGTGCGACAGGGCATGCGAGACCTGTGCCAGGCACCCCGCAGTGCCGGCGCGTGCTGTCCCTGCTCCCTCACTTGGGTCCCCAGGGGGCACTTCCCTGGCACCTGGGTCTCCTGAGGAAGCGTCCCAGCGCTCCGCTGCTGAAAAAGCAAATTTTTTTTTTTTTTGGCGGTAGCTGTGCAGCTAGCTCTTTAATATTTAATTAGGGAGACCTTCCGCTCGGAGAGAGGGCAGGACTTGTTATTAAATCCCCGCTGCTTGGGCTCCCTCACTTGCCCGTGGGATTATTCATTCATTTCCAGTCACACAATTTAATATTGCAACAGCTAATGGGGAGATGTTGATAATTTGTAAAGCTGGTTGGTCCCGAGGCCATTGCAGGAAGCTCGGTGCCCGGGCCTGGCACACGCGGCTCGGGCAGGTTCCTGGGAGGAGAGGGCTCCCCAGCGCCTCCTTCTCATCGGCAAACACCCCTGATGCCCCTGAGAGGCCAGCAGGGAGCCAGGAGGATCGGAAGGATGTTCAGCGCACAGTCACAGCTTCTGGGAGTCGGGATCTTGGGCATCCGGGTCCATTAAAGGGTTTGTGTGTTGACCTTGGGCCCAGGGTTGGTGTCGATCAGGTCCAGGAAGGTCATGAATAAAGAAGTTTACACTCACGGGCCCTACAAACAGGCAGCACGCACACCATGCGGGGCCACACGCAGAAGCACCGGGGCTGGTCAGGAGGCAGGGGGTCGGGGGGACATGGCCCACAGCTGTTTTGGGGGATTTCCTGGGAAGGAACCGGTGAGGCGGCTCAGGTGTGCTGAGGAAGCTTCGGGTTAGAAAGTTTGAAGGATTTTGGCAGTCTCGGAGCTGGGGGAGTACCTGGCCCTGGGGTGACTTGGGGCAGAGGGAACGTTGGCCTGGTGGGTGTGAGTTAGGTAAAGGAGATGGCTGGGGAGGGGCCGGGGTGCTGGTTTGCCTACCGAAGGCCCACTTGCAGGAGAGTCACTGGCTAGTCCCAGGAATAGCAGCTCTGGGAGGGGCGGTCTCTCCAGGATCAAGGCCCCAACTGCAGGAGCATCAAAAATACAGAAAAAGCTGAAACCAGTGTGGCTCAGTGGATCGAGCATCGGCCTGCGGACTGAAGGGTTCCAGGTTTGATTCTGGTCAAGGGCATGTACCTTGGTTGTGGGCATATCCCCAGAAGGGGGTGTGCAGGAGGCGGCTGATTGATGTTTCTCTCTCATTGATATTTCTCTCTATCCCTCTCCCTTCCTCTCTGTAAAAAATCAATAAAATATATTTTAAAAAATACAGAAAAAAAGAAAACAGTCACTAGAGTTTGGTTCTGCAGACAGATGCCTCCTTTGGCATGTCCTCGCTGGGGTGTTGGGCATGACCATCCCTGGGATCAATGTGACGGAATCAGCACCGTTCCTTTCCCTCCTCCCTCACCACTACACCGTCTACAGCAAAGCTCCGCCTGTCGGCTCTGCCCTCCCTGGGGTTCTCTGCAGGAACAGGGTAAGGGCCTCTGTCAAACAGCCATCCGGAGGGCACAACGCCATGGCGTGCCTAGTACGTGCCAGGCACAGGGGCGGCAGTGGGACTGCGATGGTGAGCAAGGACAGGTGTGGTTCTTGTCCCCAATGAAATCACAATTTGGTGCGAGAGGGACTTCACCAAAGAACCACAGACACACATATAAATTGTCACTGTGAGACGCGCAGCGAGAGGGCGCTATTGGGTGCTATGGGAGGAGTGGCAGGGTTAGGGCATCAGGGAAGGCTTCACCGAGGGAGGGATGGGGGCCTGAGATCTGAGATCTGAAGGGGTGCGAGCTTACTAGACGGGAAGTGTGTGTGTGTGTGTGTGAGTGACATTCTAAGTGGGAGGGAAGATGAGATGGAGCGTCCCAGTTCCCTCCTGTGCAGAGGCTCGGGGGAAGGAGAAAACAAGGTTCAAAGGAAGAGCATCTGAATGCGCCCCTTGCTTTAAAGCCCGTGGCGGCTCCCCGCTGCCGGCAGGAGAAGGCCACGCTCATAATGAGCAGGCCAGGCCTTTCATGGTCTGGCCCCGCTGAGCTTTCCGGTTTCCATAACCATGGCCTCTCACCTCCCCGCTGCCCCCTGCTGCCCACGCTCGCTCTCTCCAGTGCTTGCTCTTCCGCCAAACGACCTCCTGGCTGATGTTTCCGTGCTCCTGCTTCTACCCGCTGCCTGATTTCCTTCCCTGTCTGCGGGGTTCCTTCCCGGGCCTCCTTCAGATCGGTAAAATGCGCAGACCTCATAAAACGTCATTCAAGGGCCACTGCCTCAGACCCGGATGCCCTCCTGTCCGCCCCAGGCAGCCCCCTGACCAGGGGCTCCTTGAAGCTGTGGCAAGGTAAGTCACTCATTTCACCAAGAGGTGCTGAGCTCCTATTCGGTGCCAGTACTATTCTAAGTGCCAGCCACGTGGTCACAGAGACGTCAGCCAGGTAGGTGCTCAGTTCAGCAGGACTGGCGCGTTAAACACATCATCACATACATGCAATTATGATGATCTTAAGTGCTGTGAGGGAAGAGTGGGGGTAGTGTGGGGAAGAAAACCCAGCAAGAATCTGATTTGAGTTAGAAGGAAGGATGTCTTCCCTGCTCAGTGGTTGAGGGTTGACCCATGTCCCAAGAGGTCACAGGTTTGATTCCCGGTCAGGGCACATGCCCAGGTTGCAGGCTCAGTCCCTGGAGGTAGCCAATGTTTCTCTCTCATCAATGTTTCTCTCTCTCTCTCTCTCTCTCTCTCTCTCTCTCTCCCTTCCTGTCTCTCTAAAAATCAATAAAAACACATTTAAAAAAAAGAATAAAGAAGGGAGAATAGTCTGTGGACATTCGACCTGAAGTGTGAAGGTGAGAGAGCGGTAGGAAAAGAGTCTCTGAGAGAGGGAACAGCATGTGCCAGAGTGATGAGATGAGGATGAGCGTGTCCTTTGGAGGAACTAACTGGAGGCCAAGTGGTAGAGCAGAATGACCGAGGGATGAAGTGGGGTCTGGTAACTGGTCCGATCTGTCAACTTTAAAGCAACAGGAAGCAGAAATATCACATTTATAATTGCCCCAAACTGGAAACGCACCTAAGTGTCCATCAACAGTAAAATAAACACACGCTCTTAGCATATTCACACAATGAAATGCTACGCAGTGATGTGAATGAATTAACTGCAGCAGCATCCAACACTGTGGATGACCACGGAGAATGCAAGTAAAATGCATCTGTGTTGTTAGAGGTCATGATGGCGGTTATCCTGGAAGTAGTGATGGGAAGGGAGCAAATAGAGAGCCTCTACGATGCTGTGATGATGGTCATGTGTCTCCTCCTCCGTTTTAAATCTGGGTATCTCTTACATGGGTTTTGGTGCACATTATCTATAGATATAAAAGGTTAAAATGTTAGGTGTCTGACCAGCCAGGTAATGACATCACGTAGCAACGCCTGGCTTCCTCTCCTTAGCGACTAGCCTCCAGTTTCTGCAGTCCAGGAACATGATTTGCTTTACAGCCAGGTGGAAACATTTCACACTATAACCAAATGGCAGTGAAGCATTTTCCTGTGCCTCATTTCATTTGATCCTCTCAAAAGTCCTGGAGTAGGTAGATAGGAGACTGGGTGGAACCCTATTTTCTTTTCATTAGAAACTTGACCTGACTGAAAAGAAGTAAGAAACTGTAGACCTTGAAAATGACTTCAGGTTTTCTCACTGCGCAGAATATAGTCAAACACTGCTGCAGTTAAATATTTTATCCTCTGTTCTCCCTGCATGATCTACAATAATAATCTGCTTCGTGTTGATATTTACTGTTGTGTTGCTGACAATTACCTGAAAGAGAAGTTGGGGTGCTTCACTGGGCTGGAAAAAGTTTAGCTACATCAGAAAGTAGGCCTCGTTAAGCAAGTTTATTCTTTATGTATAAAAGGCTAAGCAGACTCACACATGCATGATACATATAAAGCTCTCAGTGGTGCCAATCACACACGTGTGTTTTGAGCTGTCATTGTTGATCATGAATTTGGTTGACATTTCTGTTATAAAGGATGAACAGCAATATTAAAATATTTCTTCTAACTAATTTCCTTTCAATGTGCACAAATCTGTGCATTGGCCACTAGTATTTCAATAAGATGTAGAAAGAACTGTTAGGACAGTGTTTGTTGCAACTGGCTAGGAGATGATGTGAACTCTGAAGGAGACCAGTAAGAGGCAGATTTGCATCTCTCTGGCAGAGAGAATCTACCAAATTTGGACGGTGTGAGGGGAAGGGACTGAGAGGTAACAAGGACAACTTTCCAGGCTTGAGCACTTGGGTGGAAGGTGGAACTGTGTTGTGCAATGGTGAAGGCTGGGAGAGAGCTGGGTCACCTCTCTGTACCGCGGGCCCTAGCAGTGGGGCTGGTACAGAGAAGGGGTGTGGTTATTGCTGACTTATCTTTGGCTATTTTAAGCCAATAACCTGGAAATCAGTGCTGGGAGAACAGCTAGTTATTACCCTTGTGTCCAACACATTTCATCTTCTTAGGACAGTTCAGAATCATTTGTTCTCCAAATCATAGCTTTTTGTAGGAGGATTCATGGATGCTTGTCAAGTGGATAGAACACACCTGTTCCCCTTGCAGGTATAATGCCAGGTTGTGAGCATGCGTGCCAATGAGAACAGCTGCAAATGCTCCTTATGGTCCTAGGTGTGGAGAGGAGAGGGGGGGACATTTCGGGAGTCCCTTTCCGTGAAGCTATTGGGTCCAATGCATGTCCCAGCCTGCATTCATATTCTATCAGTAACCACATGACTGTTATTTATAAGCACCTATTTCTGGGTTATTGGGGCTTGGTTACTAGTCAACAGGGGACAAAGTTGCAATTTGAACTGCCTTTGTCTTCGCCACACTGCCCCTGTCTGGGCGGGATGAAGGTCTGAGAAGGTGGAGGAGAAGGTCACCTCATGTCAGTCTCCACCTCAGTCCCCACCATGACAGGACGGGGCCCTGATGCTGAGAAATTGCTTGGAGATCTCCCCAAAAAGAGCATCTCTAAGGTTCCGTTTTGCCATAAAAAGCAACAACATTTCCCCATAATGTCTCTTTATAGGATAATAAAAATGAACCATCTGTGGTTCATTGGGAACCGTCTCGGGCTTATTAAAAATATATGAATTTTTACTTTAAGAACGCGATGGCCGTATTACTCAAAATTGCAAGCTCAAATGTATTATCCATTATTAATTTATACTTAATAGACATCTTTCTTATAGATTAGCATTCTAATTACTTCTGAAAAAGTGGGCAGCGGCGAGGCGAGGTTTCCAATTAAAATTGTCCCGAAGATAAATTGAGGTCTCTGGCGGAGAGCACTCCAGCCATTCCCCCATCGGGGATTGATGGCGTTTGTCATCCTGGAGGGGCCCGGCCAGGATTCTCATTTGTGCTCGATCTGCCCCCAGAGTCTGAGGTTCTCTGGGATGCTTCCCCACCCTCCCCACGGTTTCTGGAAAGGCGCCGCCTGAGAGCCACGTGCCTGAGCGCCCCACGGGTGGGTGAGCCGGCAGGGCAAAGCTGCCTCCAGCCTGCCTCTTTTTTTTTTCTTTTTAATTTATTTTATTAATTTTTTATACATATCTCCCCATTGCCCGCCCCCCCTCCCAGGCATACCCCAACCCCCCAGTGTCTATGTTCATTGGTTATGCTTATATGCATGCATACAAGTCCTTTGATTGATCTCTTACCTACCTCACCTAACCTTAATCTTCCTGCTGTAATTTGACCGTCTGTTTGATGCTTTACTGCCTCTGTATCTATCCTTTTGTTCATCAGTTTTTAATGTTCTTTATTATCCACAAATGAGTGAGATCATGTGATACTTCTCCTTCATTGACTGGCTTATTTCACTAAGCATAAGGCTCTCCAGTTCCATCCAGGTTGTTGCAAATTATAAGAACTCCTTTTTTTTAATGGCAGCATAGAATTCCATTGTGTAGATGTACCACAGTTTTCTGATCCACTCATCGGCTGACGGGCACCTAGGCTGTTTCCAAATCTTAGCTATTGTAAATTGTGCTGCTATGAACACAGGGGTGCATAAATCCTTTCTGATTGGTGTTTGTGATTTCTTAGGATAAATTCCTAAGAGTGGGATTACAGGGTCAAATGGGAGGTCCATTTTTAGTTTGTTGAGGAAACTCCATACTGTTCTCCACAGTGGCTGCACCAGTCTGCATCCCCACCAGCAGTGCAAGAGGGTTCCTTTTTCTCCGCATCCTCGCCAACACTTGTTATTTGTTGATGATTGCCATTCTGACGGGTGTAAGATGGTATCGCATTGTCATTTTGATTTGCATCTCTCGGATGATTAGTGACTTTGAACATGTTTTCATGTGTCTCTTCAGCCTGCCTCTTGCTGTCTTCTCTCCTGTGGGCCGGCTGGCAGTCCTAAGACCCCTACCCGTCTGCTTGCGAATCCTCCCCCAAGCACAGCCAAAGGGTCCCCATGTGACAGGAGAATTCACAACCACTTTATACAATTGAAAAGGCTCAGCACTGATCATTGGATCGGGCCTCATTCACGTAAATTCACATCAGGCCATGTTGACGAGAGCTTTCGGCGGTCAGAGGCTTGCACCTGCGCAGTTGGAGAAGCAGAAGGAGTTGGAGGTGGTGCCCACAGAGTTTGGCTTGAATTCCATATGATTCTGTCGCCTGCCCAATTGCCTTGTCTCGTATTGGAGGACGCTCCCTTATCAGGGTCTTCCCGAGGGTTAGGTGATACCCAGGATCCAGCACATAGTAGGTTTGCAGCAGGCGGGGTTCCGTCCCCTCCTCCTCCTGTCTACTCTTGTGTGAGGAGGGTAGTGGTGAACTGAGTTCTGGGTTACCTTGCTTTGGGTGTCAATCTGGCACCGTCTTTTTAAAAAAATATTTTTATCGATTTCAGAGAGGAAGAGAGAGGGAGAGAGAGACAGAAACATCAATGATGAGAGAGAATCACTGATTGGCTGCCTCCTGCATGCACCACACTGGGGCCCGAACCTGGGCATATGCCCTGACCAGGAATGGAGCCATGACCTCCTGGTTTGTAGGTTGATGCTCAACCACTGAGCGATACCAGCTGGGCATTCTGGGTGCCATCTTTAAGTGACAATGTGTGGGAGACTGGCCTGGCCTGCCCCCAGAGAGGCCAGCACAGGGCAAAGGACCAGAACCATATCCTGAAACCCCTGGTTTCCATTCTCTGAGCTTTGATTCCTTCTGCAGTGAAAAGCTGGTGGTGGTGGTGGTGGTGATTGGGGGGAGGAGGGGGGTTGGGGTGGGCAGGGAGGGAAGGTAAAGGCACTGGATTTCTACTTTCCTAGCCTTGGGACATTCTCTACATTTTTAGTTTATTCATCCATTATGAACCGAGTCTCCAGAAACTTCTCCGAAGTTACCTTTAACGTATGCTATTTTTAAACTTATATTAATCTCTTCTTGAGATACCAAGTTTCATTAAGCTTATTCGTTTTGGGTAAGTCGAACTTCTTTTAATCGGTCCTGGTGTACCTCTTTTGGTTTAATTTCAGTGTGTTGAGGATCTGCTCAGCACTCATTTATTTGTTTAACAAGCAGAGACGCACACCCACGCTCTCCGTATGAAGATTCCAGGCAAGAGGGGATTTGTACAAAAGAAGTTCAACGAATTCCTGTGTCAAGACATGCCGAGTGCTCTCACATCTGTTCGTGCTTATCTTCCTAGCATTCCTGGGAGGTGAATTAGTGTCCCCAGTGTGCCACTTGACAGGCTAAGGCTCAGACAGCTGTAGGGACTCCCCCCGGGTCCCACGGAGTCAGCGTCTGTGCCGGGATCTCTCTGTAGCGCAACGCTGCTCCCATGATGTCACGAGGGTGGTGCCAGGTGATAACCTATGCCCAGCTTCTTCCCGCCTCCTCCTCCTCTTTACACACAGCAATTATTCCTGGAGCTGCTCTATATTGGTTCTTCGCTTCACCTGACCTGGAGGATCTTTAACATGTATCCATTTTTAATTTTTTAAATTTATTGTTGAAAGTATTACATATGCCCTCTTTTTCCTCCCGCTGACTCCTTCTGGCCCGCCCCTGCCCCCCTGCCCCAGCCTCCACCACCCTATTGTCTGTGTGCACGGGTTATGCATAGATGCATACAAGGTCTTCGGATGATCTCTTCTCAGCCACCCTGAGATTCCACAGTCTGCTTCTTGCTTCTTTGTCTCTCGCTTGCCTCGTCCAACATGCCTTGGAGCAGAGACTCGAGAGGAGGGGTCCTTTGGGGCTCCCATCTAGCAGTCTGCTTCTTCCCAGTTGCCCTTGGCCGTGGTGGGACCTGGGGCTAAAGTGCAGGGACGGCTGCAGCGTAACGCGGACCTTGCTGCGCGGAGCCCATCCACTTCACACGGCGCGTGTTTCATTGCATGGGGCCAGTGCGTGTGCTGCACGCTAGGGGCTCTCTGCTGGGGTGGTTCTCGGGGAAATTGAGGGCTTGTATATCAAGCAGTTTTTGAATTATGTCTCTATTAGCCTCCGTGAATGTCTCTCTGAGGAGGCCAGGGGAGCTCTATTAGTGGCGCAGTTTCAAACAGGATTGGAGGAAGCGGTGCGGATATCCCGCAGGGAACAATCATTATAAACAGCACTTCCATGTAAACAGGCCTTAATGTGTTTTCTATATTGAATTCCTGAGAGCGAGGCTCTCGGGTGTCTCAGCGCCTGCTCCCAGGCCGTACCCCTGAAGTGTGGGGAACTGAGGCAGAGGCTCAGTGGGCCCTGCTGTTCTCATGGGCACCACGAGCCTCTTAGGCTACTGGTTGGCAAACTCATTCGTCCACAGAGCCAAATATCAACAGGACAACGATTGACATTTCTTTTGAGAGCCAATTTTTTTAAACTTAAACTTCTTCTAATGCCACTTCTTCAACATAGACTCGCCTAGGCCGTGGTATATTGTGGAAGAGCCACACTCAAGGGGCCAAAGAGCCGCATGTGGCTCGCGAGCCACGGTTTGCCGACCGCTGTCTTAGATCACGGCATCGCTGAGCTTTGGGCAACATGATGATGATGGTATTGTTGTGTGACCTTGAGGAAGTGACCTTGGGAAAATCACTTCCTCCCTTGGGTCCCTCGTAGAATATTTATCGTGTTAGCACTGAGCCAAAGGTTCTCACACAATCCTGCCAGCGTCCTGCAAGTTGAGGTATACTATTCCATTTCACAGATTAGGGAACGAAGTTCCATGGAAATGAAATACTTTGCCCAAAGTTATAAGTCAACACACGGCAGAGCTGGGGTTTAGATTCTGGCCTCTGTCTCCAGTTCCAGGGTTATTTCCATGACTCCTGATCACTTCCATGTTCTTCAGGGTCGGGTCCAGCTAAATTCTGTGACTCATTCCTTTTCCTTGCCAGAAGCTTGGTGCTCTCATCTTCCCTTTTGCAACACGCCCTCAACTTATTGCAACTCTAGCAGCCACGGGAAAGGAAACATCGGCCGTTAGTTCTGTTTTGTGGCTGCTGATAGTTCAAGCTCAGTGCACACATAAGACGTCCTAACGGATAGGCGGTTGTCATGGTGAAGATGCCGTAGGAATGCTGTGGTCCTGGTTGGGTCAGATCCCTTCTGTCCACCATGAAGGCAAGTGCATCATGGGTCTTCTTACATAGTGTGGAATCATGTGACTATGAAAACTTCAAGATTAGAGAGACCTTAGCTGGTACTTAGTTGTGTTTTTTTTTAATATATATTTTATTGATTTTTTAAAGAGAGGAAGGGATAGGGACAGAGAGTTAGAAACATCAATGAGAGAGAAACATCAACCAGCTGCCTCCTGCACACCCCCTACTGGGGATGTGCCCCCAACCAAGATACATACCCTTGACCAGAATCAAACCTGGGACCTTTCAGTCTGCAGGCTCACACTCCATCCACTGAGCCAAACCGGTTTTGGCCTCAGTGGTTCTTAAATGCCTATAAAGTCAAGGAATTCTTGAATCAAAAAAAATTTTGCATGGAGGCTAACTAAGTACGTAAAATGGGTGAAAGCTGTCAGATGCTGGGTTAGAGTGGGAGATCAATGTCACCGTCCTTCCCCAAATATCGTAAAATGATTTTGCAGATCACCATTTGGAAACCACTAATCTAATTCACACTGATCATTTCTCAGGTGACCAGTGTGAGCGCAGAGAGATAGGATTCGTGTTGCCTGAGGGATAGGATTGAGTGTGGAGCCGAGGTCTACTGATGCCACCCCGGGCTCTTTTCTGAATCATGTAGAAATGGCAGTGGCGGTGACCCAGGGCTGGGCTTGAAAGGGTTCTCCGGTCCTTTGCTGTGAACAGGATGGTCACTAATTTGTGCATGAGTGACTCCATTTATTCACTGGCTTTTCCTGAGAATCCAGTTAGCAAGAGGAGAACGTCTCTATTCTTGGACGATTCTCTGCAATATCAGCCAATTACCCCAGGAGAGGCCAGAGGGGAATATTTAGCATGTGTGTGAAGAAGGGGAAAGAGAAGGCTGGAGAAGGAATCAGGCTCGGGAGGAAAACCGACGCTCACTGGAGAGGAGCAAGAAGGAACTCTGCGTCTGGTGTGCGATGTGGAGTCTTTGCTGTGAAGTTGGAAGCCTTTGTCTCAGGCTCCCGTGCATTTCATGGTGTGAGAAAAAAATCTCTACACCCATCATCCGGTAGTTATCTGTCCATTCATTCAACACTTCCTGAACATCTATGTGTTGGACACTGTGCTGGGCAGAAGGAATGTGTGGTGAGCAGGGCAGACATAATCACTGTCTTCATGAGTTCGCCCTTCCCCAAGTCTCCCCTTTGTCTGCAGGATAAAGACATTGATTCATCCATTCAACAAATGTTTGTTCTTGGGGCCAGAACCAACTTTCCTCTTCAATTCCCCCAGGAGACACTGTTTAGGTGAAGAGACAGGTCACCTCAACCATCTCCCCTCTAGCTTTTAAATTAGGCAAACATGAAAACAGCTGACAGCCTAAAGCCAGCACACTATGCTAGCACCATCATTAAAGAACAGGCTCTTCCTAGACAAATTCACTGGCAAAATGACTGCCTGCGCAGGGACCTGCTTTTCAAGAGGATTTCTGCATCAGTGAGCGGGCAGGAGGAACGGGACGCAGACTAGGTGGGTTTTGATGGAAATGGACTAAAAGCAGGGAAGTCGGGCAGAGAATGAATGGAAAGACCAGCCCCACTGGGCATCACAGTGGGAGGTTCTGAGGAGCATGAGAGAGGGCTGGATAGAGAGAAGAAAAGGGGACACAGAGAGGGCAGGCGAAGGCAGAGAGGAGCAATCTGTGGGTGGCTTTGACATTTTAATCTTTGGGTATTGCCTTGGATGAAATAAAGGAACAATACTGCAGTGCTTAATCATTTCAAGGGCATTGGATCAATGGAGTGCTGCACTGAATATAATAAACCAACGACTGTGTGCAACCCTTGAAATCTATTTCAGAAAATCTCCAATGCTCAGCCCCAGAGATGGCGGGAGAAGTAACTAGACAGACTTTTTGAACAGCCAAGTTTGTGGAAATCAGAGACAAAGGCGGGGTTCTCCCTGGGGCTGGCTTTGTCTGGCGTGTGGTGTTCTGGCCATAGCTCAAGTGCAAGGTGGGCTGCTGTGACTTTTTCTGCAGTGCAGTCTCTAGAGATTGAAGCCCAAAGAGCAGCTGATAGCCCTTTAATTAGCCAGAGGACTCTAAAGGCCAGTGGTGACAGGATGTAACCCACTGGACCCCCCAGTGAACCACAGAGGATGGAGGGCTTGCCTCAGACCTGGCTAAAACTCTGTCCTGTTATTGCCTCCCCATGTCCCTCCCTT
Source organism: Lasiurus cinereus (assembly GCA_011751065.1). Classification (NCBI taxonomy): domain Eukaryota; kingdom Metazoa; phylum Chordata; class Mammalia; order Chiroptera; family Vespertilionidae; genus Lasiurus; species Lasiurus cinereus. The sequence goes on from JAAGEH010000434.1 coordinate 1,326,421, forward strand.
CCCCTCTCCCTATTCTTTACCTCTTTCTTCCCTGCCATTCTGACCATTTCTCTCTTCTCTCCTCTCTTGTCCTCTACCTTTCACTTTCCTCTCCTATTTCTCCTCTACTCCTTTCTCTTTGCTTTTGTCTATAGTTGAAAATATTATGGACTATCCAAGCAAGTTGATTTTATTCCTAAATAGATTTTATATTCCTTATACAGTGACATCTACAGATCCCAGTGATTGAGACCTAAAGTCTCTGGGTGGCCATGATTCAGCTCACCATAACCCAACTGAATTAGGTGAGGAGTGCTTTACCAAGTGGAAGCTAGAGAAGAAAAGGGACTTGCCTAAGGTTATACAACTGATAAATGGCACAACCAGGATAGAAACCCAGCTCTTTTGATGTTGGACCCAATATCTATACAACTTCAACATTACTACGGAAACATAAAATACGATTAAGACCAAGAGCCTAAGAAAGACTACTGAGGGGTTTTCAAACACATTCCACAACTCTCCGTGGAATGACTGCATTGTGTTGGTACCAGTGTATTTAGCAGAAGGTGGTCTTCTCCTCTTAGTATGCAAATGAGTGAACAGAGTTTCCCACATCACCATATGGTGAAGGCTCTGACATAAAGGCTTCGTTCGTGTGTAAGCATGATGACATACCATATCTGGAACTGGCTTGTTGACGCACTTGGTGTCCAGGAAGGAGGGTAAAACTTTAGAGACAATACCTCCTCATTGCTATTCCTGCATCTTTGGACATTTTTCAGTAGCTTCTCTAAACTGTTCTTCTTCCCTATATAAAAGGAACAATGCTGTCTACTTTTCAGTGTTTTTAATTTTTTTCCTTAGAGTGTTATTTTGAGGGTTACGTTAGCTTATGTGTATATAAAAGTACTTGGCTCTATACCTGGGCCATTATAGGTGCTGAAAAAATGTTAGTCCCTTTGATCACCTAGGGTACCTGAGGGCAGTCTTAAACACACATCCTTTACATTTCACCTCAATCCCCTCATTGCTATAACATTAAACGAATAACTGATATCTTCTGTGATAACAACAACAAAAAAAGTAATCTTGAGATACCAAAATAAGGGAAGGGAGACGACTAACTCTGAATAGGGAAAGGAAGAGCAGGGTAATAGTTCAATTGCGCCTTCAGCTTTATAAAGAAGTAATAAGCTCTCGCATCAATTTGTAATCTCAGTGGGTATCTGCTCTGAAGGTCTTTGCAGGATGGAACAATGTATTCTCTTGGGATTTATATGGTGGGGAACAGCTACTTTGCCTAATGGTTATGGACTGGCAAGCTGAGTTTGGAGTTTTACAAGGTCCAGAAAGAGTCTCTCTGTGCACACAGAACTATTCTTACAGATTCTTAGATTGCAAGTGGTTTTTAAGAAAGTTTATGAATGTGCTTCAGCTTTCAAAACCTCAGGAAAACACAACCATAGACTCATAGAATCATGGACTCACAAAATTTCAGCTAAAGCTTAAAGAGCTCTTACCTACAGGGGTAACATATAGGACAGATAAAGTAGAGTGGTCTTGAAGCAGAGATGAAGGGCTCAGAGCGTGGCTGATCAAACCAAATACAATGAAACCTCTGGGTCACTCCAGAATGCCATGAAGCAGAGATCAGAAATCATCAATATTCTCATGAGGAAACTGAGATCCAGATGACTTGACCAAGGTTAACCAGAGACACATTATTGGTAGAAAGCTGGTCTGACTCCTAGTCCAGAGCTCATCCAACTGCAAACCCCTGCACTTCAGTTTCTGGAATACCTCAGCTTTGATTGGTGCTTTAGCTAGTCCTTTGTCTATAAAGATATTTTATTATTATGTGTAGTTATGGCAGACGATACCTCTTTGAAGAGAAATTCATGCTATGCTATGCTGTAATGTAGGAATATATATGGAATACACATTGTTTGCAGATTGGATAAACTTTGTTAGAGGCTGGTCTTGTTTAAAGCTTTGCTCACCAAAGCTGGGATCTTTCCAGGAGCTTAATTTTATGTGATAAGAATCATATAGAAAAACCATGTTCTCACGAGGAGGAGGAAAACGTTCTTCATTTTCCTTTACCTTTGGAAACCCAACCACGAACTTTCTAGTCATGAACTAGAGTACATTCTCACTGAGGAAGAGAAGCTCAAGTCACAGCTAAAGAGGTAGTTTCAGAAAAAGGATTTTTTTGAGGGTGAAGGTTAAGTCTGGAGAAAGAAACGAACATTTGTCAAATGTCTTCTAATTGTCAGGCATCATGATGAGCATTTTACAAAAGTTTTACCATCATCATCTTCCCAGCTACTTCTTAAATCAATATAATGACTTTCACAATTCACCAGTTTCTATGAACATAATAAATCATTAACAGATACCTCGAGAGAGGATTGTGATGTCTTGTGCTACTCTCTCACAGCCAGTACTCCACCAGGGTTCACGTACACATAGGTCAGAAGAAAAGATACTAATCCCACTTCAACTCCCTATCTTACTAGACAGGCGCGACATTTCAGCACCACGGACAGCGCACCAGTGGGGACCCTAAGAGGAAGGTGGGGATCAATACCTTTCTGACTTAACCTGGCTTTTTTCACATCTCTAGGGTCTCCTCGCTCTTTTCCGTGCATTTTCTAAACTACTCTCACAACAAGCTGATAATAATAATAATAATAATAATAATAATAATAATAATAAAAACACATCTGTATAAAACGGGGAAGCTTGAAGGTTCGCTTACCATCTGACAAGTCAATCAGCCCGAGGTAGTGCAAAAGTTTCAGAGAGGAGCACACGACCACCACTATTCCCAATGTTTGCAGCCCCTCCGACTCGCCCTCCATCCACATCCTCTCAGAACACAGGTGAACCCGCAAGGCGCCCGGCAGGCATTAAAAGTCTGAAAACCAGGTTCCCAAGCCTCCCTTCCCGCTGTGCTCCTTAGTGCTTGGTTTATTTTCACCAGCCTCCTTCCTTGCACTCCCCCTTCCCCCCTCCTTTCCACGCCTCCTAGTTCCCTCCACCTTTCCCTTCCCCTAGCCGGCAGTCTCTGAGTTGCTTCATAGTAATCTTTACTTTTATTTCCTCTTCTCCCAAAGCAATTTCCCCAACGCTTTAACCAAGCCCTAAACGGCTACTCCCCGGGTGTAACAATAATTGGCAGCGTCTCCTGACATATTCTCTTCGTGACTCAGAGGGAATTTGCCTGAGTGTAGACTATTTGAGCCATAAAGGAAGCAGCTTCTTGCTTTCAATCTGAGATAGACTGAGAGGTGAAGGCTGTTTCTGAAAGGGACAATAATTTGTACTTCTCGGTGGAAAGCTAATCAAACTTATTCTGGAATATAGGTGGTCCCTGTTTGACATCACGAAGTGTCCTCGGAAACTGTGTCACCAAGGAGGTCATTTTAAACTGGGCTGAGTACACAGGACTATGTGTGTGTTTGGGCAGCGTTGCTATCAATAGTATGAATCATGGAAAGCAAATCGAAATGAGAAACACTTATGGAAATGGAGCAAAAACAAACAAAACCAGAACTCCGAAAGCAGAAGTGATGTTTTTGGTGTGTCCCAAGTTTTTGGGCTCCTCCTACACTGTCAGCAGTGCACCTAGTAGGAAGGGTGGCTAGCATGGTGAAGAGGAAAGATTGAAGACTTAGGGTCATAGAGACACATCCTACGGGAGGTTCCTTAATGAGGCCCAGTTTCCTCTTCTGTGAATTACCCTCCTCAACTAAGAGAATCTACACCAAATATGAGGACAGCCCGTGCACTTAGATACTGCTCTCAGATTTGGTGGATTCACTCTGTTGGCCACAACATGGGGAAAATGTGGGTAGGAATGTAAATTAACATAACCTCTTGGGAGGAAAACAAAAGGTATATATGCATCATTTGATCCTGAAATTTCATTTGTGGGATTGCTTACTCATGTGCATAAATATATACGGTACTAAGATATTCATCATAGTGTTTATTTATAACAGCAAAAGGATGAAAAAACTTATATGCTCATCAGTGAGAAAACTATAGTGCATACATAAAAGAAATACTATACAGCCATTAAAATTATATAACACATGTATGTATCTTTCCCTGAAAGAATACTGAAAATATATTATTCAATGCAAAAGGTAAGTTGTCTAGTATATTACCATTTAATTTTGAAAAGGGACACACACACACACACACACACACACACACACACACACGATGGAATGTACATAATATATTTCCAGAAGGATACAGTGATAATTGAGAATTTTAGTTTTCTCTGGAGAGGAACTGAGGGCCTGGGGTCAGAGGGAGACCCATTTTGTTGAAATAGTTTCCCATGTCAGTGTAGTCAATTTTAAACAACAACTGTTTGTGAATGCTGGTCTCTCCTTCCTTTCTTTCCTTGTGATAGAGGGAGACATATTCTACATATCTGAGGGAGACTTGGGAAACTTTGTCTTCTCTGCCTGCACCCCGTGTTGGTTCTAAATACAGTGGTACCTCGAGATACGAGTTTGATTCGTTCCGTAACCTTGAGGCGTGGGAAACTATGAGACACTCGAGTCTCAGTAAACTGGTGGGTCGTGTGCAGCTGGCCGATCCGCACAATTACTCCTATCTCAAATGTTGCTCGTATTTCAAAGCAAAAATCGCTTGCTTGATGGCTCGTATCTCAAAAATCTCGTATGTTAGGGCACTCGTATCTCGAGATACTACTGTGTCAACCTCCAATCTCATTGGTGCCTGGGCAGTGGTGTCCTGGAGTCAGGCCATTCCAGCTTGTGAAAGCTGATTGTTACATTTTTACCAAGTCAGTTGCTAAACGTTTGGTGGCTTGAAATAGGACACAATAGGAGTATTTACACCATGGAGATTGGCAAACACCATACATGAGTACTTCCTCTCTCTCCCAGGGTCACCATTCTGTCGTTCCAGATCCCACCTGCCCAAGAGGACACCTGACGAATTCACCTGCCCTGAGGTTTTCCTGACTTACTGGTTTCCTTTCCTCTGGGGCCCCAGCAAGTGTAATACATAACCCAGTGGGAGTAGTGAGATTTTAGGCTTTAGCGTCTCCAGACATGCACTAAATTAGAGTGGAAAGCCTTCCACGTTTCTGATAAGTCAATACTGTGTTCTCTTGGCTTCTCTAGCCTGTACCTCTCCTGGTTTCACCTGCTACTTCCTCTTTCTCTACTGCTTCCTTCCCAACAACTCTGCCTTTAAAGACGTGGGCTGTTACCAACTCTTTCCTGCCTCTATATTCTCTCCCTTGCAAGCTCACACATGCTCACTGCTCCAGATGTCAGCTCTGGAAAGATGGCTCTGGTCTCAGCCACTTTTTTCTCCTACATTTTCATCTATTGCCATGTTTTACCCCAACACAACAGCAAAGCTCCACCAACAGGGATCAGAGGCAAGACCAGGTGCCAGGAACTAAACTGAATCCCTTGCCACTTTCTGGAATTTCTAGGAATGAAGGACATGAGAAGGAGGAGGAGTCGTGGGTCCCACTTCCTGTAAAGATTTAAAGTGTCCCAAGAATTCTGGCCTCAAAGACAAGTCCCCTCCTGATTGTCTCCTAACCCTGAGCTTTAGGAACATCTGCCTCTCAGGCGAGTTACCTAAATGACAGATGTAACTACTATTTTTATAGAAGGTATAGGGTTCTTTACACAGGCTCTTTCTCTGTATCCTCACTATATCTTTGGGGGTATCACCACTTTTCATCCTCAAGGAGACCAGAGGCAAATTCAGGTCTCACAGGGAGTGGGTGTCCGGGTGTCAAACCCAGGTCTCCCTGGCTCTAAAGTCCGTGCTGTTCCTGCAGAGCCAGATGCATCTGTGGTTTGGTGTTTGGGAGAAATACACAAACTGTTTATTAGAGAAACTGCCTTTTTCTCACATCACATTTCCATCCAGTGCCACGTGGTATCTGCACAAATCTTCCCTCTACATGTAACCTCCTTTTAAGTTTGTATTAAAATTCCATCTTTCACTTGATGAGAAAATTTTGCCCTCACTGGAGCACTTGCGAGATCTACTTCACAAATTGCTTTTTCTCATTTCCATATAGATTGTAAGGTGAATACGTCTGTGTTGTAGATATGACCCTGCACAGAATTGGACATCTCTCTCACGAATTTGTCCTAAATTATGATTTATTTGTTTATTTATTTATTTATTTATTTTTGGCCAAGAATCATTACTTTGTTGGCTCTCTTCAATTCTTTATCAGCACTAGCAGGCATTTCCCCTCCAGTCTGTTTGCCATAGAGAAACCAAGGTTTGGTCATTCATGAGATGTTCTCTCTAGGGGAGAACAGAGGGGGATGGGGTGGGTGTGATGGGGATGGAGGAGGGAAGGTGAGTGGGTAGTGAACTGACCTCATGCGCCAGAGACCTGACTTTGGTTCTGACCCAGACACCACAAAAGACTGGATTCCAACTCATACCTTCATGTCCTGACAAATGAATACCAGCCATGGTCAACTATACTTGACACAGATGGTTGCCAATCTCCCAAACTGTCGAAGTTAGTATCAGAGCAAGCACAATCGGCTTTACAGCATGGGCCTTGAAGTCAGATAGACCTGGTGGTGGGTCCCAGAATGGTTATTTACCAGCCCTGTGCTTTGGGGAAGTTACTCGATGGTTCTAAGCTTCAGTTTCCTCATCTGTAAGATGAGAATCATAACAGTACCTATATCATAGTGTGGTTGTGACAGAGATAATTCAACAGGTGACTCATAAATATTAGCTCTCGTCATCACCATCATAAGTCTTATTTAATAGGTCAGGGGTAGTGCCTCAGAGTTTGAATAAGTTGCAAGAGGTGGAACAGCTAGTAAGTGGCGGAACTAGAGTTGGAACTCACGTCTGTCTGAGTCCAAGGCCATCTCATTTCCTAGGTGCACCGGTTAATAATGGAGGATTTTATAATAAAAAAACACATGATAATTTCAAGAGAAACATCAAAAGTGCTTCATTCAAAATAATGTCCATTGCTAGCTATACATTTTCCTCATCTTTAGGTAATTTGTGCATACCATCCCAATAGAACTTTTCTTGTTTTGAGGCAAACCATTCAGAGACCCGATTTCCCATTTCTTCATAATGTTTTGAAGTGCTACTCAGAAAGTGTGTGTGCCATCGATCGGAACAAGTGGTCATCTGAAGGAGGAAGGTCTGATGAATAGGGCAGGTGGGTTAACACTTCCCAGGCAAGATCTTTTAATGTGTCTTTAACTGGTTTTGAAGTGTGTGATGGTGTGTCATCATGAAGCAAACTTACTTTGCCATGTCTTCTGGCACATTCTGGTCATTTCACGATCAAAGCATGGTTCATATTGATTATTTGTTGTTGGTAGCAATCTGTATTAATGGTTTCACCTGGTTTTAGAAGCTCATAATACACCACACCTTCCTGATCCCACCAAACGCAGAGCATTGTCTTCTTTCCAAAGTGATTTGGCCTTGCAGTCGATGTTGATGGTTGACCTGGATCAACCTATGATTTTGTGCATTTGGGATTCTCACAATAAATCCACTTTTCATCACCAGTCACAATATAATGTAAAAAAGATTTTCTTTCATGCCTTTGAAGCAACATTTTCCTGATGACTTTTTGGTTTTCCATTTGTCTTTTGTTCAGTTGATTGGCACCCATTTCCCTTCCTTTAAAATCTCTCCCATTGCTTGTAAACAATCAGAAATTGTTTGCTGAGCAGCGTTTAATCTTTCTGCAAGTTGTTTTTGAGTTTGACACGCATCTTCATCCAATAATGCTTGTAATTGTTGGTCTTCAAACTTTTTTGGTTGACCTGGATGTTCTTCGTCTTTCACATTGAAATCATCACTTTTAAAGCGCTTAAATCGCGTTCACAAGTATCTTAAGATGGAGTATATTCACTATAAGCTTCCTGAGGTATACAACAACTTTTTCTTCAAAATAATGAATTAAAACTTCCTGCAAATGCTGTTTTTTTTTTTTTGGCATGAAATTCGACATTTTTAAGCATAAAAATATCTATGATGTTAACACCTTCAGCAAATTTGACATATGAAGTTTTGAAGCTTGTTGCTAATACAACAAAATAGCATACATACCAAATCGCATATATATCAACACATGTATAAATCCAGCTAGTGAAAAAAATCCACATTATTAACCGGTACACCTAGTAAACTGTATGGTGATGCCTCTCAAAGAATGGAGGACACCTAACTCTATCTGGCAAATTTGGACTTTTTGGGGGGAGGGGGTTGGGATGGGTGCAGTGCATATGAATGCTAAAAGTCATACTTCATCAAGTGCATTTAAATAACAAGTACTTCTACAAAACGAATGCTGTGAAGACACCAGTCTTTGGGGACCTCCAGTTAGACAGACGGGGATGATCTGTTATTAGAATATGGACTGCATGCAAATGGAGGTTCTACAGAGTAGGAAAGCAACTTACTCTCTTACAAATTCTGAATTCCTCCCTTAGCCTGGCACCTGCCCCAGCCCCGAAGACAAGCCGACTGAAACCCATCACCTCCGCGAGGGGTCGTGGATTTCGAATTAGTGTTGTCAGGGTGAGCGATACGTGTCTCCCACCACCCTGTCTGCAATCCTGTCCTCCAATTCCTCCTCCGTGTCCCACCCTCTTCCCCCCTGGGAAGAAATTTGTCTTCAGAGGCTGGCAATGAGACATTTGCCGTTCCATACATCATGGCACGTTTTACATATGCTCCATGAAGCCGGGGCTAAATTATACTGGTGAGTTATTAAAAACAGCCCTCCATGCTATTATTATTTATTGCATTTCCAACTCTCTGCAGCAGCTGATTACATGGCTTAATCTTGTATTTTTTTAATTCCCCACCCTGAAATTAATTCTCTGCGCAATGATTAAGCAAGGTCAGCCACACTGAGCGCCCTTTGGGAGAGAAAGTTCGGGTTCTGGAAAGGATTTGATGGACAGCCCTGGGACTGGGGCTCTGTTTCCCCGGAGGAGGAAGTCTCTCCCTTGAAATATGAGCACCTCTTCCCAAAGCCCATCCAGAGGGAGTTCCCCAGACCCGGGTCTCACCACACCAGCCCCTTCCACTCAGGCTCCGCTGCCATCTCTGGCTGCTATCGAAGGTCCTCAGTGATCCGGCCCCTGCCTGCCCCCAGCCTCCCCTCTCACAGCCCTGCCTCTCCACTCAGGGCACAGTCATCACAGGGACCTGCCTTCCGAGCCTCCCTTTCACCGCAAACTCTGCCTCCACCGATTTCCTTGGCCAACACCTTTTCCTTCCAGACTCAGCTTGGGAACCAGCTCCTCTGGGAAGCCTCTCCTTTGGGGAACAGGAACATTCTCCCCTGTTCCCATGAAATGCCAGATGGCCATGGACTGTAGCCCCTGACACACGGCATTGTCATTGTGCACTCGGATCTGCTCCTTGTTACATGGCGACTGCTTGAGAGCCAGGGCAGACCTCAGCTGTTTTAAGTGCACAGTGTCAGGCCCAGCACAGGTGCGTGGGAAATGAAGAAATCAAAACATAGAAGGAGTGGAGTGGAGTGGAAGAGGCAAAGCTCTTCAATTGGGCCTTTATTCATTCAATCATTCATTCATTCAGCAATATTTATTGAGTATCTATTATGAGCCAGGCACTGTATTGAGTACTAGGGATACAATGGTGCTCAGGGCCTCATAAGGGAGAGGTACATGCCTGAAATAACAGCATAAGCATATAATTACAAGCTGTGATAAGTTCCATAAAGGGAAAATACTCGGGGCTCTGACAATATAAATAGAGGGGCCAACCTGGGCTGGAGTTGGTGTAGATGCCTTGAGTGAGGAAGTCATGCTGGAGCTAAAAGCTAAAGCATGAGTAGGCACTAACTTGGTGAGAGGCAGGGCAAGAGCATTTAAGGAACAAAGCTTGTGCAAAGGTCCTGAGGTGAGTGGGTACCTGAGTGTTGAACAGGGATCTAGGAACTGACTGAAGGCAGGGAATGGACAGAGGCGGAGGGGGTGTGGTGACAAAGGCTTGGAGGACTGAGAGGTCAGGATATGCAGAGTTTTGTAGATCCATTTTAAGGATTTGTCCATCCTGGTCACAGTGGGTCTTAAGCAAAGGAGTAAAATCATTACTGTGTGTGTGTGTGTGTGTGTGTGTGTGCGCGCACACACACACATTGTAGGAAACAGAATGGAAGGGAACAAAGTACACAGAGGTTGTGGGATATGTACCCCCAAACTGCCTCAGATAATACAGTGGCAAGGAGAAATTAATAACTGAAGGATCACATGAAGGTGGGAAGCCTTCTAGGGGTCCTCATGGAAACACCTGGACCATATGTTGGGGTCACAGGCCTGCTCTAGAATGTCCCTCTCCCAATGCAGAAGCTTGTAGTGAGAAAGGCTCAGTCTTCCCTGGGGTTGGGTGGTTCAGGGGCCTCTCTCTAAGTTTTGCCTCTAACTTCTGGGTCTTGGGAGGGTTAAGTCAGCACCAGATTAGACTTAACTTGCTGGGGAAGAATGGGACCTTGGGATATTGTTTGGTTCATCTTTTCATTTCATCACCCATCATGCATCTATCATCTGTCCATCATCCATCCATCCATCCATCCATCCATCCATCCATCCCCCATCCATCCATCCATCCATCCATCCCCCATCCATCCATCCATCCAACCATCCATCCATTATGTATCTATTCGCCCTCTATCCAACAAATAATCACTGAAAAAATACTGAAGGAGAATCTAGAACCTGGTCTCTTGATCCCCAAGACAGTGTTTGTTCAGCCTGGCCCTTCTGGTCATTATGAGTGAGGGACCTTCAGCGATAGCCGAGGGGGGAGAGTGTGGCTCAGACACCATCACAGAATTCGGTTCTCTCAGTTCTTTGATTACTGAATTGGAGCCCCAGGCAAACCTTGTATTCTTCTCTCCTGATTTAATTGGCCCATTATTTCAAACTTTTGTAGATAAGGGAATAAAAAAGTCAGTGGAATATTGTATTCATCACATTCAAATTAATATGCTTCATTACCACAAAGTCAAGGAGCATAGTTGCAATATTTTCTCAAAACTTTTAATTGAACAGAGCATGGGAGGTGGGGGGAGCGAAACTGGAAACCACCACGCTCAGATGTTGTTTTTCACCCTCTCCGAATGTGTGCTGCTTGTGATCCACTCATCTCATTAGTGTTAATTATGAACTAAAATAAAATGGCATTTAACACTGTGCTGAGACTTTAATTAAGGCCAAACTTCCATACCCATACTCTCTGAAGTCTAAAATGGCATGAACTTCTGCCGAGCCACTGGTACCCCCACATCCACTCCATCCTTTGCTGGTGAGAGGCTCCTCCTTTTGTAAACCACCTGTCCATCCATCCACCCCTTCAACAAATAAACTTGAACTTCCATGTTTAAACTTCAATGTTGTTCTGGGGGAAGAAAACGACTATTTGTTAAGTGCCACTATATTTATCACTTTAAATACATTATCTGAAGCAAATACAGCACCAGGAACAGAGGGAACATGTACGTAAGGGTACTTAGCAGTATGGTATGTTTTCATGTAATCATCAAAACAGTCCCAGGAGGTGGGGGGGAATTATTATGATATCTATTTTACTAAGCATGTAAAACTGAAGTCCAGAGAGATTACGTGACTTGTCCAAGGTCATACTGACTCCATAGTTTTTTTGCTGTACAATGCTGAGCTAGAAAGAGTATTCTGGATGATCTAAATTCATTCATTCATTCATTAATTCAACAAACATAGATCACCTACTATGTGCCAGGATCTGTGCTGGGGACTGGTTCATTAGCAGACAGTGGATGGTGATGACAAGTCATGGGCTGAGTACTGAGAGAGAGAAACAGAAGAACTGTGGGAGCATGATGCAGGGGCACCAAGCCCAGCCCAGAATTACCAGAAGAGTTTTCCAAGGAAGTCAGACAAGTGGAACAATTCCATCCTAGAGACGCACTCAGTCAGGATGGCCTACTGACTCTTCTTCCAGAGCCCCGGAAATGCCAGGCCCAGCAGCAAATCTGGCATAGTGCCCATCCAGCCAGACTGCAAGTTGGCCTTTCCGAACCACCTGGAAACTACCCCACACAGCAAAACAGTGATCGACCACAGACATCTGGGCTGCTGGCATTAGGTTCCATGGGTGATGTTGAAACATCAGTGCCTGGCACAGACTGGGCACTAATCAGTATTTTCATTCCCTTCCTTCCTCTCCTGCCATGATTCCACAACTCTGTCTGGTCCCCATCCCGTTGACTTCACGGGCTCCTCCCCTCCACGCCCACCATCTCTCTGTCTGGAGGAACATCAACCCGGAGAGCAATCACTGATAAGGTCAGGGATTCAGGGATTCAGAGCTGACCTAGTGTTAGAATGACCAACCTGCTCGCTGCAGGGAGGAGGGGGTGAAAGGCACCTGCTCTGTGTCACACCGCAGAACCAGGACTCGGACCCAGGACTCCTGACGTCAGTGTAGTGACATTTCTTAGCTCCAGAGCTCACGTTCTCGGCAACCAGGCGATCCTGCCCCCTCCAATGTATTCCTTTCCGTTAGACCCCAAGAACCCTCTCTTTTCCATTTCCTGCTCCTGTGGAGAGACAGTTCCTCACCCAGGCTTCCCCCGTTCTTGGGATGACCCAGATCAATTTCCTGAGGTCCCCCATTGAGGTGGCAGTGTGCTTCTGCAAATACCTCTCTCCCAGAGGCCTGCCTGCCATACTTTTATCGTGAGAGGGTGTTTTTTTAATTATTAATAATTATAATTATAATAATCATAGCTTTTACTTGTTTAATCCTGCTATGTGCCAGGCCCTCTGTTGAGCACTTCATACACATCATCTCATTTAATCCTCAGAAAAGAGGGAAGAGAGATAGGGGGTTGGGCAAAAGAAGAAGGGGAATAGGAAGTACAAACCTCCAGTTATAAACAAGTCATGGGAACAGAGTCAATAATAGCATTTGAGCTCTCACAGTGACAGGTGGTCACCTGAATGACCGTGGAGATCACTTTCTAAGGTCTATACATATTGAATTACTAGGCTGCACACTGAAAATAATATTATCTTGTATGTTGCTTGTCAACTATAATGCACAATACAATTTAAAAAAGAAAGATAAGAAAGAAGAAGAAAGTCAGGTCAACTCTCCTGTCCAAGGTCACAGGACTAGGAATTGTCCTCAGCCTGAGAGTCTGCAGGAGGACTCACCTGCCTCCTGGCCTCTAGGACATGTGCTTATCTGGAGGGCAGAGCGGGCAGGGGCCAGGGAGCAGACGGCCCAGGATGATCACAATGACTCCTCTGCTCCAATCACAGCTGTGGGCAGGGAGGCAAACCAGTGCCTCCTCCTCCCCACTCTGTGATTCCTATTGGTCTGATGGAGGTCCCCCCCCAAACTGCCCTCCCCTGCAGGCCCAGTTACCCCCAACTTCCCTCCTCCGCTGGCCTGGTCACCCCTAACTGCCCTCCACTGCAGGCTTGATCACTCCCAACTGCTCTCCCTTACAGGCCTAGTCCCTCCCAAATGCCCTCCCCTGCTGGCCATCTGGTGGTGGTCATCTTGTGTCCACATGGGGGCAGACATCTTGTATGTTGAAATGATGGTCAATCTGCATATTACTCTTTTATTAGATAGGATAGAGGCTTGATGCATGGGTGGGGGCCAGCTGGTTTTTCCTGAAGGTGTCCCAGATCAGGTTAGGGATCCCTTGGGGCATGGGGTGGCCTGGGCAAGGGGCCTGTGGTGGTTTGCAGGCTGGCCATGCCCCCCAGCGACCCAAGTGGAGGCCCTGGTATCTGGGATTTATTTATCTTCTACAAATGAAACTTTGTTGCCTTAAGCGGAGGCCTGGGCCAGCCAGGGTGTGCGGAAAGTTTGGCTTCCTCCATCGCCAGGGGCAACCCAAGCCTCCCTCCTGCTCTCTCTGTGGTTGTAGCCATTGTGTATGGGTTAATTTGCATACTTGCTCCTGATTGGCTTGTGTGTGTGGCTTGTGGGTATAGTGGAGGTATGGTCAATTTGCATATTACTCTTTTATTAGTAGGCTAGGGGAAGCTGGGTGTGACGTATATGGAAACTGGACTATTTTTGCCATTTTTCTCTAAAACTATTCTGAAATGAAAAGTTACTTTTAGAAAGTTTATTCCTTAGAGTAATCTAGAAATCTGTAAAAAAAAAAAAAAAGTCTGTTTGCTGGCCTGGAAGTGAATAAGGTTATTGTATCTAACTGGCCTTCTGCAAGTCCCACAGGAGTCTCATGGCAGTTAGATTCATTAACTTGGTATTTTCCAATGATTAACACTGATCAATAATCCTCCAGGTCTGCTCCTTCAATCAATCGCCCCATTAATGAGGACGAAGGTAGCATTTTATTATCAAGCCCAGAACCTGTTGTAGAAAAGGCTTCTGGGATGGGGGCTTTGGTTCCCTGGGCTGCATTCTGGGTTAATTAAAACTCTCACCCAGGCCCTCCACGCTTTAGGCTCCGGACCTGAAACGAAATTAGCCAGCAGGAAAGGCTTCCGGGAAAATGGGTTCGAGGTGTCGGCTCGGCGAGACACTCAGGGAGTCAATGCCATTTGACGGAGGATGTACCGAGGGCTCAGGTCTGTTCCAATCCCCTCCTGAGAGAGACCACACCCTACCACCTTTACCACTGAGTTTACAGCATCAGTGCCCACATGCTCTCTGGCCTGCCAGGGGCACTGACCTCTGGGGATGGCATTCCTGGGACCCGTGGCTGCTAACTGGTTCAGCTGGTGGGAAGCCTGGGCAGAGCTGAGAGGGTGAGGAGAGAGCTGAGGGCAGCGGTTATATGCTTCTACTACAGCATCCAGCTTTGAGGGTGCGGGGGCACCTCTCCAATAGCCTGAGTTCCCTCTGGGACTGGACACCCCCCTTCCCCTTGGCCTTCAGGCCCATGGACGGCAGTGGTTCAGCTGTTGGGACTCTGGGGACACGTTAGCCTCCCTCAGAGCGTCTTACCCCCTTGCTCTCCTCTATAACAGCATCTTCCTAAAACTCCCTTTGAGGCCTTCTCCCTCTCTTTCCTCTGGGGCCCTGCCAGCTGCGGGAACCATTATTTTTTCTGCCTGCATCTCCATCCCTACCCGCCCCAACTCCAGCAGCTCTCCTGCTGGGTGCGTCAGGGCAGAGGGCACCGCCCCCAGCCAGGTGGCCTGTGTGGGTTCTCAGAGGCCCCCCAGCCCCAGAGCTGGAGCAGGAAGGAGCAAGGCATTTCGGGCAGAGGCAGGGAGAGCGAGGGTCTTGTCCCTTGTCCCTGACAAGGAGGGCTCCCTGGGCTTAAGGCTGAAGAGAAGGAGAGAGAGGCTCTGGGGGATCCCTGGACCCCTCAAGAGAACTGCGAAACCGGGAGAGGAAACATGGCCAGGCAGTGGGTTCAGGGGCTGGGGACCAGCGGTCCCTCAGAGGGGTTTGTGCTCCACAGAACGCAGAGAGCGGCCAGCCCTGAATGGCACGCTGATGGCACTGCAGACCCCCTAGCAGAGGTGGTGGCTCAGGATCAGATGACTTGCAAATGGCTCAGCTCTTTGAGGGCCTCCTGGGACCCTGGCAGCACCCTGGGGGTGGGGGGCAGCGGGTGTTTCCTGCACAAGGGCCTGGGGTCACTTGGAAGAGGCCGCATCCCTGACTCATGTGTTGGAAGCCCTGAAACATACACACCGTTCCCAGATCTGCTGCTCCAGGCAGAGAGGAGGCGAGGAAGATGCGACCCTTCCCTCCCTCCCACCATCCTGTGTCCCACTGCGCCTCATGGGGGCACGAAGAGATCGGGCTACTAGTATGTCCCCTCTCTTGGATGTGGGCTGCCCGGGATGGCTTTGATGACAGAGCGCCAGCTCTGGGGGCAGCAGGACTGGAAAGAGAGAGAGAGAGAAGAGGAGAGGGGAGAGGAAGTGGGGAGAGGAGAGGAGAAAAGTATGAATGGGAATCGAGGAGAAACTCAGTCTGGCCATTGGAAGCTGCACTCCACAGTGAGCTGTGACCTGTGACCTCTCTTGGCCCTGGCTTCCCAGGGGTGCCTGTCCTACAGAACGTCTCACTGGGTTGAGTGTGATCCACATGTTAACATGTGCAGTTTTCACACCGCGTGGCCCCCAGTACACGCCAGAGTCTCCATCTACGTCACAACTAAAGGGCCAGGACTCTCTTCTAATGATGGAGGAAAAACGGGGGTTGGTTGGATGTATTTTGAGTTGTTACCGTTTCCTATGTTAGAGTTTAAGGATGACTTAGGGAATTTCCAGGGCAATTCTGACGACCTCCAAGTGTTCTATTTTTTTTGTTGACTCCAAAGCTAGAGAAGCAATTATTTCACAGTCTTTAATATGCTGTTAACTCACCGGTCCTTGTTTTTATAAGTGGCGTGCTCCCAAGTAATGGCTTTATGATGCGCATTAGAGAGAGCTCAGAACCAGGTAGTGTTAACAGCAGCTGACTGTATTTCAAAAAGCCATAGCGAAAACTGCTCTTCGCGCCATTAACCAGGTAATGTTCACGCAAATCACGCACCTCCATGTGAAGTTCCTGGCTCCGAGAACGCTCTGGAAATGAGTTAACATTGTAATTTCGGCCAGCCCATGGCTGACCTCATTTAGCCACAGGTAGACTGCGTGACATCCGGGTAAACCCAGGGTAATATCCACGCTGGAGAGAGGACTGGGCGGGCCCAACCACAGCCCGGAGGAACGCTTTGTTTGAAGTGTTTTACCCTCATTAGAGGCATTAATATTCATGAGTAAAGGATTGTCTGTATGAATTTCCTATGGTAATGACCGGAATGTGAGTTCACATAAGGCTTCCGGGGCAATTTACCCTTTGGGGGGGAGGGGTGTCCCCACAGCACATGGCCTAGAGCCTGGCATGCGGTGGGCGCTTAGCAACATCTGATCGATGGCAAAGTGGGTGCCCATGGCAAAGTGGGTGCCGGGCAAAGGGCCTGGCTACTCCAGGGCAGGAGGGCCCAGGGCTAGGCGGGTCCAGGAGAGGGCAGGCTGGGAGGGGAGGAAGCTGGGAGAGGAAGGAGAGGTGGACGGTAGGAAAGTGATGAAGATGGTGTGGCTTTGTAGGAGGTGAATTGCCGGGTGAAGGGGTCACCTGTGGGCTTGTCACACCAGCACCCTCTCTCCTAGGAAATGTCCTCTCCTGAGCACATGTTTGCAGTGACAGTGGCCGTATCCCTACTATGTGAGCTGGCTCCCTGCCAGCGGCTACGTGGTGGGTGGGAGCTGGCTGTGTTCTCCACGGAGGCTGGGCATGTGCACTGGAAATAGAAGGCAGAGGAGAGGCAGAGAGAGAGAGAGAGAGAGAGAGAGAGAGAGAGAGAGAGAGAGAGA
>JAAGEH010000434.1:1343811-1369023 GCA_011751065.1 Lasiurus cinereus
GAGAGAGAGAGAGAGAGAGAGAGAGAGAGAGAGAGAGAGAGAGAGAGGGAGGAGTTGCCTCGGGATGCTGCGATCCCAGGCCCTGGTCCATGGAGGCTCAGGTGCTGCCGCTGAGAAGGCCCCCCTTTGCGGTAAGAGAAAAGCAGCTGGTCTCTGAGACTCGGCACCAGGTTAGAGGCTTTTGTGTGCCCGCTGCACGGGTCTGGGTTAGGCGGAGAGGCCTCAGGACCCCAGACTAAAGCCGGTGGGCGTCTCCCAGATCCACATCTAGATGATGATGACAGTGAGGAGGAGGGGGAGGAGGAGGCAGAGAAGGAGGAGGAGGAGGAGATGGAGGAGGAGGAGGAGGCAGAGGAGGAGACGCCTTCATTTCTCTGCTTCCTGCTCTTGGCCAAGGTCACGGAGCGATCACATCTGGGCAGTGAGAGCACTCCCCCACTTCCCAGGTGCACACAAGTCAGAAAACTCCCAGCAGCCTCACTCCTCGCCCCTCCCCCTGGGGGGTGGGGTTGCTCTGCACATCCCGGATGCAGGCCCAGACCCGCATCCTGCATCCCATCCGTGCTTCCCTCCCCGACAAGCAAAACGGAGGATGGAAATCGGGGCCTTGGAACCGACCGCGCTGGCTGTCAGCTTCTGGGAGGCAGGGCTGTTCCTTAGTCTTTCTGTCTGTTCTGTGTGCAGGGCGCGGAGGGAGAAGGCAGAGGCACTGGGACTTTGCTTAAGCCCTCTGAGCCTCCGTTTCCCCATCTGTAAAATGGGAAGGCAGCGACTCTCTTCCACGGGGATGCTTGCAGGATAAAAAGAGATGCCGGCCCTGGCCAGGGCTGCTCAGTGGTTAGAGCGTCGGCCTATGCACTGCAGGGTCGTGGCTTGGGTTCCCAGCCAAGGGCATGGACCTGGGTTGCAGGTTCAGTCGCAGTCAGGGTGAGTGTGGGAGACAACCGATCGATGTGTCTTTCTCACATTGATGTTCCTCTCTCTCTCTCCCCTCCTCTGTCCTCCCTTCCACTCTCTCTAAAAATCAACGGAGAAAATACTGTAGGGTAAGGATTCAGGGGGACACGCATTTATAAACAGAAGTCCCTCTGGGCCCCCACAAGTCCCTGGAGTCTGAGAGCAAGGTCACTCAGACAGCCCCCCGAAAGACCTGCAGCTTTCAATGCCCTAGGTGGGCAATGTCCCCTCTCCTGTGTGTCTAGTGACCCCAGAGGAGACCCTGTGACTTCACCCCTTCCCTTCATAGCCCCTAGAGGCCCCCTTCCCTTGACATGACTCCTGGGCAGCCAGGTGCTACAGCCGTACCCCACCCTCTGTCTTTCTTCTCAGCTCTTTCCAGCGCCCCATCCTCCTTCCCCCGCTGAAGGCCTGCCTGCCCCCCTCCTTCACCCCGACAGCCTCCACGGCCTATTTGCTTGCAGACTGACTTCCTGGTGGTTCACTATGCCCTTGAATTACTGTACAATCTCTTTGGAGTTATATTTGATTATTTTTCCCATTTGAAAACAGGAACACAATTACCCAGCAATGGCACGTGCCGGGACAGTCAGAAATGAAATAGTGTGGCAATTCCATCGATGCATCTTAGACAAGTAGTCAGGCCTGGAAATCATGCGTGGGGCCCGGCGTGGGGTCCCCAGCGATCGGGACCATATAAATGCATATGAGCCAATAAACAGTTACAAAGGGAGAGGATGCTGAATAATTAATCCTCCCGCCTTGCCAGGCACATTCTTTATAAATCTGTCCCCGAGGTTCATTTGTTGTTGTTGTGTTTTTGTTTTTTTTTAACAGAAGCGAATATTTAAAAATAACGAATAAGTTATGTCCAGGAAGGGGAGACGTAAAAAGGAAGAATCGGTGGGAGGGAGACAGAAGATGACAGATGGTGAGAACCCCAAGGTGGTGGTGACATTGGCCGGGGGGCGCTGGTTGAGGAGGAGGAGGGAAGGACAGGGTGGACCATTCCACAGGGAGACAGGATGGGGGTGGGGCGTACCTTCTGGTCTGGGCCCAAGCCCGTGTGTAGCTGGAAAAGGGAAAACCTGCTGGGGTCCATTTAGAAAGTTCTAGAGCTCCCCTCTCTTCCCCTGGGACCACCAGATCCCCGAGGACCACAGGGTAAGCAAAGATTGTCTAGACCTTGATGAACATCCACGGCCGAGGGGTACAGGCCATGCCTTATCTTAGCCCTGGCTGCTGGACAGTTCCCCCTGAGTGTCCAGAACGGTCCCGTGACACCTGCATTCCCCGGCTGTCCCCCTAAGAGCCAAGAAGAGCCCTCTGCCCATATTTATACCGTGCCCCCTAAAAATGTGTGCACCCTTTACCAGCGATAACTCACTCCGTTATTTCTTTGCAGGGTTAACTGATTAGAAATAATGGGGGAAGCCAGGCTTAGCTTTGAACAAAGACAACTTATCCGAAGGTGCCATTGGACTTTTTTGTGGGGGTACATGAAAGATAAAGTTTATGCTATAAAACTGGCAATAATTGGGGTGCACAAATACCAAATGAAATGGTTCTCGATGTTCGCGATTCCATTGCTTTACGTTATCAGCAGCACCTGGACCAGCGAGGTCATCCGTTTGAAAACGGGCATTGACCAGAAAAAGTGCTCATTTCTGTAGATTCCTTTAAATTTTGAAAATGTTTGTGAATGAACACAGACTTTATAATCATTTAAAGCCAGTGTACACTTTTTGGGGACACCCTGTATATTATACCCAGGGACCCAGTCTCACCCATCCCTTCTGGCTTCGGGGCCTAAAGCTCCCCTGATCCGAGATTCCTGCGGGTTCAGAAGCTCCCTCTCAAAATGTGCCCCTTGTACCGGTCCTTCACTCCTTAGTGGGAGATATGCTTGTCATTCTCTTTGTGTATGTCCGATCCACAGCCTTTACCAGGGTGAACGCTTTGCAAATATTTTCTTTCCCCTGTGGCTTGCCTGTTCTTTTTCTTAACACTGCCTTTTGGTGCAGCAGTTATACATGCTGATGAAATCCAATTTACTAATAGAGTGAGGATAGAATGGAAACATGGTACAGCTACTTGGGAAAAATCCCAAGTTGGCATTTTTCTTATTTAAAAAGTTAAGCATTCACCTCTCATTTGATCCAATAATTCCACTCCCAGAATGGACCCAGAAGAAATGAAAGCATGTGTCCACATCAAGACTTGTACCTGAATATTCTATCAGCTCCCACGGTCTTTGGGGCTGCGTGTGTCTATGATACTAATGATAACGGATGTCAAGTTCCAGGCACTGGGTGCATACAGTCAGTGCTCAATATAGGCAGACGGTGTGCATACAGTAGGCACTCAATACATGCACACTGTGTCCATACCGTCAAGTGATAAATATCTGCAGCCCCCACTCTTTGTCTGCTAGGCTCCTCTCTGCTGCGCAAGGGCAGTTCCCACTCTTGATGCCCCTTCCCTCCTTAGGTCTAGAAAGCTAACGGTGGTGGTGGAGGCATTAGCCAGGGGTCACCTGCAGCTCTGTTGCCTAATAGTGGAGTGATATGGGGCCATGACTTGGCTGTGCCTGGTCCCTAGTTTCCTCCCATACCTGACACGGAGAGGAACAGAGGACACTCCGCAGGGAGGCTGTGAGGACCGAGGGCCATAGGGTTGCCAGGCACCCCAGGACAGCAGGGAGGAAGTGATCCATCACCGATGCTGCCTGCTCACGTCCGGGTCTTGGCTGAGCCTTCTCAGGAGCATGTGCATGCTATGCGGGAGCCAGGAAGGATGGTCTGGAGGAAGGCTCCTCAGAGGACCTGGGACCCCTTGTCTGAGAGGAGGAGGACAATCATGTACCCCCACTTCACAGGCTGAGGGCGGTGTGGGCAGGCTGGAGCCAGCCGGGGTGGCAGGAATGGCTTAGAGTGAGGATGTTCTGTGCACTGCCTGAGGCTGGTCCTGCAAAGAGTAGGACTCCCCACCCTGCAGACATGGATGCAGACGCAGAAGCCAAGGTCTGGTCCCCGGTGGCCCAGGGGAGAAACTCACTACTGTAGGACAGATTCTGCGGCTCAGGCAGTATCCTGGGGCCCAAACATCAGCCTGGCCCAAGGGACAGTTGCCTTACCTACCATAGAGGGTGGCCTGGTGCGGCCCTGGGGTTTGAAGGCGTTTACCTGTCCCTTCACCCCATATTCCCAGGGACTGGAGAGCGCCAAGAGCCGCCGCCCCAGAGCACCCTGGGAGAAGTGACCGCAGGCCCTATGGGAGCACCTGGTCCCAGAGTGACCCGGGCAGTCATCTGCCCACCCGCAGGCCCCGCTCCCTCACACGCAGAGAACACAAACTCGCACAGACATGGAGAAGCTGCCCGCACGCCCTGTCCAGGTGGTCCCTGTTCAGGTGATGGCCGCGCACAGGGTCTGAGGGTCACTAAGCTGGAGGAGGTTAGCACCGGTCCTGGGGTTGCACACGGGCGGGCACTCCCTGTGCTGCTGGCAGGGTCCTCACAGTCTCAGGCATTTCAGTGCCAGAGGTCAAATGTCACTTCCGACAAGGGGTTCATATCCAACATAGGTAAAGGCCTCATACAACTCAACAGCAAGACAAACAAATAATCTGATCAAAAAATAAGCAGAGGACCTGATGGACATCTCTCCCCCGAGGACATACAGATGCCGATGGACGCCTGACCAGGTGCCCAAGCTCACTAATCACCAGCGAAATGCAATCAAAACCGTGGGTACCGCCTCACAGCTGGTAGGATGACTGCGACCAGAGAGACAAGAAACGAAAGCAGTGGCGAGGCTGTGGAGAAGAGGGAGCCCCCGTGCCCGGTTGGTGAGGATGGAAACCGGGGCAGCCACTGTGGTAAGCAGCGTGGAGGGGACTCTAAACATGCAGACCGGAGCTATCATCTATGACCCAGCTTTGGCACTGCTGAGTGTTTATCAGAAAAAAAAAAAACAAAAACAAAAACACAAAAAAAAGGTAATTCAAAAAGATACAAACACCCCTGTGTTCACTACAGCAGCATTGACAATAGCCACGATTCGGAAGCAACCCAAATGTCCATGGGTAGATGCATAGATGAAGAAGATGGGGTGCATCTATGCCATGGAATATCACTCAGCCATAAAAAAGAAGGGAATCTTGCCATTTGCAACACGGATGAACCCAGAGGGTGTTATGCTAAGTGCAGTCAGTCAGAGAGAGAAAGACAAATATCACATGATCTCCCATATCTGTGGAATTTCAAAAAAGCAAGCAAATCAAGAAACAGAAACAGCCCCTAGATACAGGGAGCTATCTGCTGGCTGCCAGGGGGCGGGGGTGGGGTGGGTAGATGGATGGAAAGGTGAAGAGGAATGACAGGCACACGCATCCAGCTGTAAAATAACCAGGTCACAGGCTGGCACCCCTGGCACAGGGAGCAGGTCAATGATTCGTAATAACGGGGCACGGTGGCAACTGGTCCCCAGATAGACCTTGTGGCGATCACTTAGTCAGATACACCATGTCTGCTCACTCTGCTGGGCACTTGAAACTAATATACCAGGTGCACCGGTTAATAATGGCGGATTTTGTCATCAAAGAAAACACGAGAATTTCAAGAGAAACATCCAAAGTGCTTAAAGTAATGTCCATCGCTAGCTATACATTTCCCCATCTTTCAGGTAATTTGTGGGTACCGTCCCAATAGAACTTTTCTTGTTTTGAGGCAAACCATTCAGAGGTTCAATTTTCTACTTCCTACGTTTTGAAGTGCGTGTGCCATCGATCGGAACAAGTGGTCATCTGAAGGAGCAAGGGCTGGTGAATATGGCAGGTGGGTTAATACTTCCCAGGCAAGAACTTTTAACGTGTCTTTAACTGGTTTTGAAGTGTGTGATGGTGCATCATTATGAAGCAAACTTACTCTGCCATGATTTCTGGCACATTCTGGTCGTTTCATGATCAAAGCATGGTTCAAATTGATTATTTGTTGTCGGTAGCGATCAGTATTAATGGTTTCATCTGGTTTTAGAAGCTCATAACACACCACACCTTCCTGGTCCCACCAAACGCAGAGCATTGTCAAAGCGATTTGGCCTTGCAGTCTATGTTGATGGTTGACCTGAATCAACCCATGATTTTGTGCATTTGGGATTCTCAAAATAAACCCAATTGTCATCACCAGTCACAATTTGATCCAAAAAAGACTTTCTTTCATGCCATTGAAGTGACATTTTACTGATGACTTTGGTTTTTCATTTGTCTTTCGTTCAGTTGATGTGGCACCCATTTTCCTTCCTTTAAAATCTTTCCCACATTGCTTGTAAATAATCAGAAATTGTTTGCTGAGCAACGTTTAATCTTTCTGCAAGTTGTTTTTGAATTTGACACGTACCTTCATCCAATAATGCTTGTTATTGTTGGTCTTCAAAGGTTAACCTGGATGTTCTTTGTCTCCCACATCAAAATCATCACTTTTAAAGCAATTAAACCAGCCTTCACAAGTATCTTGAGATGGAGCATGTTCACCATAAGCTTCCTGAAGTGTTGCTGTCAAACACTTTTCTTCAAAATAAAGTAATGAATTATAATGTCCCGCAAATGCTCCTTTTTTTTTGGCACGAAATTTGCCATTCTTTCTTTAAAAAAATATATTTTACTGATTTTTTACAGAGAGAAAAGGAGAGGGATAGAGAGTTAGAAAGATTGATGAGAGAGAGAGACATGGATCAGCTGCCTCCTGCACACCCCCTACTGGGGATGTGCCCAAAATCAAGGTACATGCCCTTGACTGGAATCGAACCTGGGACCCTTCAGTCTGCAGGCCGATGCTCTCTCCACTGAGCCAAACCGGTTAGGGCCGAAATTTGACATTCTTCAGCGTAAAAACATCTTTGATGTTAACACCTTCAGCAAATTTGACCTATGAAATTTTGAAGCTTGCTGTCAATACAACAAAATAGCATACGCATCAAATCACATTTATATCAACATATGTGTAACTCCATCCGTATTGAAAAAAATCCGCATTATTAACCACTACACCTAGTAACACTGTAGGCCACCTCTAATGAAACCTTAAATGGGAAAACAGTCACGTTAGAAACCCTACCCTACAGGGACATCATGACCGAACCTCCCACAGGTAACTGGAGTCTAAAACGAGTTGCCAATGGCTGGACCCTTGACGCGAGGTGATGGGTGAGAGGCAGTGACAGCAAGACAGAGCGCCAGGGTGGTGACGTGGCTGGTGGGATGCCGGGGGTTTGAAGACGGCCGAGGCTGCATGCCATGGAGGACCAGGGTCTCCGGGAGCCCTGGGTGGGATGGATGAGGCCCCAGAAAGCTGCCTGCACCCTCCGTCCTGGGCCCGGGGGTCTCAGCCATGAGAAGCCAGTGTCGCAGACCGGGGCATGTCGCAGACCAGGCCATGCCACATGCACAGACCTCGGGGCCAGGGCCTGGCCGGGCAGACCCGAAGCCACCGTCCCCTCTCCGTCCCCCAACCAAGGCTCAGCGGGACCCCGAGGTGCAGATCCCCGTCCCAGACCCAGAGAAGTCTCCGCTGGGACAGGGGAAGCCTGACCCGGGAGTGTCCCCAGCTGAGGATCGATGAACCGGTCGCGTCTTACTGTGGCCGTTTTTGCTCCCAAACCGCCATGTGAGTCATCACACCGCCCTCCCGCGGCTCGCGCCTGACTTACCTGCAAGAGAGAACACAGAGCGGGTGACAGACATCTTCCCCTGGCGCCAGCGCGGCCTCCAGACGGATGGACGGGGCTGGGCGTCCCTGGCCCCAAGGGAGGCCAGGCTTCGGATCGGCCTCCTCCCGGGCAGGGCAGAGCCCTCAGGGTGCCCGCGCCTCGATCTGGAGGCCTTGACCTTGACCAAGTCAACAGCCTGAGAGAAATGCCATGAGGCACAGCCAGGCTTTGCGGGGACCCAGGTGCAGGATGGCAGCCCCGGGGCCGGTGAGAGGTGCTCGCCTCGGGGCTGAGAGGTGGGGAGGCCTCTGCTGGACCCCTTCTTTGGGGAGGGGGACGGGCCAGAGACGTCCCTTTTACTTGGGCACGGTGGTCTCGGAATGCGTTGTCCCCTGCACCACTGCAAGCCCAATGGTAGTGGGGGGGGGGGGGGAGGGGGAGGGGGAGTCTGCTTTCTCCTCGAGGGATGATGCTCCCCTGCCCGTTTCGGAAGGAAGCAGTCCCTCCCAATCCCCGCCAAGCCGCCTTTCACTGTGTACAGTGGTACCTCGAGATCCGAGTTTAATTCGTCCCGTCACCTGGAGGCGTGGGAATCTGTTGGATAAATGTTCCACTAAAGGGGTGGGTCTGCCAGCTGATGGCTGCATGTGTTGACAACTATTCTGACTCATGGCTTCCTATTTGATGCCCCTTTAAGTACAGTGGTACCTCGAGATACGAGTTTAATTCGTCCCGTCACCTGGAGGCGTGGGAAACTATGAGACGCTCGACTCGCAGTAAACTGGTGGGTCGTGTGCAGCCGGCCGATCCGCGCGATGGCTCCTATCTCAACTGTCGCTCGTATTTCAAAGCAAAAATCGCTCGCTCGACGGCTCGTATCTCAAAAAATCTCGTCTGTTAGGGCACTCGTATCTCGAGGTACCACTGCATCTCCCTTGCGGAATATTCCCAAGCTCCCCCAACCCTGGCAACGTCAGGACGGGCTGAGAGTTCTCGCACCCAGGCTCGTCCCAGTCTCACATGTGAACGTGACCAGCAGACGCAAGAGTTCAGCGAGCACAGCTCCACTGCCGGCGGGGTTTCTACCCGTGGACGTAAGCGGGGTAACGCCCATCATCTGTGGCCGGAGGCACCAGCCACTCTGACTCCACCCTGCCCCCTCCCCATGACTCATTCTAAGTTTCCTCTGGGAGTGGACCTGCAGTTTGAGACCCTCAACCAGGGGCACACGGACCACGCGGTAAGGCCCACGGTCGCCTACATTCAAGGGGGCAGCTCTGGGTTCAAGCTCACAGATTTCATGGACTTTCCCACCCCGGCTCGTGCCCTTCCAGCTCTCCCCCCTGCGCATCCTCACGGTGTCCACACGCTGGTGTGCGCTGTGACTCTAGTGCCCGCCACCTCCTGGCCATGGTTGCTGGCAACGGTCACTGGCCACGGCCACGGCCCACTCTCAGGAGATGGAAACAATTCCCATGGGTGCTCACATCAGCCCCTTGGGAGTCACCCTGCGGATCCCCATTTCCATGCTGAGTCCACCCCCACGACCTGCCGAGTCTCCAGACCTCGCTGGCATTCACCCTCTGCGACCAGGCACCAGCATGGCTGGTGGAAGCGATGGCTGGTGCTCAGCTGCCCTCCTGGGCCAGGAAGGGGCAGCCACACCGCATCCTGGCAGCACCGGAGGGTGGAAACAGCAAGTTCCTCAGTTTCCCGGCGCTGCCGGACCAGCCTCTCCAGCCACCCCCCGCCTTCCTTTATGGGTGAGAGACGCCCGGTCTAACGCCATGTTATTTGGGGATGTGATCACACGCAGCTGAACCATCTACTGGATCTGTCACTGAGGCCGAGAGGAGGATGGGACCTGTGAACAGGTATAGGTGCGCCCGGTGGAGTGTGCCTGAGTCTTGAATTAGAAAGCGCTTGGTGGGGGAGACGGGCAGGAAGGGGAGGGTGCCTGGGGAGGAGGGGAGGAGGGCAGGAGGAGAGGAGGGCAGGAGGGGGGTGTCTCTGGGGAGGAGGGCAGGAGAAGGGAGGGGGAGATGGACAGGATGGGGAGGGTCCCCAGGAAGGAGGGAAGGAGGGGAGGAGGGAGAGGAGGGGAGAGTGGGCCAGGGCACAGACGCGGGCAATCACTGAGTGTGGCTGTCACGTAGCCCCTCCTCACAGCACGCACCCCCGAGAGAAGGGAGTTTGGGGGAGTGAAGCAACTTGCTAAGGTCACTAGTTGGTGGTGGAGGCGGGAGCTAAGCCCAGGCAGCCCTGCTCCGGACAAGGGACGTGTGTCTGTTTTCCTGAAACAGCTCTGCGTGGGGGTGTGTGATACGAAATATGCCCATTTCCCCTACTTTGTGGAACGACAGACAGACTGAAAGAAACGGACAGACCAGCCAACTAGAAGGCATTATTATTGTCCTTGCTGCTAGTATTCAGTATATCACGCCTAGTGATTCTGCAGCCACCGAATTTCCCACGTAGCCTTGGGCAGAAATAGAAGGTAGGCAAACTCCAACGAGGCAGGGGCTCCCCCAGAGAAACCGCGCTGGCTTTCTGGGCGCCCCTCTGTCCTGAGGAGGAAGCCGGTCCCCATCTGGACACCGGGGCCTAGGATGCGGCCTTCCCCAGGCGGCTGCTGCCCTCTGCTGGCCACAGCTGGAACTGGTGGACATCCTAAGCTCCAGACTGGGGCGGGGGTGGGAGTGGGGGTCGGGGGTGTGTGTCCTGGGGACGCAGGCTCCATCCACGCCCACGGCCTGGTCATTGTGGGACCTGTCAGGAGCTGGCAGTTTTATGCTGGGAAGGGACCATTTGGTGTGGGGCCTGGCTGCCCCCAGGAACCTCGCTCAGGGGCGCTGTGGGCGGCTGGAGCCGGATGGAGAGAGGACACAGCCTGCAGTGGGGTGGGGGCCAGAGGAGGAGGAAGAAGAGGAAGGTCTGAGGGAGGGGTAAGGACAACCGCATGATGGCTTTTAAGGGACACACCCACATCCCCAATACAGCCGTTATCACTGGTTTTCAGAAACTGCCCCTCAGAATGGTAAAATCGTTTCTTTCTTTTTTAAAAAAATATATTTTACCGATCTTTCACAGAGAGGAAGGGAGAGGGATAGAATGCTAGAAACATCGATGAGAGAGAGACATCGATCAGCTGCCTCCCGCACGCCCCCCACTGGGGATGTGCCCGCCACCAAGGTACATGCCTTTGACCGGAATTGAACCCGGGACCTTTCAGTCCGCAGGCCGACGCTCTATCCACTGAGCCACACCGGTTTTGGCAGTAAAGTGGTTTCTATTCCGTAGTCATCAAGACCTGAGGCTCTGGGGTCAGACCGTCTGATTTGGGGTCTCGGAAACCCAGGACGCTGCAGGCCGGAGCGGGGGGCTGGGAGGAGCCGGTGGCGGAGGGCTGGCACCCACGTCCCGTCCAACGGCGTGTCCTGCTGACCCTCCGTTCCAAACACACCGGACTGGCCACTGCCCTTCTCCTCCTCCCGTGTCTGAGGCACTGACCCCCGGGGCCTGCAGTGACCCCCTCACCCGTCCCTCGCCTCCCTTGTTCTATTCGCATCGCCACGCCCGGTGATTTTTATAAGTCAAGGCAGACTATTCTTGTACATTTTATCAATGGAAGCGCAGAAAGTTTCTGCTCAAAACCCTCCGCTAGCTCCCAATCTGCCTTCAGAATCAAAGAGTGATCCCCGCAAAGATACTTGTCCTGATTGGAGACTGGACCCCAAACAAGGCAGAGGGTTAGGGTCCGCCCCCCGGGAGCCCACCGTGTTGGGGAAGCAGACAGCAAGGGAATGAACAGCCGCGGGCTCAGACAGCCTTGAGATCCGGATGGCTCCTCGAAGACCCTGCTGACTTGAGAGAGGAATTCCTTGGCTGGGGGTCAGGTGAGGACTCTCGGAGAAGATGATAGCTAAGATATCAAAGAGCTGAAAGGGACTCTGGAGACTTCCCCTTTAATAGTCTTCCTGTCCCATGGATAGATGGAGGGAAAAGGAGCTCAGAGAGGTGAGGCGACCTGCCCAAGGCCACACAGCACAGTCCTTACAGAGCTGGACCTCCACAGCAGGCCTCCCGACAGCCGGCTCTGCGGCTGATGCTTGCTGGCCCGAAGCCGTAATTCCTAACAGCTATGTGTGGGAATGCTATGAGACACTAAGCTCTCTTTTTAAAAAAAAAAATATTTTATTGATTTTTTATAGAGAGTTTGAAACATGGATGAGAGAGAGACATCAATCAGCCACCTCCTGCATGTGCCCTCCTGGGGATGTGCCCACAACCAAGATACATGCCCTTGACCGGAATCAAACCTGGGACCTTTCAGTCTGCAGGCCAATGCTCTATCCACTGAGCCAAACTGGTTTCGGCAAAGCTCTTCTTAAAATATGCACAGATTATATTATTCTTTATTTCTGCATATTTTGCAGACTTATTTTCTTTTGAGCTTGTGACTAATTCAGATGCACCAGGGAACACGGTTATTATTATTATTATCGCCGAGAAGTGGTCAGTTCCTTAGAAAGATGGTTGTTTCTCTGGGGCACTGACTCATTTTTTAAGGGGAATAGGCTCGGAGAACTTTTGACCTATGTGAAGTCTTTTTTTTACTTGCTGACATAAACAGGAACTAAACACAGGTGCAGAGATGAACAGAGGCAGAAAAAAAGGGGGTGCCATTACACAGTTTGCAGACCTGAGGGAAGAGCTGAACAGGCTAGGGCAGGATTAACCATTTTTGATGTGTTCTTTAAAATATCTCAGCGTTCCCCGACTCTGTGGATACTCAGCTGATGGTATAGGTCTCGAGTTTATATGTGAAACCATCCTAAATTTTGCCTTGAATATGAAATAAAAAATACTGTACGTTCATCATTTGTTAGTCTCTAGTTCCTTCATGCAGCTCTTTTTTCTTTTTATTCTTTTAAAAATTAACACATAACATATTAACCTCAGGGAGGCAACATAAGGATTTGATATATGTATGTATTGCTAAATGATTGCCAATATGTCTAGTTAACATTTATCACCATTTTTATGACATAAAATTGATGTAACTTTTTATTATATGAAAATCTCATATAATAAAAGCCTAATATGGGAATTGACCGAATGGCAGAACGACTGGTGGAATGACCCATCACTATGATGCACACTGACCACTAGAGGGCAGATGCTCAATGCAGGAGCTGTCCCCCAGTCTGCAGCCCCAGTGGGCGCCAGCAGGCCCCCCTGATTGCCCTGCTGGTCGCCCCACAGAGGGAGGCAACTGGAGGCAGTGAGGAGCGGGGCTGGTGAGAGGGTGGTGCCAGGCCAGCCAAGGCGGGTGCCAGTGTGGGCCCCCACCCCTGATTGCCCTGCCAGTTGCCCCACAGATTGGCCCTGATTGCCAGCCAGATCTAGAGACCCTACCCAGGCACGAATTTCATGCATTAAGCCTCTAGTATATAATAAAAGGAATGCATATAATATATAATAGAGCAAATAGGCATACTATGAAATATAATTATAATGTACTAGGGGCCCAGTGCACAAAATTTGTGCACAGGTAGGGTCCCTAGACCTGGCCAGGAATTAGAGTCTATTGGGGCTTTCCGGCTGCAGGCCAGGGCCTTCCTCATTCTGTGATGCCCCCTGGTGGTCAGCACACATCATAGTGACCAATCAAACTCCCAAGAGGACACTTTGCATATTAGCCATTTATATAGATAGATAATATCTATAATATAGAAGGTGGGGCAAGAGTAGGTTTACGGTGTGAGTGCGATAAACACAGAGTTCATTCTTGCACTATTATTTATTTATTATTGTATTATTTTTCCATACGAACAACTGCAGACCTTCTTTTGCCCCACCCTGTATATAGATCTTTTATTTTGAAGGGGAAAAAATCACAAATACATCATAGAAACTATGGCCCCCGTGTCACCAGAGCTGTCATGCTTGACTCCTCAGCACTTTTTGACACCACCCACCCCTCCTCCTTCCTGGAGCCCCGGCTCCTCTGGTCCCAGGACCCCTCAGCCGCCTGGATCCCTCCCTTCCCTATTTTCCGCAGCCTTTTCTGATTCTTCCTCACCTCCCCAGCCTCCTCCTCTAGGGAGCCCAGGCAGGGCCCAGACCTCCATCCTCTTCTCTCCCTTCTGGGCACACACGCTCTTGCAGATCTTGGCCAGCCTCGCAGTTTTACGGGCCAACTAGAGGCCCGATGCACGAAATTCATGCAAGAGTAGGCCTCCACCCCCCTCCCCCACCTGCTGTTGGCACCGGCTTCCCTCTCGCACCCAGGATCCGGTAGACACACGGGATTCAGGCTTCCCTCGCAGCCCTGGCTTTGCCCGGAAGGACATCTGGACAGATGTCTGGTCTAATTAGCATATTACGCTTTTATTATTATAGACGACTTCAAGGTTTATTGTCCTGGAAACCCGCATCGTCGACTTCGGCGCCACGCACAGTGTGGTCTGCAGTCTGGCAGCATCAGCACCCCTGGAGGACTTGTTGGAAATGCAGAGTCTTGGGCCCCAGCTCAGACCTCCCGAATCAACACCTGCATGGGGAGGGGGGGGATTGGGGGTGCCAGCACCTGCTGAACACGCTCATACGAGGATCTGACGCACGCAGGAGCCAGAGGAGCATTTATCTGATTCCCTGACCCTCCACCTGGATGTCTGAGAGGCATCTCCCACGTGACCCGCCCAACCTGAGCTCCTGGCGTTCCCTCCCGACGACCTCCTCCACCAGCCTTCCTCGCCTAAGTCAGCAGTGACTCCACCCTGCTGGCTCACCGTCACTCTGGACTCCCCGTTGTCTCACCCGCACCTCTGGCTTGATGGCTCCGTATTCAGAATACATCCAGAATCTGAACCCCCTCACTGCCTTCTCTGCCCCCACCATCGCCTCCGACTGGGTCCTTGCAGAAGCCTCCCAGTGCTCCCCAGCTCTGCAGGGACCCCAGCAGCCTATTCCCAGCACAGCAGCCAGAGCATCCTGTTGGAACGCCCTCAGGCCTTGTCTCTTTTGTCCCCCAGCCCCCACAGGCTCCCTTCCGCGTGCACAGCTCTTCCCAGGACCTGCAGGCCACACGCCGCTGCCCTCTGGCCACGTCCCCCCCGGTTCTCTGACCTTGGCACCCTCCTGGCCTTGCGCTGGCTGTTTCTTTTACCAAAAAAGCTCTCCTCCCAGAGACCTGCATTCTGTCCCGAATTCCGCAGTCACCGTGACTCCCTCTCAATGAGGCTAAAACTTCAGTTTGTTCTCTACGTAACTTTTCCTTTGTTCTTTGGACTGGCCATACTACTTGTTTTTCTTTTCCTGCTTATTGTCTCTCTCTATATAGCAGTGGTTCTCAACCTTCCTAAGGCCGCGACCCTTTAAGACAGCTCCTCATGTGGGGGTGACCCCCAACCATAACATTATTTCCGTTGCTACTTCATCGCTGTCATTTTGCTACTGTTATGAACTGTCATGTAAATATCTGATAGGCAGGATGTATTTTTGTTACAAATTGAACATCATTAAAGCATAGGGATTAATCACAAAAACAATATGTAATTATCTATTGTGAAATATTTATTTCTAATGACAAATAAATGAAATTTTGTCTTGAATGGTGGTGTAGCATGGGTAACAGTCTTCCTAGGACAACAGTAAACTACATGGCTACACTTTGCTACACCGAGGAGTGGTCTGTTGGTTCCTAAGACCATGGGAAATAGGTGTTTTCCAATAGTCTTAGGCGACCCCTGTGAAAGCGTCGTTCGACCCCCAAAGGGGTCGCGACCCACAGGTTGAGAATCGCTGCTATATAGGGTGTTACTCCCCTAAATTGCCTGCCTTCCTGGACCATTCAGCCCAGATTCCCACTCGGGCCTGTCTTGCCTCTGGTAGACACTAGGTGGCGCTCCACACCGCTCCAAGCTCCTGGCTCTCAGGGCCCTTGCTGAAGTGAGGGACCCTGGGAATCAGCCTTGGGGGGACCCAGAGTGAGCGCAGTGTTGTAGATTGCCTCCCCCTCCTCAGCACACCCCCATTCAGAGGGTCAGATCCCCGTCCTGACCTTGGGACAGGGCTGGGCGGGGTGAGGTTCCTTTCCTTTTACAAAACCCATTGCTTGGGGGGGATCTTGCCTGCCTGGTTTCCCTGTATCAGCTTCAGGCTTCATTCCTTTCACAAGTATATTTGTTGCCTCTCTCCCCGCCCCGTGTGCCTCTGCGGGGGATGTGGTAGGGCATGGGAGTGGGGGGGAGGGTTTAATGGGGGGAGGTGGCAGCCCTGAATGCTGATGTAATCCTGAAGGAGGAGGGACAGTGTACTGGGCGAGGGCCAGCCAAGTCCCCAGGGGTGGGCTGAACCTGGAAAACTGGGGTGGCTGGGACGAGGGGTGCTGGAAAGGGGGAGGGAGAGTGGAGGGGGGCCCGGGCACCCAGCTGCCCGCTCTGGGCTGCAGTGGCTTCGCAGCTGCAGGGCCTTCTAGTTGCCTGAGCGCCCCCTCCCCCTGCAGGCTTTGTGGGGGACCATGGTCTCTGAGTTTCAGCCTTTCCCATCGGTTCTCAGCTAGGAGGTCTCTGTATGGATAAGTGCCCGGCACCCCGCCCCGATGCCCATGACTCCCCAGGTCAGAATCCCAGGGGCGGCCTGCACCCTGCCACTCCAGACCTGTGCCTGGTCAGGGCCCAGTGTCTGCTTCCCGGGGCAGGGAGTGTAGCAGCCAGGGCTGAGGCCGGTGTGGCTCAGTGGATAGAGCGTCGGTCTGCGGACTGAAGGGTCCCAGGTTCGATTCTGGTCAAAGGCATGTATCTTGGTTTGCGGGCACATCTCCCGTGAGGGGTGTGCAGGAGGCAGCTGATCAAAGTCTCTCTCTCATCGATGTTTCTAACTCTCTATCCCTCTCCCTTCCTCTCTGTGGAAAAAAAAAATCAATAAAATGTATTAAAAAAAAAAAAGGGAACAGATGTTTCTGGAACAGCAAATCCATAGATGCAGGGGTGGGAGGGGCGGGGAAGGCGGGCCGAAATGATGTGCATTCTGGATCGGCCTGCGGGGGGCGGGGGAAGGGATGGATGGGGTGCTCTGGGGGGATGGGTGAGGGAGCCCATGGGAAGCAGACCCGGGCTCCGGTCCAGAGCCGCACTCAGTGCCCTGGGCTGCGGGCCTGAGGAGAGGAGGTCGGGGGCAGACTTCCTGTCTGACCCCCACGGGGATGGCCGGCAGCCTGCACCCTCAGACGCTCCTCACACGACGAATCCTGCAAATTAACCTTGAGCGGCTCTGCAAGAGAGACTCCACGCACCGCACGACGGGTGTGTAAATATTCATGTATTGATGTGTGTAAACATTCCCATATTGATGCGTGAGTGCATAGTCATATATCGACGGGTGTCCTAGCCAAACAGCCAGGCCGGGAATGAGATCTAAGCAGAGAATACCCCAGGAGCAAACGTTTTATGACAGTTATGCTGAAATAAGTGCCTCTTCTTTATCCATTTCTTATTATTTTTTCCCAGTGTTCCTAGCAGTTTCCTCTTATGCTCTTGTGGCGGCATTGTGTCCCGGAAGAAGAAGAAAAAAACACCCCAAAATCTTTGGAGTCAGAGACTGGAGTTGAAATTCTAGTTCTAATGCACATCACTGCGATTCTGAGGCTCTCCACCCCCCCGCCCCCACCTGAGCCTCAGTTTCCCCACTTGTAATCCTGGGGATATTCCTGTGCCTGTGCTGTCAGGAGGAAGTTACGTGGCTCCTACACAGCGAGGGGGGCTCGCAGGAGCCCTGGGGGTGGCGGGGGTGACCTTCAGCTGGTGAAGGAGGCAGGTGTGGGGAGCAGGGCGAGGGAAGGCTGGTCCTGGGGGTGATTACTAGGTTGGACCAGGAAGTCCATGGGCCCCAGAGTTCCCCCCTCGAGGCCAAATGCCACCACATAGACACTTTGGGTGACATCTCTGCTGGGAGGGGGTCCCCACAGGTAGGAAATCCAAGGTGCTTTTCCATAAAGGGGGCGAGGGGAGGAGGCGGGCCAGCCAGGAGGCCCGCCCCCATGAGACCGGAGCCCAGGCCTGGAGCTGAGGATGCAGGCTTTTCCCGTAAAAGCGCTGACACTTTCTGGAGCGATGCCCCCCACATTCTCGCCACTGCCGAGGCTTCCTGGGGACCCACGGGCTCCCATCTGGGCCTCAGTGCTGGGCAGGGCAGAGAGGGTGGGGGTCAGAGGGGGGTGGGCTGGCACCTCGGCTCCAATAAGCCTCAGCCCTTTCATGCGTCCCCCAGGAGGGCTGAATGCACAGGCTTTCAAACACCCTCCGAGGGCGGTCTCCTGGTCAACCCGGGGTGCTGGGCCGTGAGCGGCCACCCATGGCCTGGGCACCCTGGTCCCGGGGTCCGGCCTGTTCTTGGCAGTGGCAGGAGGCCTGGCACTCGGCTGCTCTCTGGCGCCTTGGGGTGTACGGGGGCAGGGAGAGGGGGAGGGCGCAGCAGGGAACGTTCTTGCTCCTGTGGCAGGCTGCTGGCTCGGAGGAACCGGAGCCAGCTCTGCTCTGGTGGGAGGGCAGGCGTTGCTCCCAGCAGAGGGGTGTGCATTGCTCCCAGCAAAGGGGTGTCTTGGAGCTCGGGCAGAGCGAGCTCGGGGCTCAGGGGACCGGGCCTCAGGCTGCGGAGGCAGAGAGGGGGCTCATGAACAGGCCTGGAGAGGCCTGCATTCTCTCCTAATTAATAAGGAACGGCCTTCCCCCTTGTTCAGGGCCAATGACAGCTTTGAACAAATGGTGGTGGGAGGGGGGGGGTGTCATGGGGCAATGCCAGGGACCCCGATCCTGTTCCTAATTCTTCTCTGTGAAGTTCAAGGACAAAAACAGAGGGAACGGGGCGGGGTGGGGGTGGTGGTGGAGAGGGGATCAGCGCAGCCCACACCGGCCCCCAGGGAGGACACTACCCACAATTCCTGCTGTAGCCACCGGGCCCAAGCCCACGGGCCTAGGATGCCTGCTTGCACCCTAGCTGCAAGGGAGGCTGGGAAAGCGGTTGCCTGGTCTTCTGGGGTCTCAAGAGGGAGGTGTCTCACCTCCACCCACGCTTTCTGCCAGAAGGGGGAGGGCCAGGAAGTGGAGGGAAAGGTGGAAGCAGCCTGAGCCTCCTCCCTTATCCCTCCCCCAACCCCCCCCCCCCCCCCAGGCACTGCGGCACATGTTCAATGGCACGTGAGACCGAAGTCCTAATGGAAAGGGACTTCCTGGCACTTGAAAAGGAAAATGATCACAGCGCCGAGAGCTGAAGTGAGTGCAAAGCCAGGAGAACAGGCAGAGCTGTGGGAAGGGAGGGTGGATGTGGCGAGCAGAGGCTTGAAGGCAGAGTTTGGAGGCAAAAAGGCTGTTCCTGGCTTGTGACCCTCCTGCATTCAGCTCCGCCCAGGACTCTGCTGCCTTCTGGTGCGCTGACGTGTGCATTCGTTCCACCCCCCCGGAGGTTTCCAGTCTATCCCAGCAGATGAGGGATCCCGGTCAAATTCACTGCCATATCCCAGCGCCTAGAACACGGACTGGCACCGAGGCTGCTCAAAACGTGCGCTTCCAATGAGGGAAGGAACACTCAAGTGGCTCCTCGAATATGTTTACGAATACTGTCTGGCCTGTTCTACTAGGCTGGTTGGATCGAATAGATTATTCTTTGAGATTTGAGGGCTGAGTTTGGTCCTAGTTACAGCAGCCCAGAATTCCCGGGGCCCAGGTGGGGACCGACCCCAACCAATGCTCTGTGGTGACAAGTGGCAATGCCATCTCTCTTTTTTTAAAAAAATGTATTTCCTTATTGATTTCAGAGAGGAAGGGAGAAGGAGAGAGAGAGATAGAAACATCCATGATGAGAGAGAATCATTGATCGGCTGCCTCCTACATGCCCCCCTCTGGGGATCGAGCCTGCAACCCAGGCATGTGCCCTTGGCTCGAATCGAACCTGGGACCCTTCAGTCCGCAGGCTAATGCTCTATCCACTGAGCCAAGCTGGCTAGGGCACAATGCCATCTCTCTCTCTCTCTCTTTAAAAAAATATATATTTTATTGATTTTTTACAGAGAGGAAGGGAGAGGGATAGAAAGTCAGAAACATCGATGAGAGAGAGACATCGATCAGCCACCTCCTGCACGCCCCACACTGGAGATGTGCCCGCAAGCAAGTTACATGCCCCTGACAGGAATCGAACCTGGGACCTTTCAGTCTGCAGGCTGACGCTCTATCCACTGAGCCAAGCCGGCTAGGGCACAATGCCATCTCTTACTACCCAGCTGCTTCGGTGCCACTGAGAAGCCCTACAGCCCCTACCATCTTACATCTACGCCGGCCCCGAGATCCGTGAGGGCAACCACATGAGGATAAAACTCCAAACGGCTCCAGGGAACCAGAGGCCGGCTGCCCGCTGGCTCTCCCGCGCAGGCATTTCATACATGTGAGGTCATGAAATCCTCGCCATCACCAGCCAGGTGGGCAGTGTTATTTCCCTTTGCAGATGTCTCTGCGGCCCTGTCTTGCTTCTGTCCACCTTCCCTGCCACAGCCCCCCTCCCCACCCAGTGTGACCAGAAGGCGGACACGTCACTCCTCCAGCCGATTCCCTGGGCAAAGGGAGGAAATGGAGAGCCAGGCTGTCAATCAAGAGGTTACCTGGGCCCAGGAGGAGTGCTCTGCGGTTTAAATGACTTGAGAGAAAGTGGAAACCATTCCCCGGAGAGCCAATTAATGCAGGCAAATTTGCATATGCAAATAGGTTCATTAAATGGTGACAAGCTCCCAGCGGATAGGGGGGTGGATTCGGGAGCACTGACTAGCTGAAGGTTTTTGTCGGAGTTAAAATGCTTTTGTGTTTTATTTCTCCGATAGTGTAACTTGACTGGGCTTACACAACAACAGAGGGAATTCACCGGCTGGTGGATCTGTGAGGTTCAGAGGCAGAGGCAGCTTCAGGTACAGTCTGATCAGGGCGTCAGCATCATTCTCTGTCGCCACGTTAGTTTTGTTTTCGTGGCAGAACGGCTGTAGCCGCAGCCCTCATTTTCACACAAAATTCCTTCCAGATAAAGCGTCTGTCTATCTAATCAACAAACCAGGTTTCTGAGCTTCAGCCTTACTCAGGTCACATGATTTCCCTGCACCAATGGGTAAGGCCAAGGGAACATCAGGGCCCAGTCTCAACCAGGAGGCGAATAACGTGCCCAGGATGTGAACTTCCGTTTCCCACCCACCTCGTCACTGCCCTGCACACCGATGGGATGGCAAAGGGGGAGATGCCCGTCTTCCTTCTTTCCCCGCCCCCTCTCCCTTGGCATAAAAGCACAGAGGACGGCGCATTCCCACGAGGCTCCCCGTTTAGAGTTGCAGTCAGGGGCCTCCATCTAGGCCTGGGGACCCGTCCTGAACTCCCAGAACTCTGGAGCCCAGGTCCTCATGGGGTTCAACAGAAACAACGCTCCCCTCACCCAGGTCCCGGGAGACTGCTTCCCGCTCCCGTTCCTCTCTCCCGGGGACGGGGACGGGACTCTCAGGTGCCAAGACAAATCAGACACGGGTCCTGCCCACGTGGAGGCCGCAGACAAGAGGCCACGGTGAGAATCACCAGGGTCCCTCGGCTTCTGGGGACAGTCACAGGGCAGAGGCAGCACAGAGGGACAGTGCGCAGACTGGGGACACACAGAAGGACTGGGTTCCCGGGGACGAGCAGTGACCTTAGGGACAAGCAGGAGCTAGCCACGTAAAGACAGGGGCGTGGAAGTGTGCTCCGGGCCGATGGGAGCAGCCTGGGCGAAGACCCAGAGGCACCCGGTTTGAGGAACCGGGGGAGGTCCGGGTGGTTCTGGGGAGCAGGAAAGATGCAGAGGTGTGAGGTGCCGGATTGGATGTCTGAGGAGGAGGAGCAGGAGCTGAAGAAGAGCACCAAACCCCACTTCTCGCACACAGAGGGCAGCGCTGGCTTCTCGTGTGTGTGTGTGTGTGTGTGTGTGTGTGTGTGCATGTGTGTATGTATGTGTGTGCGAATGTGTGTGTATACATGTGTGTGTATGTGTGTGAGTGTGTATGTGTGTGGTGTGTGTATGTGTGTGGTGTGTGTGCATGTGTGTGCATGTGTGCATGTGTGTGTGGTGTGTGTGTATGTGTGTGTGTATGCGCGCACACAGATAAGAAGGCAGACCCCGCCCCCTTAGCCAGCCCCTGTCGGGGTACCAGGACCCTGTGAAGTACTCCCCTCCACCCTCTACTCTATTGGGCAGGAAATTACTTGAAATGACAAAGAATAAAAAATTAAAATTCAGCGGTGGTAGCGTGCTGTGCCTCTCTCCTGCCCCCCCGCCCCCCGCCAATCTTCCCTCCCTCGCTCACACGGCTTGCTCTCTCATGGTATTAAAGGCATCCAAACCTCTCTTTGGAGGCTCAGGCCTCACCTCTGCAGGAGACCCTCTCTGAACACCGTTCTAAAAGCATCCCGGCCCTCTCTGCCTCCCCACCCCGCCTGGGTGTCCATCGGCTGCACGTACTGCCACCCCTGACGTCCTACTGTCCACTGACCGTCCCCGGGGTCATCGTCCGTCGGCACCGCCCGCACACAGAGCGCCACGGAGACGGCCCGTTTGTGCCAAACCCCATGTCTCGCCCGGTGCCCGGCCACAGGCGATGGTCCACAAAACGTTGTTGGTGAAAAAAGCAAACTATAGCTGCTTCCACACGTCTCAGCTCATCCAATGCTCACTCACAACGACCGAAAATACCGTCCTCATGTTGGGGGCGCGTTGAGGGTCCCCTAGTCAGCCACGCATGGACCCTCGAGGAACCCAAATGTGCCTATTTCCCGTCCTCCCAACTTGATCAGCCCTGGGAGGTAGACGCGCTATCCCTCCAGAGACTGCCACCCCCATACGGTAGCCTTTTCCCCTATAAAGTAACCTGCCTCCCAGACACCCAGCTCTGCCCCTTCCAAGGCGATGCAGCGGCTCCTCGAACTTTCTGGGGGACACGAACAGAACCCCCACCAAAATTAAATAAATAACGGGCACTGTTTACGGAGCACCTACTATGTGCCAGGTGTGATGCCAAGATCTTCTGGCACCAACCCGCTTACTCCTCACAGCAACCTTCTCAGGACTCTTTTCTCCCCATCGGACTGGAAGAGAAACTGAGGCAGCTTAAGGCGCTCCAGGCCCCAGCGGTAAGTGGGGCTCAGAGGCCCCTCCTCCTCTGTTACCATGGCCACGAGGGACGCCAGGTGGCAGAGACTCCTCCCTCTGTCCTTCACCAACTTGGATCCGGTGGAAACCCCCCGGCCGGGCGGCTGGGATTCTCCCTGCTAGGCTCTGGCGCAGACAGTTAATTATTCACCAGGAGCATTAATGAAAATGCCAGCTCCAGTAATGCGGACACGCCGGTCATTTGCGGGGAGTTGAACTCTGGCCAAGAAGATGTGATCGCAGACGAGCCGTCTGGGCTCTGCGCGCTCCTGCCACTGAACCACGCCGCCTTAATGGACGTGTTTGGTGCGCCTGGCTCAGAGCCAGTGAGGGAGCCTCCCCACAGCTGCACGTGGCCCGGGGGCCCCCGGTTCCTTGGGGGTGTCACCAGCTCTGAAGCTCCCACTGTGGGGCGGACACTGAGCCGGGGAGTGAACAACAGGGGCGCAGGCCCTGCCTTCGAGGAGTGTGCACACGCGTGCGGGAAGGTGGCTGTGTGAGTGTGCAGGAGGTCAGCCAGGCAGGGGTGTGAGAAAGACCAGTTCTGGCCCCAGGTGGATGGTGGGGGACGGGGGGTTCCTGGAAGGGGCGTCCTGGTGAGTTGCTTCTCTCTCACAAAACCTGGTGGGACAGACTGCAGACGCTGGTGATCCGAAAGGTTAGTGCATTGGCCAAGGGGGTGGCAGTGTCTCTATGGGAGTTGGGGGTGGGTGGGAGGTGGTGTTGTGTGTGTGCATGTGAAATTCTACACCTTTTATGTTGAAAGCACAGATGTAGGTACAGTGCATACACAGAGTATGTTTCTGGCATTAACATTTCACAGTGGCCCAAGCTAGTTGGCTCAGTGACTAGAGCGTCAGCCTGTGGACCAAAGGGCCCGGGTTTGATTCCAGTCAAGGGCATGTATCTTGGTTGAGGGCTCCTCCCTGGCCCAGGCCCTGGCTGGGGTGCAAGAAAGAGGCAACAGGTGATGTGTTTCTCTCACATCGATGTTTCTGTCTTTCCCTCTCTCTCCCACTCTCTGTAGAGGATCAATGGAAGAATACCCTCGGGTGAGGATTAGCCACAACAGGAAAATTCGTAACGATGGATGCTAACGGGGAAGGCGAGCAGGTGGGGGTTGGAGCGAGAGGCAGAGAAAGCTGGGTGGCGGGGGCAGCTGAAGCTGGGGCCTTAGGGGAGGCAGGTGCCTGCCGGGTGGAAGAGCACAGGAGAACGAAGGGATCATAGGCCACAGTCCTGGCAATGTGAGAAACGGCACCGGTGGGCGCCGGCAGGAGAGCATGACCCAGTGTGAGTTCCAGAAACATCTCTCTGCTGCCTGAAGAGTGGCTGGGACCAGGACCCAGTCCAGGACTGGGAGGGGCTGAGGCCACCATGTAGGGAGAGACAGGAGAAGAGAGATGTGCGGGAGGTGGAGAGGGGGGAGCAGCGGGACTAAGATGGACTGGCCCTGGGGGTGGGCAGGAGGCAGCTGTGGGTCTCACTCTGCCCAAGCTGGGCAGGGCAGGGCAGGGCAGAGCCGTGATGGGAAAGAGGACGCCCAGGGCTCAGATGGAGCCCCTGAAAGATGCTGGCCACACTCCCTAAGAGCCAGACTAACGTCGTTAGTCCCGGCAGGGCGATCCATCTTCTCTCCTCCTGCCACCGGGACCAGGAGAGCCAGTTACGACTCTTTAGCCTCAGGGACACGGTCTGACCCCTGACCTCCGGCTCACCCCGGGAAGCTGTGTTGTCAGCAAACCCGCATCCCTCCAGCAGAGGGCCTGCTTGCTGCCACTCATCCGCGCAGTCACTGCGGCTCCTGGGATGCTCCCTCAGCCCTGGGACCCTGCACTCCTCCCCTCCCCTCCCGCCATCCCGATTAGTCTCCGAGAGCGAGAGCAAGGGCCTCTGCCCGCGATGGCTTCCTTTCGCTAATTGCACTCCATTCCTCTGCCCTGTGCCCAGTGGGGCCTGCGAGAGGCCCCCTCATTCAGGGCCTCCCTCTGACCCTTGGGAAGCTGGGCTGAAAAAGGAGGCCGTGGCTGGGAGGGAAGGAGGTCTGCAAAGGGGAGGTGTTTCTATGTAATTCTATGCAATAGGTAGAACACTTACCCTCATTTGACACCCGGGGAAACTGAGGCAGGGCCAGGGAGTGAAGGGACCTGGCTGAGGTCACTCAGGTCATGAAAGGCACAGCCAGGATTCAGCTCTGGGCCAGCCTCGCTCCGAAGTCCTGGCTCCTAACAGGATGCAAGAATGTTCTCCAGGCTTCTCACTACGTGGAGCTGTGTGTGTGTGTGTGTGAGAAAGACAGAGAGAGAGAGAGAGAGAGAGAGAGAGAGAGAGAGAGAGAGAGAGA
>JAAGEH010000434.1:1369033-1385190 GCA_011751065.1 Lasiurus cinereus
AGAGAGAGAGAGAGAGAGAGAGAGAGAGAGAGAGAGAGAGAGAGAGAACAGACCAGCACACGTGTGTCTGATGACACTGCTGGGCCCTCTGGAATCGCTTTCATTAATCAGAGCCCGCGGGTCCATGCTGGGGGGAAGTTGGGGAGCAGTCCTCAAAGCCCGCGATGATGTTCATAGGAAAGATTTGGCTAAACAGTAGCCCAATGCAGGTCTCAGAGGGCAAACTGCTCAGCAATCAACGTTAGGAACCCGTGTTCTCGTTGTGAAGGTTCTCGAACTTGAATGCGCATGATCCCTGCCAGCATTTGTTGAAGCTCAGAGAGCTGGGCTCACCCCCAGTTCCGGGCTGGGCCTAAGAACTGGCATCCCCCCACCAGTACCCAGGGGGTCCCCAGGTTGTGCACCCTGCTGTGGACACTGTCCCAGATCTCGTCTCCCTCTTGGCAGGGCCAGAGGGCTGCAGGAAGTGCAGGGACAGAGGCGCCACTCCAGCCTGAGGCTCGGCTTCCTTTTACCTTTCCTCCTGGCCCTTCCCCTGTGCCACAGATCCCTCACTCACACAAGTGGGCACATGCGCATTGAACCATGTCTACTTCAGCGGACGGGGGGGGTCGCAGGACACCCCCTCATGCACAGAATAACCACGGCTGCAGGCGCCCCTGGAAGAGACGGCGCAGGACAAGGCGTGCAGCGCGGTGCTCAGCACGGCGCCTGCCACAGGCAGCCAGATCCATGGGAGCCGTTCTCATCATTGTAATTTAGCACAGCGGACACAGCCCCTGGCCGTCCCCCTCTCCACGGCCTCCCCCACGTGACCCAGCTGCCATTCTTTGTGATAAGAAGCCGACCGGGGACACAGCTCTCTCTCCTCGGGTCCTTGCTGTGCGCAGTTCTGCAGGAGGCGCACAGAACAACCCTGACTGCAGCGAACAGCTGTCCTGCCAGAGCAGGACATGGTGGGGAGCATCAGGGACCCCATTATATGGCTCTCCCCCCGGGGGAGGCAGGCATCTCCCTGGAGGAGGGATGCACGGTGACGTGAAAGCGCCAAGTCCAAGCAGACAGAGCCCGCCTCCGAGCCAGAGCGGCCTCCCTCACCTCTACTGGCATCATGCTTCCAACCTTGACCTCGAGTTTTCACTCTTCCTTCCAGAGATCGCACAGGGCACAGAGGGAGCGGGGCGACCCTGTGCTGTCCCTTCTCTGAGTGAAGTGCTTTCATAGACTAAGTTCACCTTCATTCTGAGTCCATCAGGTGGACACAGTTCTCCCCATTTCGTGGATGGGTAAGCTGAGGCTCAGAGAAGCACTGCGCAGTGCCCAGGTCGCACAAGTTGACGCCATGTGACTTCAGCAAGGGTTCTTAGAGGACGACAATGTGAAACCCAACAGGTGTGTCCTCATCTCAGGGTTCAAAGCTCATTTCATGGGGCCTGTGCCTTCTACCACTCGCCATTCTTCCCATTTATCACTGGCTCCCGTCAACCTCAGGGTCAGCTGACCAACACTGATCACGGCTGGGAGATACATGGGCCTCATCTGGAATGCATTTAAGGGGGTCTTCACTCCCAGAAAGGCCTGGGAGACAGCTGTGG
This sequence comes from Lasiurus cinereus, assembly GCA_011751065.1. Taxonomy (NCBI): domain Eukaryota; kingdom Metazoa; phylum Chordata; class Mammalia; order Chiroptera; family Vespertilionidae; genus Lasiurus; species Lasiurus cinereus. The sequence continues at coordinate 1,370,629 of JAAGEH010000434.1, forward strand.
GAGACCAGGGAAGGGGACAGGACCGAGGGAGCGGATGCCACATGTATAGCTGAGCTTCTGCCAAGAGCAAGTGGGAGTATGAGGCAGGGACTTGCGAGTTATGACCGCGAGTGTGGCCTCAGTGACACAGGCTGGCGAGGTAACAGTCACTCATGGTAATGCGTGCTGTTATGAAGACTAAAGGAGGTCATGCATGTGAACCAGACATGTCACCTGGCATGCTATGCCCAGGTCCTCACACTGCCCAAGTCACAGCCCAGGAAGAAAGAAAAAAAAATCCTGAGATGGTCAAGTTCAAGGTCCCAGGACACTGGGCTCCTCTCACCCTCCTGCTCTCAGCAAGCTGATGGGCTGCGGAGGCTGCTAGCTCACAGGCTGTGGACAGAGCACTGTGTAGTAAGGGTTAAAAATGAAAGAAAATGGGCTTCCTACCCACCAGGACGACCACAGCTTTGTGTTTTTTTTTTTTAAATGAGAATAAACAAGTGTTGGCAAGAATGTGGATGTGGGGGCCTTTGTGCACTGCTGGTGGGCATGCAAATGGTGCAGCTGCTGCGGAAAGCAGGTTGGCATTTCCTCAGAGAAGGATGAGTTAGAATCACCACGTGACCCCGCAATTTCACTCCGAGGCACAGGCCCAAAGGGAAACTTGCAGGGGGAAGTCCAAGCGGCGTATTCACAAAGGTCGGCAGGTAGAGAGCCCTCAAACGGCCACTGGCGGACGAAGGCATGAACGCAAGGTGGCCCCGCGGGTCAATGGAACAGCCTTCAGCCTTAAAAAAGGAGCAAAGCACTGCCACATGCTGCAACACAGATGATCCCTGCAAACATGGATGATGCTCAGGGAAAGAAGTCACGCGAAGACCACCTGCTGACTGACTCGACGAATGGGAAATATCCAGAGCAGGCAAGTCCACAGAGACAGTGGCAGACGGTGGTTGTCAGGGGGGGGGGGGGGGGGGGGAGGGGGGGACGGGGGGCAGTGAGGGTCTGATGGGCCCTGGGCTTCCATCTGGGGTGATGACAACGTTTGGGCGCTCGGCGGGGATGGCTGCACAATTTTGTGAACGTAACGTCACTGAAGTAGACACCCCGAAACGGTTAACATGGTGAGGTTTATGTTGTGTGTATTTGCCACAATAAAAAAATAAAATAAAAATAGGCTGAGTCTCCCCTCTCCCCTGCCTGTCAAATCCCAGGAAAACGAGGAAGCAGCCAGGGGCTAGGAGAGCCTGAGAAGAGTCCCGGCCAGAGGGGCCCGTGACCTGCTGATGGACCTGCTAACATCGTGAGGATGCAGGGACCAGGCTGAGAGGCGACAAGGCAGCGGAGAGGGGTGGGCCACAGGTACAGAGGGCGGGGCAGAGTATGGCCCTGACCCGTGAGCCCCCCGCTGCTGAGGTAGCTCCCTCCATTCCACATCAGGGGGACCGAGGCTCCCAGAGGCAGGCCACCCCTGGCTGCCCGCTGCTGCAGAGCGGAAACCACACCTCGGTCTCGGACTGGGAACAGAATCCACTCCAGAAAGCGGACCCGCAGGCAACCCAGTGCAGAGACCGCCCTGCCCTGGCCTCTGTGGTGCGTGTGGTCCCCGCACCAGTCCATCTTCCCTGGGGGCTCAACCTGTCTCCGTGTCACTCCCAGTCCTGCAGCCAGAGGAGACCCCGAGCCGGGGCGAGGGAGGGCAGACTGGACAGCCCTGCTGAAAGGGCCCGCCCTCAGCTCCTGCAGGAACACTTCCTGCCTCCAGTAAGTAATGAGCAGAGAACAGCTATTTCTCTTCCGTGGCTTCCACTCCTCATCCTCCCATCCGCTGACTCCTCCTCCCCAGCGGTCCTCGGGAGCAAACAGCCCACAGCGGCAGAAAGCCAGGCCTTTCCCAGCGACCCTTTGCTTCTCCCCACAAGCGTGACATAAGCCACAGTGAAGGTCAGGATGGGCTCCTAAATATCTGCTCCTTCTTCTGCTCCAGATCCCCTCCATTGAATCTACTTGGTTCAAATAACTACACCCCACACAGGCTTCAGCCTTAGAGCGGGCCCCTGAGGCTCCATTGCACCCCTACCCCGCCTTCCCTAAGTACCCTGACTCAGTGTGCTCCAAGCTCAGTCCCGCTGGGTTTCCATCAGGGACCATCAAAAGAATCCAGCTGTTCATGACCCAGAGACATTTTCCTCACCTTGGGCCCCGCCTTCTTTCCCCGTTCCCTCTCCATCTCGGCAAACGGCGCTACCTCCTGGTCCAGTGGGACCCCTGCAAGGTCCCTCCTGTGCAATGGTTCTCAACTTTCCTAAGGCCGCGACCCTTGCATACAGCTCCTCATGTGGTGGTGGCCCCCAACCATGAAATTTTGCTACTGTGATGCATCATGATGTAAATATCTGCATTTTCCGATGGTCTTAGGCGACCCCTGTGAAAGGGTCGTTCGACCCCCAAAGGGGTCGGGACCCACAGGTTGAGAACTGCTGCTCCTGTCCTCCCCGCACCACTCATCAGTGGCCGTGGCCTCCATGAACTTGTCCCTTCCTCCCCACCTCAGTCCAGGCCTCGCCACCTCTTGCCGGTAGCAGTTTTCTGTGTCAGTTTCCCACTGACTTGGGCAGCCCCAGCCTCTGCCATCGCTCCTGCTTCTCCCTTAATCAACCCTCTGACATTAAACCAGAATCGCGTTCCAGAAACGCAAATCTCCTCCTGGCCGCCCTTGTCCATAGCACCACCGTCTCCACACAAAGGCCCGATGCATTCGTCTTGGCCTCCACGCACCCTGAGCCCCAGCGGGAGCCCTCGCCCGACCACGGGATTCCGCGCGTGCCCGGCTCTCCCACCCTCCGCCCCGGCATGCACTGGCCGCGCGTGGGCCACGCTCTGTGCCACCGCCGTGTGCCTGGCTCCAGCCCAGGGCCTGCCACCTAGTAGGGGCTCCGTATCAGGTCAGGAACCGAGTGGATGAAAAACGATCCCTGGGCCCGAGTTGAAGGCTCTGACTCTGAGGCGAGGCAGGGGGAAGCTTTCCCTCCGGCCCCGCCTTCCCACCCGAGGTGCGATTTGGACCATTGTGGCTCCTCGGCCCGGATTCTGCTCGGAGGCACCTCCAGCCGGCACTCTGAATTCCTGTAAATTACTTTCCCGCTATGGCTTGTAAGCCGGTTGCCAAGCAACCAGGGGATTTGGTCTCTATCAAAGGGCCTCATCTGCACACGAGGCACTGATGATGTCCGGGAGCAGGTGGAGGGCGGGCAGAACCCACTCCCTGGGCCCCGGAGCCTGCTGGGTACCCCGCAGCAGCCCGGTCTCACCCCGGCTCTGAAGGGGCTCGCCCCGGTGGGGGCTCCTGAGACGTCTCTTTCCGAGATGCCAGCCTGACTGGCTCAAACTCGGATCGGGAGAGGAGAGAGAGCTCAGGAGCCTGGCTCAAACTCGGATCGGGAGAGGAGAGAGAGCTCAGGAGCCGGGGGGAATGTGCAGACCCCCAAGAGCACACGCTTTGGAGTCAGAAAGCTCCAGGTGGGCACTCAGCCACGTGTGCCAGGGAGAGTCCTTGCTGAGCCCGGGTCGCTCCCGGGACTGTGTCCGACCTGCGGTGGCTTCAGGGAGATGAGGGGGTGAAAGCCAGCTCTGGCGGCCGCACGCAGCACCCACAGCCCGGTCCCACGCCAGCCTGGGCTCCGGGAGGGCGCAGCACTGGCTGGTCAGGCTCAGGGGGGCCCCTCTGCCAGCCTCAGGGCGGGGCCGCGGAGGGGAAGGGCAGTCGAAGCTGCTGCGTGGCCCTCTGGCAGGGATCCAGGGCCCCTCTCGGCCTCCCAAGCAGCCTGTGCTGAGGCTGCTGCTGTCCCCCCGGTGGGCACTGGGCTCAGCTGCGGGGTTCGAGTCCAGGTGAGTCTAGTCTGGAAGTCGCTGTGGTGGAGGCGGGAGCGGGCGGGGTGCGTGGCGGAGAGGCGAGAGGCAGGTGGAAGGGTAGAGTCTAAGGGTCTGCGGGCCTGGACTGGTGCCAGGGCAGAGGCCTGCGATGAGGATTTGTTGACTCACGGGCCTTAAAGGCCAAGAACCCGTCCGTCCATCGTGCAGGGTCTGAGCTCTGGTCCTGAGTCTGTGCTCCATGTCCCCTCGGCAGATGCCACCGGTGACCCTGGCTCCCCTTTTGGGAAAGGTGAACATGTACAACCGACAGGTCCTGGGAACACAGGCCCCTTCTTGTCCCATCAGCTCTGCCCGCTCCCTCCCTCTTTCCAGAGCACCCCCCCGCCCTGCGATTCCTGTCCCCCCGAGTCCTGGTTCTCTGCTTCTTCCTCTCATTGTTCCATGGGTTTGCTTTTATATGCGCGGCCACTAGCTATCTTGTCTGGGGTCACACGGCTAGAACATGGTAGCAACAGAATTTAAACCCAGTTCCAGGGCCAGAGGTCCAGAGCACCGACTATGGAGCCGGATAACTCCCTTTGGCACCCGTCTGGCTGGTCACCTCCTTTCCAGCAGGTTCCCACTGGCCATGGAGCAAGCAGTGGGGAGCGCTGGCCCTTCCCTCCTCCTCCCAGCTCCCCGGCTGCTGGGGAGGCAGGTGCTTCCTCTCATCTCCCATTCACGGGGCGTCGAGCTTGCAGAAGGCAGATGAATGAGCTGCTCAGCCAGGGAAGATTCTGTTGCTAAAATACACGGTCTGATTACGAGTGATTGAGCGCTGGAGAGAGAGAGACGGGAGTTGGCTGCGATTTGTTCTGATTTGCAGTCGTTCTAAGCAAGTCCCGGGGAGGCACGCAAGGGGGGCCACAGGGTTCAGGGGGCGCAAGGCTTTGGCAATGACATGCTTCTTGCGGCCGCCAGGCCTCTCCCCCTGACAACTCCGGACAGGGCTTTCCAACAGGCGTGGGCATCCGATTTGGTGCCTTTATCTTGTCTGCTTTCCATTTAGCATGCAAGCATCCCTGTTTCTCTCTCTCTCTCCTTCTTCTTTTTGTGTATACTACATATATTTTTATTTCAATACATATACAATTTACATATGTATGTTCCATATACATATGTATTGAAACGTTTGTTTGACATGTCCGTTTATTTATTTCTGCTTTAATGGAATTTATTGATGACTTCTGCATTGCATGCATATTGATTTAAATATATGTATGCTAACATTTTTACTTGCTCTTGCCCTCCAGCACCAGAAGTGAGCTGCACATTCAGTGGCGTGGGCTCTGGGAAGCGGAACCACCCCCCTCGGTGTGGACTAATGATGTTATCCGCGGCCCGCCCTCCGCCGGCACCGCCTCCCGCGTCTGTCTGACAAGGAGAACCTGCTTGAGGGAATTCATCCCGTCAGGGCTGAAGGCAGTAATTGGGGCTGGTGATTCATGACCCTTTTATGGGCTCATGAATACATTCATCTTCCAGATTTATCTCATTTCGAAAACCCACCACCGTCCGTCCCGGCAGGAGGCGGCGGGGGGCCGGGGGGAGACGCCGCTCTGCAAACAAAGATAAAGGGGGACAGGGTGATGGGGGACGTGGCTCGGTGAGGAGGTTTCCCTGAGCCGGTGGCGGGATGACGGACGCAGCCCCGCCGCGGGCCTGACAGCTCTGCCCTCGCCGGGCGGGGATGAAAGAGGCAGCCTTGCGTCTGTCACCGCCGCCTGGCCTGCGGCAGAGGACTGCCACAGCCACGCTCTGGACCTGGGCCTGTCCCTTACACGGGTCCGAGCCCGGGGACTCTCTGGGGCCCAGCCCTGGTTCTGTGATGATGGCCCGGGACCAAGGCCAGGAGAGGCAGGACAGGCCAGTGGTGAGGGGCTTAGACGCAAGAACTAGGTCAGCCTGCTGCGAAGTTTTTAAAAAATATAGACAGCCGAAACCGGTTTGGCTCAGTAGATAGAGCATCGGTCTGCGGACTGAAAGGTCCCAGGTTCGATTCCGGTCGAGGGCATGTACCGTGGTTGCGGGCACATCTCCAGTGGGGGGCGTTCAGGAGGTGGCTGATCAATGTCTCTCTCTCTCATTGGTGTTTCTAACTCTCTATCTCTCTCCCTTTCTCTCTGTAAAAAAATCAATAAAATATATTAAAAAAAATACACTGAGTGGCCAGATTATTAGGGTCTCTGAACGCATAATAATCTAGCTATTCAGTGTGTGTGTATGTGTGAATATCTATCTATCTATCTATCTATCTATCTATCTATCTATCTATTTACCTATCTATCTATCTATCCATCCAGATAGATAGATATATTAGAGGCCTGGTGCATGAATTCATGCATGGGTGGGGTCCGGCCAGCCTGGCCAGAGGGAGGGGTCATGGGTAGTTGGCTGGTCTGCCTGCTGGTCGAATTCCTGGTCGAGGGAACAATTTACATATTAGCCTTTTATTATATAGGATACACACCGAGTGGCCAGATTAGTATGCATTCAGAGATCATAATAACTTGGCCACGCAGTGTATGTTTTTATTGATTTTAGAGAGAAAAGAAGGGAGAAGGTGAGAGAGAAACATCGATCAGCTGCCTCCTGCACACCCTCTGCTGAGGATGGAGCCTGCAACTTGCGCTTGTACCCTGACCAGGAATTGAACCAGCAACCTCTGGGTGCATGGGATGCTTTGCTCAACCACAGTGCCCCATCAGCCAGGGCCGGCACACGCCATTAGCAGCTGCTGCCTGAGCTTAAATTCTCGGTGTCCCAGTTTCCCCCCCAGACTCACCTCCAGCCTGACCTGACGGCGGGGCTGAGAGCCATGAACGTGTGTTGACAATGAGCACTGCCTGGGATGCAGCGCAGGCTCAGTCAGTGTCGGCCGATAACACGCACTCTCCCCTGCTTCCCACAACTGCTTTCCAGAAGCTCTGACCCTTAACCCTAACATCTACTTCCAGGCCCATTGCTTGGAGACCCTGGGGGTATAACCCCCTTTGTTTTAGCATTTGCATTTCCCCTTACCCTTTGTCCCTGAGCACAGCTCCAGCTCTGGGTCCCCCTAGATCCTACTGAGCAGGTCCCCACATGGAGGGGTGTTCAGACAGCATGAGAGCTTTGAAACCGGTGTCTGTCTGCAGACAGCTGAGCCCAGAGGGAGGAAGGCACAGACCGGGGCCCACGCAGCCAGGGCCTGGCTGAGCTGGCACCTCTGGCTCCAAGTTCAGTGCCATCTCCATGACGGCACGCTGCCGGGATGGCATTTTCTCTGCGCTCCACTTCTTGTCTCCTTGGCTGTGGCTCAGGCTGGAGTCCCGATCCCCAGATCTGTGGCCTCGCAGCCAGCACCTGGGGGGGGGGGTGATGGTGGCGGGCAGAGCGAGGCGCTGGTTTCCAAATGGACGGATGAGCGGCTTGTGTGAGGGGCCTGGGAGACTCTAATCTTCCAGGACGAGTTGTCTGGATTACTGGCACTTGCTTGAGGACAAGAGAATGCACAAATCCTCGGCATATTATTTCCCCTCTTTGCTTTCAGAGCCGCGTGCTCCAAACCTCGGAGCTGCTAGAACAGTGTACCGGGTCCCTGTGTCTCAGTGCTGAGGAGGCACGTCGAGGAGCTCGTACAGTGGTACCTCGAGATACGAGTTTAATTCATCCGGTAACCTTGAGGCGTGGGAAACTACGAGACGCTCGAGTCGCGGTAAACTGGTGGGTCGTGTGCAGCCGGCCGATCCACGCGATGACTCCTATCTCAAATGTTGCTCGTATTTCAAAGCAAAAATTGCTCGCTCAACGGCTCTCGTATGTTAGGGCACTCGTATCTCGAGGTATCACTGTCTTTGCACGGCTGCCGGCCCCCTCTCCAGGAGGTTAGGATCACGTTTGCACACTTGCATGAAGCTCACTGCCTTCATCCCTGCATACGCTCATCCCTGCACATACCGCCCCTTACACACTCCTTCTTGGAGGCCAGGACAGAGCCCTGCTGGGCAGCAGCCTGGTCGATACCCACCTGCAAACTGCACCAGGGCAAGGGAGGAGCCTGATTCTCAGAGTCAGAGCGCTGGGTTCCCATCCAGCCCTTTGCTGGCAGTGTGACCTTGGCAGAAGTCACGGAGCTCCCTGAGTAAAATGGGGTAAAAACACGCATCCTGCACATTCCCCTGACAATTGGACAAACTAACACAGGTGCTCAGTAGGCGTTAATCCCTTCTCCTCTCCCCTTCAACCCGCATTCTGAGAACTGAGCCCTCTAGTTCATGGCAGACTGCACCCCAGGGAGTCAGTCCCAGTGATGGGAAGGGACTCAGCCCTGATGGGCCCTCAGGTGCATGGGCAGGAGCCCCTTCCTCCTGCATCTTGGGCTTTGCTCTCAGAGCTCTTGCCGGCGATGTGCTGGGTGCAAACACAATGCCCCTTGCTCAGGAGACCTGAGACTTTCCCTCGAGAAGAGCTGATGGTCCCAAATGATCGTCTGGGGGTCGCCTGGGGAGGGTGCGCATATCCAAGGCTCTCTGCTTCTTCAGCCCATCACACCTGCATGTGAACCATGTCCATGAGCCCCCTAGTGATGGACGGGGCCGGCGCTCTCTGACACAGCTCTCTGACCTGACAGCTGTGGGCCCTATTTCAGAGCCGATACACAACCGGGTGGCACCACTGCCTCCCCTTTGCCTGCACCCCCTCCCACTCCCCATCCCCTTCCCTACCTCCAGCCCTCTCCTCTCTATCCCCTGCCCTCTCCCCCGTGTCCCCTGCATGCCACAACCAACCAACACCTGTCGCTTGGGACTCCTGGAAGGAGAGTGGCTGGGGAGCGCTTGGCAGGAAGCTATAAAGGAGAATCTCGGCCTGAGGGGCCTTTCTGAAGAAGGGGTGACCCAGCTGGATTGACATGATGCTCCCTCCCACCCAGCCGTGCACAGAGCCCTTAAAACCACGTGGCCAAGGGGTACCTGCTACAGTTTTCCTGAGAAACCCAACATGAGCAGTGGCTGACGGTTACCAGAGGTGGACACTGTGCCAGGCTCTGCCCTGCCTAACTCCCCGAGGGGACGACTGTTATTCCCAGCTGAGAGGAAAAACACCGTATGTCGTCCGACAGAGTCTACACCATCCCCAACCCGCAGGGGGAGGCCTTGTCTTGGAGCCCTGGCTTTCTGACTACCGAGGACTGTGTTCCTCACAGGTGACCAGGCCCTCTCTCTGCGGGGAGCAGCCAATGGGCCTCTATTCCTACGCAAGGCCAGGGCTGTGCAGCACCCTGCGGCTGGCTCTGTGCATCATCTACCCCGAGTGGTCGGATGACGATGATCTTTGAACGCATAATAATCTGGCCACTCAGTGTCTATCCTATACAATAAAAGGCTAATATGCAAATTGTCGACCAGGAATTGGACCAGCAGGCAGGCCGGCCATTCCCCTCCCCCGCCCCCAGCCATGCTGGCTGGACCCCACCCATGCATGAATTCATGCATGGGACCTCTAATACACACACACACACACACACACACACACACACACACAGTGGCTAGAAGATTTATTATGATTTCTGAACACACAAGAATCTGGCCACTCAGTGCATATCCTATATCATAAAAGGCTAATATGCAAATTGTCCCCTCAACAGGAGTTCGAGCAGCAGGCAGGCCGGCCAACCGACCGTGTCCCCTTCCCCTGGAGTGGCCAGATTATTATGGGTCCAGAGATCATGATAATAACATGGCCACTTGGTGTGTAATCCCAATGGAGGGACCAGCAAAACTAAAGGGAAAGGCAGTGCATTCATGGAGCTCCTACTGTGCGTTTCACGCCGTGCTGGGCACTGCCAGGGATTCAGAGAGCCTGGCCCGGCCATGTGGAGCGGTGCCACCCAGGGGAAGCCCTCCTTCTGGAGGGTCCTCCGCCCCAAAGATGAGGAGCTCCTCAATCAATGCCAAGTGACCCCTCACTGAGCAGGAATGGCATCTTGACTCAATCCCCTCGGGGTGAGCGCATGTTCACACAGAGGTCAGAAAGGCCCGTGCTCATGTCCTCACTGAAGTGAGAGCCAGGGTGCACCCTGCCTTTCGCCCAGGAATGTCGGGGGCCCGGAGCGGGAAGGCCCCCACCCAGGCTCCTCACACCTGCCTGGGCAACCCCGCCCTCTCCCTCTACCCTGGGGGGAGTGGCTGAGCCACAGGGAAGAGGGACCCCCCAGCCGGGGACGATGATGTCTCACTTAGCGAGGGAGCGTGGGAGGGTGGAAAACTCCCTCGATTTATCTTCGTTGCCTAAATACCCCTTAAATTCTCCCTTGAATACTTTTAATTCGGCGGCATGTGAACAATTATAGCGGGGAGCTATTCATAGGTGGAAGGGGGCTGATGGAATTATTTGTCAAAGTGACATTTTAATTACAGTGAAGAATGAGTTTGTTGTCGCTGAGATGGAAGGCAGTGTTACCAGGCCCCACACACGGGTCCTGAGTAAATGAAAGCGCTCCCCTCTCCATGAGAACCCCATCAGGTGCTGGGGACCAGGAAGCGGATGGCAGTTTCCTTCTGGGCAGTATTCCCGGTGTTGGTGAGGGGAATCCTGACTCATAAATTGGGGTCCCGGGGACACATGGGGCCAGGTGCTCAGAGTCTCCTGGACTGGTCGTGAGGCAATCGGTGTACAAGCACCTGCCATCTGTGCTGGCTTTGGTTTTCTCTCCCACGGCGGGGGCCAGGAGAGTGGGTGTGGGGGAGGTAGAGGGGGCGTGGGCAGGGGCAGGAATGAAGATGTAGTTGTCTCTCGGGATGGCCCGTAGCTCACATCACAGCAGTTAATAAAGTCCACCTTGTAGTCAGCACCTGCGACTCGCCAGGCACACAGTAGATGCTCAATAAATAGGCAAGTTAAGTAACATGAGACTGAACACCCCATTACAGTAGTAATAACAAATGCCATTTATTGGGTACCTCAGGGTATCTAGAACTGTGCTAATGCTAAGATGAAAGTGTATCTTATTTTATTAAAGAGGTAGTCACCCATTTTCTCAGAGGAGGGGACTGAGGGTCAGGGCGGCCATGGGCATGAGGCAGAGGAGAGCGAAGAGCCCAGGTCTGTCTAAGCACCGGGCCTGGATGGAGGTCTCTGCTGTGGACACCCTTTCCCTCGGGCTGGCCTTGGCCCTCGGCCTGTGGCCACATGCAGCCAGAATGAGTCAAGCGGATGGCTGAAGATGTCAGGACTTGGAACAAGGAGAGTTGGCTTTGCACTGTCCACTGTCTATTGAATGTGTGCGAGGCCAGAGACTGTGCGAGGCACTGACGTGCGTGGCTTCATGTACTCCTGCCCACAGCCCTGCGGAAGACGAGGGACAGAGGCCCAGCCTGAGAGGTGAGGGACCTGCCAGTCAGAGGGATGGGTAATTAGCTTAAGCACAGCTGTCTGGCGGTGAAGTTCATTTGCTCTCTATTGTGACAAATCGCTGCCCTGTGATTAGTAAGGCCCATCGCACTTTTATAGTCTCACCTCGTCTCCTTCTCCCCACCGCCATCGTCTTAATCACCACATCTTACTATGGTACCTGATACACACAGGCACTACAAAGGTTCTAGAGACGTAAATTTTATATTATTATTATTATTATTGCCATCATCTATTGACCCCCCCACTCTATGTCCCAGGGACAGTCCCAAACACTTCCAGAGGTGATCACCTTTAATTCACCAGACCACCCATGGGGCAGGTCTTAATGACCCCCATTTTATAGAGGGGGGCACGGATACTCAGGGGGGTTGCCCAGTTTGCCCAGCCGTGAGGAGGAAAGACGGGACTTAGAGACAGATTCAAAAATAAAAAAAAAATAAAAAAAGACAGATTCAAAACCGGTGAATATAATGGAATGAGGAGCACAGAAAGGGAGTGGACTGGTAATTCTCAAGGGGTGTGCAGGGAGAGACTGGACAAAAAATCGTACACCTATGGATGAGGTCAATGTCGGGGGAGGTAAGGGCAGAGGGGAGGGTGGGAGCCGGGTGGAGGGGGAGCCGAGAGGCGGGAGGAACCCCTGCTCCCGAGACGAGCGAATGGGTTTCCCTGTCTACCAGGGAGGACTCTCAGCTCTAGTCCCGCCCGTTGGCTGCGCGTTCTGTGCCCAGTGCGGGAGGTGCCGGGTGCACAGAGCCAGCGCTGATCACAGAGCCAGCTCTGCCACGGGGATGAGAGGTGGGCAGGAGCGGAGTGCCTGGGAGACTGGCAGGCGGAGCTGAGCTCCTCTGAGCAAGGGGGTGGGGGTCACCGGGGCGCGGAGGCTGGAGAGCTGCTGTGGAATCAGTTCTGGTTAAGGCCTTGAGCGGCGGGGAGGTGTCAGGATTGGGGGGAGGTGTGGGCGGGTGTCCACAGCCACCTGCTGTGGATTCATCCTCTTCCACGGTCAGGTCCGGCTCCTCCTCCTCCTCTAACTCACCTTCGATCACAGACAGAACCTGTCTCTCTCTGGGTTTCGAATCACCCCCCTAACGAGCCAGGGAGTCTTTGAATTAGATGTTCTCTAACGACACTTTGACCTTGAGTTCCTATGGCTCAGTCAAGCCAGAGGCAAGCGCTGAGAGAGCACACTTTAAACCGAGATGGTATTTTTAAAAGTGGTTTTGTTTCTGGATTTCCTGCTTATGAGCTGGGTGGCCTTGGGCGAGTTACTCTGTCTTTCGGAATCTCAGTTTTCCTTCCTGTAAAATACAGTGGTACCTCGAGATACAAGTGCCCTAACATACGAGATTTTTGAGATACGAGCCGTCGAGCGAGCGATTTTTGCTTTGAAATACAAGCAACATTTGAGATAGGAGTCATCGCGTGGATCGGCCGGCTGCACACGACCCACCAGTTTACCGCGATTTGAGGGTCTCATAGTTTCCCACGCCTCAAGGTTACGGAACGAATTAAACTCGTATCTCGAGGTACCTCTGCATAGACACTAGCAGCTGCTTCCTGCCGCCTAGGGCTGCGGGGGGCTCATGGGGCCAGTGCCTGTGCAGGGTGAACCTGTGCGGGAAATGGGGAGTGCTCAGAAATGGCACCCCCTCCTCCATCATGGCTATGAGGCCCCGGGCAGGTGGGCGGCTCTGCTCCCCGCTGCCACCTTCTTCTCCCCGGGAGAACGGGGGCTGCTAGGCTGCGGGAATGTGCAGCGCGGGGAAGAAAGCACCTGGGTTTCTCTATTACCGCTGATTGGAGCCGAAAATAAAACGGAAATTCAGCTCGAAAGGCAGGAGCGTGAGTCACAAGGCAGAAGAGCCCTCCGCCAGCCGCCGAGTCCTGAGAGGTGTCTCTCCGCGTCTCCCTGTCCTTGTCAGGGTGACCTTCCGTTCCCAGGGGCTGGGCACCGCCCCCCACCTCCCCCTGATGCCAAAGCTCTCCACGCCGGTCCTCCAGTCTCCCCAAGTCCTCGCTGCCAGATCCTCGTGTTCCATGCAGCTTTTCTTTTCTTTCTTTTTTTCTTAAAATATATTTTATTGATTTTTTTTTTTTTACAGAGAGGAAGAGAGAGGGATAGAGAGCTAGAAACATCGATGAGAGACATCGATCAGCTGCCTCCTGCACACCTCCTACTGGGGATGTGCCCGCAACCAAGGTACATGCCCTTGACCGGAATCGAACCTGGGACCCTTCAGCCTGCAGACCAACGCTCTATCCACTGTGCCACACCGGTTTTGGCTCATGCAGCTTTTCTGACATCATTCCCCGGAGCCCAAACCTTTCAAGGCTCAATGATTTCCAAGGTTGACCTTCCCAGCTTTCCCCACTTCACGACCTAATCTCTCCTGCTCTCTAATAGCTCACCACCCGGCCTGGCCTCTCTCACTTCTGGCCTCAAACCCCTCTCTAACCTAATGAAATAGTTCTGCCTTCAGCCAGTTATCTCGCCAACGAAAGAAAACCAGAATCTCCGAGCAGCACCAAGTCCAGGGAGCATGGCATGGCGCTGGTGCCCATGGGCGGCTGCCCTCTGCTCTGGTGCCCGTGACAGACAGTACTAACCGACCACCGCCCTTCTTGGTTCACCAAGTTCAAGTGCAGCCTCAGAATTCTCCAAGCAGGTGGTGGAGGCAGACAGATGGCGGCTCCTGCCCCTTCTCCGCACCACCACTTACCCCGGCACCACCTCAGCCGGGACACACGTCCATGCTGAGCACCTCCATCGTCAATGCTACAATAAAGACAATTCTTCTTACCTCCCAGGGTGACTGGGGATTCCAGCTGAGAGATCCCATGGGGTAATCTTGGGGATTACCCCCACGTGTTCAGCAGCCTCATCCTGTCTCTAATCTCTTCTGCAACATTTGGGTCACTTCTAGAGGCCTCAGTTGGCTCATCCAGAAAGCTATGGGATGGACCAGCTCAAGGATGCCGAATGCAGGGCACACAGGGCGTGGCTTCCCCACCTGTGCCCATGGCAGCCGTCATAAGTGATGCACAGACCTCATTTCCCCTGAACCCAGGTGTGGCCCCAGAATCCTTTTGAAACAGCTCTTCGGGACACCTTGACCAATGAACTTGAAGTTGGCACAGAAGAAAAAGGGGAAGGTTGGGTAGTACAAACTGCCAGTTACAAACTTAGCCATGGGCATGTAAAGTATATCTATATCTATATCTATATCTATATCTATATCTATATCTATATCTATATCTATATCTATA
>JAAGEH010000434.1:1385200-1402726 GCA_011751065.1 Lasiurus cinereus
CTATATCTATATCTATATCTATATCTATATCTATATCTATATCTATAAAAGCCTAAGTGACTGTTGCAGTGGAATGACCAGTACGAGTGGGATGACCAGTCCCTATGACACGCACTGAGCAGGCAGGCAGGCGAATGGTTAGGAGCAAGCAGGCAGGCAAGCAGGTGAGCAGTTAGGCAAGCAGGGGTCAGGCCTAAACAGGCAGTCGGACATCCCCTGAGGGATCCCAGATTGCAAGAGGGATGTCTGACTGCAGGGATCGGGCCTAAACCAGCAGTTGGACATGGCCCGAGAGGTTCTGGATTGCAAGAGGAAGCAGGCCGGGCTGAGGGACAACCCTCCTCCCTGCAAGTGCACAGATTTTGTGCACTGGGCCTTTAGTATTGTAATAACTATGGCTGGTGCCAGGTGGACACTGGATTTATTGTAGTGATCACTTTGTAAGGTCTATGAATGTCTGAGCACTATGTGGTATGCCTGAAACTGATATAAATCTGAATATCAACCATAAATTTTGGGAAGTTTGGCCTGGAAAATGAGTGCTGTCTGCCTTGGTTGGATGATAAAACTGCCCGGGTCCTTCACGCTCAGACACTCCAGGAGGCCGTGTGTGTGGGAAGAGGACCTGGCAGCGTGCTCTAGACGTGGGAGCCTGAGTCTAACCTGACCCAGCTGCCCACCAGCTCTTGGACCCTGGGCAAGTCAGTCCTTGCCTCCTGTTCTCAGTTTCCCCATCTGAATCCTTTGGCTCCATGGTCCCATCTGGTTCCAATAACCTGGGATTCAGGACAGATCACTCGATGGGGAATGGATGTGAAGGATCTCACAGAGTCCACTCCTGGCCCAAGAAGACACCATCCGGGAGGAATAACATTGACCTTCTTAGGACGGCGTCTGCGCGAAGCATCTAAATGTCAACGGACTGTGCTGCTGCAGATGGGGCTCCGATGAATCACAGCAGAACCTCATAAACTCAGGATCTGTACCCGACTCGTGAGACCTCTCTAAACTGCCTATGAGAAGTTGCCTCTCTAGGGACAGACAACTTTCTACTTCCGGAGGCAGCCGGCCCTGTGTAGACACAGCTGAGTATTTGAAGGCTTTCCCTATGGGCTGGCATTCCTTTACCTCATGGGACCTGTGACCCCTGGTCCATCTCACCCTTTGCCTCTAGATAGACCTTTTAGTATTTGACGTTAGTTTTCATGTCTCCTAACCCCTGCTCAGGCCCTGCCACAGACTGCTCTGTCTCAGCCTCCTCCAGTCCTGCCACTGTTCCTTATGCAAGCTGGTTCCGACCACCCCTGCCCAGGACACGCCCAGGGCTGTCTGTGCCAACACCCAGGAGTCCGAGCTTGGCCACGTAGGTGAGGCCCGCCCAGTGCAGGGTGAGGTAGGGGCTGTCAGGTGGCTGAGGGTTTGGGTCCTAAAACCAAAGGGCAGGGATCTGGACCTCAACTTTAGGTGGCCCTGCATCGGGGACCTCTCAGAACCCCAATTGCTTCCTCCAGAAATAAGAGTAATAACAGTACTTGCCTCCTGAGATTGTTACCAAGCAGGAAGTTGGCTGCATGCCGAGTCCGCACAGGAAATGCTCAGTTAATATTAGTTATTGCCACCCCGTCCTCTAGAGCGGGTGTTTCTGTCAGTATAAACGAAGGAAACAGCCTGTCAGCAGGGTGAGGCATGGACCAGTGTGTGATGGGGGAGGTGCAGGAGGAGGGGTGCACATCCCAGTAATGAATGGCCGGGGCGAGACGCGGTTTGCCGCTCTGTTGACTAATGAATTTGCTGACCACTGACCTAGACTCTCGATTCCAATAATTACAGGCTGTTGTTGTTCCTTGTGATTAAGCCCCTATTCCAGTGGTCAGCAAACTCATTAGTCAACAGAGCGGCAAACTGCGGCTCTCGAGCCGCATGTGGCTCGGGAGCCGCAGTTTGCCGACCACTGGGCCAGGGGATCAACAGCCACCTCTCCTTAAAGACCCAGAGAATAAAATTAAGGGCCGAGGAGGCTGAACCCTGCCCGATAGGAAGGAAGCACCAGGCATATCTATGAACTTGAAAGAAACTCGTGATTTTATTTTTTTCTTTCCCATTGAGGGCTGTTCATCCCAGGGCATTTAAGAGCGGATTCGGGGCCCAGGGAGTGAGCTGGTAATGAGCTCTCCTAATGCCGCCCCCTCGCAGGCAGGGATCGGAGAAAGCCGCTTTGAGTCTTTGTGAGCCCCACTAAGTCCCTGCCCAGCAGGCCTCCCCGCCTCCAAGCCAGAAGCTGAAGCTGCCAAACCTGGCTCTGAGCAGGGACAAGGAGCCTTCAGAGCCCAAGAAACCTCTGCAGGGTGGGGGGTGGGGAGGGCGTAGCACTCATTTTCCAGGCCAAACTCCTAAAAACGTGTAGTTGACATTCAGAATGATATTAGTTGCAGGCATACCACATAGTGCTCAGACATCCATGGACCTTACGCAGTGATCACGACAATAACTCCAGTCCCCGCCTTCACTTTGTCCTGCTGGAGTGCCCAGCAGGGAACAGGGCCCACAGGAAGCTTTCATGTACCCAGGAGGTACATGAACTCATGGCTTTCCAGGGCTGGGCCAGCGGGAGGGCATCACAGTGACCACATGTATGTGCTAACCATGCCACAGCGTGCTCTGCGGAAAGTGGGGGTCCAGGCCAGTTTCTGAAGGCCAACAGGCAGGGCCGCTTTTCCGGCCGGCCTGGGGCTGTCCCTGTACATTTTCCACGGTTGAGTCTCCCAGGGTGGTCTCTGGACCACTTCCATCCGAACTCCTTGGAGCAGTGGTTCTCAACCTTCCTAAGGCCGCGGTCGCGACCCACAGGTTGAGAACTGCTGCCTTGGAGGGACTTTGTAAAATGCAGATTCCTGGTTCGTTCCCCAGGCCTGCCAAGTCAGACTTTCCGAGTGAGGTCTAGGGTGTTACGTACTTAACCAGCTCAATAGGTATTTGTTATGCTCACATGTGAGGGTTCGAGGGCCATTGCATGTCAATGTAGGAGGTGCTTTTGTACTCAGTCCATGCTGAGGCTGCTGATGGGTTGGACATATGAAGGTAGTGAACATGGCTGCAGAAAGAATAGGGTTTGGGCAGATTTATAGCTGGTTTCTGGTCTTAGCTGGTGGTAGGCTGCTGAGTTTGGGGGGGGTTGTTGTTACACAGCGTTATAGTGACAATGCTGACTGGTACACTCACTCTGGCCAGTTTCAAGTTAGCTTGGTAAGCTCCACTCGTGGCTGTCCTTCTGTTCCCGAAAGCCTGTTCCCACCTCAGGGCCTCTGCTCTTGCTGGTCCTTCTACCCAGAATCTCATTCCCCCTGTGTATTCATGACTATCCCTTTCTCAATATTAGTGTTTTAGCTCAAACATCCTCTCCTCAGAGAGAGTCTCCTGGGCCAGTTTAAGTGGGCCCCTCACCCGCAACCCGCCTGATTTTTTCCATGGCGTTGATTACTTCTGAAATGTGTTGTTCATCTTCTACTTTAAGGCACCTTATTGGTAATGTTCGCTGCTGGGTCCTCACTGCCTGGAACGTAGCCTGGCACACAGTAGGCATTCAACAAACATTTGGTGAATGAGTGAATGCACCTGTTTTCCCAGAGCCACCTGGGTAACTATGCTGGCTCTGGAGTGCTTTTCTCCCTGTCTTCTGATCGGTGGCACTCAGAGGTCTCTGTCTGGCTGTCCATAACACTCAGCCCCATCCCCAGCATTCACTGCTGTCTGCCAGGTTCCTCTAGTGTCTCCCCTCTCCCCCTCCTCACCCCATTGGGTCCATGAAGGTGGGAATCACGGGGCCTCCGGTGTGTACAGCAGTGCCTGCCTAGTGGGCACTCAACTGACTGAATGGATGGATACATAACATAACATAACATAACATAACATAACATAACACAACAACATAACATACATTTTATCCTGACAATTCCACACCTAGCAATCTATCCTAAAGCGGTAATCACGCCTGCACAAAGTTGTTCATGGAAACTGTTTTTTTAAGGATAACACAATATTGCAAATGGGTCTATTCAGAGGGGACACGTAGTAAGTTGTGATGTGAAACAGCACGGAGTTTGCAGCCAGGATAAATGACGCTCTTGATTTATGTGCACTTAGAGATGGCTTTCAACTTCTTTATAAGTAACACTGCATTGGACTTCCTTGTTCTTAAGGAAATGTGCTCATTTCTGAAATGTCCTTAGACAGGTCCTGAGGATTTGAATTATTGGGTCATTTGGTGTGAACTCTTTAAAAAAAAAATGTCCTACTTTTTCCAAATACACCAGGCAGTCTCAAAGCATTAATCCACAAAATTATTTAGAGCATCGGCGAGCTTGCTGTTCCTTTGTTTCTTTAACCCTTTTAAATACGATGAATAGAGCGCTGGCCCGGCGTCAGAAGCAAGCAGTGAGACATCCCGCATGAAAAGATTCAGTTAGCATGAAGACAAAGGCATCGTATGAGCTCTGACATTCACACGCCACAGACGCACAAATGGATTTCTCACTTCTCCGCCTTTTGACTCAATGTATCCAGGCAACAGAAGCCTGGCTTTAATGACAGATGTTCGCGGCATAGCACTCACCCTATCATGCCAGGGTAGACTAACACAGCGTTTCATCAACCGATAAATGTGCTGTTTGCTCTATTTTACCATGTTGTTCTTTAGTTCCCTTCGAAACCGGGAGGACAGATTGAGTCACTCGGCATCTGCTGGGAGCAATATGCTTGGCTTCATTGAAAATGAAAAATCAGGGCTGTGTTTACATTTTTCACCAAAGCCCGGGATCGGATGTGCGAACATGCCCAACTGGGCGAGCCGGAAGGGCTTCCAGGAAAATCTCAGGGGAGCGGGGGCCGAAGCGGGGAGTCGGTCCCCCTTCTGGGAAAGACATATGGCGGCCCTGCCTTCAATCAGCCCCACAGAGGGAGGTCCGGATTCCCTCACCCCTAGACCCAGGGCTGGCGGAAGGGCCCTGCAGCGTCTCTCCCCACAGCCAGCAGCTCTGAAACAAGAGTTTACTTTGAAGAGGCCAAGGTTTGAATAACAACCCGTGTGTGTGTGTGTGTGTGTGTGTGTGTGTGACCTGTACATTTATGACTGCACACGGGATTTTCTGGGGGGAAAAGACTGCCGAGGTGGGAGCCTAGAAGAATGCCACTTGGAGTCTGTCCCGGTTGACTGAGATGAAGTCGGGGCAGAGAGAAGGATGCTGACATTTGTTCGGCGTGGACTGTGGGCCAGGTACCAGGCGAACCTTTTCTAGGTTACCTCACTGAACAATCATAGCACTGGTCCGCGGAGACAGAGTTTGGGGGGTTGAAGTCACCTGCCCAGGCACCTAAACATGATGGGAAATGGCCTTGGGATACAAGGTCGGTCTCTGCTAACACTGAGTGTGATTGGTTCTGTGTCCCAAAGATGCTTGTGACAACAACTTCCACATGCTCACTGAGAACCTGCCACGTCTCCATGGAGAGGTGTGGTCGATGGTCCCAGCCATCACACTGGGTGGGCTTCTGTGCCAACACCAGCCAACAGGGTAAGAAGAAGGGAACACTGTGTGGCTTCTGAGGCTAGATCATCAAAGGTGATGCAACTCTGACCTGACTTGCTGGACTGTTACAGAAAACCGAAATAATCAAACCATGCTCGGAGAGTTTGGAGTTACATTTATTACGTGCGGGTCCAGAGGAAAATGTTTCTCAAATTCTGGGCCCCAACATGCAGCAATTTTCTCTATTTATATGTTTTTACCTTCTTTGTCTCCCAGATATGGGATGTTTCCCACCCCTTTGCAAGTTCTTAAAGGGGCCCTATGTGCTGAGGCCTTGAGACCTCAACTAAAGGCCTAGCCCGGTGCCAGCACTGATAATTTTGTCCAGCGAAGGTTTAATGACCTCTCTGAAGTGAGAATAGTCTCATTTTCCTTATTATTTAAGCAAGCAAACATTTACAGAAGCCAATAGAAAGGTTAAAATGTCAAACGGCAGTTTTTCTATAAGATGGATGCTTCAGGACTACATGCCCCTGACACCTTGGCCAGCATGCAGGCAGTCTGGCTGCTTGGAGGCACCATCTACTCTGAGGGCCAAACAAGAAGCTGATGGAGAAGCTCATGTAGAGAGGAAACGGGCCCCTGCCTGAAGCTCTCAACTGACAGCCAGCACCATGTCGCCAGGCACATGAGGGGGGCATCTTGAAAGTAGGCCCTTTCAGGCCCCAGCTGAGTCCACCTGGGACAGAGACATGCCTTCCCTGCTAAGCCCTGCACAGATGGCAGACTTGTGAACACAGTAAATGATTTTTAAAAGTTGTTTGAAGGTATTGCATTAGGAGCGATTTGTTACGCAGCAATGCTAACTGACACACTGAAGACCTCAGAAGGTGATTAAACGATTCCATTCCATGCACTCTCTAATCTTTCGTGCCTGGGTAAAGCTTTTCCATAAAAATGAAAAATTTTTTTCTATCCAATA
Organism: Lasiurus cinereus; assembly: GCA_011751065.1. Taxonomy (NCBI): domain Eukaryota; kingdom Metazoa; phylum Chordata; class Mammalia; order Chiroptera; family Vespertilionidae; genus Lasiurus; species Lasiurus cinereus. The sequence goes on from JAAGEH010000434.1 coordinate 1,391,705, forward strand.
AAGTGAATTATTAAGAAGAAAGACTGTACAGAGCATGAGCAGAGTGGACTTTCTGAACACCTTTGACAATCCAGTATGGAGTTGCTGTCAGCCATGACATTTATGTCCAGTGCTATGGCAAGACTGAGGTAATGGAGTGTAAGGGAAACAGCCTTAGGAGGGGCCTAGAATTAAGTCCAGACACTCAATTCAGAACACCATCTGGACACTGACACGAATGGCACCTTTGCCCATTGTGGGCTATAAATCTCAGAGCTCTGATCACCCAACACTCGAGCTTGTCTGTAGCATGGGTCACACCTGGACACCTGCCCGATTTCCCCTGCACTGGACGGACATGTGCTGCCGCTGCAGCCACCTGGCTTGAGACTGGTCCCCCTCTTCCCCCCCCCCCCCCCGCCACCACTCTACCTGCAGATGCATCCTGTGGCTGGAACTTTGGGCCGATGCTTGCTTCCCTTGCAGAAGCTCCCACTCTCTGTGTATAACCTGCGTGTGACGCTATTGGCTGATTGGAGAGGCCTTCCCTAAGAATCCTGGCCTTGTGGAAAGACAGAAACACGTGTGCCTCTTTTTGAGTCCGCTCCCCTGCTCAGGACAAAAGACCGATTTCTGTGAGCGGCCTCTCCCACTTCACTGCCCAACCCCATGCGGGAAAGTCAAGCTGGCATTGTACTTCAAAGGCCTTTGAGGAAAACTGTGCTCACTTGTCCCGAGGAGAGGGGATGAAGGGAAAGAGGATGAAGGGGAAGTAAGTGAGGAGCCATTCTGAGACAGTTGCAACAGCCGAGCCTAAGGGATGGATGGGGGATCAGCACACTGAAATGCCATGTAGACATGGGAGCGATATGAAAATCCCAGTTCCAACTTTAGCTTTGGGCTCTTCTGTAACGATCCACTCTCCCCTCAGACTAGGTGGGAACCTCCCCAAATAAGGAGATTAAATCTTCTGCCAGGTGGCAGGTGGTAAACGAGGCAGATTACACTGCTTTTAAGATATACTATAATTGATTTTTCTTTTAAAAATAAAATGTTATTGATTTTTAGAGAGACAGGAGGGGAGAAGGAGAGAGAGAGAGAGAGAGAGAGAGAGAGAGAGAGAGAGAGAGAAAGAAACATTGATGTGAGAGCAAAACATCAATCTCCTGGCTCCTGCACGCCCCCTATTGGGGATAGAGCCTGCAACCCTGGCATGTTCCCTGACAGGGAATCGAACTGGCAACCTTTTGGTGCACGGGACAATGCCCAATCAACTGAGCCACACTGGCAGGCTGTAATTGCTTTTTCTTGCATCCATTCCTCCTCCTTAAACTTCCATAACATATGCCCTTTTAATAGGGAACAATTTCTGTAGGTGTTGACTGAAATTATTTGTATTATAATGCTACTTAATATATGCATACCCAAAGCTAGGTATAAAATACTTATGCTTGTAGTTCTTCTAGAGTATTAAACATGAAAAATTTCCAAATTAAACACAAAAAAGACTGCAAAGCCAATAAACTCCCAGTTAACACCATCAGTTTAGGGGGAAGCGGGTGCTGGAAGTTGAATTGCTGCTTGCGGAGTGACCGGTGTGATGCTAATGTCTCTGCATTTCCCCTGAGTCTGCCTGTCTACCTTACGCCGTGATAGCTCTGGTCTCTCTTGGTCCCTCTCTCCTGGAACTTCGAGAACATTGTATTTGTTTACAGGCAGACGCTCTAGATACGGAAATCCCTTCTCTACTTGTTTTTCCTCCTTAGCTCATGACAATAAAAGTAAAAGCCCAAACCCAAATCATCAAGGTAATCGAGTCAGCCGGAAGCCCAGAGGCAACCATGGACATTGTGCCTGAAAAAGGGGCCACAAGCTAAAGCTGATAAGTTCGGGGCGGGGGGGGGGCCCTTGCAGGTGGGTCTTACAAACTCAGACCCAAAGCAACCACACAGGATGGTCTGAAATGAAAACGTTCTAACCGAAAGTCACGGCAGGTAGTCCCGTCCTATGTTGGTAGCTTCCTTGACCAAGATCAATCTTACGTTAACCAAGTCTGTCTCTTGTCCTTCTTGCATCTACAAGAACATTCCTTTGGAATGTCAGGGCAATCTCCTTTTTCCAGACCCCTTAGGGCACAATCCCACCAGAACACAAGACCACGGAACCCTCACCATTAACTGATTCTCCCACAAGCCATTTCTATGTGCTGGGAATGTTCATTGTTAGCTGTTCTATACCCACCAATGTAAAAAACATACATGTCTACCTGTGGTACTCTATCCAATCCTAGAGAATTCCCCATGTTTCTCCCTCCCGCCTCCCTCATCTACCACCCAGGGATTTTATATAACCCCCTTATGTCTTTTCCTTTAATTCTGATTAATAAAATAAGTGGTAAAACTGCTGTTTGGCCAAAACCGGTTTGGCTCAGTGGTTAGAGCATTGGCCTGCGGACTGAAAAGTCCCAGGTTCGATTCCAGTCAAGGGCATGTACCTTGGTTTCGGGCACATCCCCAGTAGGGGGTGTGCAGGAGGCGGCGGATCGATGTTTCTCTCTCATCAATGTTTCTAACTCTCTATCTCTCTCCCTTCCTCTCTGTAAAAAAATCAATAAAAATATATAAAAAACAAACAAACAAACAAAAAAAAAAAACTGCTGTTTGCTCAATCCATTGAGATTTTGCTTCCCAGCAATGGTCAATTTGGCTCAAATAAACTCAAAAACCTTCTCTCTAGGATGGATGGTTCTTCTGTCCACAGAACTACAGTCACATTGCATAGCTCAGGGGTCAGTGACCTTATTCTGTCCCAGAGAAGAAGCACGCTCGGCTTGCTGGCCACGTGGTCACTGAGGCAACCACTCAACCCTGCTGTCTTACTTCAAAAGCAGCGAAGGACAATATGCAAACAGATGAGCACTGCTGTGATTATATAAGCTTCAGTGGACACTGACATGGGAATTTCACAAAACTTTCATGTCACGAAATATCCTTCTTTAGATCTTCCCCTCCAGCGACTTAAAAAACTGTAACCTCATTCTTGGCTCCGCAGCCACACAGAGCAAGGTTGGGCCCGGATGTTGTCCCTGAGACATGGTGTGGAGACGCCTAGCACAGCCAGCGAGGAGGTGATTAAAACAGATGGTCCAGCCCAGTGGTCGGCAAACTCATTAGTCAGTAGAGCCAAATATCAACAGGACAGCGATGGAAATTTCTTTAGAGAGCCGAAAACCGACTTCTGCACCTAGGCCACGAAGTTTCAATCGCACTGTCCGTGGGCGCCCGAATGTGGTATTTTGTGGAAGAGCCACACTCCAGGGGCCAAAGAGCTGCATGTGGCTTGCGAGCCGCCGTTCGCCGACCCCGGGTCTAGACTATTAAACTGAGGTTTCCATTATCATTCTTTAACGAAACATTTTAAATTTATAAAAGAAGTTACCCTGGAGGATGCATAGGCTCTGGAGAACATCTCCAAGGATCTGATTGGAGAGGCTGGCGCGTCGCCAGAGAGCAGGCTCCCAGCCGGTTCAGCAGGAAATGGGGCAATGCGAGAGCACTCCCCTCCCCAGCTGTAAGCACCGGCCAGCAGCCCAGCACGCACAGAATGAGCACCCCAGCAGTGGCCGGAGACCAGCCGCAGAAGCTGTGCAGGAAGTGCAGTTTCTGCAAAAACTGTTCCTGGTCCAGCCGGGGAGGAGGAGACTGTGAGGGGCCCCGGGGCTGGTGTAAGAGACCCGGGCCTGCGCCGAGGCTGGGCCTGCCTGACCTTGACCTGACGTCTCTGCTCCACTGCTGGTTACCTCTGTGACCTTGGGCTCACCTCTCTCTGCCTCACTGAATTCCTGGGCACAATAGTCATGCTGCTGCCATCATGTGCTCCTTGCCTGCTCCCTCTCCGAATCCATCAGAGGTGTTTAAGTGAGATAGTACAGTGGTACCTCGAGATACGAGTTTAATTCGTTCTGTAACCTTGAGGTGTGGGAAACTATGAGATGCTTGAGTCTCGGTAAACTGGTGGGTCGTGTGCAGCTGGCCGATCCGCGCTTAAACTCCTATCTCAACTGTTGCTCGTATTTCAAAGCAAAAATCACTCGCTCAACGGCTCGCATCTCAAAAATCTCGTATGTTAGGGCACTCGTATCTCGAGGTACCACTGTATATGCAATGCACATGGCACAGAACCCGGAATACTTTAAGCCTTCAATAGTCACCGTTAATAGTCAGAGGACTGATGGTTGTTGGACAGGTGAGCTTCCCTGGACCCCAATATAAGTGAGGGTACCAGGGGCTCAGTCTCAGGGGTGGGGTGAATCAGCCAACGTAAAATGCCTTGTGGCACTCACGGGCCAGGCCAGTTAGCGGCCCCTCCCCAGAGGGGCAGTTCCAGAGGCAGAGTCCCGAAATGACTATTTCCGTTCCAATCAATAGCATGTACAACTCCGGGTGGAAATTGAGTGGCAATTGATTCATCGCCGAGACTGGAAGCGTTGGATGGCGCAGGGGAGAGAGGAGACGGAGGAGCCATGCGCCTGGATCCTTTAAGTGCTGCCTGGTCGCGTGACAGATATCTGTCCTTTGGTGCTGGGATTTGCGGAAGCCTCCAGAAAGCACGGTGAGAGTCAGAGGGGAGCCTTCGGGTGCACAGGGGAGCCTTTGGGTGCCTAGGCATTGGGTGGGTCCAGGGGTCGGGGGTCCCTTTCGGGTCCATCTGCAAGGCGCTTTTCTCTCTTCGGCAGGGAAATGGATGGCGAAGTTGCAATAGAAAAACCAAAAGGTCTTAGTAGATGCTTCATTTGGTTTTTTATGTGTGTGCACGTGTGCGTGTGCGTGCGTGTGTGTGTGTGTGTGTGTGTGTATGTGTGTGGCTGAGGCAAACTCAGAAAAATCTGGACATTGTGCTTACAGTCTATTTCCAGTTTCTTCCATTCATCCCCTCCCCCACTCAATTCCATCTTCCCGACAAGTAGGCTGCTTGGGCCACCGTGTCATATATTACTGTGCGTGGGGTGCCATTTGTCTCTGAGGAGACGCCGTCCTCTGTAGTCATATCTCTAGTAAACGCGGCGGAATGCGAGATAGATAAAGGGAGAGGCATTTTTCAAGGAAAACGGAGGAAGACGTATTTTCTCATGACTCCGAGGAACAGCCCTCTGAATTTTGTATGCAAATGGCCAACTTTCCCCACTCGCAGGCTTCATCACTGGCCCAAAGCTAAGGAGTGTGCCCTGGTCCCTGAGCCCCTGGAAATGCCCAGCCTTAAGCATAGTCCGTCTACGCAGGTGCCTCACTCAGCCAGTGCCTACCACTGCTGCTCTGACTGGCGCCATGCTGGTCCCGGGCTGCAGGGACACTCAAGCTCTCTGCCCCCTCTCAGGCCGGCCAGCCAGCCAAAGGCATCCCAGCAATACATACCAGCCACCCCAGCAATCACACCAGCCACCCCAGCAATCACACCAGCCACCCCAGCAATGCACACCACCCACCCCGGCAAAGGGCTGCTGGCTGCACAGGAAGAAAGCTGTAACAGCAGTCACTGGGGGGAAACACCTGGAAGGAGCCAACAATCTTTGCAGGACGAACTGAGGCTTTGGCAGAGACCCGGAGGGTGAGGCAGAGAGAGCTGTTCCAGGCAGGGAACAGCAGGTGCAAAGGCGAGAGGCAGGAGAGAAGGCTGTTTGAGAACAGGGGGAGCTAAATCTCGCTGGTGTGTGCATCTGGAGCTGAACTGGTGGGTGGGATGTGGCCTGGAAGGGGTGCAGTGAGGGGCAGCGGGCTGTAATACATAGGAGGGGTTAGTGGTCCCTGGGGTCTGAAATGCATGGATGAATCCCAGCAGCCAGGAGAAGGGGCGGCCAGCGCGCATGAGACAACCCGGGAAGGGGAGAGAGAGAGGTGAGTGGACGGGACACACAGTGGGGCTGGTCAACGGGCCCGGGCGTCTCTGCAGCAGCCTCTGCACCCAAGAGCGACGGAGGCCCAGGGGTCATGGTACGGGCTTCATGCTGGACAAAGCGGTGACGTTTTCTGAAGGGCCCTGGGACACTAAACCGTCTTCTCACCGACACATCAGGACAATAACGAATACCTCCCTGGTGCTGTGAGTGTTCGAGGAGGTTAACAGTGCCTGGCACGTAAGGAGAACGCAATAAAAGTAAGTGGATTTTTCGTTGATTTGGGAGGGCATTGAAAACCGGGGGGTGCCTAACCTGGGCTGACGTAGCCTGTTTCTCCCCAGGAGGCATCTCCTGTTGGGGGGACCCCCTGCCTGGGAAGGGCCCTCCCAGCGCCTGCCATCTGTCACCATGCTCCAGAGCTGACCCGGAGCCTGGCACGGGGCCGCAGGGATAATTACCACTTCTGAATCGATTCCTCCAAGCCCTTTTGAACGGGCTGAGAAATGCTGTGATTAAAATGATTAAAAACCTGCCTCCTCTCTCACAGCTTTTAATATTTGATAAGATTTTGGAGAGAAGGATGAGAGCAAGACATGAGATCTGGCAGTTTACCATCGCAGCTGCCAGCCCTCCTAGACACCTGTGGGCATTGAAAACAGAGGGAGAAATTGTGAGGGAGAGAGGGAGAGAGAGAGAGAGAGAGAGGAAGAGAGAGAGGGAAAGAGAGAGCAAGGATACGAGATAGGGCAAACTGGCATGCATCCTTGAAGGGGGAAAAGCACAGAAATAAAAGATGAGATTCCCATTCTTCCATGGTTTTGAATGTCAATAATACTTAAGATTATGATCATGCGAATAGTGATAAGAAGACTATAGAAGCTATCGTACCCAATATACGCAGGCATGTGCAAGGAGTGTGTCCCCTTTAACTTTCCCAGTGGTTTTACGAGGGAAGATGGACCCCATGGCCAGTGAAGTTGGGGTGACACAGGGAAGATACTCCCCTGCCAGTCAGACCTGGGGAGACAGATGGTTAGCCGGAAGGGGCGTGGCCTTGCAAGCCGCAGAAACTTGGGGATACATCATCCCCTTAACCAAAGAGCTGCCTCTCTTTGCTTTTCTCTCTTGTTCTTGCTCCCTTGCTTCCTCCATAGCCATGCGGCCCTGTGCCCTCCCTCCACCTCCCCCCTGCAATGGACTGACGGACTGCGGTGGGCACACAAGCCACGCCAGCCCGCTGCTGGACTGGGCACTGCTCCAGTACAGGGACGGCAGCTCTGGACACTGGCTTTGATCCGCCTACAAAAGCCCCAGCTGCACTTCCGCCCCGTGGGTCAAACGGAAATGAGGCTTTGGGAAATCAGCGTCTGGAGTCCACGCAAGTGTAAACCACTTGTTCTCCCAGGAGAGTCTCAGGAAATTCTGTTTCTTGGGATCTCGCAGGAATTCCACTCCCATGAGCCCCAGGTAGGTAGAGGACCTCTCCCTACCGGGAACAGCCGTGAAGCACCCAGACCCCGGGTCTTGTCCAAAGTCCTGCCCAGAACACCGTCATTCACGTCCACCTCGCTCACTCCCCATCATCCAAACTCTGACAGGATCGTTCCTCACTGCCCGCCTTCTCCCTGGCACTGGCCTCGGCGGTCCTTCCTGCTGCTCCTTGACTTGCTTCTTCTTAGATCCTGGATGCTCCTCTCATACGACTGGTCACTTAAGCTCCTTTTGTCCGCTCCCTTTTCCTCTCCACTTTCCTTCTGATGTTCGGTCTGACCTCCAGCCTCCTCACCTCCTGTCCCATTTCTCCCTTCTCCCTGAGACCACGGTGGCATTTTGGGCACTTGGGACCGCGTAATTCTTTGCTAAGGGATGCCAGCCCATGTATTGATCGATCTCTACTCTCGGGATACCAGAAGCATCCCCCATAAACTGTGACAATCAAGCCTCCAGAAAATCTCAAACATTCCCAGGGGCAAAACCCCCCTCTGTGGAGAACCAGCGCCTCTCATCTGTGTGTACCTGCCCCTGCGCCTCAGGCCCGGACCCCTGACCCGTTCTGTGCAGTCACCGGGACCTGGGCCTGTGTGTTTCCAGCTCCCCCAAGTCACAAGCACTCCTACCGCCCAAGCCCCAAGCCGCTGCCCTCCAGATTCCCGAATCAGACTCTAACAGAAGATCCGGCGCTTGCCACAGCCGGCCTGCTGTCTGTACTCAGGCTGTGGCTTCTTCCTTCCTCCCGATCCTTGCTTGTTTCCCTGGTTTATGGGTTTGCATTTTAATAACCAGCTCAGTTCCTCAGGTGCTCTGGGTGGGTCATTAATTTCCTGGTGTTCCACTCTCCTTATCGGCGTTGATCAGGGACCTATAACCTCTCCTTCCCCCTCCCCCTTCCTGCCTTGTTTGCTTTGATCCAAGCTTTCATCCCAGGCCCATTCTCCTAGACATCAGCGCTGGTCCAGGTATCAGTGGGGACTACAGTGTCTCTGAACCATGGCAAACCTGCTTCCTGAGGGGCCTGGGCCACAGGGTGTGTGTATATGGGGAAGGGGGTGGGGGTGAGGAGGTGAGGGCCTGGGTACTGAACACATGCAGTGCCCAGCCCTGTCTTATGGCCTCTGGTCATTGTGTGACCTTGGGCCAGTTACCGACTCTCTCAGAGGTTCAGATCAATACAATCTCTCCCTTTTCTTTAAAAGAATAAATAAAAATACATAATATTTATACGACTCTAATAAATACTGATCTAATAAATGTGGATAGCTCAGGACTTAGAAGAGGCCCCGTTTCCTCTCATAATTGTCCTCTCAGTCTTCATCTGCATACACACGTTGCTTTTCTTTTTTTTCCCATTTTTTTAAATTAAGGTAATTCATGTGTACATATCTTCCCATTGCCCTCCCCCCAACTCCCACACATGCCCTCACCCCCCAGTGTCTTACGTCCATTGGTTTTGCTTATATGAATGCATACAAGTCCTTCGGTTGATCTCTTATCTCCCTCACCTCTCCCTAACCTTCCCACTGTAATTTGACAGTCTGCTTGATGATTTACTGCCTCTGTATCTATCTTTTTGTTCATCAGTTTATAATGTTCTTTATTATCCATAAATGAGTGAGGTCATATCGTATTTTTCTTTCATGGACTGGCTTATGTCACTAAGCATAATACTCTCCAGTTCTATCCAGGTTGCTGCAAATGGTAAGAATTCCTTCTTTTTTATGGCAACATAATGTTCCATTGTGTAGATGTACCATAATTTTCTGATCCAGTCATCTGGTGACAGGCATGTGTTTGATTTCCTTGGATTGTTTTTATTGTAGTTGATTTCCAGTTTTATGCCACTGTGATCTGAGAAGATGCTTTATATGATTTCTATCTTCTTTGAATTTGAAGAGACTTTGCCTATGACCCAACATATGGTCTATCTTTGAAAATGACCCATGTGCAGTTGAGAAGAATGTATATTCTGTGGCTTTGGGGTGAAATGTTCTGAAGAGGTCAATTAATTCCATCTGGTTTAGTGAGTCATTTAGGATTGATGTTTCTTTTCTGGTGTTTTTGTTTAGAGGATTTGTCCAATGATATAGTGGGGTATTAAAGTCTCCTACTATGGTTGTATTGCTATCAATCTCTCCTTTGATATCCTCCAGAACAGGATTTTTTTATGTATTTGGGTGTTCTTGTGTTGTGTGTATATATGTTTAGCATGGTTATTTCTTCTTGTTGGATTGCTCCCTTTAGTTTAATGAAGTGGCCTTCCTTATCTCTTTTTATGTCCTTCACTTTGAGATCTAATTTGTCAGATATAAGTATTGCTACCTCAGATATTTTTTCATTTCTATTCGCCTGAAAAACCTTTTTCCATCTCTTTACCCTCAGTCTGTATGTGTCTTTTATTCTGAGGTGAGTTTTTTGTAGACAGCAGATATATGGGTTTGTTTTTCTTATCCAATCCGTTACCCTATGTCTTTTGATTGGGGCATTTAATCCATTTACATTTAAAGTTATTATTGATAGGTACTTATTTGTCACTATTTTTATTCTTTACCTCTCTGTTACTTCTTTGCTTCCCATTTCTTTTTTTACAGCAGACCCTTTAGCATTTCTTGCATTGCTGGTTTGGTGGTAATAAAATTCCTTAGTCTTTTTTTGTCTGTGAAACTCCTGATTTCACCTTCAATTTTGATTTATAGCCTTGCTGGGTACAGTATTCTTGGATTCAGACCCTTCCTTTGCATGACTTAGTATATTTCATTCTGGCCTGTTTAGAGTTCCTTTGTAGGTAACTTTCTCTCTCTGGCTGCTTTTAAGATTCTTACTTTGTTGTGGTGTTTGCCAATTTAATTATAATGTGCCTTGGCATCAGTCTATTGGAGTTGATTTTGCTTGGGACTCTGTGAGCTTCTTGGATTTGTGTGGGTTTTTTCTTCCCTATATCAGGATAGTTTTCTGTCATTTTTATTTTCAAACAAGTTTTCTATTACTGCTCAGTTTCTTTCCTCTGGCACCCCTATTATGTGGATCTTGTTTTGTTTTGTGTTGTCCCAAAGTTCCCTTAGGCTCTCCTTCTGCTCTTTCATTTTTTTTCTAGAAGCTTCTCTACTTGGGTATTTTTTCCTACCTTATCTTCTAGCTCACTGATGTGGTGCTCTGCTTCTTCTAGCCTACTGTTGATGCTTTCTATTGAGAACTTTAAAGCAACAATGTCATTTTTCATTTCATCTTGGTTCTTCTTCATTTCCTCTTGGCTCTGAATTCTTTCTCTGGAAGGTTGCTTGCCTCCATTTTATTTACCTTCTTTTCTGGTGATGCCTGCTTTCCTTTCATATGTGGGCTGTTTATTTGTCTCCCCATGGTGTCTCTTCTCCAGGTCTCTGGTTATGTAGTTCTCTCTCTCCTGTGTTGATTTAAAGGCATAAAATACAACACAACCAGGTAAAATGCACAAGGCACTGAACAGAAATATATTAATGATATTAATAACCCCAAATAAAGGTGACGACCAGAGAGAGGCAAATTAGGGCATAGGAGATAAAGAAGAAGAGAGAGAGAGAGAGAAAAGAAAAAATTGCCAAAATGAAATTGGGAGAAGGAAAACAAAGAGAAAAAAGAAAGAGAATAAGAAAGAAAAGGGGAACAAACTATATATATAT
>JAAGEH010000434.1:1403126-1433460 GCA_011751065.1 Lasiurus cinereus
ATATATATATATATATGAAGAAAACTCCGATAGAACAATGACTAATTCCAATAAATGCCGGCAACAAGTACCTGGAGATTAATACAAACTATAAACAACAACTAATATCAAGTGAGGTAAAGGAAAGCAGAAGCAAAAAACAAAAAAAACAAAGCAAACCAAAAACAAAACAAAAAAAGAATAAGCAAAATAATCTCATAAAAAAAGCATAAAAAATGGATATAATCAACATTCAAGCAAACAACAACAAGAGGACAGATAGAAAAACAATATTTTGGATAGTGAAGACAGAGAACAGAGAGGTGTGTATGGACTTGGAGCAGGAGATTGGAAAATAAATATATAAGTAGGGTGGAATTTTAACAGGGAGTAAAAAGAAATAATAGGGAAAATCTAATATAGAAAAAGGGTAAGAGAAACAGGACAACAAAAGGGGATTAGGAAGATAGTGATGGCATAAAGGAAGAGTTGAAATAGAGTAAAATGATGCTAAAGTAAAGATGAAAATAGAATGTAGAACACTAATCCCAAAGTAAAATAAAGAGAAAATAAAATGACACTTTAAAAAAAGGTTAAATAGTAGTAGTAATAATACTGATTGAACATAAAAATGTAATAATTAGAAAAGTAAAATCAAGTGAGAAAAAAAGAAAAAACATTATTTTCTTAAGTAAAAGTTGAAAAAAGAAAGTACAGTAGTGAGGTCATTCACTTCCCTATTGTTTCAAGTCAGGACAATATTGCAGTTCCCTGCGTTCCACTGGTGCTCAGTGTTGTAAGCCAGTCCTGATTTTTAAGCAGGCAGTGTGTCTTTATTTCTTTATTCTTTCATTTGTGATTACACAAGAGTTAATTTGTGATTCAGTCCCTGGGTGGCAGTGTTTCTGGATTGACCTCCAGGTCTATAGGTCCTCTCTAGACAGTGTTTAGATCCTGCTTTCCCTGTGGCACTCAATACTGGTTTGTGGGTTGCCCCAGAGCTGGTTCTCTGACGGTCACTTCCTGCTCTGATCCCCAGGTTCCAGAAAAACCAACTTCCCCTCCAGTCTCCTAGGGTGTCCCCAACTGGGTGATCTTATGCATTGGGCTTAGCAATCAGAAGCGAGGATCTGAAGAGAAAAAAGTGCAAGTGTGTGAACTCGGGAGCTGCGTGCAAGTCTGCGCAGTCCCTTTTCCCCCTTTGTGTCCAAGCAGCCAGCACACTTTTAAAACTCTTGAGCTGTCCTTCTGCATCAGACCAAAATGGGTTGCTTTTTAGAAATCCCCTCTGTTAGCAGCTCTGAGGACCCCCTTCCACATTCATGGATCACGCTAGCCCCAACAGCCAGGTATTTCTCTAGGTGCAGACTTTCCCTGGTCCTCCAGCTCCCGTAGTGCGTGCATTTCTCTGTCCGGCTGAGACCAGAGACCTCACCTGATCCCAGGCAAAATCTGACCTTTCCATGATGGAGTGAAGAATTCCTCTGAATCTGCGTGTTTCCGCCAATTGGGGACCAATGTTCTGGGGTTCACATCCATTGGGTGGGTGTCACAGATATAGATTTTCAGGCTTCTGATAACATCCACTTTCCCCTTCAAGATGGCGTGGTCTCCGCGTCCAAGCTGGTGGCTCTGGGAGGGAACCCAGCAGCAGTGGGGGCTGCCCAGTCAGGGGAGACCTGTCCAGAAGCTCCCCACCTTCTCCTGGAGCATAGCTTTCCCTTAACTCGCCAACAAACACTCCCTGTGCGACCCTCGGCTGTTCTCCCTATCTGCTCCCGGACAAGGCTCAGGACATGTCTGCCTATTCCACTGCCATTTTTTTTTCTATCCCACACATGGCTTTTCATTGTCCTAACATATATCCAGCATTTGTCTCATTTTCTTACATATCAGGCATCTTCATACTTTGCCATGTCCGGTGGAGATGAGGACCGTGGATGTAGACATTAATCACTGCTCCCAACAGTCCTAGGAGACAGACATCAATTCCTCCCGTTTTGTGGATGAAGAACTTGGGGTCACAAGGTCTCACAGGGACAAAGCGGCAGGGCCAGGATGACGAGCCTAGGGAACTTGGGGTCACAAGGTCTCACAGGGACAAAGCGGCAGGGCCTGGATGACGAGCCTAGGCTTGGCTACTTAAACACATGCTTCAGAACAAATAGCGTATTATTTTCCATCTACAAGGAATAGACTGGAAGGAGACAATGTATATAAAGTGCTTAGCGGTGCCTGGCACATAAGAGGCACATATCAAAGGCTAATTCCTGTCTTTACCTACGTTTTTGGGTAATAAATACCAACTGTGTTTCCGAGAGAGCAGAGGCCTCTGAAGTTCTCTGCTCCCCAGCCACAGTCTCCACTGGGCTCTGGGCTCTTCCAGACAGAGGGAGTATGCGTCCCTGAGCTTCCTGCTGCTCCTCGGACAGGCTTAATAAGTAGGTATTGATAAACGCAGTACTGGGGGTGCTAAGTCACCTCCCTGAAGGCTCTGAAGGGGGGGTGCCCTGGCCCCTGGCTACTCTCAGACAAGGGCATCTGCCTAAATGGAACGGGCTGTCCCCATCTCTAATAAAGATCCAAACATCACTAATTGGCAGGCAGAGGCTGTTCTCCCTCTGGGGATCAGAAGGGACAGAACATACCCTGAATGTTAATTTCCTCTGCAGCCTGCACGTAGGGGCAGGGTCGGGAAAGGGAGAGGAAGAAGGGTGCCCAATACACCCCCCCACACAGAGCTCTCGTCTCCTCACTGGTTCATTAAACAGTAAAATGAAAAGGGCACAGGATTTGGAGCAGGTAACTTGGGTAGAGCTCCAGGATTTATTTCTGACAAGCGAAGCAAGACATAAATCTCTCAGTCTCTCTGGGCCTCAGTTTCTGTATCTGCCAAATGATAATAAAATGGTGATAAGTGTAACTGGTGACATTTATTGAATGGATGATTGAATGAAACCTGATGCTTTTTCTAAGGAAGGGGACATCAGCAATCTCCATACAAAAGCCTAAGCGACCCAACGACCAAACGACCAGAATCACCGGTTGCTATGACACACATGGACCACTAGGGGGCAGACACTCAATGTAGGAGTTGCCACCTGGTGGTCTGTGCGCTCCCACAGCGGGAGTGCTGTCAGTTGAGCCCCGTAGAGTGGCACACCAGCCTGGTGGTGGCCACTCCCTCCCTCAGTAGTCCTGCAGGTCCAATCTCCAGAGAACGTGCCCGCACTGAGGGACCAGCACTGCCGACATCAACCCCACAGCGCTGACAGCCTCCTCCTAGAAGTTGGCCTTGAGCACTGCAGCCACTTCCCCTCCCTAGACGCTCTACAAAGAAGAAACAATATAAAAGTGGCCGCCAGGGGGCTCTTGACAACAGATGTGAATGTTGGCATGATGGATCCAGATTCTGGGCCAGCAAGGGTGTTCCACCATCTGCCTGGAAGGCCAATCACGTTCTGGCATGCCTCCCCGTCCTCCCCTCCCCCCAGGGGACCCTACCTGTGCACGAATTTGTGCACCGGGCCTCTAATATAAATAACCTGTTTGTTCTGCAGGAACATGAACAGGAAAAACATCTCATAAAAATCAAATGCACTAAATGACCAAACGACCAGAATGACCAGTTGGTATGACATGCATGGACCACCAGGGGGCAGACACTCAATGCAGGCGACATTGGACAGGTGCCCCTGCCTCCCTGGGTGAGGAGCAACATGATGTCCTGGCTCAGGGGTGCTCATGTCTGGGTTGGGCAGCTGCTAAGATGCTTTTAAAGATACAGATTCACAGGTGACACCTCTGAAGAGAGTGTGATCAACAGGTTGGGCGGAGATGGTGTGGGGAGGAGGATGGAGGTTTAGAAAGAACCCAGGAATCAGATTTTTTCTCCATGCCCCTAGCAATTCATCCTGGAGACAGCTGGTTCAGGACCACGGTCAGCACCAGCCTACAGAGCTTTCTCCTGCTACAACACAGCCTCTGGAAAGACCAAATGAGCTATCGGAGGAAAGACGCTGTTCAGATGAATGTCACTGCCCCCAATTTTCCCTCCAAGACCCTTAGGGACATGCCGCGGACAGCTGAGCGGGGATGGGATAATAAGAAAAGATGGAGCAACAACATTTGAACGTCCCCAGAACACGAATACAGTTCGTAATGTATTCTCAGCGTTGGCTTCTGTGTAAACATACGATGTGTCTTATAAAACACACACGATTGTAGAAGTTAAAATGATAGAAATAAAAAAAAGACACTATGCATAGAGGCCAGATGGTTTCTCCCTGCATTTTGATGACCACTTGTGCGCCGGGGGTTGTGGGCTACCACAGTTGACAATCCCAGTCGAAGACCAGCAGGCTTTTGTCCTGCACCCACTCCTGATGGGATGTGCTCACAGTGTGACATGGCTGTAGAGGGGTGGGGAGGAACATGCTTGGGGACCGTATGTGTGTGTGTGTGTGTGTGTGTGTGTGTGTGTAAGAATGATGTTTGTGGGCAGAATGTGTTAGGATGGGAATCTTATCCCAGATTATAAACTGCCCTCTTCTAAGCTGTGTGCCCACGCCTCCCCATTCCTCTGAGACAAGCTATACAACAGGGTGACGAAGGGAAATGTTCTCTGCATCACTTATGCCTATCAACAACCCCCTGCGCTCTGGGGACTTCTCACCAAGGGCGGGGGGGTGAGATTGGTGGACAGGAAGGGGAAGTGCTGGGTTTCTGAGACTCTACGATCAAGTCTCCGGCAGTGTCCAAGTTTGGGGGTGCAGAAGGGTGTGGGTGAGTGAGAAATGCCTCTGGACACCAAACCAATAGTCTAGAAACTCGGTGCTCAGGCCTTGGGCTCCTTCCAGAATGGAGAGGACGCACCCTTGCACAGGGGCTGGGTCCGTGGGAGTCACAGGACTAGACCCTGTCCCAGGTGCTACTCCAGGGCGTCACCCCACTCTGGGCCAACCTCCCGCCTCCCCGTATCATTCTCCAGCTGCAGCTGCGAGCCCTGGGCTCGGGGAGACAGATTTCTCTGTCCTACAGTTCCAGAAAACTGTAAATGCAAATTTGTGCTTGTTGCGAGGCCTTTTTGGGAAAATGGAGCGTGTCGTTCTCAGACGCGGGAGCTCAGGGGGGCTGAGAGATGACACGCGGGACTCGGGTGCCCAGGGGATGCCAGGCTTCGAGAAGGGCTCTTGCAAAATAAATGCACTTTCAGGGACCCGCTGGGCCTTGGGAAATGGATGGGGAAGGGAGGCCAGGGCTGAGAACATTTAGTCACCAGACAAATGTGTACCCAGGGCCTGCCGTGCGTCGTGCTCTCCCTACCGCTGGGAACACAGTGATGAACAAGACAGATGAGGTCCCTGCACCACAGAGTTCGTGCCCTGGTGGCAGAGCCCCGGGCAGCCCTGTGGTGTCTAGGGATGATTTTCATAAAGAAGTGGTGTGTCCCACTCCTTCCTCCTGAGTCCCTGTCTTGTGCTGGGCCCTCTGCCTCGAGCTCCTTTTGCTCCCATCTGCCTTGCAAACGCCTATTTCTTCGCTGGGTCTCAGCTTTATGTGAGCTACCCTAGGAATTCCTCCCTGTGATGCCCTCTGAGCCAGCTGCCTCTCCTCTGCTTCCATCTCCCTTAGCATTTGCCTTTTCCATTTATGGTGGTACCTCGAGATACGAGTTTAATTCGTTCCGTAACCTTGAGGCGTGGGAAACTATGAGACGCTCGAGTGGCGGTAAACTGGTGGGTCATGTGCAGCCGGCCGATCCTCGCGATTACTCGTATCTCAAATGTTGCTTGTATTTCAAAGCAAAAATCGCTGGCTCGACGGCTCGTATCTCAAAAATCTTGTATGTTAGGGCACTCGTATCTCGAGGTACCACTGTATCTCTGAAAACTCCTTGGGGTCAGGGCTGGGTCCTAGTCACCTGTGGCCCCAGTTCCAGGACCTGTCCTGCCACACAGTGGGAACTCAGTGAACAAGTATGGCATTGAACTAAATGGCCCGCTCCTGTGGCCCCACTGTGTGCCAGGCAGTGGAGAGACGAATCAGACATAGACTTTGGCCTCAAAAGTTCCCAGCTGAGCCGAAACCGGTTTGGCTCAGTGGATAGAGCGTCGGGTCTATGGACTGAAAGGTCCCAGGTTCGATTCCAGTCAAGGGCATGTACCTTGGTTGCGAGCACATCCCCAGTAGGGGGTGTGCAAGAGGCAGCTGATGGATGTCTCTCACTCATGGATGTTTCTAACTCTCTATCCCTTTCCCTTCCTCTCTGTAGAAAATCAATAAAATATATTTTTTTAAAAACAGTTCTCAGCTGAGTGCATAGGTGAGCTGTAGGCAATGCCCTGAAGGGACTGGGCCAAGAGGCGGAAGGAGGAGAAGATCGCCTCTCTCTAGTCTTTGCCACCCACGAGCCCCCTTCATACGCAGGCTGCGGCCACCTCCCTGCCCATCCTTGCTCCCAGCCTGGCCCTGTCCTGCCGTCCTCACTGCCTGGAGTGCCGTGAAGCCACCTCTGCCATTCAGACCCTGCCCTTCCCTATTGTGGCTGGCTTGTCGTGCGCCTGCTAACAGCCCCCAGGGCAGTTGAGCAGGCAGGCAGGCAGGCGGGCAGCCTGGTTCTGAGGATGGAGGGGCCAGCCAAGCAGAACGGGGCTTGTTCATTGACATTTAAAGGCCAGCGCGCCGCACTGAATGTTACGCAGCCCTCGAGGAGCATAAACACCTCTGCGGCTCCTTAACCACTGCCCACCTTCATTACAGATGCCCTTTGGGAAGTGGGAACAAACTCATGGTAGAGGCACACCCCCACCGGCAGGCCGGGCTCCTGCCCCCGGGACTGCAGGGATGTCCGTCTCATACAGGGGGCGTGGCCTGGCCACTGGGTCCCAGAGGGGACCTCCTCTGGTGAGAAGGATGGATTGTTAGAGAGACATGCAGAGAGGGAGAAGCAGGGAAGGGCACGGAGAGGAAGGGAGAGAGGTGAGAGGGAGAAGGGTGAGAGGGAGGAAGAACGCAATGCTGAGAGAAAGCCTCGGGGAGCAGGGAACGGGGTGAGGCAGAGAGAGGCAGGGGAGGGGCTGAGGAGGAGGCTCTGCTGGTCGGTCATCTGACCTGTATGCAGATCACTGGGGTTTATTGTGCCAGCTTCACTACGAGTGACATAAACAAGGCTTTGGGACTGTTGCTGAATTTTGAAAAGAATGCATTTCCCGCTACCTTTGGACAAATCTGTACTAGGATCTTAGGTGGTAAGAGAAGAATTAAACCCGTCTGGACTGACGGTGGATGCTGCATTGAGGAGCGATGAGGAAGCGGGACCAGGAAGAGGATTCCTGAGAGGTCAGACCAGGGGCCAAATAAAGACCCTGCGCAGCCGGATAGATGCGCACCAACACACACTCGGAATCAAAGCCTGGCTGGCATAGGAGAGCACATGGGGATCAGTTTATATCATGAGCACCTTTGAGCATGGCTCTTTTCTCAATCCCCACCCTTTACAGATGGAGAAACTGAGCCCCTGGGAGGAAATGAGACCTGTTTAAGGCCACTCAGCCTTTAGGGGGCTCACAAGACTCAGCTCTACATGTTGATCTACAATTTCTGGGCTAAACAGCTCCCGGATGTATAAGCACTTGGTTTTATCAGACTGGGTGGCCCGGCCGATGCCCTCAGGGCCTCTGTTTGTATTTTCCAGCTCATTAACACTTGGGGACCATTGGGGCTGCAGTTCCCTGAGTCAGCACTTGGCTGTCTCTTCCGGAAAACGCACAGGTGGCTTGGATGGCCACCCCCGGGTCGCACCCAGCTGGTCCCAGGGCCCGCACAGCTGCTGGGATGGCACCGACAGGGTGGCGCTGAGAGATCTCCTAACACCCGAGTGGAGGTGCGTGTCCGCTCTCACCCGCTCTGCCCTCTTCCTGCTGGATAGCGCGGGTCTCAGCTGCTCCTGCCAGGCAGCTGGAGACGGTTTGTCCCAAGGTCCCAGCAGCTTGAACTCTCTAATCTCAGACACCAGCGGCCGTTGATATAATGAGCACCTTTGAGGTTGGCACTTTGAAGTTCATCGTCGCCGCCACCTGGGACGGGGTGATACAGTCTACCTTATACAAACCCAGGGGAGGGAGGCGGTTTGGCTCAGACAGACAGCCAGGGAGGCAGGACTCAGGCTGTGTACCTCTAAGTACAGTGCCTGCCCCCAAACCAGGACGTCTGTGATCGGCTAGTAGACAAGAGACAGCTTCTGTACTGACTGTACAAAGGCCAGGAGTAGCCATGATAAAGGCTAACCATTTTGCCAGATGCTTTCCCAAGACTTCACCATGTCCTCTCACTTAGCCTGCGGAACAGCTTTATGCCAGAAAACCCAGATTAGGACCATATTTCTCGCCGAGACTGGCACCCCTGTCTCCCACCCTTGGGTCTGACCCCTGGCCACGCCTCCAACTTTCTTTCTCTCCATTTGGTTCTCCCTCACTCTAGTCCAGCCTCCGTGACCGCCTTCCTGTCCCCCGAACACGTTCCCACCGCAGGGCCTTGGCACAAGCTGTTCCCTCGGCCTGACCCGACGGCTCCGATCCTACGTCCCCAGCGAGGTCCTCCCCGACCGCACCCAGCACATCTCACCGTCTGTCATCGCTTGTCCCCGAGAGGACAAGACCCACATCGTTCACTGCCGGGGGGCTAACTCCAGGCACAGAGCTTGGCACCTGACAGGGGCCTCGGTCAGTGCTTACAGCCTGACCCCCAAGGGGCAGACAGGACAGGAGGAGGTGAGGGAAAGGAGGCCTGCCTGTCGTCGCTCCTCCAGGTCACACCTCGCTGGATGGCTCTACAGCGGACACATCTTCGGGAGAGAAAACCGTTGACTGGAATTTACCTGTTTTCATCCCACAAAGTACTTGCCGCACCCGAGGAGAGGTTAACGTGTTCAAGCACCTGCTTCGTGCCAGTCTTTCCATGCATGAACTCGCTCCCTCCTGTGACAGCCCTGAGGTGGGTGCTGCTGGAACCCTATTTCACGGCTCAGGAGAGCGGCGCAGGGGTGCTGAGTCACTTGGCCCAGGTGTCAGAGCCAGCCAGGGGGCTGCTCACAGAGCGGGGCTGGTGCCCTGTCCTCCTTCGCTCGGCTGCCTCTCGGGGGGCAGCGGAGGGATGTGTTCAAGGTCACACAGCTGGTTTACGGAAATGCTGGAATATACCTGGCTGTGGCCAACTCCTGAGCTGAGGCAAGGACACTGGGCTGTCTTATCAGGAGCCTCGGCGATGGGAACCCAGGCTGCCTATGGGCAAGAATTCCGCACTGGCAGCTGGAGCCGACTGACTACGAGATGAGGGTCTAGAAATACCCTGCGGCAGTAAGGGTCGGGGTCCCTCAAGGACCCCTGTCTTTCCTGGTCACAGCTCGGGTTCTGGAACTTTCACCCAGGGCGCCCCTCACACAATGAGCCGCGCAGATGGGGCGGAATGGAGACAATCGGAAGAGACCAGAGACGCTTCCAATTGCCAGAGCTGGACAGCTGGCTGGCTGCTTCCGGGGGCCCATCTGCCACGCCCCCGCCCCTTCCTCCTGTCCCGCTCTCCCTCCTCCCTGCTGACACAGCCCCTGCCCCACCCCTGTCCTTCTGTCCATGGAGAGCAGTTCCCTGAACAGCAAGAGGAAGGGAGGTGGCCACAGCCCCTGCAAGCGCACGAAGGGCACCAGCTGGCAGTGATGCCCGCGCCTGGTGACAGATGGCCGGCGCGCAGGACTCCAGGAATCCCCAGCCTGCAGCTCAGAGGCATGCTCCCCGCCTCACCCCCAAATGCTTCCTACAGTTCCTCCAAGGACAGCCCCGTGTGTGGGGAGGGAGGTTTACAGGCAGCAGTGCAGACAAGCCGCCGGGTGTACCCCATGTGCCGTGTGGCCTGGGGGAAGCAGTGTAATGCACTCCACTTTGCTCATCCGCCCAATGCAGCGCCTGCGAATGGTGTGCACCCATGTTCCGTGCCGTGCACAGTATGCATTTGGTGCTCAATAAAGAGTCCAATGGGTGCGCTGTCATTGTTGGAGGGGGTCCAAGGCTCCCAGCAGGCTGGTCCCCACTGGCCCAGCTTTGCCCTGTGCGGGGGGCGGAGTACGGCTCACAGGGTACCCGGAAGCCAGGCTGGGAGTGGCCAACGTTTCCACCCCTTCGCCTTTCCTCAGCACCTTCTTTCCCTGCCTGTGTTCTGGCGGCCCCGAAAGATGGAACAGTCTCCATCACCTGACTCCTCAGGACTCCTAGGGCTGTCCCAACTTCCCCAAGACCCTCACAGACGCCACCAAGTTCATGGGTGAAGATTCTGAGAGCCTGGACGGCAGATGAGCACAGCTGCCCTGCAGGACCGCACGCAGCGCGCCTCGGGGGTGGCCTTTGCTCCTGATTGGCCAGGACCTCCAGCTCCTGCCCAAGGATCCTTATGGGCACAGCCTGGGTGGGATGGGGGCAGGGGCAGGGGTGGCATTCCGGGGACACAAAGCCATAAAGTAGGAGCAGAAGCTGAGGGTCAGCTGGCCCTTGAGTAGGGAACTGATGCCACTGCTGCAGACTGTATGGCATTCCCTCCCAGAGCCTCAGTTTTCCCATCCTAGTTAATAAAAGCATAGTATGCAAATTGTCCCCTCGTCTTGAAGTTCATCTGGAAGTTCGACCAAGGGGCGGGGCTGGCTGGGGGAAGGGAGGGAGGCTGCAGCCGGCAGCTGCTAGGGACCCTAGCAGTGCACAAAATTCGTGCAATGGGCCTCTAGTCTGTAATAAGGGATGGTAATACTGACAGGCCCTGAAGCAGGCCCCAAAGTGTGCACTGGCAGGGTTGTTGGGAGGGTGAGACACCAGACAGGCACGCAGTAGGTGCTCCACTCCATGCCAGCTCCTGGAGAAACCACCTCCTGTGGGTTTGAAGACCGTAGTTTCCACCTCAGCCCTGCTGCCCCCGGCAGCTCCTCTTGGGAGCGGTTTCCCTGGTGCCTGGAGCAGGTCCCGAAGTCAGCACCGGCCACTGTTGATGACCACGCCTGCCGCAGCCCGAGCAATGGCTGAGCTCAGTCTCCGCCTAACTGGGCACCCAGGCGGGCAAGGGTTTGCTGGCGGAGCCTTGAGGACCTGCGTGCTCTTGTTCTAAGAAGATGTGGCCAAGGAAAGCGATCTGCCTCTGCCACGTGGAGAGAGAGCCCCCCGCCAGCCGGCTTCTCAGATCCCCTGGGGACCCCAGGCTTCGTGAAGAACCCAGTGCAAATGCTGGGTGCTGGGTGCTGGGTGTTGGCAACACGCCTAGATTACATGTCCACCCCACACGGAGCCAGGAGCGCAGGGCAGTGGTTCTCAACCTCTCTAATGCCGTGACCCTTTAATACAGCTCCTCATGTGGTGGTGACCCCCAACCACAAAATTATGTTCATTGCTACTTCATCACTGTCATTTTGCTACTGGTAATGAACCGTAATGTAAATATCTGTGTTTTCCGATGGTCTTAGGCGACCCTGCTAGCGGTCGCAACCCACAGGTTGAAAACTGCTGCTGTAGAGCCTAAGACCATCAGAAAACACAGATATTTACATTACGAGTCATCACAGTAGCAAAATGACAGTTATGAAGTAGCAACGACCATAATTTTATGGCTGGGGGTCACCACAGCATTAAAGGGTCACGGCTTTAGGAAGGTTGAGAACCACTGTCATAGAGGAAGCGGGTGGGGACAAGACAGAGAAGAGAGTGGGGGAAGAGGTATGGCAAACGCAGGAAAGGCACCAGCAGACCGAGCCAGGGAAGATCTGCTGACGCAGGAGAGATCCCATGGAGCAGGAGAAGAATCCCACTGGAAGCGTGCCCGCAGAGAAACGCTCTCTCTTGCTTAAGAAAATGACACGCACGTCCTCGAGTTTGGATGCTGGGGAAGGGAGGTGGGCATCAGCCGCGACCCTGTCCTCTCAGGCATGTGCAGCTCTGTGAGACGCATCACTCATTCCGCCGGCGTCCACCGTCCCTCTGCCCTCTCGTTCCCATCCTGGCTTGCGCACAAGAGAGCCCGTTAATCCCTCTACAGAAGGGCTGAGCTTGGCTGTAGCATTCGACAAGACTTAACGGAAATCCTGAGATGACAGCCGGAAAACGAACACTGATCAGCCCTTGAACCTGGATAAGCTGCAATCAATGTGTAAGTTCCTCTCCAAGGTGCCCGCACCCTCTCATCCTTCTTAGATTTCAGCCCACAACCCATTCTGGCCCAGCTCCGACCCATTCTAGACTGGGGGTATGTGTGTGTGGGGTCTCAAACTAGTGGCCCCGGGGGCTTGATCTAGATAGCACACTGGTATATTTTCTTTGGGACACACAGCTTTTAAAAGAACCGGCTAAGTTTGCATGGCATCTGTGCACCCAGGTTCTCATGAATAATTGGAAGACTTATTCAAGCAAATAAACAAAAAACATTGAAGGAGGAGGAGGAGGAAGAGGAGGAGGGAGAAGAAGAAGAAGAGGGGGGGAAGAGGAGAAGGGGGAGGGGAAGGAGGGGAGGGAGGAGAAGGGGAGGGAGAGGAAGGGGAAAGAGGAGGGGGAGGAGAAAAGAAAGAGGAAGGGAAGAAGGAGGGGGAGAGGAAGAAGAAGAGGGAGGAGGAGGGGGAAGAGGAGAAGGAGAGGGAGGAAGAGGAGGAAGAGGAAGAAGAGGAAAAGGAAGAAGAGGAAGAGGAGAAGGAGGAGGAGGAAGAGAAGAAGGGGGAAGAGGAGGAGGAGGAGGAAGAGGAAAAGATTGGAAGACCTGGCCACACAAGGCCACATTCCCACAGGATTCTGAAGGATCAGTGAACTCCTATTAGGCTATACCCTTACAAGTGCTTGATACTGTCACACTGGTCTAGACCCAGGAGCGTCAGGGCCAGAGCCATAAGACTGCCTGCCTGCACGGCCTGCTGCACTGTCCCAGATCCTGGGCCAGTGTCCACGTCTCCTCACAGACTCTCTCACGGGAAGGGTCAGCCTTATTTGCTGACACACCTTTCTATCCCCTCACTCAGCATGTGTTCTGAGCACTTCCTCTTCCCAGGTACCCAGGCCTGGAGACAGAGCGTTCCACAAGACACTCATGCATCAACCTTCTCATTCCGGTTCCTGTCTGAGGCCCTCTCCTTCCTTGTAAGGAACTGTCACTGGGAATGATCTGCCCTCAAGCCTAGACAGCCTTCCTATGAGGTGTCCTTACTGTCACATTGCCCAGGATGATCATTGTAGCAACACTGCCAGGTGCTATAGAAGACATGTGTTTATCCACTGGGGTTGGATGGGGGAGATCTTCCTATTGTTTTAGCTTGTAGATGATAAAGAGGAGATAGCCCTGTGTAGATTTAAAAAGCATGTGCTCTGGGCCAGACAGCCTGGATTTCAATCCTGGCTCAGTGCTACTACCTTAGGCAACTTACTTAGCCTCTCTGGATCTCGTTTTCCCTTCCACTCAGGTGGGAACAATGCCAGTTCCTACTTGATGGAGTGGTTATGAGGACGGATACTTGTAAAGTGATTGGAACACAGTAAGTGTTCTGTTTAAGGGCATGACTAGTAGGTGAGTGAGAACCAGAGATACACGCAAGTTCTGAGACATGAGTACAGCCATGTGATGTCTAGGCGTCCTTCCTAGTTCAGGATTTTAGGGTTTGCCTGCAAAACATGGGTACCCCTCCTGGGGCTGCAGCGAGTATCATCCAGAAAGTGCGCCTGGTGTTCCACCCAGTAGCAGGTGCTCATGGGCCACGGGAGGTGCTCACGGGGTTAAGGCTCTTGCATCCTCAGGCACTTGGCTGGCAGACTGATGCTGGCTGTGTGTCCTCAGCACACCCTTGGGAGGAGTTCCCTGCATCTCCTGCAGCCCAGAGCTGAGGATGACGTCATTCACTGGGAGCCCTCCAGGGCCAGCTGGGTTCCCAAGGGAGGGGTGGAACCTGGGGAACGCTAGCCCTTGCAACTCATCAGTGCCAGCCTGAAATGGACAGCTCCTGACTGTCTTTCTGGTCTACCCTACCTCTCTACAATTCTTTCCCCACCCCTAAGCTTTGAAAAGTGTCCATGGGAACTTGTCGTTCCTGCTCTAAACCTTCCAGAGCCCTCCCTCCCACTGTACTAGCGTGGCCCTTGCTCGCCTCTTAACTGCCTCTTCATTTGGTGTGGCCCAACCATGGCTGCCTTCCTTCTCCTGTCCCCACCTCGCCTAGAGTGGCTTTCCATCTTCCCCCAGATGTTTATATATCCAGCCCCTTCCTGTTATTGAAAAATCACAGCTCTTCATCCGCCCCCTCACATCATTCCCCTCATATCCTGTTTAGTTCCTTTGTAGACCTTAGCATTGGTCTGTTTCCTTGATTGTTGTCCACCTCCACCTCCACTAGTAGATCATAAATCCCATGAAAACAAGCACTGGGTTCTGCACTTTTTTGTTCAACTCTGTCTGCCTACCCTCCAGCATGGTGCCTTCTATGCAGCAGACTCTCAATAAATATTAGGGAAATCAATGTGTGAATAAATGGATTCATTCCTTTCAGAGGCCAAGAGATGTATTCTGGTCCCTCCCAGGGCTGATGTTGCATGGAGACCTCCTATGACAAATAATTATAGTTTTAATATTTTCCTGAAGGCTGGAAGAATGTACTGTCCTTGATCTATGAAACAGAAGACTAGTTCTCCCTCCAGCTCACCCATGATTGCACACACACACACACACATCTCTGGGAGAAGTAGTGAGACTGTGTGGTCTTGACTACCAAACCTGGTGAAGCTCCGACCCATGACTGTCAGGAGAAAAAGTGTGGGTAGCAAGGATCTGGTGCTGCAGAGTTGTCATTGCATAGGAGTACATTTACTCTGCAGTTCTGAGGTGACTACCCAAGTGTTTCTGGTATTCTACACTGTGAGGGGGCTGGAATGTCCTGGGAATCTGATGTGGTATGTGCCCTTGAGGAGTACCTCTCAGGGTAGACACAGACAATAACATGATCCTGGATGTGGTGAAAGGCCATACAGATAAATGCAGAAAGCATTGCCAGAGACCAGGCAAAGGCACATTACCATCTATTCCAGGGTGGAGATCAGCCAAAGCCCAGAGAGGCTCTGACCATGGAGCTGACCTTGAAGGATGAGTTTGTGTTTTACTAAAAGTCAAGAGGGAGAAATGAAAAGCAAGGAGAGGAGCATGAGAAAGGCATGAAAGTGTTAACATGGATTGTGTGACTGGGGGAATGTGGCTGAGCACAGTATATATGGTGAGAAGGAAAGAGGAAGGGCTGGCAAGGGAGGCCATGGAGTCTTTAAATCCATGCTAAACCACCCAGCATGCCTTGGGGAAACTTTGGAGGCTGCTTGGCAAGGGACAGTTGTGGTCAGACTTTAACCTTAGGAAGATTACAATAGTATAAGGTGGGGCATGGACTGGAAGAATGGAAGTTAGAGGCAGGAAAATGAGATACGGGGGCAGTTGAGAAAGAATCAAGGCCTGTTCCAAGTGTTACTTAAGAAGTAGACTCATAGTTTTTAGTGACCAACTGAACCTCATATGGAGTGAAAGGAAGGAGTTGAAGTTTACTACTACTAATACTATCATCATCATCATCATCATCATCATCATCATCATCATTGTATCACTATCATCATCAAATAATAATTAGCATCGTCATCGTTACCACCGTCACCACCAATGTCATCATCACCAACCATCATGACCATCGTCATCACCATAACCATCTTCATCATTCCAGATAATATTTACTGACTCAGACTATGGATCAGACACTATTACAGGTCTGATTTTAAATCCTTAGAGTCATCAGAGATTCTATAAGTTGCATAAACCACTTACTTGCTCACCCATCTTTCCTGAACTTCCTTTCCTCAATAAACTCTTCCTGCTATTCCAGAACCAAGTATATTTGTGTTTATGGTTCTCTTAAATGGCACATTTTGTCAGTAAGTTTTGCAGTTTCGAGGCGAGATGCAATAGCCAAATGCTCAGGCAGCTCCAAGCTCCCAGGCCTGTTCCATAGCTATGGTCTAATAAGGATCGATGGATTCTAACCACTTGATATTTCTTTCTTAATGTTTCCCAGGACTGCCTAGTGCTCTTACAAGCTTCACAAAACAGAAACCATATCTGTTTTATCCACCAATGTATGCCCACATAGTGGGCATTCAACCATATTTGTTGAGTAAATGTTACTTATAGCTCTATAACCTACTTTTATATATTCATTGAAGGAATATGCATTTCTGCGACAAAAGTGAATTCTATAAAAAAAATGAATTACCACTGTTCCAAGTTCCTTATATTTTTGTGGTTAAGTATTTTCAAATATAACTTGAAAGCATCAAATCAAAGAGATTTTTAAATTGTAGGACTTCTCAGAGCCTTTAATGTTCTAATGTATGCTAGGAATCTCTAAGAGAATGTTCAAGTATCTAACATTTCTTAAGCTCACTTAAACATAGAGGCCCTTTTCGTGGTCTAACATTTCAAGGAACATACTTTTAGAAATTCCAGAGTTAAATCAAGTGTTCAGCACCAAGCCAGCTATCATTATCCCAGATTTCCTTAATTATACTCTTCGTATGGCTCAGAGACAGACAACCGATGTTACCAATTAGTTGCATGAAGCTGGTTCCTCAAATCGGAGCAGATTGTCTTAGCCAAGAACATCACCATGGTCAAAGGTTGGTACTGCAACCTCTTTATTTTAAAAAGAAGCCAGGAATTCAGTCTTTGAAATTATGCATGAAAATGTAGATGCACTAAAGCTGACACACGGCATAGACTTTTCAGCCCAGGTGACATTTCTTTCCAGTAGAGTGAATACAGCTTCTGATGACAGGGCCTCTGGCCCTGTCAGACTTGGGGTCAAGACCAAAGGGCTTACTTTTGAGTGTGCAGAAGCCAAGCAGGGACCCCTGCCCTTCAGATCTCCCCAGTGCTCCGCCTGGCTTTTCCAGCCCTAGTCCCCATGATAGAGGTCCAGCATCGGATTCTCTCATCTGAAGAGGAACAGGATGGCTTAGTCTAGGACAACTAAAAAATTAGTATCTTTGAAAGTAGATCTACTACTTTTTAAATAATGAGCCATAAACTCACTGGCCACTCCTCGCCTTGGAGTAGAAACTAGTAGCTAAAAACTAGGTTCTACCAAGTGGATAGAGATGCCCATATAAAACTTGAACCTCAAAGGGCTACAACTTTAATAGGAAGAAGAATGAGAAATTGTATCTTTAATATTAAGGTGAATGAGAAAAGAATTAACCCAGAAAGCCGGCCTGTCCTGACTTTGGGGGTGGAGAAAGGAAGAAGGAGGACTAGTTTTTCCCTGAGAATTTGTCACCATACGCTCAGTCTTCATTTGGGTTTGTGGTCTGAAACACCTCAATTAGAAAATTTAATTTAAAATGGTCTTAGGATTGAGAGTTACCCCAGGTGACTGGGAGAAGCAAATATAGTCCTTTCTGGAAAAGTGGAACTTTAACTCAGTCCTCAAATAATTCTCAAAGACTAAGTCCCAAGGAATATTCACTGTCAAAAAGCATAAAGCACATAAGGACACTGGGCACTATGAGAGAGAGGCAATGGAGAAAATAAGTAGCAACGTCAGATAAGCAAAGCTTCAGATGTTAGAATTTTATTAGACAGAAAACATAAGATGGCAATGTTTATACGTTTAAAGAAATAAAAGAGAAGCTAAAAAATATGAGCCAGTAATAAGGTACTGTAAAAAAATGTCTTAGCATTTTTATTATTACAGTGTGGCTCAGTCGGTTAGAGTGTTGTCCCATGTACAGAA
This sequence comes from Lasiurus cinereus, assembly GCA_011751065.1. Taxonomy (NCBI): domain Eukaryota; kingdom Metazoa; phylum Chordata; class Mammalia; order Chiroptera; family Vespertilionidae; genus Lasiurus; species Lasiurus cinereus. The sequence continues at coordinate 1,420,924 of JAAGEH010000434.1, forward strand.
GAGTGTTGGATTCAATTCCCAGTCAGGGCACATACACAGGCTGTGGGTTCAGTCCTCAATTGGGGCACGTATGAGAGGCAATCAATTGATGTTTGTCTCTCACATAGATGTTTCTCTCTCTCTCCCTCTCTCCCTCTCTCTCTCTCTCTCTCATCAATGGAATAAAAGGGAATAGAAAAACCTTAAAAAATGTCTTAGCAGAACTGAAAAAGGATTATATAAAACCTATAGAAATTAAAAACATATAATTAAAAATTTACAAAGTCTCAAGAAAAGATATGGATCGGGTCAAGGACAAATTGGATCTAAATTAAAGGCAGAATAAACAATTGGATAGAGAGAAATAAAATGTTTGCGGAAGGCAGACTATAAAAGAGAGATGATGAGAGGACATGGAGCACAGAGGGAGCTGGACTGACGCAGGGCCACGGCCTGTGTTTATTCAGACAGCACGCAGCACAAGCCTCAGAGGTGCAGGTACCAGCACAATCGAGGACAGAGAACTATTCAAAGCTGGTAAAGGGACAAGGCAGACCATCGACAAATTAGCAGCAATTAGGCTTACAGCTGTCTTCCCAACAATAGCAATGGCAGCCAGAGTGCAGCGGGATGGTATTTTCAGTGTGTCAATAGGCAATAATTGACTGCCGGCAAATGTGTACCCAGAGAAATTATATTTTAGGAATGAGAGCAAACTGCAGACGTTTGAGGACAAATCATAATGAAGAGTTTATCACCAACAGATCCTGACCAAAGGCGATTCTCGAAGACAGAGCTTAGTCAGAGAAGCAAGGTTAACCCAGGAGAAGAGCCGAGATTCAAAAAGGAATACTAAGCAAATATGTGATTAATGCCAGGGCAAATCTAAACCCATATTAACATATAGATAAAAGATAATGTTTAATTTGTTCACTTGCAAATAAGATAAAGTACTGCTTTCGGGTAAGATGGTGTAGATTGTGGCAGGCCACTCCCCTGCTGAAATAATTATAAAGAAAATAAAGCAGTAACACACAAATTTCGAAGATTTTGAAGAGCTGCAGAAATGAGGATGAAATGGGCCGAAATGGCAGAAAGGAAAGAACCCTTCCTGGGTCCGCTTAACTCCTGGCGGCTTTCTTTCCTCGGGGTATTTGGGATTCCAGACATGGGCTGTGACTTGGCCTTGACCCAGGCTGAGATGTCTATTGGAGAAAGAGAGACTCAGAGCTTTGGGCTGGCGGGATGGGCTGAAAACGAGAGGAGCCATAAATATAAGGCCAGTTTCCCCCCTCGGGACACTGCTGAGTGCTGAGGCAGCACAAGGAACATGGAAGCTAAGATGAAAGATTAGAATAAATTTCCTGGCATCTCCTGGGACTTAGGAGACAGAGCTGCATTAGAGGCAAAGGGCCTGACATTAATGCCTGACAGTTTTCCCATTTCAGGGATGAGGAGACAGAGACCGGCTGGCTCTCATTCAACAACCTTGAAAGACCACATTTCACGGTCAGGGGCAAGCCGGAGGTGGTGACCTCAGTTAAAATCGGTGACCCATCAATGCCCCACCTCAATTCTTCACCAGACAGGGATAATCAGCCTTTCACTCTGGGGGATCTCTCTGGTAGACTGTATCATCTGGGCCCCCCCCACCAACACCCCCCCACCCCGGTTTTTAATACACATGTCTGTCATGCAGTCAAAATGCTGAGGCATGAGAAGAGGAAGAAAGAGGGAGAAAGAAGCAAACAACACAAAAGGATCCATAGAAGATCCAGATATCATAGTCATGAGATAAGAATGTTCACTCTGATTACAATGGGGGGAAAATATAGCGGAAATGATAAAGGAAATGGATGAGCATTGAGCTGTGAACCAGCAGGTTATAGTTCAATTTCTGCACAGGCCCAGGTTGTGGGATCGGTCCCCTGTAGGATGGCATGCAAGAGGCAGCCAATCAATGATTCTCCCTCATCACTGATGTTACTCTCTCTCTCCCCCTTCCTCTCTGGAATCAATAAAAATAAATTAAAAACAAAAAAACAACAGAGTATAAGTATCATGCAGGCCATTGTCAAAGGTCTAACACATATATAATTGGAGTCCCAGAAGCAAGGAAAGAAATTAGACAGAAGCATATTTGGAAAGGTAATAGTCAAGAGTTTTCATGAAGATGAAAGAGACCAACTCACGGATTCACGAAGCCCTGTGAACACCCCAAAAGATAAACGCAAAGAAAACCATACCTACACACTTCACCATAAAACTGCTGAAAACCTAAGGCAAAGAGAAATTCTCAAACACAGTCACAGAGAAAAAAAAGACAAATTATCTTCAGAGAAATACTAAAAGTCTGTTACTTGACTTTCAACCAAAACGAATGAACTCTAAAAAACATCTTGAAAAGGCTAACATTGAAAAAAAAAAAATAACAAAATCGCCACCTTAGCAAAAAGAAGCCCTGTAAAAACTGAAACAAAATAAAGACCTTTTTAGATAAATAGAAGCTAAAAATCAGCAAAATTTAATGCCAGCAGACTGGCGCTAGAAGCTATACTAAATAAAGAAACTTCCTCAGACTGAAGAAAAAAGGATTCTAGCCAGAATACAAAATTGTAAGAAAGAATAAAGAACACTACAAAGGGAGTATTTGGCAAGGACACCGGCTGTTTAAAATTACAACTTTAATAGTGCCTTGTGGGGCTGATCATACATATAGAAGTCAAAGGTTTAACGACAATGGCACAAAGAGCAAGCAGGGAGATATGAAAAACAGCTGTTGTGAGTTCCTGTGGTGTTCAGGAAGTAGTGAAAGTCTTAGCTTAAAAATAAACCGTCCGCCAGGCCAGTGCGGCTCAGTAGTGAGCACCGACCCATGAACCAGGAGGTAACAATTAAATTCCTGGTCGGGGCACATGCCCAGGTTGCGGCTCAGTATAATACCTAGTGCGGGGTGTGCAGGAGGCAGATGATCGATGATTTTCTCCCATCACTGATGTTTCTAGTTTTCTCTCTCTCTCCCTACCTCTCTCTGAAATCAATAAAAATACAGTGGTACCTCGAGATACGAGTTTAATTCGTTCTGTAACCTTGAGGCGTGGGAAACTATGAGACGCTCAAGTCTCTGTAAACTGGTGGGTCGTGTGCAGCCGGCCGATCCGCGAGAATACTCCTATCTCAAATGTTGCTCGTATTTTAAAGCAAAAATCGCTCGCTCGACGGCTTGTATCTCAAAAATCTCGTATGTTGGGGCACTCGTATCTCGAAGTACCGCTGTATTCTGGAAGAGACCCTCAGCTGCACCCCCGTGGGCATCACTGCCAATCCTGCTGACAACCGCCTGAGGCAGTGACTGTTAACCGAAGACGGGCATTATGAAGGCCATTTCACAGATGCGGAGACTGAGTTTCACCTCGAAACGGATGCCGCTGGGAGAGACGATGCCTCAGCTGATGGCGTGGCGCCTTGGTGCCCCGCTGGCAGAGGGCGGAGAGCAGGGCGCGGGATGCCGCGGACCTCGGAGACTTAAAATGTTATTGATTCGGTCGGGGTGATGAGCCATTTTCATTTTTTCCTTTCAAAAGCAGATGTACCTTCTTAATCATGTTTGAGTTAGGTTTCCGGCGATATTCATTTCCGCTCGCTGAGTAAACAGGGAGAGCCGGTGTTTGCTTAGGGAAAGGCCTCTACAAATGTGAGAGGGGCGGGGTGCCCGGAGATTCTGAAATTTCCCGTGTTCAGAGGATGCTCATCTACACGGGAGAGGGACTGGGGGAGGAGGAGGAGGCAGATTTATATAACAAATTGGGGGCTAAGTAGGAGAAAGCCTCTGAGGATCGTCTGCGCCCATTTTTTCTCTGATTCTTTCCCCGCAGGAGCTGGTATTCACGGTGCGCCGACGTGATGCTGGGGAAGCCAGGAGCGGTGCGATGCCCAGGCTCCTGTTGCCGAGGTCTGAACGCTTGTATGCCCACCCTCCCAATGCATCTGTAAAAACCCTCCTCTACAGTGTGATGGCTTTAGACCAGTGGTTCTCAACCTTCCTAAGGCCGCGGCCCTTGCATACAGTTCCTCATGTGGTGGTGACCCCCAACCATGAAATGTTGCTACTGTAATGCATCGTGATGTAAATATCTGCATTTTCCGATGGTCTTAGGCGACCCCTGTGAAAGGGTCGCGACAGGTTGAGAACCGCTGCTTTAGGCGGGAGGGCCTGTGGGAGGTGCATAGGCCATGCGGGTGCGCCCTCCATGCATGGGATTAGTGCCCCGATGGAAGAGGCCTCCCAGAGCGCCCTCCCCCCCGCCACCACACGAGGACACAGCGAGAAGACGGCTTCTCTGAACCAGGAAGTAGGCTGGCAGCGGAGGCCAGTTCTGCTGGAGGCTTGATCTTGAACTTCTCGGCCTCCCAACCCAGAGAGGTAAATGCTTGCTGTTTATAAGCTGCTCCATCCGTGGCGTTTTGTTACAGCCGCTGAAACGCACTAACACTTGCCTTTCGGCTTTTCCCATCCCACAAACGCTGCGGATCTTTCCTGGTGGCCTCCGGCTCAGAGGCGGGATGTTAAAGAGAGCTCCCATCTTTCTGTGCTTCACCCCTGAGCATCCTCCTCCCATGACCCACTGAGTTATGAGGCCAGAGAGCCAGGAGAACTTCCGCCCCTGAGTCAAAGCGGGGAGCAGCGGGCACGACCTCCCCTCCTCCAGTCACCAAGGACAGGACCTGACTAAGCCACGTCCCCTGAGACAGCCCTGCAGGCACCACCAACTCTCCCTGCAGGCCAGCCCTCCTTCTCCCGCCTCCCTGCGCCATGCCCACGGCCCCCCGCTGGCTGAGTCGGGCACAACAGGTTTGCAGCCACAGGGACGATTTAGCAGCTAATGAGAAATGAAAGAATGCGAGAACGAACAAATGAAGCAGCGACGGCAGGGGAGGGGGGGACGTTCATCAAGTTCTTTGTCGCTGAGAAACCGAGGCAGCCGCACAGGCCCCTGCGCGGGACGAGGCTTCTGCTTCTAAGGAAACGCCCTGGGACTCGAGGTCAGAGGGGCCACCTTTCCGCTCTCTGGGCGCCCCGAGAAGTCTGTGGTCCCCTCCTGGTGTTCTTAGCACCCAGAGGCTCCATGCAGACCACCTCCAGAAAGCAGAGGACAAAGAGGCGCTTTTGACTCCAAGCCTCTAAACCAGCGGTTCTCAGCCTTTCTAATGCCGCGACCCTTTAATGCAGTTCCTCATGTGGTGGTGACCCCCAACCATAACATTATTTCCGTTGCTACTTCATAATTGTAACTTTGCTACTGTTATGAATCATCATGTAAATATCTGTGTGTTCCGATGGTCTTAGGTTGCGACCCACAAGGAGATGTCAGAGGACTTCCCCCGAGAAAGCCCAATGCCTCTTGTGTCAGAGAGAGTCGGTGGGCGGGAGGGAGGGACAGAGGGAATTGGACTCAAGAGGCCTCGAGGCCCAGATGAGGAAAATGTACCAGGGATCCGTCTGGACCTGAGATCTGAGGTGGGGGTCAAGGGCAGCTGGGTGGGGGCCAGCCTAGACAGAAAACTGAGGACCTTGCTCCGTTCTTTGGCACCCCTGCCTGAGACAAAAACCGTGACATGAAAGACAACTCCAGAGAAGGGGGTGGGAACCTAAGTTATACACACACACACACACACACACACACACACATATATATATATATATATATTTTTTCTTTCACTTGGCAGTATGGAGGCTGAAGTGGAAGTTGAGCTTGGTTACTAGACAATAAAAAGAGCACCATTTGCTGAGACCGGTTTGGCTCAGTGGATAGAGCGTCGGCTTGCGGACTGAAGGGTCCCAGGTTCGATTCCGGTCGGGGGCATGTACCTTGCTTATGGGCACATCTCCACTGTGGGGCGTGCAGGAGGCGGCTGATCGATGTCTCTCTCTCATCAATGTTTCTGACTTTCTCTCTCCCTTCCTCTCTGTAAAAAATCAATAAAATATATTTTTAAAAAAAAAGAAAAAAGAAGAGTACCATTTCTTGCCTACCCAACTGTGTGGTCTGAGTTGGCCGCCGCCCATAAACTGAGAAAAAGCTGTAAAATGGAATACATTGGCGTTTTGTTACAGCCGCTGAAACGCACTAACACTTGTCTTTTGGCTTTTCCCACCCAACGGACGCTGCTGGTCTTTCCTGGTGGCCTCCAGCTCAGAGATGGGGCATTAAAGAGAGCTCCCATCTTTCTTCCCCTCACCCCTGTGCATCCTAATCTCTATGGTTTAGGTCAGTAGGAAAAAGGAGGGTCAAGGCAGACTTCCTGGAGGAGGTGACCCAGGAAATGGGTTTTGAAGGTCAAGGAGGAGTTGGCTAGATGGATAAGGGTGATAGCAGGGAGGGCGTTTCAAACCTGGGCACTGCCCGTGGGAAGGCGTGGCAGACACAGAGAGAGGGGGCGGTTCTGTTTCGGGTAGTTAAAGGTGATGGGAAGCCAGGTGACCATGGAAAACAGTGTGAGTGGGTCTGAAAGGAGACAGGGCCAGGACTTGAACGTTCGTGAAGTGGTGAAGGTTTCAGAGGCCACGCTGGCTATTTCGGGGGACTGCATCCCCGAGTTGGGGCGCTGGGGGTCCTGCATGGCTCACACATGCTGCCTCCCCCTGAGATGAGTTAGAGGTAGAAAGAGCAAGCCACACTGCTTCCGCGCTATGGTTTGGTAAAGGAACCAGCCCCGTGTCTGGAACAAAGCAAATGGTAAGACATGTCCTCATTAGGAGCAGAAGCAGCCTGACAAAGCAAGTTCATTATGAGCCTCGAAGCTCCTGGAGCCTCCGGACTGAGGGTACCAAAGCGGCAGCCACGGCTGGTGGCGGACTTGCCGGGGGAGGGTGTGAGCTCATTATCTCATGGAGCTGGAGTGGGGGGCGCTCCTGCAACGTGCAACATTCTGCCCGAGGCCTCAGGGTCGCAAGCCCCTCATCCCCCCTCCTGGTGGACTTTGGACTATGAACCTGGCCTGGAGGCTGCATTGGAAACAGAAGGCCCTCGGATAGAGCCCAGCCCTCCCGGATCAGGACGGCCTGCTCACAGCATCCCTGGGTGGCAGGTGTGCCCCGCGGCTCGACAGGACTGGTGCAGCAGGCAAAGGCTTCGGAGACCCTTCGCCCAGTAACTGTCCTCTCTAATCCCCCGAGGGCCTCCTGGAGTGGCCTCCTCACCTGGCGGGATGGACAGTCCCCACAACCTGTCCGAAGCCCACATGCTCCACAGCCCCGCTGTCCGTGGGCGGGTCCCTGGTTGCAAACCACAGCATCCACTCTCTTGGGTTTATGCAGGGAAGGGATTCATGGCATGGTATCTGGTAGTTCAGGGAATCGCAAGAGGGTCAAGGTGTGAGGTTCGGTGGCCACCCTGCCAGAAATAACATCCAAGCCCCCCCCCCGTGGGGGTCCCTGCAGGAAAGACCCCACCTGCTACCTGTGGTACTTAACGTAGGGCCACGGCCACACTCAGTGGGAGACACCATACTTCCGCTCCCCTGCCTCCCCCCAAAGTTTGTTTTGGCGGCCCCCCCTTGCTAAAAACGGATTCCACACTTCACCCACTTTTTCAGGTGCGTGTCTGAGCCCTCCATGCAAGAGTGGCTGATGGCCCTAACCGGTTTGATCAGTGGCTAGAGTGTCGGCCTGCAGACTGAAGGGTCCCAGGTTCGATTCCTGTCAAGGGCATGTACCTTGGTTGCTTGCACATCCCCAGTGGGAGGTGTGCCGGAGGCAGCTGATCAATGTCTCTCTCTCTCATCGATGTTTCTAACTTTCTATCCCTTTCCTTTCCTCTCTGTAACAAATCAATTAAAAAATATATATGTATATGTATATGCGTGTATATATATATTTTTTAAAGAGTGGCCGAGGTCTGAGCTTGAGCTCTCACCTTGGGGACGGAGAATTTCTAACGTTGGCAATTCTCCAAACACAGGAAAACTGTAGAATGGATTCTGGGAATCCACAGGCTGTCTGAGGGCCGACCTCGTGCGCAGCTCCGTGGGCAGGAGAGGCAGAAGGGTGTGCGGGAGCCAGGCAGCCCGCCCTTACCCTTGACTATGGCGATGCTAGACTTTGGGCAAGGCGTTTCCCCGTGAGCCCCAGTTTCTTCCCCTACACCACGAGGAGAGCAGCGTCATGATTGCCGGGAGGACGAGGAGGAGCAGTTTGCAAAGCGCCTGAGGTGGTACCCACACCCTGAGCATCATCATACTCAGGAAGCCACGAGGTCATCACCGACAGTCAGACCCCTGCCCCCAAGTCCCTGCCAGCGTCTCCGCTCTGATTGTATTTGTGTTGTCATCAGAGCGGTCACCAAAGCCCTCGATGAACAATGAACCCCTGCTATGCGCCAGGCACCGTAGAGGGTGCTGGAATGGTAAACGAGAGACACAGTCTCTGCCCTGGGAGAGCTGGCCACAGACGGGAAACACAGGCACCCTCTCTGTTCTGCAGTGAGCTGGCGAGCGGGGCGAGGGCTGGGGAGAAAAGGTCGCTCCCCTCCTCAGTCCTAGAGGCAACTGTTCAGAGGAGAGAGCATTTGAGGGGGACTTGGTACGTGAGCAAGGCGTGGGGGGGTGGGCACTGAGACCAAGAAGAACCAAGGCAGAGAAGGGGCGAGCTCTGAGGCACGGTGGGGGGAGGCTCTGTGCCCTGGTGACATTCTGGAAGCAGCCTGCCTCCCCTGGGCTCAAGTCCCAGCCCCGCCATTGATAAGCTCTACCCCTGGGCAACTCGTTCCTTCTACCTCGACAGTCCGGGTTTGTCACCTGTCGGTGGGAATCATGGTGACAGAACCCATCGCAGAGCCTCACAAGAAGATGCATATTCAAGAGGGAGCACAGCTCTTGACATGAAGCAGGTGCCTGGCAAAGCCAGCGAAGATGACTGCTGATTATTCTAGTGGAAGGGAGGGCGAGTTGGGCCTCGTGTGAGATTATCTTTACAGGAACTTGCATCCTGGAACGAGGTGACGATGTCTATGGCTTATGCCAGCTCAGCAGCCATGCCTCTTCTTCTAGGAAGACCTCCTTGGTTTCCCACCCCTCTTCCAAGTGTAGGCCACCTGGCAGTCCAGACAGACTTCTCCTTGCTCCCGGATCTTGGCCAATCAGAGGGCAGCACATGGCTGATCTGGCCAATGGAAGCTAGCCTTGGGACTTTTTTTGGGAACTAGTGAAGAGAAGCCCTTTCCCCTGGAGGCTGCTGAGCTGGAGGGTATAAATTGGGGGCTACCGGGAGCTATGCATGGCACCCCAAAATTAGAGCTCTCCTGAGAATGAAGCCAAAAGAGACGAGAGCAGAATGGAGAAAAGGTAATCAACAGACTCCTGTTGATATCTTCTTGAACAGCTCCACGCAACTATCACTGACCTTAACTCTTATTCCATGAAGCAAGCAATCCTTTTCTTCACTTCACCACAAAGAGCTGGCTTTCTGTCCTTTAAAATGGGAAAGTCCTGACTAAGGCAGTGGGGTGCTCTCTCAGCCTTCATTCCCCAAAGGGGACACGGGCCCGTCTCTGAAGCTAAGGACCGCTTCCTCCTCAGTGAGCCTGCCGGCTCTGTTGAAAAGCCTCGTGGGTTCCATGCTCAAATTCAGAGCACTGCGCAGTCTGCAGGGACATGCCCACATGCCTTCAGAGATGGTAGGAGCGCAAGTTCCCAAGAGACATCTCCTTCCCAAAGGCAAAGTGGCCAGAAGCCCTTTAGACCCCTGGCTTTCTGACTGGGGTCTGTGAGCCTGTCACCTCTCGAGGTCCCAGATTTCCTGCCTCTAAGCAGAGAAGGGGAATAGAGGGGCAGGGGCCCGTTAATGCCGGCATTCCACAAAGCCCTCGCTGCCCAGCTCTGCCTGGCACAGGCCCCAGCAGCATCATGCCCTTGGATATTTGTTTCCAATCATCTTCCAGACACCTCGGGGGGATGAATACGTTTTTGGGGGCTCCTGCTGAGGCCCAGACACCAGACACAGCATATCTATTATTCCACCCCTGCACGCAGGGTGGCCCACTGGACAGATACGAGCGTCACCCAGCTAGCACATACCACCACAGACCCGCAGTCCGGCCTGCAGCTCTTGGCATCAGCTCAGATGGAGTGGAGGGTCGGGGCAGGGGAAGGGGATGGGACAGCTACCCAGATCACCTGGACACTGGCCTCTCTCCTGGAAAAGGAGCCTGCTGACTAGGGCAAAGTCCTGGGAGAGGGGATGAGGTGGGGGGTGGGGGGCAGGCAGCCCATAGCAGCTGGGGTCGGAGGCAGAGCAGCTTGTGTGGGATTGGCTGCCGAGCTACCGTGCCCTCCAGGGCAGGCCCCAGGCAGAGTTCCTACTGCAGTGGATGCTGGAGGCTAGGAGGAAAGCTCTGGAAGCTTCCCAAATCCTCAGCTCACAAACACCACCACCGCCTGCTGGCTACCACGTGTATGGGAAAGGAGAAATGGAAAAAGAAAAAGAAAGAAAGAAAAAAAAAGACCATTTAGAACTGGTGTGCTTCTATAGATCCAGGACAGTGATCCTGGTTGAGACCCCTGAAATAAACTCTGCCCCCCAATGAATGCTAGAGGCATCAGAGGACAAGCTCACTCTCAAACAAAGGGGTTTTCTTTTGTCTTTTGAGTACCGTATTTTCTGGGGCGTAAGACGACTTTTCTTTTTTTAAATATATTTTATTGATTTTTTTACAGAGAGGAAGGGAGAGAGATAGAAAGTCAGAAACATCGATGAGAGAGAGACATCGATCAGCCGCCTCCTGCACGCCCCACAGTGGAGATGTGCCTGCAAGCAAGGCACATGCCCCCGACCAGAATCGAACCTGGGACCTTTCAGTCCGCAAGCCGACGCTCTATCCACTGAGCCAAACCGGTCTCGGCTAAGATGACTTTTTAACCCAGGAAAATCTTCTCAAAAGTCGGGGGTCGTCTTATACGCCGGGCGTCATCTTATAGGGTGGGTATATCCCAAACTCTTTACTTTACCTGGAAAAGTTGGGGTCGTCTTATACGCCAGAAAATATGGTACCTTGGCTATTACTCAGCGCCCAGGGAGGGACAGAAGAACACGCAGTTGTTTTGAGATGTGAGGGCTGGGGGTGGGCATGTGAGTGTGCCAACCTCCAGGCCTCCAGGGAGCACACATTAAGAAAAATAACAGTGACCACCTGTGATGGGTCTTTGGATCGTTTCTGAACAGTGTGAGGCCAAAGTCAAACCGAACTGCCCGGCTTTGCTGCTGTTCTGAGTTGTTGCCCTTCCTCATACGAGATCCTCGCGGCATTCACGGCCCCATGTTATGGTGAGCTCACTGGAGCTGCGGGAGGTAAAAGGACTTCCCCCAAGTTCTACAGAAGCCCCAGGGCCGGGGTCAGACTTTCTCATCCAGGGTTTCCCGATGCCAGGCCCACGGAGTTTCTCCTGGGGCCTCGTCTAATTCAGCGCTGCAAATATTCATTCCTTCAGTTGCCTCCAATCTCACTGGCAGCGAGGCAGAACGTTAGCCAGTGAGCTGGTAAATCCGTAGCTTTATTGAACCCCTGCCATAGGCCAGGCACCGTCAGCTGTGGGCTTGCTCTCTGGCCTCAAAGCATCCTGGCCTGGAGCTCCCTGCTGGGCGTGTGGTGAGCAATGGTGTCCTGGAGCAAGAGAAGGGTCCCCTGAGCCCGCCTTGGGAGGGAGGAGAAATTACAGGCAGGCTTCCTGGAGGAGGCGATGCCTTATCAAGTTCCAGAGGACAGGAAGGGGTTAGTCGGATGAAGGGTGTAGAGACCATGCTGTGCAGAGGTGTCCCACACAGCGGGGACAGAGTGAAAGCAGCGGACCCTCTCTCTGTGTTCCCCTCCCCGATGCCACTCCTTGGGTTTCACTGGTGACTCTCCAAGACCAGCCAAGCAAGATGCCAGGCCCAGAAGGACAGATCTCCAGGGAAAGGGGACAAGCTCTGGGTGGTGAACAGATGTGATCTGCAGGAGGACGAGTGGACCCCTCCAGCGATAGCTCCAACACAGCCCGGGAGGAGCGGGCAAACGTAGGACGGGGAACTCAGCGGGCTGTGTGTGAACCTCGCCACGCGTGTCCCTGCACTGCCCGACCTCGCTTTGTTCCTCGGCAGAAAGGGGCTGAGCAGGTCGCGGTGGTGACGCGACACAGCGGGCTTTTATTGGGCCTGTCGTTCGGTCCAGGCGCCGTTCTATCAACCGACTTCTACAGGGAGGGAGCCCCATCCTCCGGAAGGTGACAGCTGGCAAGCAGAGGAGCCGGGGGGGAGCCCAGATGTGGGTAACCAATCTGGGCCTCCGGTGGGAGCAGGGAGGGGAGCCGTTGGTAAAAATTCCCAGGGGGCCGTGAGATGGAATCACGCGGAGCAGAGAGGCGCGTCGCCCCAGGAGCGCAGCCTGGCAGGCCTGGCGTTCTCCGCAGCCCGTTTCCCTGGTGACTCTGACAGCCCTGCGCAGGGGTGAGGCCTCCGAGCGTGGGATGCAGGCTGGGAGGCTCGGCCCACACACCCGCACTGACATCCTCACCCCTGACTGTGGG
>JAAGEH010000434.1:1433470-1479708 GCA_011751065.1 Lasiurus cinereus
CTCTCTGGGGGGCTCTGAATCGTGTAATTATCCGTGCAATGATCACACCTGGCAGAAAGCTTCGGAGTCCTTGGGGGGCAGGCGGGGGCGGGGGGTCTTCCCAGAGCATCACCCAACAGCCCTGCCACCTCAGCTCTGAGCACGCTCACCGCAGCCCAATCCAGCCCTGCCCGAGAGGAGCGAGCAGCCAGCACCGCCGCCGGTCCCCGCCCCTCTGGTTGGCTCCCTGGATGTACACGGCCCCATCCGACAGCGGCCACCCAGCGAGCCTCCGCCAGCTCCCTCGGCTCTATTTATGACCCAGGGGGGGAACAAAAATCCATCAAGTCGGAGCAAGCAGCTAATCAGTTTACTCGGTTGCCTCGGGTCTCGCAATGTAATTATCATTCCCGCCCAGGCCTGGTGAATGTCAGGCTCATTCCCACGGCGGCCGCCGCCGCCACGGTCATCAAAGCGCCAGGATTCCTTTGTTCCGAGCCCTGTAGAGACGAGGCTCCGCCAGATACGCTTTGGAGGGAAAACGAAGCGTGCGAGATATGTTTTCTCAGCTCCTCTCCTGCCTGCCTCCTTCCTCGTCGAGATCAGAGAGAAGCTGCCGGAATGCCCCGCCTGCAGCTGGAAACAGAGCCCGCGCCGAGGGGCCGGGAGTGTGGCTCCCGCAGGCTCCCGGGCAGCCAGGGCCTGGGGAGGAGGTGGGTGATGCCCAGAGAGGCCGCTGGCTGCTTCCCAGGGACCCAGCAGGGTGCTGTGTACCTTGGCGCATTCCCCTGCCTCTGGCCCCCTGCCTGGTGCAGGCAGGACTTCCATGCGCAGGTGTGGCGAGTCCTGCCAGCTGACCCCTGGCTCAGCAGCCTTCTCCATGCCCAAGATGAGCACCCGGCATCAGGACTCAGCTCCCTCCCCCAGGCAGGGCCCCGGCCAGGTGGTTTGGTGCCCACCCCTGAGCTGCCATCTACCGCAGGCCCGGCCGTGGCTCTCTTCTGCATCTCCAAGAGCATAAAGTTGCCGGGCCCACCATACACCCCGTTTCCCGCCTCCCACCTGCCTTGGCGCGGTTAGGAACGAGCTCTCCCCAATGGAATGTGAGTGTAAGTGAGGTTTGTCCCTGCCGGTCCCAGTGGCTGTGACACAGGGACCTCTAACCCCTTCACAACAATGGAAAAGAGGCTCTCGGGGTTGGGGGAGGGACAAGATAGAAGGAGGCTGGATCCCTGAGTGACCACATGGAAGAAAGCCACTGGCTCCCAGGAACACCCACATTGGCCAGTTCTATGTGTGATAAATCACACTGGACGTGGTAAGCCACGGAAATATTGGGACCTACAGTGGTACCTCGAGATACGAGTGTCCTAACATACGAGATTTTTGAGATATGAGCCGTGGAGCAAGCGATTTTTGCTTTGAAATACGAGCAACATTTGAGATAGGAGTCATCGCGCAGATCGGCCGGCTGCACATGACCCACCAGTTTTCTGAGACTTGAGCATCTCATAGTTTCCCATGCCTCAAGGTTACGGAACGAATTAAACTCGTATCTCGAGGTAGCACTGTATTTGTTACAGCAGCTAGCATTACCCTAAAACCTGGCATTGTTCTATCCGAGGCCGACCTGCGTGAGATGACAGTCAGCATCCAGGGAGTGTTCAATCTTAGGAGGAGGCTTCAAATTCATCAACAAGCACCTTCTCTTGTGTCACTCCTAACAGTGTGTGTCAATCTTACCTTGCCAAGTTCTAACCTGCTTCCCTCCCCCGTCCTCCCAGACAGGAGCTGATGTTACTTGCAGGCCCCAAGGACCCACAGGCAGGGATTCTGAGAGCACGGAGATATATGTACAAATAAACCAACGGCGAATGGCTGGAATGTTCTTTCAGGCTGGAACAGCAGTTTAAGCGTGCGTGCGCGCACACACACACATACACACACACACACACACACAGAGAGAGAGAGAGAGAGAGAGAGAGAGAGAGAGAGAGAGAGAGAGAGATGAATTCACAGAAGCAGACTGAAGACAAGCCCTAGGCTATATAGAAGGAGTGACAAACGTGAACTTGATCAGAACTGAGATGCAAATAAATCCCATCTATCGTCCACGCCAACTGTAACGAATTGGCAGTGACTGCCTGGCGTGCTGCGTTAAGAAGGATTCTGAGGTCACATTCTACTCTGGAGAAAAGTGACGGATGGCCGATGTTTGCCACGGGTAGTGGGTGAGGAAGTGGCAGCATACGCCAGGAATCGTCACACTGTGCGAGGGACTCAGATTGTGGCTACAGAAGAGCCTCTATAGCAGCGGTTCTCAACCTGTGGGTCGCGACCCCTTTGGGGGTCGAACAACCCTTTCACAGGGGTCTCCTAAGACCATCGGAAAATGCAGATATTTACATCACGATGCATCACAGTAGCAAAATTTCATGGTTGGGGGTCACCACCCCATGAGGAACTGTATGCAAGGGTCGCGGCCTTAGGAAGGTTGAGAACCTCTGCTCTATAGCCTGAGGTTAACTCTTGTTAGGCCTCGCATGAGTACCTCTGGTGGAGCGGGTATGTTGCACAAAGATTTTCAATTCATCTTCCAAGCCACCCTCGCTAACATCCTTATGTTACAGATGAAGGACCTGAGGCTCGGAGTGAGTAGGTGACTTACCCAAGATCACACAAGAAAGACAGAGCCCTGGGCCAGACCAGGCCTGCCTCGTGTCTGAGCCGTGCATGTCACCATGACACGGAGCACGTCTGAATTCGTGGGGACTGGGCGAGAGGCGTGATGTAAGCCGCTCTTAGCGTCTGCCTGCTGCCCGCTCGCCTATCAGAGCAATGGTGGTGGGGGTGGAGGGTCTGTCTCCCAGGCAGCTTAGCTGGAAGTTGGGTAAAGACCAAATTGGTTTGGGGCTTGAGCTGCCTACAGCCTTTCTCAGACTCTTAAGTTTATGGCTCCCCCAAACTTTGGAGGACGGCCAAGAAAGGCAGGAAGAGAAGGAGCGGGCCTGAGAGGCTCGTGCTGTCAGCTGCGATGATGTGCGAGCCGCCGGGGAGGGCTAGCGGGGCTGGCAGCCAGGAGCGATGGGATTAGGCTTGTGCTGCTTCCAGCTGGCCGTGCCACCGTGGGGGGCAGCTTTTGTGAGCCTCAACTTCCCCAAATGACAAAAGCAGCTAATCCCCGGGAGTAGGTGTCAAGCCTCTGACCGATGGGTGGACAGGCCTGGGTTCCATTTCAGCGAGGTGACCTTGGGCACGTCACTTCTCCTCTCTGAGCCTCGTCTTGCTCACCTCGAAAATAGAGATAATGCCGAAACCGGTTTAGCTCAGTGGATAGAGCGTCGGCCTGTGGACTGAAAGGTCCCAGGTTCGATTCCGGTCAAAGGCATGTATCCTGGTTGCGGGCACATCCCCAGTAGGGGGTGTGCAGGAGGCGGCTGACTGATCTCTCTCTCTCTCATCGATGTTTCTAACTCTCTATCCCTCTCCCTTCCTCTCTGCAAAAAATCAATAAAAATATATTTAAAAATAAATAAATAAAATAAAGTAGAGATAACAACTGTATCTATCCATCAATTGCGTGACCATCACATGAGATAATTTAGGGGAACATACACAGCCTAGGTTCAGCCTGTCCCTCCATTCTCTTGCTCACCCTGTGTGTGTCCTTCCTACCCGGTCTTCCTCACACACTTTTCCACAACAATAACAATCTCAGCAACAGAAGTGACACCCCCTGCCTCCTCCCCGTGTGGAGAGTTGGCCACGGACGCAGCCCGCCCAGCAGTCCACGGGTCACATTCTCTTGTGACCCTCTCCCTCGCTCCCTGCATCCCCTTCTTCATGTTGTCCCAGGTCCTGACCCCTCTCCCTCGCTCCCTGCATCCCCTCCTTCATGTTGTCCCAGGTCCTGGGGAACAGCGAGTCAGCGACAGAGACTGACAAAGGCTACAGGCAGCTCTGATCCCCAAACCACTTGGGTCATTCCACTATCTCCATCCGGGGCTGCCTGGGGGACAGAGCCCCCACCTCCCACCCCCAGCGCCATCTACCCTGTGGTTTCCCCACTCTTCCCAGGAGCCCACGTGCTCAGGATGGCCAACCTCACGGGGCACCCACAGCGACTAAGGGTCACCAACAGCCAATGAGAGGCAAGTCTGGTTCCAATCTAAGACCATCTGGCCTCCGAATCTTAGTCCGTATTTCATGGAACAGCGTGTGGACCCCAAAGCCTGCAGGTCATAGCCATCTTTCTCAACAAACCCATCCATTCAGACTCAGAGCTCGAGACCAGGGGATTCCAGGGGACGCCAAGCCACACGGGTTCCACCAAAAAGTGACACCCCGAGGCTCAGGCCTACCATTATTTGCCACTTACTCTATTTCTCTCCCCGCCAGGGACAGAGCAAATAAACGCTGCCAGTATTAGGCACTGCCATTCATGGAGCCCTCACCGTGTGCCGCATCCCTGAAAGCCACTGGGACCCCGCAATGTCCCATGGGATCCTTCCTTTCCCCAATGACCCTAAGGGTAGAGGGCGGTCTGTCTGCAACAGAGGTTCTCAAACTGTGGGTGGAGACCTCTTTGGGGGTAGGGGTCGCCTAAGACCACCAGAAAACACAGATATTTACATTACAATTCATAACAGTAGCAAAATGACAGCTATGAGTTGGCAACAAAAATAATTTATGGTTGGGGGTCACCACTACATGATGAACTATATTAAAGGGTCGCAGCATTAGGAAGGTTGAGAACCACTGGTCTGGAAGGTCAGGAAGAATCAGATGTGAAGATGGCAGCACAAGGTGAAGTCACCAAGTGGCCAGGGTAGAGGGTGGGCTGTGGAGGACTGACCTTGAGGCCACGTCTGTAACCTCTCCCAGGATTCGGGGGTGGAGTAGGGGGAGGGAGGGACTTGTTTTCAAAATAACTTCTCCAGAGGCAGGCGTACCTCTCATTCCTGCTGCGCCAGGGAGGAGGGGGCACAGACCCCAGCTGCCCCTGCGGCCGGTGTGCTTTCTCCACTGCTGCCTGTGCTCCGTCAGCACAGAGTCCAGGCAGAACATGGTCATCCCCGCTGCCCAGGTAAGGAGGGCACTTCGCTGCCCACGCTGGTCCCAGTCTGCGTGCGGGCACCCTCTGATGCGGTGGGCAGCGGCCTGACCACCCTGCAGACCGTGGGAGGTGGGACATGCAGTCTGATGAGTTTAGCCAGGAGGATGGCCTGTGGCCTTCTGCAAGCTGGTCCTGTCCCCCACATGTTTATCGAAGTCTGACTACGTCCCGGGCGTGGCACTGTGCCATGTGCCGGGAAGCCAAGTGTGCAGAAGGCGGCTGATGTAAACATCATTCATATACATAATTGATTTTTTACAGAGAGAAAGGGAGAGGGAAAGAGAGTTAGAAACATCGATGAGAGAGAGATATCGATCAGCCGCCTCCTGCATGCCCCCTACTGGGGATGTGCCCGCAACCAACTTACATGCCATTGACCGGAATTGAATCTGGGACCTTTCAGTCCGCAGGCCGACGCTCTATCCATTGAGCGGTTTCGGTGTAAAAATCATTCTGAACGTTCCACTCAAGGGTAAGAGGAGAAACTGAGAGGCCTGGGCTGATCTGCCTTATTCTTCCCTGCTGGTGACACATCCATCCGGGGAACTCAAATGCTAGGGGTGGGCCACGCTGTGCAGCCTGGCCAGAGACGACAGACCGGACAAAGAGGACGTTAGCCTCAAGTCCACCAGCGCCGCCACCACCACTACCATAAACATCTTATTGCCAGCACCATCATCGCCAACATCACCCCTACTGTTGTCACCACCACCACTATGAGCACCCCTCACTGCACTACCACCATCACACCCGCATCACCACCACCGCCCCAGCATCAACGTCATCCCCACAGTAATAATCATCACATCATCATGTCCAACACCACCGTGAACACCGCCCATCACTACCACCATCCCCACCATCCACATCACTATTGTCATCACTGTCACCATCCCACTGCCGTTATCCACATTATCCCTACCATCACCACCCGCACCATCTGCCCTCACCCCCACCATCATGACTATCACCACCAGCAGCCACAGCACCTTCATCGATGGAAGCATCATCATCACCGGCACTCGTCAAAATCATTCCCACCGTTAGGATCATTATCATCATCTTCGTATTGATACCCGCCATTTACGCACCGCCTTAGAGTTTACTCAACACTTACCTTCAGGTGACCTCATTTACTCCCCATGGCCATCTCATGAGTTGTTAAGACGAACGTTGCTATTTAAAGATGCGGAAGCTGACACGCAGAGAGGGGTTAACGCATCTGCTTCACCCACACAGCGCAAAGGGCTAAGCGAGGCCTGGCCTTCGGTTCTATTTCACCCACACCTCTCTCTCCATCAACGAACTCCACGCTGTACGCGACAGCCTCCAATACTTTATGTTTTTGCGCTAAACTACACCTTTTGATTTTCAGAACCTGTGGCGATGCCGGGGAGGAGAAGAGAGGAGTGAGGGTCGAACCTGTGCTCCAGTTTCTTTGCCACATTATTAATCCCAAGTAGGGAGACCCCAGTCCTCATGCATCTTTAAGAAACGTCCAGTCAAGTCATCGAGTACCTGCCACGTGCCAGGGCTGTGCTGGGTTTCTTGCAGAAGCTCGGAAGAGCAGAAGCAAGTCCTGGTCGTTGAGGAAAGTGTTTCTGACGGGAGAGTCCCGGCATGTTTACAGGGAGCGATTACAGAGCAATTCCAGGCAATCAATGGCTAAACCAAGCAGGACAAACAGTGAGGGCCCTGCGAGGGGAGGGGAGCGAGCCCATGGCAGGCTGCCCGGGTCACGGGGAGACTCTGGGGAGGCAGAGCAAGGGTGGAGGGACAGTCCTGGCCCTCCCCACCCCCATTTCTCCATCCCTTCCTCATCCTGTGCTCGCCCACCTTCCAGGGCCTTTCCCCATCTTCCTGAGTGTGGGCACCGGACTGTCCCTGCCTCCACTCTGTCCCCTCCCATTTCTATGAACATTCCTCCAGTCACCAAAGCAGAAGCCATCGCTGTCATTCCTTATGCCTCCTCCTCCCTCGCTGTCCACCTCCGTCTGCTCATGCCGTTCCTCTGCCTCGAACGTCACTCACCTACATTCCCGCATGGCCAAGCCCGGCTCTGGTTCTCACTCCCAAATGCCCCCTCTTTCAGGCACCCTCTCAGGTGGTCCAGGCCCTGCCCTGAGCTCCCAGCGTGCAGCGCGTTCTGCAGTTCAGTAGAGGGAGATGCCAGAGACAGCCCGGCCTGGTGACTGGAGTCAAACCACCCGGTCCAAACCCCAGCGTGGATAGCATCCTGCATCACCAATCTCCCTCCAGCACTTCCTCTTTGGGGGGATGCAGGGAGGAGCCTGACCCGGCTCCACTATGAGCTGCGCAACGTGGACCCATGCGCAGGGTGGTCTGTCTGGAAGGTCAGGAAGAAGCGGATGTGAGGATGGCAGCACAGGGGAGGCAGGTGTGATGGGGAATGTGAGAGACAGGGGGGGACCTGAAAAGTCAGGGCAGATTTCAATGCTGAACCCCTAGCCCCAGGTCTTCCCACCCCTCTTTGAAATGCACCCTGAGCCTGGCTGGTGTGGCTCAGTGGTTGAGCATCGACCTATGAACCAGGAGGTCATGGTTCAATTCCCAGTCAGGGCGCATGCTTGGGTTGAGGGCTCGATCCCCAGTAGGGGGTGTGCAGGAGGCAGCCAATCGATGTTTCTCTCTCATCATTGATGTTCCTATCTTTCTCTCCCTCTCCTGTCTTCTCTGAAATCAATAAAAACACATCAAATAATAGGGTGCACCAGCCAGGGAGTGGGGGGTGGGGTGCTTCAGTTCCCTCATCCAGAAAATGGGGGTATGAATGCATACTTCTCAGAGTCTGAGGTTTCATCTGTTAGCTGGGGATGATCATGGTACCGGCCTCACAGGGTTATTATAAGAAATTAGTTTAATGCATCAAGAGCACTTAGTACTAGACAGGGTGGGACAAACGTAGGTTTACAGCTGCTCATGTGGAAAATAATATAATAATCAGTCAATAATAATATAAGAATAAACCGTTTCGTGCCCTCACAACCATAAACCTGTTTTTGCCCCACCCTGTATAAATGTCATTTCTTCTTACTATTCTTCTTTATCTTATCATAAGAACTTCAATAATGCTTTGTGATTGCTGTTATATTTGTTGACACCTTGCTCGGTGCCCGGCACATAGTAGGTACTCAATGCAGATAGATCAGTTTTTTCTTTTTCCTGTCTGATTCCAACTCTGATGCAGAGAAACCCCAACAGGCGCATTCAAGAGATGCTTAAAGCACCGGCAAAGTAGAAGCATCAAAAATCATGAAAAAAATATATTTTGGAAGTATATTATTTTTCAAAACAATCGTCAAGGGGGAAATCCAAATGTTATTAGACTTCTTTGGACTTCTTTTCCTGTTTCTGACTTGAATTGGCTACGTAGCAACGGGTGGGGTCTGTGGAGGTGGGGGCATCATCCGTTCCGCCTTCAGGCCTTGGGGTCTTGGGGCCTCGGGCCTTGGGGCCTTCGGGGCTGAGTCTCAGTGCAAAGGAGGAGGGGAAGGAGCCCCCCACTGCCCTGTCTGGTGAGACCCCTGCTGAGCGTGCAACGTGACCGCCTGCAAGAGTCCTGTGCAGGTGAGGCCCAGGGACGGGCAGGAAGTCCAGCCGCACGCGGATGCCCCTGCACCGACTTCCGGTGAGCTGGGCGCTGCCTGGCCCAGAGCCCTCCTCTCCCTCCGGGCCCACAGCCAGTGTGAGTAGGGGCTGCCCATGCCAAGAGGAGGCCACTGGTACCCTTTCAGCTCCCCGAGAGCTTGGAAAGAGCAGCAGCTGACCAAGCTCCCCTGGGGATCAGAGGCTGCCGTCCTGGACCCTCCGGCTGGGGGCTGGGGTGGGAGGCCCTGTGTGGGGGGGTGGGGGTGGAATCAGACATGCTTCAATCCTTGTTCTTTAATCAGCAGACAAAGAACTTCCCGAGCCTCCGTTTCCCAATCTGCTGAGGAAGAATAACAACACAGCCATCACAGCACTACCGGAAAAAGACCTGGGAGGACTGAGCATGCAGAAGGGTCTGGAACATGGTAGGTCCTCCGAAAATTGGAAACCCTCCTCCTCCAGCAGCGCTGCCCAGCTCCAATTCTGACCCCAGACAAGCCTAGCACCCTCCCCGAGTCCTTGGCCCCTCCCCTGCTAACGGCTCCATGCAGGGCGCTTCCTACAATGACCAGGGGGTCTGCCCCCCTCCCACCACAGAGCTTCCGCTCGGCCCCCTGGGAAAGGCATCTGACGTCCACGCGGCGAGCTCTTCCTCTGTCCATTAGACTCCTACCGACTCCTGTCAGGTTTCTGGTTGCAGATCCCGCACAGGCTTTGCCCACACGCCAGCCTGCCAGCCTGCTCTGCCGTTCGGAGCACTGCCAACGCCGGCCCAGGTGGAGAGAGGTCACCGGTCCGTCTGGCTCTGTCCTGCCCCTGTGCTGGTCTGTGGTCCTAGAAGCAACGCGGATGACAACCCAGAAGTCCTCCTTCAGATGGCGGAGGACTCGGAGGTACAGCTAAGGTGACAGCTGTAGAATCAAGATTTGGGGTCTCACTTGGCTGGAATCACATTTAAAATTCACAAATTAAAATGGTAGCGGGCCCACACAGTCCTGTACTTCTGGTTTTAGGAAAGAAGGAAAAAGAAAGCAAGAGAGAAAAAAGGAAGGGAGGGAGGATGGAGGAAAGAAGGAAGAAGAGGAACAGGGAGAGAAAGAGGGAGAGGAGAGGAGAGGAGAGGAGAGGAGAGGACAGGAGAGGACAGGAGAGGACAGGAGAGGAGAGCAAAGCAAAGCTCAATGGCAGAATCGCCACCCGGGGACTCTGACTGCATAGCCATTCACAGGAAGACAAACAGGGCAGGGCACGCTGGGGGTTCCGGTCCCAGATCTGACACTCAAGCTGTGTGACTGTGGGCGAACCACACGCTTTATCTGGACGGTTCTGTTATCATGAAATGAGACTTGAACTGGAAGGCTCTGAAGGTCCCTTCCAGTTGACAGATAACCTGGTAAATATTTATATCTCATAATGACATGCATATACATGCAGCTGGAGACTGCCTTTCTCACCGGCGCCCAAACTCCAGAGAGCGAGCACTCAGCGTGTCGCCTCCTCCCTGTGTCCCGGCCACCGTATCGTGCATGCATTACTGCATCTCACCCTCACCGCAACCTTGGAGGAAATTCCTGTCAAAAGCCTCCTTCTTTAGAGGTGGCGATGAAGACAGTACAGTGGTACCTCGAGATACGAGTACCCTAACATACGAGATTTTTGAGATAGGAGCCGTTGAACGAGCGATTTTTGCTTTGAAATATGAGCAACATTTGAGATAGGAGTCATCGCGCGGATCGGCGGGCTGCACATGACCCACCAGTTTACCGCGACTTGAGCATCTCATAGTTTCCCACGCCTCAAGGTTACGGAACGAATTAAACTCATATCTCGAGGTACCACTGTATGTGGAATGTGGATGTGGGCCTACCCTCTTAGGCCTGATGTGGAATCCAGCTCTGCCCACATCCACATGCCACGTACATATGTGTAACATAAATTTAGGGCCACGTGTGACTAAGGACGAAAGGGACTCATGAGCGAGCAGAAGGCAGAGGCACCAGCAAGGGCCTGGGGTCGTCTCCTCTGCAATGATGACCACTCATGGACCGCCTGACCCGGCCCCGCCCCTCCAGACCCTGTGAAAACACGGACCGAACCTGGCGCCCGGTCACCAAGGTTGAAAATCCTAACGCGCTTGGCGGTTTCTAAGCGCCTGATCCTTCCCTGTCAGGCGATGACGACTGCACCAAAGTGAAAAGACTTTAGTTCGGATAAATGATTAGAGCAGAGGAGGGAGGCTTAATCCTATTAGCGAATGTGCTCATTGGCCCTCTGCCCCCAGTCATTTCAGAGTCGGGCTTCTGCGGTGTCTGATGAAACGGAAACAGATCCAGGGGTGGGGGGAGGGCGGGGGACGGTTCGAGACGGGGCTGAACGCGTTTTGCTCCAGGCCTGCAGGTGGCTCGGTTGTTCCATCTGGCTAATGAGGAGCTTCCATCTATCCCCGAATGCCTCCTCCCCAACCTCCGCACCCCGCTTTCCGGCTCTTCTCCCTCCAGGCAAGGCCAGGAGGCAGGAAGCTGGCGCCGTGCGGAACTGCTCAGGCTCTGGGGGCAGCTCAACCCGGCACTGCACCCCTGGCCCAGGCCCTTCCCATATTGGATCCTCAGTTTCCTCATCTGCGAAATGGGAACCGGAATAGGGTCTGTCCTCCAGGGCTGGGAGGCGGTTAATCAAATCACGCAGGCGAAGGTCAAGCTAGGTTCCTGGCACAGATCGACTTTATCATCATCGAGATTGGCAGACGATCTGCATTTTCCTGTCTCACCCCTGGAAACTCCTTTCCTCATCTAAAACGGACAGCATCCCAGAGGGGTCCCCAGAGGAAGTGCTCGGGATTCTGGTGGCTCTGGGTCCACCAGAGATATGGAATCATGGACCGCGGCTTGAAGGCACGGGGATTGCCCAGGACGCTGAGAGCCACTGTACAGAGGAGGAAGGGGCAGAAGTGGAAGGGACCTCGCTGACATGGACAGGACCCCCGGCTGCTGAACTCATCTCGCCACAAGTAAAAACGTGCTCCCTCCCTCCCTGAGCCCCAGAAGGGAGACACTGCCACTGTCCCCATCTTACAGAGGAGGACACCGAGGCTCCGGCTAAGTCGCAGAACCAGAGTTTGGACCCAGGCCTCTGACTTTATCTCCGCGGCACTAACCATGACACACACAGCCCTGGCTCCGGTTCCCTGATTTGAGTGTGGTTCCCCTTTCCTCCGTGCCCCAGACAGGCTTTCTGTCTGGCCTGGCTTACCAAGACTTAACCCACAAACCAGAAGCTAGCCTATGCCAGCTGACCACAGCACCTCCCAGAAGGGGACCCACCTAACGTGCCGGGTGGGGGGAGGGGGAGCACTGAAAGGTAAGTCAAGTTCCTCGGCCCGTGTGCCGGGATGCTCGGCTGCCTCTCTCTGAGCGCCGGCCCTCCTCTGCCTGACGAATGGCCCCATCAGCTCCAGGGCCGCTCTGCAGAGCTGTACAGCGCTCTCCCCCGAGCAGACCGACATTCCTCATCGGCTGCTGCATTCCCGCACGCTACTCGGAGCCAACAACCACATGCACCCTGATCCAGCCATCCTCGCCTCCACCCCGCCGGCAGCCATCCAGTCTGGATCTAGGATCAAGCCTCCTAGATGCCCCTGAAGACGGCTCATTCCCTGACAGCTAGTTAACGGTGCAAATCCACAGTCACAGAATGTGCAAAACGGTAGCTGGAGGAAGCAGCCGCAGCAGTGGGGGGACACAGGAAGGAGACAGGCGCTCTGCCGGCAGCAGCCTGGGAGGCGATACCGAATGAGCTCTTGAAGGATGTGTAGGAGTTCGCCAGGTGATAGGGAGGTAGAGGTGGAGGGAGAGCAGGGAAGCCGGAGTGGATCTGGAGCAGAGATAACATCAGGGAAGCTAACTAAGGTGTTGCTTATTGAACACATAAAGGGCTAGGCCAGCGGTTCTCAACCTGTGGGTCGCAACCCCTTTGGGGGTCCATCCACCCCATCACAGGGGTCGCCTAAGACCATCAGAACACACAGATATTTACATTATGATTCACAACAGTAGCAAAATTACTGTTAGGAAGTAGCAAAGAAAATAATTTTATGGTTGGGGGTCCCCACAACATAAGGAACTGTCTAAAGGGTCCCGGCATTAGGAAGATTGAGAACCACTGGGCTAGACACAAAGACACGTTCTTGATCTCACCCAGATACGGTAAAGGTGAACCTGAAATACAAGGGAGGCCTTTCTGGGTCAGTCCTGACTTTAGTTTTTTGAATGAATCAACACAAAACTGAAAGATGCTTCTATCTCCCTCTCCCTCTCCTTCCTCTCTGAAATCAATAAAAATATATATTTTAAAAAAAGCAAAAGAGATACTTTCCCATCTTCCCACTTTCCCCAAAGACACTACATATGCCCTGATATAAAAAAAAAAAAGTACCAGCAAGCTTCTGGATGGAATTTATACTTTCCAGCTTTCTAAGAAGCACTTGCTCTCAGTTTACTACCAGTGATGGGTACCAGGGTTTTCTCTACCACTGGCTCCTTCCTAGCTTCCTGGTGGGCGGGGCTTAGATCCAAGATTCAAGCAGCATAGCAATATGCTCTTCATGCAAAGATAGTCTTTCGTTATAGCCTTCCTATATCTGCATTACCCATTAACGTATGCACATGCGTTCATTCATGCATTCATTTCCCCAAGCATACATTTTTATTGTTGTTTAATTATTTTAAAAAATATATTTTTATTGATTTCAAAAAGCAAAGGAGAAGGAGAAAGAGAAACATCAATGATGAGAGAGAATCATTGGTCGGCTGCCCCCCACTGGGAATCGAGCCTGCAACCCGGGCAGGTGCCCGGACCGGAAATCGAACCGTGCCCTCCTGGTTCATGGGTCGATGCTCAACCACTGAACCACACCAGCTGGGTGCTACCATCCATTTTATATGACTTTTGTTAACTTCCCCATTCACTCCATCGTTCGTTTTCCACTCACTTGTTCACTCACATGTTTACGTGCATTTATTGAGCAAAGCCCTCCTAGGTGTACCAAGAGGTCCAGGACTTGGGTCCCGTTCCAGGCACCGGGCTGAAATCTGCACTGCTTTTTAGGCCGTCAGCCTCTTCACTCCCATCTCAGCCTCTCCCCCTCCCTCTTCCTGTTCACCTCGAGCTCCACTGAGTTTCTTCCGGGACGGAGGGACCAGAACTGCACCAGGCACTCTATACTTTTGTGACCAGCAGCGGGGTGGGGAGCGGAACCCTGTTATCAGCATTTCCCAGCGAAATGGTAAACAGATTCAGAACGTTTCATAGAAAAGCCAGCAAACTGAAGAACAGAATTCTTTCCAGGCAGAGGGCTGATAAGTGAAATTCCAATGGGATGCTAACTTTTCCTGCAATTCCAGGAAAAGAACAGAGAGCAGCCAGCCCTTCCATTATTTATAATTCCGTGCGGAGAAGCTTTATTGAATACCTACTATGTGCCAAGAGCCAAGCTGCAGACAGTGAAGAATGATTCAGGCACGCCCCCCCCCCCAAGAAGCTGACATTCTGGGGTGGGCAGGGGGGTTAAAGCCACTATCCATCACCTAATTCCAAGCATGACCGGAGAGCCCTGAGAATGTATACCTTAAAAGATTTAGGGATTTAGATGGAAGAAATCGCTTTTCTCTGGGGCTTGGGGGAAGCCTTCCAGAATGTGGAAACAGCTGCGTGAAGGCTCGGGATGCGGGTGGAATGTTAACTATTAGACAGGGAGGTGGGGGGAAGGGTGATACAGAGCTGAAAGGATGGACAAAGATGCAGAAACAGACAACACCCGAGGCACCAGTGCCTCTGAAACCGGTAGTATTCCTCTTTCAGACACCAGGAATCCGGCACTTCTAAGATGAGAGGGCTTGTCCAAGGTCCCCCGAGGCCAGGACCCCTAACCACAGCACTACGGCTTCTCTATCTTTCTGCCTCTTGGTCTCCCAGATGGCTCCTGGCTGAACACGCTGCCTCATCAATAAACCCCCAACCGAACCTGGCCAGGTGCTCACTGACCCAGAGGTCTGGGAACCAGTCCCGGATGTGACTCTAGCTTGGCGGGTGGGCCAGGAAGAAAGCATTTAATCGCTGTGGGATTCAGTTTGCTCATGGACTCAGTGGGTCTTCAGCTCAGTGCTTCCCGAAGGTTCTGAAAGCTTTCCCCAGCCGTGGAGGATGCTGCATAACCCAGCCACCTCGGCAATGTGGGATTAGTGGCTTAGAGGCAAATCTCCATGGAGGGGGCCTTGGTCTAGAGATGCTCTCCCTAAATTCTCTTGCCATCTCTCACCCTTACTCAGCTGCTACATCTTCATTTTCCTCCTCTGCTCACTCCCGACACCCCACCTCTTCCCACTTACCCACTCAGGCCCAGAGCAATGTCTTTGGTGGCTCAACGCATGCAACACTATTGGTGTCAAAAACTCTACCTGGGACTGGGGTGCAGAAGCGGAATCCCCCAAAGCAGGGCTCTCACCACTCTTAACTAAAGACAAACCAAGACCCCAAGCAGAGACAGACAATGTACCGGGATGCTTTTATTCAGTGGCACCATTCTTTTTCTTAAATATATTTTATTGCTTTTTTTACAGAGAGGAAGGGAGAGGGACAGAAAGTCAGAAACATCGATGAGAGAGAGACATCGATCAGCCGCCTCCTGCACGCCCCACACTGGAGATGTGCCCGCA
Source organism: Lasiurus cinereus (assembly GCA_011751065.1). Lineage (NCBI taxonomy): Eukaryota > Metazoa > Chordata > Mammalia > Chiroptera > Vespertilionidae > Lasiurus > Lasiurus cinereus. The sequence goes on from JAAGEH010000434.1 coordinate 1,448,885, forward strand.
ACCAAGGTACATGCCCCCGACCGGAATCGAACCTGGGACCTTTCAGTCCGCAAGCCGACACTCTATCCACTGAGCCAAACCGGTCTCAGCCAGTGGCACCATTCTTAAGCTACTTTGGATTTCTGCTGCCTCCAGGAAGCTCTCCCTCAACACCCAGGGCGGGCAGGTCGGCCCTCTCCCTGCTGTAATCACGTACAGTTTTTGCTCTATTTAAAAAAATACATGTGTGTTACAGAATGATAGCTTCCAAGCATGCAGGGTCCTCACTGCGCTGGCTGTCACATGGCAGAGGTCAACCGGGGCTGCAGCAACAGGACCCGCACCTGCCGGCCTGGGAGGTGGGGCCTCGTTTCCCACACAGGGCAAGAAGAAGGCTCCGGAAATGCGCCATTCAGATTCCCGGGGATGCTGACTACTTCCGGGATGGCCTTACTCTAGGCATTGGGAAGCTCCAAGGCGTAGAGCCACCAATTCCATAGCAGCCAAAATCTGCTGACCACTGGCTCTGCAGCGGGGCCTGTGCTAAGCATCTGCCACGCGTGCTCCTCAAAATCCACACGCAACCCCCAGCTATGGTAGGACAGTAACGACTACTGTCCCTGTGCCATAGTCAAGGAAAAGAAGGCTGAGTCACCGGGCTGGGAAGCGAGGGGGCCTGGATTTGAACCCAGCGGGGGGACTGACTCCTGAGTCACACAAATCTCCCCCGCTCTCTCTGACGACGTCTAATTAGATCGGAGCCCGATCCTCGGAGATGGCACGGCCGCTCCGGTAAAAACATCGACAGTGAAAGCATCTTCAGATCTGAGGAGGAGATGAAACCTGAGGGAACGGCTCATGCCACTGCCTATTTTTTATAAAGGAGATGCCGAGGGCCCGAGGGGGGCCAGGACCCGGCCAGTAAATGGTCCCTGAGCACTAGCCTCCCAGCCCCATGGCAAGCCTCCCGTCTGCAGGAAGGGTCTGCTGCTGATCACCTTTCCAAGGTGCAAGACAGTGAAATGAGACTTCGCTCCAGGGCAAATCCATGCCCGGGACTGTGGGCAGCCGAGGCCTGGGCAGTTCCAGCCAATGCCAGGGGGGTGGGGGGCTTGGTGCAAGAGGGGCTGGCCGCTCAGGCCTCGGCAGCCACCAAACAGCTCTGAGCATTAGATGGGAATGCACCGGGAGAGCACCCAGCACTGCCAGGCACACAGTAGGAGAGCACAATGCTAGCGCCCCCGTGCTCTTTCTGAGACTCCCGGGGAAAAGCAAAGAGCTTTAGCCCTGGTGATCCTGCAGGGACTCCTCTGGGGTGCCCCGGAGTTTTGTGCAGGAGAAGGGAATGGCAGACAGTACTGTCTGGGCTGTAAATCTCAACCCAGCCCCGTGCCCGCAGCTCCACAGCCATCATTCATTTGATCTTCAGATCCTTTCGACAATATCTTCTGAGTCCCCGGTGGCTGCAGAATAAGACGAGGGCGCCTCCCTCCCTCCATCCACTCCCACATATCCAGTCTCCTGCCCCGAGGCAGCATCCTGGCTCACTTTATGGATAAGGAAACTGAGGCTCCGGGAGGTGAAAAGGCTCGCCTGAGGCCACAGAGGGAGGGATTCACAACTCAAACTCCACTGGACACCCACCTGCCTCCCAAGAGTGCCACAGGCATAGAAGGGATTTTGGAACAAACCCCTGGGATCCTGGTCCCCACCATCCCAGGCCTCCGGGGCCGCAGGCTGGTCAGATAGATAAGCGATGGGGGAGGAGAGGGGGCTTTGCCACTGAACGTGGCCCCCCGTCAGGCAGTATCTGGGAATCTGTGAAAAGCAGCCCCTCATGTCGAGGCCCTGCGCCACGGCTTACAGACCGGCCTGTCCTGCCTACGGCCGCTAAAAGGGCAAGCAGTCCCTTCCCTGCCGGGAGGGTGTGCAACTCGCTGGACAGATGGGCCATCGCGTCTTCCACGTTCCAAGCTGTAAACCCAATGCAGCTTCACCCGCTAAGATCTTTTCCCGGAGACCTCCCTCCTCGGTGTGCAGCCAGCCCGATGTCTCTGGGGCTCGGACCCGCGACAGGTTACTCACTCATGGGGAGCTCTGCGATGCAGACAGATGCAGATCCTTCCCCCCCAAATACATTAGGCGAGACCAACCAAAGTCCTAAGAGCAGGCTCTGAGGGTGCCCCTTGGGGTGCACCGTTATCCTTATACAGATCTAATCACTGGCCAGCATAAGGGGTGAAGGTTCTTGCCTGAGGTCACAGCGCGAGGGACTCACCCCCGAAACCTGGGCCTCAGGGGCAGAACTCGGAGGCTGCAGTGTGGGGCTCCTGAAAATCCTGCCACTCACGTAGCGTTTCGGCACGAAACAACACAAACCGCTGTCTTCTCCTTCCTAACGGCATCCAGCCTCTTCCTTCCCACGAAACAACTTTCTAACTGCCGGCCAGTGGGCCTGTCCAGTCCCGGCCGGAGCAACACATGTCCGGCCCAACTTCCCATGGACCTGCCCCCACCCCAGGTCCTGCTGGTGGGACCCCCACGTCTCAGTGGGGAGAGGCTGCTGTGGAACGTGTGTGTGTGTGTGTGTGTGTGTGTGTGTGTGTGTGCAGGAGGAGGGACTCCACATATCATGCTCTTTCTAATCCTTGCTGTAAGCTCACCCTCCACCTCACCCCAACAGTGCCCCCAGCTCCCAGCGGTTCCCAGAGCTCGGCAGCGCCCCTGTGTGTGATACCCTGTCTCCTGATGACCACCCGAGGCAGCAGGGCATAACCCGGGGAGCTTTACACCTGGCAGCGGCTGGTTCCTTTTGGCTTGCAGAGGTTTTCCGGGGCGCCCTCTCCCCAGGAATGGACGGACGTGCCGGTCTGCACCTGCACACAGCCTGCAGCCCGGGTGTGCGAGCACCATCGCTGAGCGCCCTCAGTAGTACACCACCTGGTTAGGGGGACGGGAAGAGCTTCCCCCCAGACAATTCCGTCACCCGGACCCCGGAGCGTGCCCTTCCCAGCTCCCAGGGATTCCCCAGGAGGAGGGTCCCCTTGCCCACCACCCAGGGCGCAGGCACGCACCCGCTCTGGCTCCCTCCCCAGCTGGTCACACCAACCCTCCCGCTGGCTCCTTTCTCCTTTGGCTACAGGGACAGGAGCCGGCTCCTCACCGAGAGGGAGAAGAAGTCGGGGCCACGGAGTCCGTGGGCACACCCCACTTCAGCTCGGAGCCCCCCCCCCTCCACTCGCCCAAACCCGGCCAGGGGGCACCAAAGCAAGGAGAAGGTGGCTTACCTTTGGAGGTCCGCCTTTGTTTGGTTTGCAGAGACGAGAAGGTGCCCATGACGGCCCCCATGGCAGCCCGGACCCCAGTTGGGAGGCGGGCCGTGCCCCTCCCCTTCCCGGGAGCGGGGATCGGCGCGGACCCCCGACTCTGAGCCCAGGACCCCCGACTCTGAGCCCAGGATCCCCGACTCGGAGCCCAGCCGGCGGCGACAGGAACGGCTCTCGCTCGCTCGCTGGCTGGCAGCTGGGTGTCTGGGCGCGGGCGCGGGGCGGGCGCGGGGCGGGCGCGGGGAGCCGGTGCTGGCCGCCCCGCACCTGCGCGCACGGACCCGCCGGGCCACGGGCTGCGGGCGATCGAGCCCTCGGAGCCGCGTCTCGCCCGCCCGCTCCCCTCCTCCCTCCCTGCCTCCCTCCCTGCGCGGAGAGCCTGCCTGGCACTGGCCCCGGCGGGCGCCCGCCTGCCAGGCTACCCAGCCCGCGCCGCCGCCGCGTGCGGAGCGGGAGCCGCGGCCCGCCCACCCCCGCTGCCGCCGCCCGCGGGGCGCCCCTCCCGCCGCCGCCCGGGCTGGGTCCCCGGGGGCCAAGCACGGATCATGAATGAACGGAGCCGGGACCGCGCCTGCCGCCCGCTGCCCGCCCGCTGGAGGCGAGCCTGAGCCGCTGCCAGGAGCGCCCGGTGGGCGGGGAACCCCGGCGGGGCGGGGCGGGCCGGGCACCGGGGTGGGGGTGGGGGTGGGGGGTCCCCCCCGCAGCTGCCCGAGCCCCGGTGGGAGAAGAGTGTGCGGAGGACTGCGCCCCCCGTTCCCCCGGCTGCGCTCCAGACCCTGGAGGCAGGCGGGCACCTGGCCGGAGGGTGGGGTGGAGCGGGCATCGGGCTGCTTCTGGGGTAACATGTAAGCTTTGCCCTATCTCCTTCCACTCCCCGGGAATCTTTTTAATTCACCGCCTGGATGGGGGGTGTGGGGAAGAGGTCTGCCCCACCCCCTCCCCAGGAAGGGGGATGGAAACAGCCAGCCCCCAGGGCTGTCCTGGGGGGAGGGAGGGCCCTCCTGGTCCTCCCAGGCCCGGGCCGCCTGCCAAGGACCGAGGTGAGGACAGCCAAAGAGCCCAGCTCCTCCCTCTCTCGCTGTGCTGTTTCTTTCTTCTTCTTCTTTTTTTTTTTTTAAAAAAAAATATGTTTTATTGATTTTTCACAGCGAGGAAGGGAGAGGGATAGAAAGTTAGAAACATCCATGAGAGAGAGACATCGATCAGCCGCCTCCTGCACGCCCCCCCAACTGGGGATGTGCCTGCAACCAATGTACGTGCCCTTGACCAGGAATCGAACCTGGGACCCCTCAGTCTGCAGGCCGACGCTCTATCCACTGAGCCACACCGGTTTCGGCCCCGTGCTGTTTCTTTCCTCGCTCTCTCCCTCTTGTCTTCCTCTCCTCCCGCCCAAACGAACCAGCCGCCAGCTTCCGCAGGCCGTGCACTGGTGGGGAATAGAGGAAGTTCTCACTCCAGACCCCACAGACCCACCGCCTTTATCTCAGCTTCTCATGCAAAAGGACAGAGTGTGGGTGCTCCCCAATAGGTCAGCTCCCCATGGTGGTGCTGAAATGCAAGGCTTGCTCCCCAGAAGCCTGAGGAGGAGGAGGGACCCCTCCCAAGCTGGGAGCTGCCTGGGTTCCCCTGGTTCACCCCGTTTTCAGGTCCGGGGTCCCGGAACAGGTGGCCTCAGGAGCGCACGCAAACACATGGTCACACACACGTATGGGCACGGATCCTGCAAGCCCACACGGACATGGCTGCGGTACACACAGACACACACAGACACAATGCAGCCACAGGACCCCACACAAGACAGCCGCACAGGCATATAGTCATCCCCCGAAGGCACGGGGCCTCCCAGGGGCTGCTGCCTCTCATTCCAGCCGCCCAGCTGCCTTTCAGGGACACGGCGTCCTGTGTCTTGGCCAGGGACCTGAGTAACTCTTTACCTGTCCGGCAGGTTAACACCTTCTCAAAGCCAAACACCTGTCCTATGCGGCACAACGGGAAGGTGCATTTCATAACATCCACCCTTTGGTCTGCGGTGCCCACTGCTGTGTAACCCACAGGACCCCTGGCCCTGTGAACGAGGCAGGTCACTCTAATCATCACCAGAGAGAGAAACTGAGGCTTACCGAGGGTAAGGCATTGACCCAAAGGGAACCAGCCAGGATGTGGGTGAGGACTTGGAGTCCAGGGCCTCCTGTTGGGGGCCACAGAGTTGGGGAGAGCTCCTCTGGGCCCCACCAGAGTCAAAGCCTCAGCTCTCTCTCTCTCTCTTTTTAAATATATTTTATTGATTTTTTACAGAGAGGAAGGGAAAGGGATAGAAAGCCAGAAACATCGATGAGAGAGACATCGATCAGCTGCCTCCTGCACGCCCCCTACTGGGGATGTGCCTGCCACCAAGGTACATGCCTTGACCGGAATCGAACCTGGGACCTTACAGTCCGCAGGCCGACGCTCTATCCACTGAGCCAAACCGGTTTGGGCAAAGCCTCAGCTCTCTTAACTGCCAGGGCTTCTCTGGCTAATCCCCGAGGCCTGGAAGCCTGGATGGTGGACCGCCCTTGGGCCTGACCCCGCCTCCCTCCGGTCCTCCGTGCTGGGGAAGAAGTGGGGGGTGGGGGTGGAAAACACGGGGCACTTGAGAGGACCATCAGGATGGCCAGGAGTCAAGGAACAGAGAGGGGGTCTTTGTGGGGAGAGGGTGGAGCAGGCCTGGTCTTCCAGATCACTGGCTGAGCACCCAGCCCTCGGGCCTCTGTCATCCCCGTGCCACCCGCAGACCAGGCCGGCGCTGGGAGTTTACCAAAGGCCAGGCTGCCAGCCTCCATTCCCTCTCCCCCCACCCTCTGAAGGAGGCAGGGACGCACTGCCATTCTCCAGAGCAGAAACTGTGAACCCCGGGGGTGTCCCCGGCTGCCTCTGAGCAGTGGGGACAAAGAGAAGTCACCCAGGTGAGGTCCCAGTTGCTCACACATACACTGCCGGGCCTTTTAGTGGCCTGGCTTCAGCTACCAGCCTCCCTGCTCCCAGGTGCTCTCCTTGGGGTGCCAACCACACACACCTCCCTCTCCCCAAAGGTGCCCTCCCTGGCTGTGCGTAGAGCCTTTGAATGCTGTTCTATAGGCCTCGAAAGCCCCTCACCCCTTTTCCCATCTGGCCACCTGCTGCTCATCCTGGAAGATGGATGGACTTCAGGTGTCATTTCCTCCAGGAACCCCTCCCTGACCCCCGATCAGTGCTTGCCTTGGGGTTCCTGCAGCACTTGGGGCTCTTCCCCCATCAGAACACTCACGCGCCCCCCCCCCCCGCCTTTCCTTGTCTCTCTCCCCCGGGACTCTGAGACCCCGAAGAGCAGGCACCATTACTGAATTCTCTCTATGCTTCTGCGTAACCCCTGGTTTCCAAAAGAATGCAGTCCATCCGTGCTGAATGAGTGAATGAATGAATGAATGATTTTTGCTCAGTGACTCGGTAAGGAAAAACTGGCGATGATCAGATCATTCCAGCTCTTGGAAGGAAGAAGCACATTCTCCCAACTAAAGATTCATTCATCCAACCAGTATGTATTCACTCATGTATGAACCACACACCAAATATTCACACGCACAGCAGCTCATTCAGCCCTGCTGGCGCCCTGAGTGGTGGGCATGGTCTGGCTACATGGACACCTGCAGTGCCTGAGGCAGTGCCGCTAGCCTGGGAGATGCTTGTCGAAAAAATATCCGAGGAGGAGCACACGCTGACTGTGAGGGACGAGAGAGAACAGACAGTAGATCCACCCATGCCTCTGGGGACGCGTCACAGGGAACAGGGGATTGCTGGGGAGACAGGGTGCCTCCCATGGTCACCTGGCTCCGGGGCATTTACCCTGCCGTCCCCAGCCTGGTGTGCTTGCTAAAGCCATCCCACCAGCCCCAACCTGGGCATCAATGCCGGGGCTCCTTCCAACCTGGAAGGTGAGCTGCCCTGTGCCCTGTCCCCAAGTCTGCAGCCCCTCACCCCGCTGCTATAGACTGGATGTCGGTGCCCCCTCTTCCCCCAGTTCATACGCTGAAGCCCTAACTCCCAGGGAGGATGGATTTGGAGGTGGAGCCTCTGAAATGCACTGAGGGTTCAGTGAGGTTGTTGGGTGGGGCCCTGTTCCCACGGGATTAGTGCCCTTAACGTTCTCATAAGGACAGATATCAGAGAAGCGCCTGACTCCGCACCTGTGACCCAGGGCGGCCTGTGAGCACACAGGAAGGAGGGGACAGTGGCCACCTGCACCCCAAAGGCGGAGCCCTCCCGGACACCAGCCCCGCTGGCTCCTTGATCTGACTTCCCGTCTCCAGAACCGTGAGACATAGCTTCCTGCGGTGGAAGTCACCCAGTCTGTGGTGCCCGAGCAGACTGACATGTACCCCCGGCGCCCATCCTGCCCTCAGAATCTCTGGAGGCAATGCCTTCCCTCCCTCTGCTGTGAGCACCCATATAGGATGTCTTAGGGCGCCCCCGGGAGGCTGTCTGGGGAGAAAGGGGTGAGGCGTCAGAGACCTACATGAGCCCGTGGAAGTCGGCACGCGCTTGCCTGTGTGTGCGGAATACACAGCATGTCCACGCCCTCCCACCCTCCCTCCCACATCCCTGATCCCTCAGCCATGTTATTCCCATCCTTGCAGGGAAGGGAAGCTCGCTGTATCCCGTCACACACAGAGGCAGCAGCATCCGATTAGGAGCCTGGATGGGAAAGGGCTGGATCTGGGTTCAAATCCTGCTGATTTTGCCGTTATTAGCAGTGGGATGTTGGGCCTGCTGAATCCTTCCTCTGAAGCCCACCTTCACCCTCTGTGCACTGCCTCTCGGTGAGGAGGGGTGAGGGAAGGTCAAGTGCGTGGCACATACATGGCCAGTTACAGAGGGGAAGCTGCCATCTGTCTGTCCACTGTCCTGGGCCAGGCATCGCGCGGGCTGGAGCGGAATAAAAGCAGGGAACCACAGCTTCCCCTTCGCTTCCGTCTCTGCTCGTCCTCTGCGGTACGGGGAGTCTGTTCTCCGGTCCCATCTGGTATTAAGACTCAGATTAGTTAAGACAGGGAACATGCCTGGCACCTGATCCTGTGCCGCTCAGCACTCTGCTTGCTGCTGTCTCGGACCATTTCCCAACTGTTCCGCATGCACGCGGCTGGCCTCCTAGAGAGACTCTGAGCTTGGAGAAAGCAAAGCACCACCCCACCGCCCCTGCCCCCACACCCCAAGGCTCAGCCTGGCCCAGGCCACCCTCTGGCCTCCACGAACACCCACACCGAGGCCAAGGGCACCATGGCTGAGCCTGGCACCGAGTTCCACTTCTCTTCCTAAGCGAGAATCTGGGCTGGGCTGGCTTCATCTGTGAGCCGTGAGCACGACCACGTCAAAGGTTGGTGTGCGCATTTGGGGGTGGAGGGGGTGGGTAGGGCAGGATCCAGTAAAGGAAAGAGGCTCTGTCTCCCTAGGAAGCACTCTGCAATGTCCCTCATTATTATTTGCTCTGAGGCTCATCTGGCTATTCACTCCTTCCTTCCACAAACACCCATGAAGCACCCTCTACCTGCCAGGCACTCTTCTAAGTGTATGGACGGACCAGTCATACCCAGGACAGCAAGCTGCACCTCAAACCCTCTTATCCCCACACGCTGCCCTCAGGTCAGGCCGGGGCGGAACAGGGGACCGGGAGTTTGGCAGAGCCGGCAGAGGAAGCCAAGCAGGACAAACTTCGCCAAGTGCAATGTGACGTCACAAGCACATCGAGATCCGCAGAGGGCAGGGGTGGGGAGACAGTTTCCAAGTCAGGGAGATTGGGCTTCAAGTGCATAGGTCCGGGGTGGGGGTGTTCATGACCTTGAGCAAGTTATTTGACCTTTAAAAGCCTCAACTTCCACAAGCAGGAAAAATGCCACCGATGTCAGCTGTGTCAGCTGCAGGGAGAGGTGGAGGTGTTAGTGATTACCAGAGTCCCTGGACTGTCCACAGTCCTGGCTCAGAGAACGCTAACTGCCAGCTTCCTCAGTTTCCCCTTTCCGTCTCCTTTGCAAGCATCGCTTCCCCCTGTTGCAGAGGGAGAGCAGACCTTGGACCAGGACAGGGCCTCAGGCAGTGCCTGTCATCGTGCATGAAGCATGGCCTTATCTGTGGAGGCTGATCATGCGCCGTCAGGAACCAGGATCCTGTGGCTGCGGGGACGCTGGGAAGCCAGGACACAGGCCGGCTTTCGCGTCCTGATGGCCTCGCTGCCCCAGGGTCCCCTTCACGCTCCAGCTGCGGCCGTCTCCCGAGGCTGAGATGGGTTCAGACGGAGGGCAGCCATCCACATGACCCTGATGCGGGCAGCAAAGCCTTCCGAGTCCCCGGACCCAGGGAGGGGGCGCGTTCCAGAGCATCTCAGCTCTCTGATTTGAAGCCACAGTGTGTGCGTGAGACAGAGGAGTCACAGTGCCAGCACCAGCCAGGCACCAGGCAGGTTCCTCCCAACACTGACCGGACGGCGCTCTGGGAGTCTGGGAGTGAGGGGAGGATGGATGGATGGATGGAAGGAGGAAGGGTGGGTGTGGGAACCCCTTCCACGTCCCGCGTGGTCCAGGGTTCCCGTTCAGGGTTTGGGTTCGCACACAAATGGAGACTAGAAAAGCATTCATTTGGGAAATGGGGGCCAGGTGGAAGCCCAAGAGTGTGGAACCCCTTTCACGTCCCGCGTGGTTCAGAGTTCGGGTTCTGGAGGAGGCCGCATGCAAATGAAGAGACTAGAAAAGTATTAATTTGGGAATATTGGGGGGGGGGCAGGCAGGAGCCTTCCTCTAGTGAGAAGACTACCCCCTGCTCTGGCCTTGCTATCCCTTTTACTGAGACTTTGGGACACACCCATAGCCTTTAGGCAGGAAATTCCAATAACAGAAATACAAAAGACAAACAGAAGTGGAGGCCGCTTCAGCTAACAATGTCTCCACTAAACAGTGAGGGTTAGAGCAATTAAGGCAGTGGTTCTCAACCTTCCTAATGCCGGGACTCTTTAATACAGTTCTTCATGTTGTGGTGACCCCCAACCATAAAATTATTTTCTTTGCTACTTCCTAACAGTAATTTTGCTACTGTTGTGAATCATAATGTAAATATCTGTGTTTTCTGATGGTCTTAGGCGACCCCTGTGATAGGGTCGATGGACCCCCCCCCAAAGGGGTCATGACCCACAGGTTGAGAACCACTGAATTAAGGTTGTTGACTAGCCTTCCAGGCTTCCTGTCTACATCTTTCTATTAGTGAGATAACTTTCTGTTTCCAACACAAGAGAGGACTCCTACCCGCTCTGGCTTTACCATCCCTTTTATTCAGATTAAGATTATAGGATACACCCCAATCCCCTGGGCAGGAAACTCCAACAATAGCCGATCAATGGATTTACTTAGGACTCTCAGGTGGAGGCTGCTTCAACTACCAATATCGAGTGATTAGCTCTGATCCTTTAGAGCAATTACGGTTGACCAGCCCTCCGGATTCCCTGTCCACACCTCTCTACTAATAAAACAACGATCGGCTTCCGGCAGGTGGGGAGGTGGATGGATTCACCTATGTTCAAACAAGCATTTAAGTACCTGATAAAACCCGTGAACCTTCCCCTCCAAAATAACGAGGCCCGCCTGCACACACACTCACACTCTGCATACACCTTTATGGCGGTCACAACTCCCCCCCTAAAGCACCTCCAGGCACACCTGGATAAGAAATCCTGTCCTAAGGAGGAATGACCGTAGTAAGGGATTTGAACCCTTCGTTTCTTAGCAGGGTGACTTTAACTTCCCTGTGCCTCAGTTTCAACATCTGTAAAATGGGGGCAATGATGGTGTCTATTTCCTAGGGCTGGCGTGAGACTTGCATGAGAAGCAGCATTCAAATGCTTTAGTGCAGGGCCTGGCAGGTACCCACGACCAGTGACAGATGCGGATCATTATGACCATGATCATTGATCTTCTGTCACCCATTCATTAATTCAGTGAGTGCCTCCTGTTTATCCCACCCTGAGTGGGTCTCAGGGTTGAAGCCCGCTGATTCCGGGAACTCATAGTCTATGGGGCAAAGAGCCAGAAAGCTGGGAATGACCCTCTAGCTCTGCCCTGACTCTGGCCAGGTAGACAGCCGCACTCAGAGTCCTGGGGAGAAACGGAAGTGTGTACTCAGCAAGGTCAGGGTGGGGGTGGGAGGGTAGGTCTGCTCAGAAGGGCAAAGGTCAGGGTAGAGGAGAAGGCCAGGGTGGAGCCAGGTAGAAAGGGATGAGACGGGAAGGAGGGGAGGGGAGAGTGGGAGGCAGAGCAGGGCTGAGGTGGGATGGGGTGGCCCTGGACAATCGCCACAATGGTCTGGCAGGGTGGACATAGGACACTGGAACAGCTGGGCAGAAACCACGGGCAGAATGTCATGTCTTCCCAGTGAGTGCGAAATGTGGATCCACGATTTCCTTGGTAAATGGCCAGGCGTCAAGCATGTCACCCCCTCCTTGTTCCCCTTGGAACGGGTAACATTCTCATTCGCAACGGCGGCCATGGCCTTGGAGTGCCTGCCACATGCCAGTCATGGGCCTGGTCCCACTCAATCATTTCAGTACCCCCGCAAGGTATCCTCATGACCCCGCATTTCACATAACAAACAGCCAAAGTCCAGAGAGGTTGAGCGACCTGCCCAAAGTCACACAGCAAGTTGTGGAGCTGGCCTTGAACTCAGATGCCCTGTCTCCAGAGCCTGTAGGCCCCGTGTAGCCGGAAGCCATCCTGCTGCTGTGGAAATGGGTTTCTGCTCAGGGGAGGTAGCCAGTCACTGGGAACTCATAGCTACTGTGTAGCTTATTGGAGCCAAGAAAGAGAGAGGAAGAGGGGGAGAGGAAAAGGGAGAGAGAGAGAGGGAGATGGGGAGGCAGAGGGAGAGAGACAGAGAGAGAGAGAGGGAGAGGGAGGGAGAGAAAGAGGGAGAGAGAAAGGGAGAGGAAGAGTGACAGGAAGAGGGAGAGAGAGGCAGAAGGGAGGTATACCAAGTCCGGGCCCTCTGACTGGCAGGTGCTGCCCCACCCACACCCGTAGTGCCCAGGGGCAGCGGTGCCCACCAGCCCGTGAGACACACGCAGGGCGCGCTGTGCGATGATGATGGATAATAATGCCAGGGACAGCGCCTGGCCCCGCACGGCCCGCTGAACCTGTCAGCGCTGGCTCCCAGCCTCCCAGCCCTGCTGCTGTGCCAGCTGGAGCCTGAACAGGGAAGAAACCCAGAGCAGGGCGGGGGGTGGGGGGGGGGACAGGAAGGCATGCGGGGTGTGGGGGTGCAATTCGTGTGGCCATCACGTTGAGGGTGGCAGAGGGCTGCAGACATGCAGCAGCTTCAAAGGACAGACTTCCCGCGGCCACGTACCCTGGCCCACGGGGACCTGCACATTCTCCGCCTGGGGCCGGATGAGGGGACAATGGAGCCACCATGTCGGATTCTGACTTCTTACCAGGGCCCCTGCGTGAGGCTAGGCCTGGAAGAGCAGGCTCAGCTAGAGCAGGGGGGCTGGTCCTGGCCTCTCAGGGGGAGCACTGCTCGGCACTGAAACCCAGACTCTGTGGAATCTGGGGGCGGAGGAGGCCCGCCTGCCCCTTCCCCCAGCAGGGCCTAAGGCAGGGGGAAAATCCTGGTCCCCTCCCCGCCCCGCCAGCCCCCTCTGGCAGGACTGTCACTCACCCCGAAAGTCGTGCCTCTTTTCTCAGAGTGGGGCTGGGGTCCTGGCCGAGGCTGGCAAGGAGAAGAATATCCCCCCTGCACCCCAATGGGGTGTAGTCCAGCAAACCTCGGGGTGGGCTGGAGGCCCGGCTGGGGCCCGGCTGGCCTGGTGACACAGAAGCACAGGAACCAGGATGCCCTGGGCTGCTGCCGGGCGAGAGGGGGGCTGCATCCCAGAGGGGGGCCTGCCCTGCACCTCCAGGCTTCCCAGGCCACACGGGGTGGGAGGGAGCATCCTGAGTGGACTGAGGTTTCAGTTCTGCCCCCAAGAAGAACAGAAACTTGGACTAGGATTGTGCTCAACCGTTTAAGAAATCGGCAAAGTAGCATTCCGCAGACGGGGAAGTTGCCTGAAAGTCTTAGCTGCTCATAGAACCATGCCCACGCCCTCACGTCAGGCACTGCCCCTTCTCCATTTACATCTGCAAATGAGTCTCAGAAAGGAGAAGCCATTTCCCAAGGCCAGGAAGCTGGGTGAGCTGTGGGATTGGGGGTGAAGCTGGGTGAGCTGTGGGGTGGGGGGTGAAGCTGGCTGGGCTGTGGGGTGGGGGTGAAGCTGGGTGGGCTGTGGAGTTGGGGTTTGAAGTTGGGGTGATTTGTAGAGTTGGGGGTTGAAACTGGGGTGATCTGTAGAGTTGAAATTTGAAGCTGGGGTGAACTGGCTTCAACGCCCATGCTATTACCCACCAAAGAAAGAGCAGAGGGAAAGAGGGAGAGGAGAGAAGGAAGTGGGAGGACACAGGGGTGCACCAGGAAGAAGAGTGGGGTGATGGGGAGCCTTCCAATTGACTCCCCGCTCTAGGATCGCTGCTCCCAGGGTAAGGAACATGCTCTGGGGGCCTCTGTCTTGGCTCAGAGGCCACCAAGGCCTGGCGGCCCAGCTCACAGGTGGAGAGATGGGGACGGGGAACACAGCACTCTTCCTGCCAGCACCCCTCCTCCCAGCACCCGGGCACCCCCTTCCTGCGAGGCCAGGCCGGCCCGCTCCTCTGCTCCCCCTGCAGATAAGGAGCTGCTTGTTGGGCCGCTGCAGAGACCCTCCAAGATGCTGTCTGCTCTGTCCTCCCTCCCTGCACTGGCTGGCCTCCAGCAGGGGCGGGGGCTGGGAGCTAATTGTCAGTCCAGGGCTCGCTTCCCCGGGCCGGCCTCTGCCTGGCGCATTCATCTTGGTGCCCACAGCTCAGGGCTGCTCTGGAGGAGGCTCTGCAGATGAGCGCCGAGCCTAGTATGCGGTGCGGACTGCATGCGGTCAGTGCGCTAAGAATCAAGGCTGAGGAGGAGGAGGAGGAGGCTGAGGCCGAGGAAGGCTGCAGAGGGAACCAGAGCTCCGTGCCAGGTTCCCACATGCCCACCCAGAATCTGCTGCCTCTGCTGCATGATCTCGGGTCCCTCCAAGACCCTGTCAGCAGCCCTGCCCTTCCCCACCCGCCCTGTGATGTCCCAGAGATGCAGAGAGAGGTGAGGGGGCTGGTGGCGCCCTCCGGGGGCTCGCCATCCTGTGGGGACAGAGTGGCGTGCAACCCCTTTGGAGACAGGGCGGGCCTGTGGCAAGCAGCTGCGAGGCCACTCTAGCTCAGAGGGACATCTGGTCCACCTGGGGGAGAAGGCGGGTGAGGGAGGGCAGGCAGGCAAGAGGAGGTGCCAGACAGAGCCCAGCCTGGAAAGACAACAGGAATTCGCCTCTAACACTGCTGTCCACAGGAGCCTTTATGGGGAGCCCCCCTCGAACAGGCCCCAAGAGGCACAGTGTGCCCCACGCTCACCGCCGTGCCAGTGGGCAGAGCAGCGCTTCGCTCACCCCACGTATGGACTCCCCAAACCCTGGACGGATGTTGGAGAAAGCAGGTCCAGCCACCCTGGGTGACTTGACTTGGTAAATCCTGTGACAGATGATGGAGGTGAGCGAGCGAGTCATCCAGAAACCACCAGCGGTTGCCAGAGATCTCCAGGAGGGACCCTTTCTGGATCCCGCACACAACCGGTCCTGCATTTTACCGTGCCGCAAGCTCAGCCGACACCATCTCACCGGAGTCTGCTAACTGAAGAGCATCTACTCTTTTTTTTTTTTAATATATTTTATTGATTTTTTACAGAAAGGAAGGGAGAGGGAGAGAGAGCTAGAAACATCGATGAGAGAGAAACATCGATCAGCTGCCTCCTGCACACCTCCTACTGGGGATGTGCCTGCAACCAAAATACATGCCCTTGACCAGAATCGAACCTGGGACCCTTCAGTCCACAGGCCGACGCTCTACCCACTGAGCCAAACTGGTTTCGGCAAGCGTCTACTCCTAATACTCCAGGAAGCAGGGAAAGGAGGGCCTTACCCAGGAACCCTTCCTGCCAGCTCCTGGAGCCACACAAAGACCAAGAGGAGACCCCCTGATTGGCTAGAGTGGGGGTAGGGTGGGGGAGGAGGTGGCTAAGGGGTTGACCAGCCACCCAGGCACTGATTCTGAATGTGCACCTCATCTCAAAACCTCAGAGATTCTCCCCAGAAAGCAAGGTCTCCGAGGGATACTACTCTAGGCCAGAAAAGACTTTCTAGGCCATATAGCTGGGCCCCTCGTTTTACAGACGGCCCTGGGAGGGAAAGGGTAGTCCCATTCCCCTGCACCCCATCACCCTAGGGATTTTTAAGGAGGTGGGACGGTCGGGACCTGAGAGCTGGGTCAAGGACAGGGTGTATCCAACTTTGGATGCCCCCGAGGCCTCTGAACAAAGCAGATGAACCCAGAGTGCGTTGCATGCCTGCTCTTTGCAGTTGAGGAGCAAGAACAGAGAGGTTAAGCAGCTCCCACAAGGTCACACAGCATTTCTCGTGGCTTCCCTTCTGTTTCTGTTGACATTCTAACAACCCTGCAGAGTGTGGCGTGTTGATCGCCGGGGGACCATGTGTCCTGGAGAAGCGAGGCCAGGCCTCTGGGCCATGGAGCCGTGCAGAACCCCAGTTCTCCCACTTCCGGGCTGTGTCCCTTAATCTCCTTGCATGTCCCCACCCCGGTGGGTGAAAGGTCCTCGCACTACCACCAACAGTCATGATGAGGAATGGATTAGAAAACCCTTGGGAAGTGCCAAGCGTAAGGGGAATACATTTCTGCTCTCAACAAGCCAGCTGTGACCCCAAAGTAGTGGGGAGAAACTGCTGTCCCCCGCCCCCTCTCCCCCACTCCCATCTGGGGACGGGGAGACGATCTCATTGGGATATTGGCGAAGGCCCCTCAAATCTTGCAGCTCAGCTCTTTCTGACAGCGGCCTGGCTTACGGGTCTCAGCTCATAAAGGCATCAGGTGGCACAGGTGCCAGGGCCCACGAGGAAGACTGTGGGGTGAAGGGGACATGAGGGAGCCCCCCAGCTCTCGGACTGCTCTGCTTGTGACCCAGGGGCTAAATTCACTTCCTGAGGCTAGTTGCTGTGCATTAATTTTGGCCTCCATGCAGCTTCCGGCAATTATAAGGGGATACTTCCATCTGCATGCAACATCTCCATCTATTTCTCAGGTGGTCCTCAGAAAGGAGTGGGATTGATTGTCACCTTTATTATTTAAAAAAAATTAATTGATTTCTTTTAAAGAGAGCGGAAGAGAGAGGGATCCAGTGCTGGAAACATCAATGTGAAAGAGAAACAGTTGGCTGGCTCCTGCATGCCCCGTACTGGGGATCCAGCCTGAAACCTGGGCCTGTTCCCTGACTGATAATCAAACCAGTGACCTCTTGGTTCATGGGTTGA
Organism: Lasiurus cinereus; assembly: GCA_011751065.1. NCBI lineage: Eukaryota > Metazoa > Chordata > Mammalia > Chiroptera > Vespertilionidae > Lasiurus > Lasiurus cinereus. Next base: position 1,465,667 of record JAAGEH010000434.1, read on the forward strand.
TGCTTAACCACTGAGTCACACCAGCCGGGCTGATGGTTACCTTTAAACTCCAAAACCGAGCACTGTTCTGGGCACAGCATCCCTGCGCCCAATAATGCCCATTTTATATGGAGTGGATTGCTCAGAGCTGACATGGCCGGGTGTGCATGTGTGCTTGGGAGGGGGGAGGGCAGAGGATGAAGAGAGGGGGTCCAGGGAGATGGGGAGGGGGGCCCGGGCAGCTCTGGGGCCTCCCCATGGCACTGAGGACACAGGAAGGGTCAGCCCTGTCCCAGGGCCCTCCTGCATGGCTGGCTGGCTGTCAGCCCAGATTGGCATCCCCCATGTCTGCCCTGGCCCAGCATGTCAGCCACTAGATAGTCTCATCCCTGCTCTGCCCACAATGGCACAGCCTGCACTTCTAGCAGGAGGCCTTCAGCTTCCTCCAGGGGAACTCCTGTCAGCAGAACCCTCCCTCCCCCTTCCTCTAGCGCCACTGTCCTCCCCCTCCTACCTCCCCAGGCTGCTCAATCACCACAAAGGGGCCCTGGGGTCATCGCTCCACCTGGCCAAACTGCTGCCCTCCGGCCTCCAGGGAGGCAGGGACATCCTTCCTCTCCCAACTAATGAAATCTTCTGTCTGCTCCGCACCCTGCTGGCTGCTGGGTCAGCATTTCCCCACTCAGCCCAGCCCCGGCTCAGGCTCAGTAATTACACCCCACACCTCACCGCAGACAGGCCGCCTCAGCTTCCAGGCCGGCGTCTCTGCACGGTCACCACCCGGAGGCTCACACAGGGACCGCTGGTGGGACTTCTCCTCCCTGGGGCCCCTGCCAGCCTGGCACGTGCTCACACCGCTGCCCCCCAACACATACACTCAGGACACCCTTCCCGGCACCTGTTCTGTCTGAATCCCATTCCTTGCTCTTGGCTTCCTTGATTTAAAAAAATATATATTTTTTTTTTTATTGATTTCAGAGAGGAAGGGAGAGGGAGAGCGATAAAAAAATCAATGATGAGAGAGAATCATTGATTAGCTGCCTCCTGCACACCCCCTACTGGGGATGGAGCGGCAACCTGGGCATGGGCCCTGACTGGGAATCAAACCTTGGCCTCCTGGTTCATAGGTTGATGCTCAACCACTGAGCCACACCAGCCCGGTGAAACCTTTCCAGATTTACCGCCTCGCCTTCCTCTGCATTCAGAGACCTCTGATACTCACGGTGACTGCTTGCTTCTCGGTGGTTGAGGTTACAGGTTAGGGTTGGGGTTAGGGCACTGGGCTTGGTTCCTTACAAGTGTGTGGATGAATGAATGAATGAATGAACAGCTAAGTGTTCTATGTTTCTCCTCTTTCTCTCTCTCTCTCTCTCTCTCTCTCTCTCTCTCTCTCTCTTTTTTTTTTTCAAATGTAGTCCCTTATTCAATCTGGGCCGCCACAAAGACAGACAGAAAGCACAGGGATATTTTTCTTTTGCATCCCAGTGCAAACCAAAATCTTTTTTTTTTAATGTATTTTATTGATTTTTTACAGAGAGGAAGGGAGAGGGATAGAGAGCTAGAAACATCTATGAGAGAAAAACATCTATCAGCTGCCTCCTGCATGCCTCCTACTGGGGATATGCCCGCAACCAAGGTACATGCCTTGACCGGAATCGAACCTGGGACCTTTCCGTCCACAGGCCAACGCTCTATCCATTGAGCCAAACTGGTTTTGGCTCTTCCTCTGATGCTTAACCATAAGTTATTTGTTTGTTAACAACTACTGACTCTTCACTGAGTTTCCAGCCTGCCGACCTTCCCCACAAACCTCAGACTGGTCAGCCCTGGCAGTCACATGACCAAGCAATTCTTTACAATAAAACAACCTCTCTGTCACCTGTCTGAGGCAGGCCATTGAACACACCTCTGGGCTTCTTAGGAGGCTTCTGGGACAAAGCCTGGCCCAGGGGCTGCATATTCCCAGGGCTCTGAGGATAGTCTCCAGTCTCAACCATGAGGCCGAGTCCAGAATGACAACATAGGGGACCTTGTCCAGCCAGTTTTCGGTTCAGTTGGGACCAGCCATGGTCTGAGGCTGGGCCTGGGCCGAAAATGTGGGGCCAGGAGTAGAGCTCAGTTGTTGTAGCCTTAGGTTCCCACTTTCTCTTCCTTCATGTGCCTTCCTCTGCGCCTGTGTCCTCACTGGCCCGAGGGGTGGAGGGTGGATCCCCTGGAAATGTGGAACTGCCCCAGCTCCTTCACAGATTCCCAGAGGGGTGTCCCCAAATAGTCCCTGCAAACCCACATGACCCTGAAGGTGGGGGTGTGAATGTGGGGGTGCTGTTGACCACAAGACTCACCTCCGGGTGCAGAGCTGTTAGGGAGGAAGAGGTGGTAAGGGAGGGAAGGACAAAGCTATCAGCTGAAAGGAACATGGGATCTACTCCAGGCCCAAGGCAAGAGGCCTCATCCTGCCCGGCAGGGGTGTGGAGACTCAGCTTTGACCCCCACTGGGTGTGGCTGTAGATGGGGTGAGGGGTTACACATGGAAGAAGATAGGGAGGAAGAAGGACAGAGAGCTGGAGCCAGAGAGATGGACAGAAGAGGACATTGAGAGGAGAGAGGAACCGGACACAGACAGAGGTGGGGAGATGGAGGAGGCAGCAATGTAGAGAGAAGTGCCATGTCCTTGGCATCATGGTAACTTCTCAAAAATATTTATGGAGTGAATGAACACGAAGGTACCCATTTTGGAACTTTACAACGCTGAGATTTTATCCCATGGGGGCATTATTTCAAATCCTTTGCAAATAAGGAAGGCGGAGCTCAGGAACACTTAGCACCTGACTTGTGGAACGAAGCTAGAAAGATAAGGAGAGGGGCTTCAACCCAAGACGGTGTGACTCTTGAGTCATCCTCACCATCGCCGTGAAAGCTCGCAGCCTCGCGCGTGTCATCTGCCAAGAGTTACCCAGGAGTGTGTACTTGCCACCTGCATGGGGACTCCATCCAACAAGGTGGGGTCTTAAAGAAAGGGAAGCAAGAGAGACTGTGGCAGGAGAGAGACTGTGGCAGGAGAGAGACTGTGGCAGCTAGTTAATGCAGAGAGGTGGGTCAGCCCATTGTAAGAGGCGCAGAAGCTTCGCAGATCGGAGCAATATCCAGGCAGATGGCCATAAGAGAGCATAGCAGTCCGCCTGGGGAGGGCATGCTGGCTTTCATCCTTTTCGTCAGAGGGCACTCCGCCTTGGGTCATACCACCCAGGCAGCTCCCACCTCACAGTTCCCAGTCATTTCCAGGCCTGAGCAAGTGAACACCCATCTCAGCCTGCGATGAGCGCTCACACTGCAGCCACTGTTCAGATTGAGAAACAAGACCTGCTTTGTACCCCCTTCATCCTCAGAACAAAGCTGGAGTGGACCACAGTGAGCAAAGGCGATTTCTCCCATCTGCTTTTTAAAATCTTGAATCCAGGCTTACGTTTGTCAGGAGATGGGTGGGATCTAGTGATGACCTATTTCAAATCATCTAAGACCAGATAAAACAGTGGTTCTCAACCTTTCTCATGCTGCGACCATTTAATACAGTTCCTCGTGTTGTGGTGAATCGTCATGTAAATATCTGTGTTTTCTGATGGTCTTAGGCGACCCTGCTAGTGGCTCTCAACCTGTGGGTCACTGCTGTAGAGCCTAAGACCATCAGAAAACAGGTCACGACCCACAGGTGGAGAACCGCTGAGATAAAACCTTTCAGGACAAAGGGACCAGGACAGCAGTGGCAAGATCCGTCTCTTACCCAGAATCCCGGACAGATGGCCGTGAATGTCAGTCCCCAGGGCTGTATCAGAGGGAGGGAGGACTGGAATTTGTAGAAGCGGGCTCTGGAAGTTATTAGAACGTGAGATAGAATCTTTCATAATCCTGCCAGGATTCTGTCTCTTGAACGTATCACGGCCTGAGCCCCAGTGAAGACAAATCGCATCAGGATCTCGAGACTCTGACTTTTGGCAAGGAGGTGTGGTTCTTCTAACATCAACACCAGCTCTGCCATCCATCAGCGGCGAGGCCTTGAGCAGTTATTCAGCTATCGGAGTCTCTGTTTCTTCAAAGGTAACACGAAGCAAGTCACTAAGTCAATGTCACGGGACTGTTATGAAAATGTGTTGATAAAATAGCTGTAGAACCTCGTCTTGTGCCTGGCACCAATAGGCATTCTAGAATCGGCCACTGTTGTAATTATTGTTGTTATTCTTCCTGACAATTATGGACAAAGCCCTGGCTAAAAATCCACTCTTTTTGAACCCCAGGGAAAGGACATGAACTTGAACGGAAGTGTCCAGAACTATGGTAGGCAGGACAGTATTGGGGCAAGAGTAACGGCATAACCCAGGAAGCGACTGAGGCTATGGAAATGGTAGGTCTTTTCCCAGAGTGGGTTCCTAGCAGACAGTGTCTTTTCCTGCCAACAACTCTTTTATTTTTATTTTTTTTAAATATATTTTATTGATTTTTTTTTTTACACAGAGAAGGGAGAGAGAAAGTCAGAAACATCGATGAGAGAGACATCAATTAGCCGCCTCTTGCACGCCCCACAGTGGAGATGTGCCCGCAAGCAAGGTACATGCCCCCAACCGAAATCGAACCTGGGACCTTTCAGCCCGCAGGCTGACTCGCTATCCACTGAGCCAAACCAGTCTCAGCTGCCAGCAACTCTTTTAAAAATCTTACTATCGCCTGCGCTTTCATCTGGCCTGATACCGCACTGCCAGAGGGGACGCCCATACCTCACGCTGGGCCCGAGACGTGGATCACAAAGCATCCATAGCCACAGCCGGCACTCCGCTGACCATGTCGGAGGAAAGCCGGTGCCTTAGAACCCCGATAAGGGACTGGGGCTCCAAACTCACTTGGAAGTAAGAGCTCAGCAACAGGTCCTGGCAACTGTGCTTCTGCTGTGGACCATTCAGGAAAGACTCCCTCTCCCCCGCCATGGATTAGACCTTCTTCCCAGGCAGAGCGCACAGCCCATAGTTGCCATCGCAGGGTGGGGTTAGTCTCAACATCCCTTCCTGTCGTGGTGATAATTCCCAGACCAACCAGCCCCTGGAGACAGGGTTCAATGTAAACCCCGACTTCTGCAGTCCTCAATCATCTGACTGCAGGCCAGTGAGAAGCAGCAAGTATTTATAGATATCATAAATAGAAAATAAAACAAAAGCGAGGCTAAACTCTTACCCTGTTTCCCCGAAAGCAAGACATTCTCCGAAAATAAGACCTACTTCCAGTTTTGCCTCTTATTGTCATATAAGGCATCCCCCCCTTCAAAAAAAAATAAGACCTCCCCGGAATGTAAGGCCCCCGAAGCTACCCTCAGGCGTCTGCCTCCTGATTTAAAGAGACCTCCCCCTGCCTGAACAGCTCTGGCTGCGCTGCGGCCTATCAGGGAGCTGGTTTGTGATGACAATGACTACCGTACCGTAGACAGGTCATACATTTCCTTTTTTTTTTTTGTTCAACAATAAACGTGTACTGTATTCTTCTTCATGGAAAAAATAAGACACCCCCTGAAAAGAAGAACTAATGCATCTTTGGGAGCAAAAATTAATACAGTGGTACCTTGAGATATGAGTGCCCTAACATACGAGATTTTTGAGATACGAGCCGTCGAGCGAGCGATTTTTGCTTTGAAATACGAGCAACAGTTGAGATACGAGTAATCACACGGATTGGCCGGCTGCACAGGACCCACCAGTTTACCGAGACTCGAGCATCTCATAGTTTCCCACGCCTCAAGGTTACGGAACGAATTAAACTCGTATCTCGAGGTACCACTGTATACGACACTATCTTATTTTCGGGGAAACAGGGTAAGTATGTCATAGAAAAAATATATTTAATTTTTTTTTTACATCAGAACAAGATATTCGAGCAACACTGAAATGAAGCTGGGGACACTAATGTGTTCCTCAACTTGAAACTAGCATGTCCCCATGTCTGTCACTCTGTGGCCACAGCAGCAAGAGCAGCAGCTCCTATACCCCAGCACCAGCGGTCACGTGTCCCTCCATCGCAGAAGAGACAGCAGTTCTCTGGAGCGCGGCCTGCGCAGGAGGGAAGGTCCCTCTGTGGTGAGAAAGCAAGGATGCTCCCCGGAGGGTCGCAGGGTGGATCCGGAAGGATCAGGGAGCTGGCCTCCAGAGACCTCCTCGGGCCAAGCTCCAACACCGTGAGTCTCAGGGAGATTGATCACCGTCATTAATTAAAGCACCGGGAGCCTGCGAGGGGCCATAAGTTCCTAATGACGCTCCAAAGAGAAGAGCGGAGAGGAATGGTGCAAGAATGGCCAACGCGATGGCGTTTCATTGCGTTTTATATTCTTTTTTAATAGCTGCCGTGGATTCTGTGTGGGGACTATTTCTTCTGTTAAACATATCTTGGCTGATTAAGCACAGGAAGGCACTTTTCTCTATCCTTGGGAGGAGGGAAAAGTGGATTTTAAATGAGTCTGATGGTTTCGGGGGGGAAATAGAAATTAGTCGTCATGTGCAATAACCCAGAGGAGACCAGTGGTGTTGCCAGGAGACACTGCGATGGCCAAACGCCTCCATGAAGACAGCAAGCTGCTGGCTTCAGATTCCCGGTCTCCTAGGACCGTGGTCAAACTGCGGCTCACGAGCCACATGCGGCTCTTTGGTCCCTTGAGTGTGGCTCTTCCGCCCCTTGACTGTGGATCTTCCACAAAATACCACGGCCTGGCCAGTCTCTTTGGAAGAAATGGCGTTAGAAGAAGTTTAAGTTTAAAAAATGTGGCTCTCAAAAGAAATGTCAGTCGTTGTTCTGTTGATACTTGGCTCTGCTGACTAATAAGTTTGCCGACCACTGGGGTAGGGGATGAAACACATCACTTTAGGAAAACCCTCTGGTCCAAGAGAGGAAGATCTAAGGAAAGGCATGGACTTGCACGGTCTTAGCGAGGCCACATCTATCGTAAGTATAATAATGTTGGAAGATGCTTTATTGGGGTCTCAAATAAGAATGAACAACAACAACAACAACAAAAAACGCCGAGACCTGTTTGGCTCAGTGGATAGAACATCGGCCTGCGGACTGAAGGGTCCCAGGTTCTATTCCAGTTGGGGGCATGTACCTTGCTTGTGGGCACATCTCCAGTAGGGGGCATGCAGGAGGCGACTGATCGATGTCTCTCTCTCATTGATGTTTCTGACTTTCTATCCCTCTCCCTTCCTCTCTGTAAAAAAAATCAATAAAATATATTTAAAAAAAAATGAACAACCCCCAAACTGGTGTGGCCTGAGGTCTTTCTTTTGGTTCTGGTAGAAATCCTCAGAGAAATCGTATCTTTGTTGTGTGTTTTTTTACCCTAATCCTAGGAAACTATCATATTTATGCTAAAAAGGTAACTCTGGGAAAATATAAGAATAAATTTAAAAAAATTAAAAACTCTGATATATATCCATGATCTTTATACCACTGAAACTAGTTTAAGGGCACATGTAAGTATTTTTTTTTTCAATCATTGATGTTTTTGGCTGACATTTTCGGTGACGGAAGCATTTAGGAGAGTCTGACATGAACCATATGGTTTTAACGAAAAGTTGTGGGAGGTGTGGTTAAATAACATTGTAACCAATGTTTATACGTTGGAGCGATTCGAATTGGTTCAAATTTCAGTAAGTCTTGATGCATCCATTATGCAAATAGTGTTTGAACGGCAAGAGGAATGCTGCTTAATGAATTCAGAAAGCTGGGACGTTGAATATGAAACCAAGCACAGATAGGCACGCGTGTTCTTCCCAGTGACAAGCACCTTGCAGGCATGACAGGACCTATCGCTGCAGCACAGCCAGAAGTCCAGAGCCCCAAGTGGCCCAAAAGGCAAGGTGGTACCTTATGACACTGGACCAAGAACAGTAGAGACTGACAATTGTTTGTGCCTTCGTGTGTTTCATTCTATCTATGCTTTTTAATATGGAGACTCGTGTGATATATACAGTGGTACCTCGAGATACGAGTTTAATTCGCTCCATAACCTTGAGGCGTGGGAAACTGTGAGACGCTGGAGTCGGGTAAACTGGTGGGTCGTGTGCAGCCGGCCGATCCGCGCGATGACTTCTATCTCAAATGTTGCTCGTATTTCAAAGCAAAAATCGCTCGCTCGACAGCTCGTATCTCAAAATCTCGTATGTTAGGGCACTCGTATCTCGAGGTACCACTGTATGTATATATGGATTTCAGAGAGGAAGGGAGAAGGAGAGATAGAAACATCAGTGATGAGAGAACCATTGATCAGCTGCCTCCTGCACACCACACAATAGGGATTGAGCCCACAACCCTGGCATGTGCCCTGACTGGGAATTGATTCGTAACTTCCTGGTTCCTAGGTTGATGCTCAACCACGGAGCCACACCGGTCAGGCTGGGATTCTCAGGAATGGAGGAATCCGCATGTGCCACATGAACTGATCAAAGGGAGCTTTTCAAGGTCCCAGGCCCAAGCTGTGAGGGGTTTAGGGGCAGGGCTCCTAACCTCTCCCCTAACAGCCTTCACCCCGAGACCTGACATTCCCGTCTTCTTCAGCACTCTGGGATTGTTTTATGGTTATTTTTTCAGCCAGAAAAGCAGGATGTTATCATCAAGGAAACAAACCAGAGGCTATTCATTTCCTGCTCAGTGCCTCCAGCTGGTGACTTCCTTCCAAATGCCCCAGGTGACAAGCCCCCAGTTCCTTAGCAACCAAGAAGAGGGGTCCCCTAGAAAGGGATAGGCCTGCGTCCTGCGTGCCAACCCCCACGCGTTTGCTGGTTCCTCTGTTCTGATGGATGCCTTGTTGACAGGTGACTGTCAGCCCCACTTTTCCATGTCCAAAGAAAACAGGATCGCCTCAGTGGGGGGCAAAATGCCCTGAGAATACTGCCGACCCCCTTTTCGGGGTTTTCCTGCCCTTTTCATGAACTGCCCCTGGAATCGCGCCGGAAGCTCGGATCCATCCTGCTGTCTCATTTGTAGAAAGTGTTCAGCTGTCCGTGTCATGTTTTATTCTCTCTGAGCACCTTGACAATCCCATGAGCGGTAATCTTGAAAGCATGACACCTTGCAAGAACCTTTTCTTTTTCGCTTTTAAGCTTACAAGTGTGTCCAATTTAAAAGGAATCCAAGATGCCAAAATTCTCACATGAAACCTAGACATGCAGGCAGCTGTTCTGAAAACGGAAAACTGGGCTTGCTCGGGAGATGGCTCCCTGAGAAATGAGCTTGTAAAATTGACCTTGGAGGTGCAAGGTCTTGCAGTAAACCCCCAGGCCTGGGCTGAGGAAGGGGTGTCCATGATCATGAGAACACACATCCCTTGGAAAAGGCAGAGGGAGCCCCACAGGCCTGAAGGAGCCACACCCTCACCGGGACTCTCATTAGTACCCGGTGTCCTCATGGGACTTGAAGGCCAGGGGAGCTTTCTGCCCACCTTGGGGGCTATGGCATCCATGGGCCACTGAGAGACTCAAAGGAGAGGAATGTCTCTCCTTTACTGGGCCTGGGATCTCTTGCTGGCCATCACACCCCCAAAGCTCATGACAATTATGTAACAACTAAGAACTCACAGAATATATCACACACCGAGTAGCCAGATTACTATGTCCACCTGACGTTTGTAGGCAAATTAGCCGTACACTGCATCGTGTGAGATATGGAAGCTGAAGGCCTGCTCGAACACCTTTGCTGTCTGCAGTGACCAAGATCAAACATCTCCAATTCGCACAGGAACACAAGGATTGGGCAGTCGAGCATTAGAAAAAAGTCATGTGGTCCGATGAATCACATTTCCAGTTGTATCATGCAGATGGCAGAGTGAGAATTTCATGGAAACGGCATGAAAGCATGTACCCCACATGCATGAGTACATCCCTTCAAGCTGGTGGGGGCAGTGTTATGGTTTGGGGCATGTTTTCCTGACATGATTTGGGCCCTTTAATTCATGTGGAACAACGTCTGAAGAGCACAGCATTCCTAAGTATCGTTGCCGATCAAGTTCATCCTATCATGTTGATGGTGTATCCCCATGGAGATGGCTTCTTCCCACAAGACAATGCGTCAGGCCACGGTGCTCGGCTTGTGCAGGACTGGTTTCAGGAACATTAGGGAGACTTTCCCTGGCTTAGGTGGCCCCCACAGTCACCAGATCTCAATCCGATTGAGCATTTGTGGGACCAAGTTCAAAGAGCCATCAGGCAGCTGGTTCCACCACCATCAAATGTCACAGAACTGTCCATCAGATTCCTCGCATCACCTTTCAGCATCTCGTGGAGTCAATGCCAAGAAGAATGGCCGCAGTACTGAAGGCAAAAGGTGGCCCCAGAAAGTAGCGATGGGGTGGGCATAATAACCTGGTCACTCGGTATATGTGACGCCCATAAGGTCTATCTGAGTGACGTCCCCATTGTTAGCTGGCCCATCAGGCTGGCCTTCCATCCTCTCAGCCCTGAGACCTTTCCAGCTACGGGTTGAGCAGCTCCAGTAATATGCCCTCTGCATCGAAGGGTGCGGCTAGGCATCTTGGATTCAGCTTGCTGCTCCAAGCCTGTGGGAGGCAGGAAGAGCCCAGATCCACCTCCGTGACCCTTCTTCCCCGAAGCCCTCCCTGATTGCTTCCCCCACCGCCACAAGTGTGCCCATTTGTCACTGCGATGCAAATATTAATTTACACGTTTCTGACCATGTGACTCCGAGGACAGGGCCATGTTGGACTCATCTCTATCCTCCCGGTGGCCTGCCGAAAGCCTGCACACAGCAGCAGGCAAACGCACCCCAGTGGCCAAAAGCCACGGATGACCCTGAACCAGGCTAGTGACTGAATAGTTGAGAGGCGAGCCCTGAAATAAACAGCTTTTGAAGGCGCTTATATCTCAGACCTGTAAAAAGAAATATTTACTTTCTCAGAGGCATAAGACCCAGCATGCATTTCCAGGCCCCGGGAACATACGGCGTATCTCTCGGCCCAGGGGATCTAAAATAGTTTACATTTCAAAACTGTCTTTGTGCTTCCGGATTTCTGATGCACATTCCTCCGTGGACACCTTGAGCATCTTTTCCATTTCGCCCCCGAATCTAAGGCAGCTGAGGCTCTTTGCTGTGCCATAGCAGGGAGCGAGGAGCTAGCTGGCGGGGCAACAGTGCTTTGCCCCGAGAACTGAGCTGCAAAGCAGAAGTCAGCAGAATCCGGGTCTTTTATTTCCCAAGACTGACTTCCGATCGGACCTTCGGCTCCTCACCGCTTCAGGGAGCCGCACCCCGGTCCCAGGGCCGTTTAGACACAAGCCACGACCGGAAGGTCAAAGTTCAAGACAAATGACAACAAGGACAACAAGCCCATTTTTTAAAAATACATTTTATTGATTTTTTTTCTTTTTTTAAAATATATTTTATTGATTTTTTTACAGAGAGGAAGGAAGAGGGATAGAGAGTCAGAAACATCAATGAGAGAGAGACATCCATCAGCTGCCTCCTGCATGCCCCCCACTGGGATGTGCCCGAAACCAAGGTACATGCCCCCCCAACCGGAATCGAACCTGGGACCCCCCCAGTCCACAGGCCGACGTTCTATCCACTGAGCCAAACTGGTTTCGGCACAAGCCCGTTTTTGAAGCCTATCTTTCCTCTCCATTCTGTTCATCAACAGGATGTTTACCTAGTTAGCCACGCCTGGGGAGCCAGACCCAGACTGGAAGAGCCGAGAAGTTTACCGTTGGCTGCAGAGCACAGAGACCGTTCAGTGAGTGGGCAGGGAGGCAGAGGCCGCTGGTGCCCTGGGACCCGAGCAGGTAGCTCGACACCGGGATGGGCCATCCTCGGCCTCGGTCATTAACCAGAGACCAGAGCAGCTATGCGTTTGGAACTGCAAATTAGAAACAAGCTTCAACCCAAACCATCCCAATGGCCGTGAGATCACCTCCTTGACCCCAGCAAGTACATGCCACTTCTAATTAGATCAGCCAGGATTTCGCCCTGAGCGTGGGCAGCTGTTAGCAAGGAAGAGGAGAAATGGAATGGGGGCGAGGGATGGAGGTGGGGCAGGGGATCTGTCTGCCCAAGCACTCTTTCAGGGCCTTTGAAACAGCAGGTAAGACACCCCCCGCCCCCCGCTCACTCCCACACCCACACACGGTGCCCTGGACCCAGCTGTGTTAGAAGCATCCAGAACAGAAAGATATCTTGAGGCTTCTTCTAACTGGGTGACTCTCTCCTTTCCTTTTATTATTTTTATCTCTACCCTTTCCCTGCCTAACAGCAGTGAGAACGCTTCACTTGGAAAACCTAAGGAAAGCGGCCTGCGTGGATCTGGCATAGCCAGTGGCCTAGTCTCTGTCTCGCCTCTCCGGCCGGGCTCACGTGGCCACCGGACGCTCATTCCGCAGAGACCCTCCTGTTCCCGGACGGAGTGAGCAGACCGGCTCGCGCCGATGTGTCCACACCGCAGCCAGGGCCTGGCACACAGTAGGTGGTCCACATGAGGCTGTGCAGAGATGGGCATGACACAGGGGGAAGCCGAGCCGTGGAGGAAAGTCTCTGAGGTTGGTCAGACTGGTCGGACTGCCAGCATCGCTGCTACGAGGCTGTGTGACCTTGGGTAAGTCACTTCTGCCCTCTGAACCTCAGTTTCTTCCTCAAGAAAATGGAGCTGATACCACTGACCCCCAAGGAGTGGGTGAGGGTCAGAAATGACATTTGTAAAATGTACAGGAGGACAAAGCAGGGCACCTAATAGGTGCTCAACAAATGGAGGCTGCCTTCTCGCCTTCTGGACCCAGGTGCTGTACTTATTTGCAAAACGAAGAGGACACTTACTAGCCCGGTACCAACATCACTCTGTCTACTCTCTCAGCCCCTGGCGTGGGGCTCAGAGCACACCATCGGCAGAGATGCCTGCACCGTGTTGCCAACCCGGGATTTGTGAATGAACTGGCAAGAGGGGAACGCACGTCACCTGTAAGCAGCACAGGTGTGCCCACATGCACACGAGCTGCCAGGGACCCTGGTGCTGAGCCACACCTCTGCTTTCTCCTCCACTTCACGGGGAGGCCACTCAGATTATAAAAATCCCTGCCCGCCCTGATTTCTCCAGGAGACTGACCTCATGTCCAAGAAGGCTGACTCGGGTTGGCTGGAGTTCAAACCTGGCTCCGCCGTCAACTAGCTCTGCCACTTCGGACACAGTGCTTTAGCCTTTCTCTGCCTCAGTTTCCTCATCTGTGGAATGGGTATAATACTAGTATCCACCTCACAATACTGGTAACAGTCAGGGTTGTGGTGAAAATTTAGCGAGCTTCTGCACCAAGGCCTCCAGCGCAGGGCCTGGATATTCTTGGTAAATGTCAATTGTCACTGTGGCCAGGGGGACCTGCGACTTCACCCATTTCTTACCCAGGCAAGTGGACCCGCCGGCCAGGGGGCAGATGGCACCGCAGCCCGCTTTCACACCTCCAGTGTGGCCCCCTCCTGCTGGGGAGGCCTCTCTTTCTGAGGTCTGGCTTCTGACTCTCGCTCTAGTTCCATCAGGTTTGGACTGAAATGATTCCCATTTTGCAGATGAGAAAACGGAGGCTCAGAGAGACTGTTTACCTTCCTGGACACCCGTCTGGCAGTAGGTGACAGAGGCAGGACCCAAGCCTCCTGATTCCATATTTGATGCTTTTTCCACCTCACCCCTCAGGGCCTCCCTCCTGCCCACCCCTTCCCCACCTCAGCTCCCATGGAGCCCAGAAAGGGCTCTGATACCCCCCCACCTGCTGCCAGGAGGCCACCAGCAGAGACCTGAAAGATGAGCCAGTAAATGCATTATGACTTCTGAGGCTGTCTTAATCATTAAGGTTTATTAAAACAAACACCAAGACATTTCCTGATTCAGCCGGCCTGGCAGAGCTCCGCAAAGGTGATAGATGAGTGGGTCCTGGGGATGGAGATCTGGAGGGGGGGCAGGGCCGGAGGAGAGGTCTAGGGCGGAGCAATGCAGGAACCAGCAGGAGGGCTCAGGCCCCAAGAGTGGGGGCCTGGCCCGCTGCCTCCCGGGT
>JAAGEH010000434.1:1485828-1498224 GCA_011751065.1 Lasiurus cinereus
GGAGACCTTTCCATTTCTCAGGCCGAGCAGGAACCGGCCGGTGCGGAGCGACCTTCTGACTGGATCCGCTGCTGCCCTCTTTACCGACCGCCCTCTCCCGCAGAGGAACGGCCTTGGATGGCCGCATATTTGCATAATGGCTCTCCTGTCCCCTTCCCACACAGAATGGATGGCTTTGGAATGTCATTCCCCAGGCTGGTGGCAGGAGCCGTGGTGCTTTAACGCTGAGTCTCAGGACCACCTGGGCTGCTGCGAACGGGCAGGGGCAGACGGCCGCCCTCCCCCTCCTATTCCCTGCAGCTGAGCAGGGGCTGCATGTGCCCTGACAAAGATGGATCCAAGCAGGGGGCCTTGGCCATGGAAGGGGTGTGTGTGTGTGGGGGGGGTAGGGGCCCATGGAGGTGGAGGCAGCACCCTAGAGCCACCCGCAGGTACTGGGGGACAAGTTGGGGGTGGCTCAGGTAGTGAGGGCCCCCTGGGGGTGCAAACAGGAAGATGAAGGGAGAGAAATGACTCGGGTACAGGTACTGGGGTCTCTGCAGGACGTGCCAGAACACCAGCTGCGTTCTCTCCTTCGCCCCGTGGGGGGGGGGCGCTGAGTGCACGGGTTCTGCTTGCATTCTCCTGTGTCCCGTAGGCAGGGCGGGTGGGGGTTTCCTCTCCGAGGTCACCCAGGATTATGTGAAGCTCTGACCTTCCGCACCACCTGCCTCGCACTTCCTCCTCCAGGGAGAGAGTGCCAGGGACGGAGCTCAGGGCTGGGTGGGCAGGGGCACAGGGTGAACTGCAGAAATAGCCTGAGGAAGACCCCTCCCAGCCCGGCTTCGCAGATGAGGAGCTGAGACTCAAGAGGGGTGAGCTGGGGACCCACAGACACTGGGACCCTCTGCTCTGAAACAGGAGTTCAAGCCTGGGCTCTGGTTTGCAGTGGGACTTCTCAGCCGGCGGCGGAGGGAATTCAGACAGACTAGAACTTTGGGGATTGAGACGAGGGAGGGAGAAGCATCTAGAACAGTGGTTCTCAACCTTCCTAAGGCCGCGACCCTTGCATACAGTTCCTCATGTGGTGGTGACCCCCAACCATGAAATTTTGTTACTGAGATGGATCGTGATGTAAATATCTGCATTTTCCAATGGTCATAGGCGACCCCTGTGAAAGGGTCATTCGACCCCCAAAGGGGTCGCGACCCACAGGTTGAGAACCGCTGATCTAGAACGCCTCCAGCCTGCAGGGAAGACCAGTGAGAAGTTGAACTTGGTGGTGAAGTCTCCCTTGGAAAAAGCTGGGCTGGTGGGTAGAAACCAGCCAGCTTGTGGCCTCTGCTGCCCTCTGCTGGTCACTGGTGGTACTGGCAGCTGCTGGGCAGGGCACCAGGGGGAACCATTTAAGACTCCGGCCAGTTCCACTCCGGCTCCACATCCAAGGCCGGGAACGGAACACCCCCATCCTGTCCTCAGAGCAGGTATGACAGTCGTTTGAACTAACGCTCCTTGTCAATCCTGGTCCCCGGTGCTGCCCCTCCTGGCCACAGAGGCTGGCAAACGCAGCCGCTTCCTGCCTGAGCATCCCCTGGGCACACCCTACCGGGGCCAGAATTCCCGTGTTCTCCTAACACGGCCCGTCCTGGTCTTCTGGGGAGGGGCCTGATAGCACCCTATCCGGATGCCGGGGTAACTGGGGTGATGTTAATAGTCTCCACCATTAACTGAACACTGAGACATCTGGGAGACAGATAGATAGATAGATAGATAGATAGATAGATAGATAGATAGATAGATATCTGAGCAGAACCAAGAGGCAGAGGAAGGAAAAATGTGCTGTTTGCTTGAGCTGCGACGCCCACTTCTGCCCTGGGAGGTGGCGCCCCTGGTTCTTGGTGGTCAGACTCCTCCCGGGACTCACACCCTTGGCCCTGATTCTTTGGCCTTGCACTTGGACTGAATCACATGTTACATCACTGGCTTTCCCGAGTCTCCAGCCTGCAGATGGCAGATTGAGGGCCTTCTCGGCCTCCATAGTCCTGTAAGCCAATTCCTCCAATAAATTTCATATCTATCTGTCTGTCTGTCTACCTACCTATCTACACACACACACACACACAGTCTCCTATTGGCTCCTTTCGTCCACAACACTGACCAATACCTAACAGCAGTGGGAGCCGGGCTTTCTGTGAGTCACGCCCAGCTTCAGCAGAGACATGGCACCGCATGGACCCCAAATCCCAGGCCTGGGGGCGCTTGGCCAGAGGGGGTCTCAGCGGTGAGCCGGCCTATTGGATTGGAGCTCTTCCCTGTTTTCCCAGGAAAAGAGCAAGTACCTAATCAGAACAGAGTCTGTACCGGGATCCAGAGTTTGATGCTTAGTTTTAAGAACCAACAGCCAACAAGGGGCTGGATGTTCCTCCCGCTCCTGAACTCTGGGGGTGGGTACAAGGTGTGCACGCGCCTCACTCGCTCTCCCAGCAGCTGTCGGAGAAACGGGGCCGCCTGCAGAGGCGACCGGCAGCGGCCCGGTGCCCGCAGCGCTGCCGGGGAATGTGCGGGCGGCGAGGCCAGCTGGATTCGGCGGAGCTTGTAAACGCCACCGCGCTCTCCAATTCTCAGCCCAATTGCCTGTAAAATGAGGCCACCCGGCAGGTCCCGGAATTGGAATGGGGCTCTCTCACGCAGGGGCGAGGGCTGAACCTGCTTTGCCAGCATCTATTGACGGGAGGAGACGGGGAGACAGCCCTGGGGGGCGGAGGGGGAGGAGGAGAAGGGACCTGGAGGGCCAGCCCCTGTCCTCATCTCCCACCAGGGCCGGGCCTGCCTGGACATCCTCAGCTGCGTGAGGGAGGCGGACAGGAGCGCACTCTGGGCTGCAGGAGGCAGGTGGGTCCTTCCCGGTGGGACCAGGAAGATGCGAGTTAAAGGAAGGGCTGGGATCCAAGAACACATCCGTGGTAACGGTCATCGCTATGGCGACCTTTCCTGGGTCACGGCTTCTAAACCAGGAACCCCGCATCATCTCACATCGCCCCGCCGCCGGCTCTCTCGGCTCAGCCCTTCCCGGGTTCTGGACAGGGAGCGGCTCCCCAGCCGCGGCTCTGGTTTAGGCAAGCAGGACAGAGGGCTCGCTCTGGGCACAGGCTACCATGGTGCTGGCCTCTCGGACTCTCCCGTCCTCAGGTGGAGGTGAGGTGTTTGGAAAGTTAGCAAACACCAAATAACAGCAAGTGTTGCACTGCCATGCAGGATATGATAGGAGCTGCGGAAGCAACAATGTAGAGTTGTCCTGGAGGTGACAAATGGATTGGGCTTTGAAGGGTGTGTAGGAGTGTGCTAACAGGAGAAGGTGGATGAGAATGCTGGCCAAACAGAACAACCTGAACGGTACTCAGGGAGGGAAGAACAAGAGCAGCAATGTGCTGTTACCTACAGCCGTGGTCGGCAAACCTTGGCTCGAGAGCCACATGCGGCTCTTTGGCCCCTTGAGTGTGGCTCTTCCACAAAATACCACAGCCTGGGTGAAACAGGTTTGGCTCAGTGGATAGAGCACTGGCCTGTGGACTGAAAGGTCCCAGGTTTGATTCTGGTCAAGGGCATGTACCTTGGTTGCTGGCACATCCCCAGTAGGGGGCATGCAGGAGGCAGCTGATCGATGTTTCTCTCTATCCCTCTCTGTGGAAAATCAATATATATATATAATACCATGGCCTGGGCAAGTCTATTTTGAAGAAGTGGCATTAGAAGAAGTTTAAGTTTAAAAAATGTGGCTCTCAAAAGAAATGTCAATCATTGTGCTGTTGATATTTGGCTCTGTTGACTGATGAGTTTGCCGACCACTGGCCCAGAGGATAAGAACATAGATGTTAGGAGAGGAGAAGGAGGAAGAGGAGGAGGAGGAGGAAAAGGAGGAGGAGGGAGCACGCTGGAGTGGGGCTGCAGTCCGTGAAGTAGGTTCCAGGCTATGGACCCCGGGGACTCCCTGAGGGTCTTGGCCAGGAGAGTGACCGCCAGGCCAGCCCCGGTGAAAGGTCCCCTCCAGGAGAGAGGGCTGCGGCAGGAAGATGTGTGGAGAGGCCGGAGCAGGAAGTGGGCAGGACGCCACCAGGGGGTGAGCCGGGGGGTCGGGGGGGCCTCAGTGGGTGGGGCTTCCTGCACTCAGGCTGCACAGGAGGGGGAGGGTCGGGGCCAGAAGAACCAGGTCCCCTCAGTGAGGGGCCCAGGCAGCGGGAGCCTCCCTCATAGCCCTGGCATCCGAGACTCCTTGCCGCGTGGCCATGAGGAGGTGCCGGGCTGGCGTCCGGGAGAGGAGGCGTCCGCCTCACTGACTCACACCCCCCGTCCCGGTCTGGTCACAGAGGATGGCCACGCCCCGGGCTGCCCTGCGCAGGCTGCTCACTCAGCAGCACCCGCACCTGGCAGAGTCCAGCTCTCAGACAGAGAGGCCCACCCTGATACCGACCCCCCAGCCTCCAGCAGCTGGGCCTGGGGTAAAGTCTGATGGGGAGGTTCGGGGGGGAACGCTTTCCGCGGTGTAAAGGTGGGGGCGAGGGACCGCCGTCCTGTTCTCCGTGTGGAATTCCCACCGGTGAGGCCGTGAGGATGCGGCCGACCCAGCCACCCTGTGACTGCGAACAGGGTAGCCCACGGGGTCCCAGATGCCACCCCCACCCAGCACACGGGTCACAGACATCATCCCAGCACGCGGGGTCCCAGAATCCACCCAGCATGCGGGGTCCCGGATGCCACCCCAGAGACTGACATGATGAAGCTGCCGGATTAACCGCCTAACGGTGCCTCCACCTGGATCCTTGCTCCACAGACAGCACTGTCAGGGCTGAATTCCACGTCGGACACCAGCTCCTGGCTGCTAAGTTCAGTCCGTCGGGAACACTGATTTCATGCCAAACAGACCACAGGAAACACACATCAGCACGCACATCAGCTCCGAGCGCACCGGTGAGGGACCAGCCTGGAGCTTGTATCCCGGGGAGACGGGGAGGGCATTGGGTCCTCCATCCGCCCGTGGGAAACCCTTCCTGTCTGCCCTCCCCTCCCGCTCCTGGCCACACCCCTTCCAGCCTCCTCCTCCTCCTAGGCTCCCTCTCCATTCTCCTTCCTTTTTTGGAGCAAATCAGACCCCTCAGCTTCCTCGCCGCAGGAAACAGGGCTGGGGGCTGCGTCCGGCATTCAGTTCTCAGTTCCTGGAAGCCGGTGAGGGTGAGCCGGTCTGGAGGCAGGAAACGGCTGTGCCAGCTACTGGACCTGCTCCTTCAGCTTCGCCGGCGCCTGCTATGCTGGAGACGCCATTCTGGGGCTGGGCAATGGCGGTGAGGCGCCCACATGGCGCTCGTGGCACTGACATTTCCGTGACGCAGGCGAGACCAGCAAGCTCAGAGGCGGAGGTGGTGAGGGTGCTGCCCGGTGCATGAGGCAGGGCGAGGGAATGCTGCCCGTGGAGGGCACAGTCCCTTCCTGGGGAGGGGACTCAGAGTGGAGGTGGGAATGACAGGTTGGAGTCTGCCATGAGATCTGGGGGGCGTGGCGAGGGGGGAGGAGGGGAGGAGAGTTCCAGCATGTGCAAAGGTCCTGGGGCAGGTGTGAGCTTGAGGATCAGAAGAAAGGCAGGGTGGCCCTGACTTTCTGGGGTCTCCCCACGAAGGAGAGGGGCAGGGCTTCCACTAGGAGTGAGGCTTTTAAAGGGGACAATGGCAGGACCTGACTTACAGGTTTACAGGATGGCTCGGGCTACTGAGTGACCGGCGGCCTGGAGCGGGCAGCCTGCAGGCAGGGAGGCCAGGAGCAGGGTCTGCCAGCGGACAGGGGAGAGGTGACAGGGCTTGGCCTCGGGTGCTGGGCCAGGACATGGAGTCGGGATCATCGCCCGGCCCCGCTCTGGCCTCCTGTGGTCACATCATCGCCACCAGGTCTGAGGTGTGTGGAGTCGGGAGTGACGTGTCTTTTCTTCTCAGACGGCCTGTGTGACGGGCCGAGGCTCAGACAGATCGGGGTTCACCTGCAGACCCTGCTATCACCTTGGGCAGGTGACTTTATTTCCGGAGGCCTTCAGTGTCCCCCCTCGATAAAAGAGGAACAGCAGCGCCACCTTGTGGCGAAGGCAAACTATGAGGCCAGCCCAATGGTCCGCCCAGCAGGCACCACAGGCCCCAGGTACAGACCTACCGGCTTCCTGCCTGCCTTTCCTTCCCCATCGCGCCCAGCAGGCGGGTACAAACTGGGGGAACCCAAGTGGCCTGTCGGGGCGGTCCCCTCGTCAGGAAAATGTCAGCAGCGGGAGCAAAGGAGCCCAGAGTGGCTCTGTCGGCGGTGATGGCCATGAATGATTTATGTCCAGGGGAACGGCAGCCTCAGCAGCTGTTACGTTTGAGAAGCATCATGCAAACAATATGAAACATTTATTTAAGTGGCTCCACACTACGGGGAATTTGATTTAATCAGCCTTTATTTCCGTTCTCATTAGAATGAAGACAGAGCAGACAGCTCGACCTCCGTTCAGTAGCTCCCAGCTACTGCAGGCAAATATTTTTACTATTCCGCAATGAAACACTCAGGCACACCCGGCTCCCCATCTGGCCTGTGGATGGCGGGTGTGTGTGTGTGTGTGTGTGTGTGCCGTGATTTATGCTGCGGAAGTCTGGCAGGGGATGAAGCAAGAAACACCCCCACGTCGAGCAGAAGGAAGAAGCCATACGCGGGCCCACGTGGGAGTGGAAGAGATACTGAATCCTAGCCTTCCTCGGCTCCGTGGGAGCTGCAGGCAGGTCCTCTGAGGACCGGAGGTGGGCTTTGCACCTCTGCTCTTCTGGGCTGGGCGGATAGTTTACTTTTGTTTTTAATTCAAAGACCATCACAACGTACACACCTTGGGTGATGCTGAGAACATACTCTTTTAAGATGTTGGGGTTTATTGGAAATCTCATAGAATTTCCATAAATTATGTTGCTAAATTTAGCATAGGGGTTCCTCTGGGGGTTGGGGGGGGGTGCAATGGGAAGGGGCACACGGGGGGGGGGGTTTACAGTCCTGGCAATGCTTTATTTCTTAAGCCAGGTGGTGGCACCTGGATATCTGGTATACTTTTGTAGATATTTTCGTATTTCGTAAATGGTGTATACCTTACATGGGAAAAGTAAAGGAAATTTGCTGGGTATTGGAGTAAAGAAAAAAACCCTGAAATTCCAGTCTTAGCTATGTCACGTCTTGGTGAACCTCAGATTTGCCTCATGCCTTTTCAGGGCCTCCATTTCCCTGTCTGTCTATCTATCTATCTATCTATCTATCTATCTATCTATCTCCCTCCCTCCCTATCTACCTACCTACCTACCTACCTATCTATCTATCTATCTATCTACCTACCTACCTATCTATCTATCTACCTATCTATCTATCTATCTGTCATCTATCTAAAAGCAGAGTTGGACTACAGCAGTGTTTCTCAAACTGGGTCCCCTGGAACACTTCCCAAGTGATGTCCCTTTAAAATACAGGGTTCCGCAGTTCAGTAAATTTGGAAAATTCTGCGTACTCCCACCCTCTGAAAAGCACAGAATATGCAGAGTTTCTGAAAGGTCCTATGGCTAAGAAGTCTGTGTCTGTCAATGCCTATAACATCACGAGGTGCCAGCATTCTGCAACATAGCCTCTGAGAACTGCTATTCCGGGTCATCTCGAAGGATCCCAGCCTCCTGACGTGAACAAGTGAGGCCGCTTCCTGCCGCTGTACGGCGCAGACCCTAAGCATTCCCGCAGCAGAGTGAGCAGACCTCCCAGCCGCCACTGCCCCCTGGGGGAGCCCGCTGAGCACCCCTCCTCCCTGCTCCTCGGCCTCCTCTTCCTGCACCTGGGCTCCTGCGCCCCCCCCCCCCCCCCCCCCCGCCACTGCTGAGCCAATAACTGGACTCTGGAGGCGACCTTTCCCTTCTCCTTGGCTCCCCGCCCTAGAGGTGCACATGGTTGGGCTTCCCACGGCTTAGCAGGAGATGGTAAAGCTGGGGACCCAGCCCCCAAGATGTGGAAGCCAGGAGTCCAGAACAAACGGGAAAATTCTATGCAAATCCATAGCTCCGTCTGCCGCAGCCCTGCGCCCTCCACTCTGCGCGGACTTCCTGCCTGGGCTGTCCAGCAGCCACCACCCTGTCCCACCGGCTGTGTCCTCCCTGCTCTGACCCACAGGAATATAACTCCAGAAATGCAATTTTAAAACGTCTAGGAATCCCATTACACAATAAATGGAAACAAGTGAGACAGGTTTAATAGGATATTTAAACCCATGTACCCGAAATGGTCCTATTCGACATGCAATCGATAGAAAACAATTAACTCGTGAGCTATGGCGGATTGTTCTCCTTGCTGTGAAGTCTTTGAACTTGGTGACTGTCGCTCCCTCGCTCATTCTGGACTCAGAGCTTGAACATCTTGAGCATTGGGGTCCCCAGCTTTATCACCTCCTACTGATGACTATGACCTGGCCACACAGCCAGGGGGTGCAGGCTGAGACTGGAAGCTCCCCTCTCTTCCTCCCCACCACCTCTCTCCTTTGCTTTAGACTGAGTGTACATCCCACCTGAGCTGCAATTTCCGCGTGTCTGTCCTCGTACACCTTCTCGGTGCTGTTCGTTTTCCGCATTAGTGTTTTTTGAGGGTAGTTTTGCACGTCTCCCCCGAGAAGACTATGTCACCTTAAAGGCAGAAGCCACATCTCTGTCCACACCAAACCCAGCAGGATCCCCAGCCTGCCAGGCCCTCTCGGCTCCAGCACAGGTGCCTGCCTCGAGCAACGTGGTTACATCATCCCATCCCCACGGAGCGTGTTAAAAGCCCCCCTCAGACGCGGGGTAATTCAGCAGCCTCAAATCACATCGGCCCTCCCGACAGATTCTCAGTCAATGATTCACTTTGGGGAAAACCTGGGTTAACTAGAATCCTCGAATAGGCACGCCCAACTGGAATGAGAAAGGGACAGCGTGGGAGAAACCAAGCTCTTACCCAGGTTTAAAGAGAAGCCCTTCACCCCGTCAGCACCCAGCAAAACTGGCGTGAGAGAGAGAGGAGAGAGACCTGCCTTCTGGAAAGATGGTTTTAAACGTTCATTCAGACAAAAAACCAGCATCCTTTTCTGCGGAGTCTTTGTGTGATCAGGAAACAAGAATGAACCAGGGTTGGGGTTCGCTAACAGCGTGACTTGAGTCTGCTCTGAGGGGCCAACTCAGCAACAAAAGCCCCTCCTAACCAGTTCTCCCTTTGGGGGAGCTAATCCCAAAGCTGTCTGCGTGATTTCCCTGGATGCAGTTTTGCTGGAGGCGATTGTCCAAGGCGCTTCCGTCCACTAGAGGGCAGTGTGCCCGCGACCGGATGGCACAGGGCCTGCCCCTCAGATGTGGCTGCACCTGTCCAGAGCAGTGCCAGGCCACATGGGGCGATTGGGCCCCCGAAGGTGGCTGGTCCGAACGGAGGGGTGCTGTAGGATAGAACGACCACCAAGTTCAAAGACTTAACAGCAAGGAAAACAATCTGCCATAGCTCACCAGTAATTGTTTCCTATCGATTGCATGTGGAATAGTACCATTTGGGGTATAATGGCTTAAATACCCTATTAAAACGGTTTCACCTGTTTCTGTTTATTGTGTAATGGGATTCCTAGACATTTTTAAATTGCATTTCTGGAGTTATATTCCTGTGGGTCAGAGCAGAGAGGACACAGCCGGTGGGACAGGGTGGTGGCTGCTGGACAGCCCAGGCAGGAAGTCCGGGCAGAGTGGGGAGCACGGGGCCACGGCAGACGGCCATCCAGCTTGAGCTGTGGCTCCCTCGTTTGTTCTGGACTCACGGCTTCCACATCTTGAGGGCTGGGTTCCCCGTCTTAAAGGGGCACACACAGGTCACCGTCTCCTGTGGACGCCGGGAGGGCTGGCTGTAGGACAGCCATACGCTGTGCTCACTCAGGCCTCCATCCTGAGGCCATTCAGTCTCGGAACTGTCCCAGGGAGAGCAATAACTTCTACGGTCTCCCTGGTTCCGTGAGATCACGCACACTGCATGAGCACTGGTATGTGCCCAACCTCATATATGAAAAGACCACACAGCACTGGTATGTGCCCAACCTCATATATGAAAAGACCACACAGCTCAGAGAGGCGAGGTAGTGACTTCCCCCTCGTGTGATCAGGCAACAAGAATGAGCCAGGGTTGGGGCTTGAAGCAGAAAAAGCCAGGCATCTGCAGGCAAGCTCATCAGCTCTTTCGGAATCCTGTGCAAATCCAGAGCTCCCTCTACTGCCGCCCTCCTCCTTCCAGGGGGAGCACTAAGTTGGGGTGGTCAGGCAGGTCGATGGCACGGGGCAGGGAGGGGCACTGCTTTTTACTTCACTTTCCCTGCCCCCTATGTTCCTCCGCCTTCCTGGGTGCTGCCCCATGGCTGACACCGGGTCCCGCGGTGGCCCGCACTCCCCCTCCTCCGCTGGGCAACCTCACACGTGTCTGGTCTCCGCCTCACGGTCTCCTGGGGTTTGCCTTCTCAGAGGTTGGCACTGGAGGCTGGGTCTGCCGCCCCCCTGCCTCCCAGTCACTGGGACCATGAACTGGAGCACCCATCTGTTCACGGACCACGTGGACTTGTCCTTGCCCTGGCCCGGCCTCTGGAGGAGCTCAGGGGCACGAAGACACTTCTTATTCTTGGGCTCAGGGACAGCACAGTCTTAACCAAAACACTGCCCTTCCCCCCAAATAAGGAGTGGAAAATGGGCCCTTTCAGGAGAGGCATGCAGGGCAAGGCTATGGGAGGGGGAAGTGGGGAGGGGGAACTGGTCCCTGTGGGATGGAAGCCGGGGGTGGGGGGTGGGGGAACCATGTGGGGATGAGATGATGCTGAACGTCCTGAGGACACACCTGCGAAGGTGGGGGGACCGCCATCCACAGAGGCCCCAGCAGGAGCCCAGGCTCGGGGACGGGACGGCCTTTTTGTATGAAGGCCCCGTGGTCTATCCACAGAGCTGGTGTGGAGAGGAGGTTGTAAATGTGTGTGTGTGTGTGGGGGGGTGAGAAACGAGGGGGAGAAGCGCTGTGGAAGGTGCTGGATAAAGGTTGGGGACTCTGGGCTTGGTCCCTGGGGGCAGATGGCATCAGGACTCTATCGGAGGGGCTCGCGGGAGGAGAGCGCACGCAGCATGGACAGCCTGCAGATGGCCAGCAGCGCTCTGTTTATGACGTTCCTCCTCGTTTCAGGGAGAATCCCAAGCTGCCTATGGCGATGTCAGTTAGCCTCGGAGCGGGTACCATGCCTGGTCACCGGGTCCGAAAGGTGAGTGAGGGCAGATACAGCTCAGGGTTGCAGGAGCAGGGAGCGAGGTGTCCCTTATTCACCGGGAACAACCTTGCTGCCTTCCTCATCAAGTCCCCTCTGGCCTTTAGTCCGTAGATTGCCATTTAACCGTCCCGCTCTCAGACTCTGTCTTCTCAGATCCATGAACGATCTGTCACTGGGATTTCCTCTGCCCTATGTTGCTCTCTCTCCCTTAAGGATATCCTTTTATTTTTGCCATTCTGTCTTTTTTTTTTTTTCAGTTTAAAAAGATCCATCTCCTCCCACCTCCCTAGGAAAGGGACCAGGCCTGGCCCACCTCAGCCCAGTGACGCCTCTAGAGCCTCACACAGTAGGTCCTCAAGTGTCTGTGACTGAATGAGGGTGTCACACAGTAGGTCCTCAAGTGTCTGTGACTGAATGAGGGTGTCACACAATAGGTCCTCACGTGTTTGTTTCTGACCGAGGGCCACTGGCGCCCGCTCCCGTGACACTCAGCCAGCGACCCCCTCCGCAGGGCTCAGGACAGATGCCAAGATGATTTATGGGACTTATTATCCCGCCGGCGGAGAGAATAGATATTGATTCAAAGGGCTTTAAATAAGTAAGTGGATGCACGCGCCGGGAGCGGCTGTGGACCGAGGAGAGGGGCTTGTCAAGCAGCCGAAGCAGATGTCGTGAGGGACACGGGTCCTCGGGAGCCGAGGGAAGGGACTCCGGGGGACACAGGGATGGGCGGTGGCGGCAGCCTGCACAGGGTCATAGCCAGGCTCCGTCACCTCCCAGGCCGGGGAGTGACCTTGGGCAGAGAACGGAGATAAGGCCGCCTCCTGGTTGGATGGCAAAAGGAACGGCCCTGCGCGATCTCCGCTCTGGAGGTGGGCAGACCGGGCTCAGAGAGGCAACGTCCCCGGCCGTGGGCGATTCAGTTACCTCTCTGAGCCTCAGTTACCTGATTTAGTTACCTCTCTGAGCCTCAGGGACCCAACTGGTTAACCTCTCTGAGCCTCAGTGACCCAGTTTAGTTAACCTCTCTGAGCCTCAGTGACCCAACTTAGTTAACCTCTCTGAGCCTCAGTGACCCGACTTGTTAA
>JAAGEH010000434.1:1498234-1594472 GCA_011751065.1 Lasiurus cinereus
TCTGAGCCTCAGTGACCCGACTTGTTAACCTCTCTGAGCCTCAGTGACCCAACTGATTAACCTCTCTGAGCCTCAGTGATCCAATTTACCATATTTTCTGGCGTATAAGACGACCCCCAACTTTTCCAGTTAAAATAAAGAGTTTGGGATATATTCGCCCTATAAGACAACATCTGGTGTATAAGACGACCCCTGACTTTAATATATTTTATTGATTTTTTTACAGAGAGGAAGGGAGAGGGGTAGAGAGTTAGAAACATGGATGAGAGAGAGACATCGATCAGCTGCCTCCTGCACGCCCCCTACTGGATGTGCTGCAACCAGGACACAGGCCCTTGACCAGAATGGAACCTGGGACCTTTCAGTCCCCAGGCGGACGCTCTATCCACTGAGCCAAACCGGTTTTGGCTCCCCTGATTTTTAATCCTCACAATGACCACTTCACAGACGAGGAGACCGGGAGAGATCTGGGAACGTGTGTTGCCTGCAAACGCTGATGCCCTCTTGCCTTAGTGAGGGGGACAGATCTCGGGCACAACCCCCAACCACACTTAGTCTCTGGGAGGCCACCTGACCCAGCAGGCTGTCCCTGCCCGGGGCTGGTGAGAGGCAGCGGGAGCTGTGATGGCCCCTGCTTCGGCCTGGCTGGTCTTTAAAATGTAAGTTCTGACCTGACCGGTTAGCTCAGTGGATAGAGCGTCGGCCTGTGGACTGAATGAAGGGTCTCAGGTTCCATTCTGATCAAGGACATGTACCTTGGTTGCAGGCACATCCCCAGTAGGGGGCATGCAGGAGGCAGCTGGTCGATGTTTCTAACTCTCTGTCCCTCTCCCTTCTTCTGTAAAAAATCAATAAAATAGAAAAAATAAAAAGTAAGTTCTTTTTCTCTGCCATAAAGACCCACCATCTCTAGTCCTCATCACTACCCTGAACAAAGTGAGTATAAAACCCCAGCAGCACAGCTGAGAGACAGGCGCAGAGAGGGGCCAGGCCCTGCCCAGGGCTTGCCTGAGGGTCAAGGACAAGCCCCGCCCACTCCAGCTTCAAGGCCTCCTCCTTCCCCCACGTCAACTAGAGGAAAACCATGTCCCTTTCGGGACTTGTCAGCCACTCCACTGGCTCAGAGAGACCCGGGGGAGGGGGGGGCGGTGAGAAGTGTTCTCCAAACACACCCAGACAGTCCTTCCCTCCCTCTGTGCTGCTGCTAATGCTCATTTCGCAGGGGGCTCTGGGAAATGCAGGGGCCCCTCCATCCTCCTCCTCCTCCTCTGGGCCGGGCCGGTACCTGCTCCAAGTGTGTGTCCCGGGCTGTGCGCTCAGACGTGACCATGTTTGGGCATGGAGGCGAATCCCAGATGGGGACCCAAGGCCGCTTCCCTGGAAACAGAGACGCTGGCAGCCCCAGCTTCCTGCTGGATGGAGCTCAGGCGGCCGCTTTTTGGCTTTTTTTTGGGGGGTGGGGGCTGGGGCAGGGCAGAGAGAAAGTGCCTGCCTGCTGAAGACTCAGGGGCGCCGGGGAGACTGTGAGTACTGCGTGCCCGGAGCACTTGGGGACTTGGGGTGAGAGTTTCTCCAAAGTGCAGGCTGGAGGGGCGGGGAGACCTCCGGAGGAAGCGGCAGTGGGAACGCCCTTCTTCAGGGCCCTGTACCCGGGTTCGGGGTTCAGAGGGGCTGACGTTGGTGTCACTGGGGACCAGAACTACTGGCATCTGAACGGCAGCGGGGAGGTGGGGAGCAGAACCCTGGGCCCCAGGTCCCAGCTGCCAGTGCGGCCAGAGTTCAGCCCAGGAAAGCGTCCTCCCTGGAACACTGCAGTGTCTCTGCTAGAATGCAGGGAACCCCGCTTCTCAGTGCCCCAAAGGAGAGGAAAACTCGCCATTGGGTGTCATCCCTGCCAGTCATCTTGGAGGCAGTGACAAGGTGCCGGATCCCAGGGTCTTCTCTTTAGGACAGTGGGAAGGAGTGGGACAGGGGGGGAGAGACTCGGGGGCGGGGAGAAGGGGACACTTGAAACAGTCAATACTTAGGAGGGAAAATAAAGGGACTTCGCTGCAAGTCCCTTTGGACCAATGTCTCTCTCCTGGACACTCACTAATTTATTTAAAAAAAAATAACCTTTAGAGACCTGGCAGGGAAAATACAGTTCTTCCTGATATCTGGCTAAAAGTTTCCCCAAAGCAGGGGGTTACAGAGAGAGGGCCACTTGGTAGAAACAAACTACAGTGGTACCTCGAGATACGAGTTTAATTTGTTCCGTAACCTTGAGGCGTGGGAAACGATGAGACGCTCGAGTCGCGGTAAACTGGTGGGTCGTGTGCAGCTGGCCGATCCGCGCGATGACTCCTATCTCAAATGTGGCTCGTATTTCAAAGCAAAAATCACTCGCTCGACAGGCTCATATCTCAAAAATCTCCTATGTTAGGGCACTCGTATCTGGAGGTACCACTGTATGGTTACCCTAAACAAACAAAACAACAGAGAAATGGACCCAAAGCCGCAACTCACAGAACAGATGGGAACCCCATAAGGGACAGAAGCGGGCAGCTGTCAGGTGCCAGGTGACTTACAGGTGATGGGTCACAGCCCTGGAGAGTCTTCAGTGGCTGGGGTTGTGGGGGGCAGGAAGGGGGTGCTCTGCTTGCACGGGGTGAGGCAGATGCCCAGAAGGAAAGTGAGGAGGTTAGAGGAGGGGTGCCAGCTACTCCCCCCACTCTGCTTCGGCTGCGGTGGCTCAAGCCCCCAGAGCAGAGCGGTGGCTGCAGCCACGAAAGGCCTCTGCCCTCACTGGATCCCGACTGCGGACCCCGCCAGCCGCCCGGCGCCCGTGGCTCCTGCGGCTCCTGCGGGCCCTCGGCCTCCTGCCCGGGCAGAACGGTGGAAGGTCCCGGGTTCTCCCAGACAGTGTCCTAGGCTGTGCCCTCCGCTGCTGGAGGAATCAGTGTATTTCCCACGTCAGCTTCCTTCCCATGTGTGTTTCCTTCATGAATGACCTCACGAAGGAAATCTACTTGCCCTGTGTTCTGGAGGCCAGAGCCCCAAATTGGCAAGATGCTGGCAAGGCTGCGATCATAGTGTCACCAGCCCTGCCCTCCCTCCAGAGAGGGGAGGGGCTGCCCGCAGTCCCAGGCATGTGTGGCATCACTCCAGTCTCTGCCCCCCTGGTCATATGACCTTCTCCTCTGAGCCCAGTCTCCGCCCGCCCCTCCTGTAAGGACGCTAGGTCTACATGGATGACCGGTGTGGATTATCTCAAGCTGCTAAAGCAGTGGTTCTCAACATTCCCAAGGCCGCGACCCTTGCATACAGTTCCTCACGTGGTGGTGACCCCCAACCATGAAATTTTGCTACTGTGATGCATCGTGATGTCAATATCTGCATTTCCCGAGGGTCTTAGGCGACCTCTGTGAAAGGGTCATTCAACCCCCAAAGGGGTCACGACCCACAGGTTGAGAACCGCTGTCCTAAAGTCTTTGCCATGCTAAGTAACAGTCACCCATTCCAGGGCTGAGAACATGGGCATCGTGGGGTCACTACTGACCTATCACACACTGTGGCCCTGGCAGGTCCCTTCACCTCTCTGAGCCGCGGGTCATTCATCGGTAGAAGGGGCTTCATACACTCACCGCTCGGAGCTGGTGGCAGGCTGACTGGGGGGTCCAAAGCAGCCCCCCGAAGTTGCAGAGCTCCACATAAAAGAGGGGCACTGCTAACATCGGGGTCCCCTTCCCTCTCACCTGTCTCCCCTTTGGTGGATTGCTTGTCACCCGTGTGTCTCTGCGGCCTCAGCAATGCCGGCTGTCCCCCGGGGCCATGGGGAAGAAGCTGGTGATGGCCCAGAAGCGGGGAGAGACGCGTGCCCTTTGCCTGGGGGTGGCCATGGTGATGTGCGCTGTCATCGCCTACTACATCCTGGGCACGACCATGCTGCCCCTCTACCAGAAAAGGTACGCACGCCCCCAGCCTGCTCCCCTCCCCCAGCCTCTCCCCTCAGGGCTGGCCTGTGAGGAACCCCCAGACTGCTTCCTACCTGTCCCCTGGACCCTCATGCCGGGCAGGCATGCTCCTTCTCAGGGTCAAGGATTCAAATGCAGGGAGGGTGGAGGGAAGGCCGGACTGGGCCCTTTGGGTCTGGGATCCTGGGACTTGGGGGTGACACCCAGGAGGCCTTGCCACAGGAAAGGTCAAAGGGTCAGGATAAATGCTGCAGTGAGTTTCATCCTGGGAGGGAGCAGTCACAGGATCATGCACCCCATCTTCGCAGTGAGACTCCCCCTCTGAAACCTCCCGGTCAGTGGGGATCTAGCCTCCTGTGGGGTCTCTCAGGAGATGGGGAGCTCACTCCCTCACCGTGCATGCCTGCTTTCTGATCAGTCGGACCTGTCTACATTGAGCCGACATCTGCTACCCCAAGCTCTGCCCTGGAATCTCAGAGAATGTTCCATGCCCTGGCTCCCTCACATGTCAACCACTTGAGCTTTGGACGGGAGAGCTGTGAGTTGCCGGTCCAGCTCTATCCGGAACACACACACTCAGCTTTCCTGGCCTGTTCTTAGGCCAAGTCGCAGCCCCTCGCCTCGGGCACACGCCAGCCCCGCTCCTGCCAGCTCCTCGCCTGATAAATGGGGGACCGGTTGCAATTGATTTGCTGCAGATGTGCTGATGGGTCTCTCAGCCTTTCCGGGGTCTGCTCCTTTCCCCCTTTCACCCCCTGGAGAGATTTCAGGGGGGAACTGACCGCTCAGAGCAGCCGTGCACCTCCGACATGGCTGGCACCTCCAGGTTAAGCTCGATCCCCACCACCCGCCCCACCTGGCACAGATCAAATCCTCCTTCCTCTCTGCTCTTTAGGGTAAAGGGCACAGATTCTGAACCACCCAGGCCTCATTTCAGGTCCTGTGCGGCCTCGGAAAAGTCACTTGACCTCTCTGAGCTTCTCTTCCCTCTCTGAGGATGGAGATGATGTGGCTGCCTTTTTAAACATAACCAAGGCCTGGGCCTCGTCCAC
Source organism: Lasiurus cinereus (assembly GCA_011751065.1). Taxonomy (NCBI): domain Eukaryota; kingdom Metazoa; phylum Chordata; class Mammalia; order Chiroptera; family Vespertilionidae; genus Lasiurus; species Lasiurus cinereus. The sequence goes on from JAAGEH010000434.1 coordinate 1,503,240, forward strand.
CTGTTCTGGGGTGTGGCCTGGATGTGGGAATCTTCATAAAAGCTCCCCCAGCTTTTGAGGACCATTATGTGGGTGATATCCAAGAGGCCACTGGCACTGACACTGGATTCTGTTTCCTCCCGGGGCCCAGGGACCTTGGGTCACGCTCCTTCAGGGCTGGATGCTCATGAGACGATGCAGGTCCCGGCCCTGGGTCTCTCCAAGGGGCTCAAAGAGGGTGCACTGTGCCACCCACGTTCTGAAATGTGTACCCGTGTGTGTGATCTCTCCAGCGTGTGGACCCAGGAATCCACGTGCCACCTGATTGAGACCCACATCAGGGACCAGGAGGAGCTGGAGGGCAAGAAAGTGGCCCAGTACCCGTGCCTGTGGGTCAACGTGTCCGCCGTGGGCCACTGGGCTGTGCTGTACCACACGGAGGACACTTGGGACCAGAACCAGCAGGTACTAACTAGGGGGATGGGCACCTGTCCCTGTCCCCCTGGGCCTGTCCCTCCCTAGCTCCCTAGCTCCTCTCTGGAGAGTGGGGGCTGAGAAAGGGGACCCCCTGGGCCAGGGAACAAAGCTGGCATGAGGTCCAGCCAGACCTTGTCTTCTGGGCTAGAGTCACACAGACCTCGGTGTGTGAATCCCTGCTCTGCCACGAACTGGCTGTGTGACCTGAGGCAGCTGACTTAGCCTCTCTGTGCCTCCGTTTCTGCCTTTGCTCAATGGCCCTGGTGCAGAGCACTGGATCTAATGTGCAATCTCATGTTGGATGCAGAGCACACACTCAGAAAGAAGTGGCCGTGGGTCTTAGTACCTCATTCTACCTGTCAAATGAAAGGCCGGGCTGAGAGCTGGTCCCCTGAGGAAACCCCGATGCATCCCCCACCCTAGGAAGCTGAGCCAGGGCTGGAGCAAAGCAGCACTTGGTATATTTTCTCATCACTGCGCCCCAACATCCCTCCCACCCCCACATCCACGGGGTAGCCCTCCTTAAAGGAACTATAAGTCGGCCCACATTCATTTGCTCATTCGCTCCCTCTTTCATTCAATGGTCATCGGGCACATCCTGTGTGAGGGGCTTCAGACTCAAGAGGAGAAGGTAGGACATCATACCTAGCAGGGAGGGAGCGTGCCAGAGAGAGGAAGGGAGAACACTGTGGGATGAAAGGAGGGAGGGATGCTTTCCAGCCACCAGTGGGGCAGGTGAAGGTGCCAGGCGTTGGGGTTAGGCATTTACCTATCAGGCAGGCACGTGGGCCACAGAGACATGGAGGGGCACCCAGGTCCAGGGCAGACCACAGGACAAGGCTGGGAGGGTGGGCACAAAACCAGGTTCCCACTCCTGACCAACGGATGCAGCGTCTGGGCTCTGCAGGGGGTTCAAAGGCAGAGAATTCCTGTTGTGACCAGCGTGGAGTCTTTTTTTTTTTTTTTTTACAGACAGGAAGGGAGAGGGATAGAGAGCTAGAAACATCGATGAGAGAGAGACATCGATCAGCCTCCTCCTGCACGCCCCCCACTGGGAATCGAACCTGGGACCTTTCAGTCCACAGGCTGATGCTCTATCCACTGAGCCAAACCGGTTTTGGCCAGCCTGGAGTCTTTACCAGGCCTGGGGTCCCGGGAGCATGATCAGAGAGGCAGAGAGGAGCAGAGGAGTGTGCCGGCCAGTGACTGGCAGAGGGGCGGGGCCACAGCAAACACCATGGATGAAGATTGGTCCTGAAGCAGGGTGGATGCTGACAGCCAGACTTTGGTGGCTGAGAGGAGGGGGAGGGGTAGAGTGTCTGGGGGGGGGACAGTGGGATTACTATCTGTGCTGGGGGTTGGGGGTCGTGGAGAAGTGGGTGTGGACAGTGCAAGGCGGCCTGACTGTTTTGCCATCACTGCAGTGAGCACCACTCAGCCCCAGTAGACGGAGGAAGACCCCCCCAGAAAGCCCCCGAATCCGCTCTCACCGGGACACCCTCCTCTCCCGGCATGCAGTGGCCCCCGACTTAGCTCCAGGAGCACGCAGCACAGTTTCAAAGGCAGGCAGACATGATCGCGGTGTGACAGGGACTGGGCACAGGCCGCCTCCCCGATGCCACGGTTGTCAGCTCAGAGGGACAGGAGGCCAGGCTGTCCCCGGAGATGAGCCGCCAGCGGCATGTCTGGCCCTGGAAGGCAGCCACCGGCTGTTCCGTCTCCTCTCCCATCGTCCCCAGGCGTGACCAGGAGCCATTCTAATGGCGGGGTGCTAGCATGTGGGGGCAGGGGAAGGACCTTCCTGTTCTTGCCACTCGGCGAGGTCAAAGAGCCAGCTGCCCCTCTCTTCATTCAGCTCTGGGGTGCCGGGGGCTGCTGCAGCAGGCCAGCTGGGTGCTGTGAGGGAGGCCCCTCTCTAAGGAGGGAAAGGAGGAACTATCTTGGCAATGTCATAGTTAAGTCCCCCTATCATTATCCTATATAATCAAGAGGTAATAGGCAAACGGTCATCACGCAGTGACGCGTAATGGACCCATCAGCAGGAGGGCGGGCAGCGAGCTACATGTGACAGAGAGCTACAGGAGGGCAGGATAGACAGCCACGTGCGGCAGAGAGCTTCCAGTGGCAGCGGGCAGTGGGCCAGCTGAGGCAAGTGGCCGTGAGCTGCCGGATTCGTGCGCAGGGCCACTAGTTAATAAGAACAGCGTCTCCCATTTATTGAGCACTTACTACGTGCTCAGCTTTGTGTGACGTGTTTACATGCATCCTCTCTTCTAATCCCCGCAAGTCAACGAGGCAGGCGCCCTCGCGAACCCATTTCGCGAGGCTCAGAGAGGTTCGGAATCAGGAGTTGAACCCCAGCCTGTCTAGCTCCGTAGCCACAGGTCACTCAGTGAGCTAGGTTACCCAACGTCATGGTCAGAGGCATGGAAAAGATATTGCCTTTGACCCATTTAAGAGATGAAGCTATCAAGGCTCAGAGAGGGTGAGTGATTTGTCTAAAGCTCTACAGCAGTGGTTCTCAACCTTCCTAATGCCTCGACCCTTTAATACAGTTCCTCATGTTGTGGTGACCCCCAACCATAAAATTATTTTCGTTGCTACTTCCTAACAGTAATTTTGCTACTGCTGTGAATCGTAATGTAAATATCTGTGTTTTCTAATGGTCTTAGGCGACCCCTGTGATGGGGTCGATGGACCCCCAAAGGGGTCACGACCCACAGGTTGAGAACCGCTGCTCTCCAGCAATGGAGGCAGAGCCAGGACTCCGACTGGGCCCTGAGCAGCCGCAGAGCCATTGTGCCCACAGGTGACACTGTGAGGGCACCCTGTGACCTTAGATAGTTCTGGCTGCCCCCCCAACCCCCTCCCACCGAGGGGCCTGACCCCAAAGCTGGCATTGCTCTTCACTGCTGCCCAGCCATTCATGTCCAGGTGCTAAGAGATGGGGACTCGCACCCCCAGGGACCCCCTGCTTCTCCCCCCAGTGCTCCTACATCCCAGGCAGCCTGGACAACTACCAGCTGGCCCGGGCCGACGTGGAGAGGGTCAGAGACAACTTCCACGAGCACCGCGTGTTCTACTGCTTCTCCACCGCGCGCGAGAACGAGACCCGGGTCCTGTACCGGCGCCTCTACGGGCCCCAGACCCTCCTGTTCTCCCTCTTCTGGCCCACCTTCCTGCTGACCGGAGGCCTCCTCATCATCGTCATGGTGAAGATCAACCAGTCCCTCTCCATCCTGGCGGCTCAGAAGTAGACCCGGGCACATCACAACACTGCTCTGTTCACGGGGCCTGGGCCAGTTGGGCCCCCGGGCTGTACTCCATTTGTGTATCCGTGCCTCTTCCCTCTGCCTTCCCCTTCTCCCTCCCAATCCACCCACTCCATCTTCCACAGCAAGCGTGGCCTCATGAAGTCCTTTCTGGCTCAAGAATGGACGGTGGCTCCCCAGCGCCTCGGGAAGCACAGGCCAGCCACTCACAGCTTGCCATCCCCCCATCCCTCCTCCACGGACGCCAACCCACTTCTGGCTGAGCCACCCGCCACCCCCCAGATGACAATGGCTCTGACCTCTGCGCTGTGCTCTCTGCTCCGCTGACTCAAAGGCCTGCCGGTGCCGTCCAAGATGCTGTCCTCAGCCGGCCCCGCCTCCTCCGTGAACTTCACAATGAAAACAGCCGCGCGCGAGGGCCCCCCCTGTTCTCAGGACACCCAGTGCCTTACACATTCTCACTCTGTTAACCAGGACACAGAACATAACGGGGCCACGAGGAAATATACGAAAATGCACCAAAATACTAACCGTGAGGGGGTAATGCTAACTTTCTTCCTTTATCCCTTTTATTTTGGGGACTTTTCTCAATTGTCAGCGACAGGAAGGTTTGCTTTTGTTGTTTGTTTTGAACCAGAAAAGCAACAGAACGTGTTACTTGGGGGAGAGTTTGAGCCCCATCATCACCAGGCGTGGGTTGGGGCCCCATCAGAGGAGGCTTTGGAGATCTGGTGAGCGTTAGGCCCATCTACGGAACAGAGGTACCCGCCCAGATGGGGGTTTACCCAGCCGGGAAAGCAAGGGCACCGCCCTGCTGGGGATACCCTTCTCAGTGGCAACACTGGGGGCAGCCACCACCTCCACCATCACTCCTGCATCAGGCTTTCAGCCCCGGACCACGGGGCCAGCATTCTGGGCAGACCCGAGAGAAATGCACAGCCTCAGCCCCCCACCCTGTCAGAACCCCCAAGGGGGTGTGGTGTGCTGGCATCCGTGGGGTCAGAGTAGAGGCTGCTGGGGGTTCTGACATGTGCTCATATGTGGGGACCAGGCCCCATCCCGGTGCTATGGGGAATGGGTCAATGGGTCCGGGCAGGGCAAGTTCTGAGCGGAGTGCAAGGTCAGGCCGTCGGTGCCCTGGAAGCTGCTCCTGGCACTGTGACTCCAGACGCAGCGACTCCAGACTCAGCCTCGCGTGAGTCATGTCTCTGCCAGAATTCATCTCTCCGCTGCTCGGCTGCTCTGTCTGTAACAGACGGACTCCTCCCTCGGGGAAACTGGGAGGGCTGAGTAAGGGTCTGGCACATAGTAGGTGGTCAGGAAGGAGGCTGTTGCTAATAGCAATAAGTGATAAATGCTCAGAAACTTCCAGAAGAAATTGTACTGGCAATAATGTCAACTAGCATTATGAGTGCTTCTTTAGGACATGCCAGGCGCTGTGGCAAGCAGCGGGCCTTATATGCATTCACGAGGTGCTGCTGAACCCCTCAGAGAGGAGGAGGAATACGGGACGGTGGTTGTGTACAAGGACCTGCGAGGTGAAGGCCTGCGTTCAAATGCCCAACCCTGCCATTTGCTAGCTGGGTGACTCGGGGCAAATAACTTGGCTTCGCTGTACCTCCATTTTCTCATTCGCAAAACGGGAACTAGTAACAATATCTCCTGGTAGGACTGTTGGTATGAAATGACTTACTATAAAGTGTTCCTAGAAGAGTGACTGACACACGGGGAGTGCTATCCTATCTAATAGGAGAGTAATATGCAAATTGACCACACCCACCAGTCACGCCCACCAGCCAATCAGAGCAAGTATGCAAATTAAGCCAACCAAGATGGCTACGGTCATAGAGAGAGCAGGAAGGAGACTTGGGTTGTCCCTGGCAATGGAGGAATCCAAGCTTTCTGCACACCCTGGCTGACCCAGGCCTCCGCTTAAGGCAACAAAGTTTCACTTGTAGAAGATAAATAAATCCCAGATACCAGGGCCTCTGCTTGGGTCACCAGTGGGTGTGGTCAGCCTGCAAACTACCACAGGGCCCTTCTCTAGGCCACCCCACATCCCAAAGGAACACCACCCTGATCCAGGACACCCTTCAGAGCAAACCAGCTGGCCCCCACCCGTGCACCAGGTCTCTATCCTATCTAATAAAAGAGTAATATGCAGATTGACCATCACTCCAACACACAAGTTGACTGCCCCCATGTGGTCAAAAGATCCTGCCCCCATATGGACACAAGATGGCCAGCAGAGGAGGGCAGTTGGCAGGGACCAGGCCTGCAAGGGAGGGCAGTTGTGGGTAATCAGGTCAGCAGGGTAGGGCCATTAGGGATGACCAGGCCTGCAGGGGAGGGCAGTTAGGGGTGACCAGGCCCACAAGGGAGTGCATTTAGGGGTAAACAGGCTGGCAGGGAGCAGTTAGGCATCAATCAGGATGGCAGGGGAGTGGTTAGAGGGTGACCAGTCTGGCAGGCAGAAGCAGTTAGGGGCAATCAGGAAGGCAGGCAGGTGATCAGTTGGGAGCCACCAGTCCTGGATTGTGAGAGGCATGTCCAACTGCCAGTTTACTGATCCTACTCTCAAAGGGTCCCAGATTGGAGAGAGAGCAGGCTGGGCTGAAGGACATCCCCCCTCCCATGCATGAATTTCGTGCACTGGGCCTCTAGTATAAGATATTATGCAAAATGAAGGCTCTAGGAGGTCACTGGCCACATAGCAAGTGTAGCCATCCATACAGCAAGTGGGGAGCTGGAAATTAAGCCCTGAGCTGGCTGATTCCAGCCCTTGGCCTCTCTCCTGAAGGGCTCAGAGATGTAGCCCCCACAACCTCTGTGCTCAGGTCTAGAACAGTGTGCAACCCTGAAACCCAGCAGGCCCTCATGCGGGTCAGGGATCTGAGAGGTGGGCATCCAGAATCTGCACCAACACCTGCCACTTCCAGGCAGGGGGCCCCGACCCATCTCCATGGTCTTATCCGCAGACACCCTCCCCAGGCGGGCAGCACCCTATTCCTGGGCTCAGGGCAGCCTCACGCTCCTCCCACTCTTTCAATGAAGTCCCACTTGGGCAGCCGTATTAGCTTGCTGCACGATGTAGCCATGGCAGAAATTAGGTAAAGGGTACATAGCATCTCTCGGTGTCATTTCTTACAGCCCCATGTGAACCTGCAATTACCTCAAAAGTGAAAGTTTAATTTTAACAAAGAAACAGGAAAACGAAGTCTCCACACAGGAGTCTCACATACAGGGGGTCCTGTGCACGTGGGTCCCATGCACTTGCATGTGGGGCTACAATCCCCAGAAACTCAGTATACCCAAGCAGCCCTGCAGGGCAGAGGCCACGCCCTCTAGAAAACGCAGTGCCTGGGGGTGCCCGGGCCCCACTGCCCCTGCACCGTACCCATCATTCCCTTGAGACAAATGCCCTGTCCTATCAATAGCAATCGGCCCACCGCTATCAGATCCACACCTGCCTGCTGCTCTCGGGATGTCAGGGGCAGGACCAGCGTGAAATAACGGGCATTTGAGCGGGATCGAGTTACACACTGAGGGGAGCATTGTGGGGAACAGTGGCTGCCTGGGGGCCAAGAGCGCTTGTTGGCTCTTCATGAATCACCCTGCTAATGGGGGTCTCCTGCTTGCACGGTTTTTGCCTTTCCTCTGGTGCGCCCGTGGAGAGTGTGCCTGGCCTGCACTCCCCGGTCCCTGGTCCCTTCCCTGGAATCAGGCACCTGCGAAGGGCCAGAGGCAAAGGGACTGGGAGGGGCCGAGAGGATGGGGTCACTGCCTGTCTTCAGGGAGCATTCCACCTCCCTGCCTCTCTCCCTCCCGACCGCTATGAAGGTCTCCTGGCCTCACAAGGAAGAACCGACTCCATGCACATTCATCTTCACAAAACCCTCGCTCTTGTGACTCACTGAAACGATGTCCTCCTCTCCTCAAATCCGCTTTCTAATCTGGTGCCCGAACCCTCCCAACGACGTTCCCCCGCTGTAACAACCTGTATTCACACCCCGGTAGATGGATGGCTCCCTGTGCCGGCAGGTGCCACTTCCGTGTGGGGATGTGTTTAGCGAATCGCTCCCTGTAGAGGCATCGGTCATCTCTCAGAGTAACGGGAGTTAACATTTTCTTGGCTCCACGGAGGCCGGCATCTGGGCTAGGCTTTTACTCAGGCAGATGATATATCCTTTGGGGTGCTCTTACTATCTCCCCTTTACAGATGAGGCAAGGGGCACAGGAGGGATTTAACTTGCCTTTTCTTCTTCTTTTTTTTTTAATATATTTTATTGATATTTTACAGAGAGGAAGGGAGAGAGATAGAAAGTCAGAAACATCGATGAGAGAGAGACATCGATCAGCCGCCTCCTGCATGCCCCCCACCGGGGATGTGCCCGCAAGCAAGATACATGCCCCCAACCAGAATCTAACCCGGGACCTTTCAGTCCTCAAGCCGATGCTCTGAGCCAAACCGCTCTCGGCAAACTTGCCTCTTCTTGAAAGTTAGTAAATAGCAGGATCCATACCTGGATAGCGTAGCTTCAGACGCTACTCTCTAACCACTGTGCTTCCCACCCTTGTCTCCGCCCCACGTCAAACGTGGAAGATGCCAGGCGCGGCGAGGTTAGTGCTGAGAGCCTCCATGTACCCTCCCATGGGGCCCGGGCTCCCGGTGCCTCCCTCTGAAGAGTCAGATGAGGTGGGTGAAGCCCAAACCTACGTGACTGCAAAAGCCCTGCAAAGGTTCTGATCTGAGACCCATTGTCAGGGACAATCGGTCGGGTCGGAATGACCCTCCCAGCATGAGGCAGGCAGGCCCCTCGGCGCAGAAATCAGGCTGGACTGGAAATTAAATAGCATGTCAAGGCCAAATGCAAGATGCCGAGATCCACAGCTAATTCATCAAGGTGATACCTCATCTCAGGAAGCCGGTGGAATAGAGTGGCTGCGTCAGCAACATCATGAGCTTGTCTCTGATGAGAACTTTCTTTTTATTTTTAATCCTCACCCAAGGATATTGTTCCATTGCTTTTCAGACAGTGGAGGAGAGAGGGGACAGCCAGAGAGAAACAACCATGTGAGAGAAACACATCGATTGGTTGCCGCCTGCACAGGGCCCAGCCAGGACCCGGGCCAGGCAGAAGCCTGCAGCTGAGGTACGTGCCCTTGAGCAGAATCAAATCTGAGACCCTTCGGTGTGCAGGCCGGCGCTCTATCCACTGAGCCAAACTGGCTAGGGCTGATGGGAACTTTCTTTAAAGCTCCACTGGAACCCTTTAAGTTTTTCGTTTGTGGTTTGGTGGGCTTACTGGTTGCCTTCCCTGGAGACACGGACACTGGTGGGACCCGGCACTGCACTCTGGCTGCTCCCAGGCGAGTGGCAGAGAGAGAATAAGTGAGCAAAAACTCCCCGTGTCCCAGCATCCGCTCAGTCATCCAGGCCTGAGTCGCTGAGGGGGTGGAGCCCAGTATAAGTAACTTCCTGGCTCAGATTGGATTTTCTATGTCACACTAACTATGCTGATAGATCACAGTGATGGCAGGTGTGCCAGACTCTTCACCAAGCCCTTCACACACATTCCTTTCACCCTCCAGACCGCTGCAGGGAAGAAGTGCGTTATGATTTTCCTTATCCCATTTTACTGATGAAAAAACTGAGAGCAAAGAAGGTAAGCAATTTGTCCAGGGTCATTAGTGCCCAACTCATAGGCTGCAGAACTGGCATTTGAACTAAGGCCATTTCATAGCCCAGCCTATGCTTTTGTGTGTGTGTGCATGCAGGAATGCATACATGAGTGCATGGGTGTGTGCATGGAGGTATGCATACATAAGTGCATGTGTGTGTGCATGTGTGTGTGTTGTATGTTTCTGAATCATTGGAGGGTTAGGTTCAGGGGCTTTAAACAGGAGGCTGGATTAGAAGCCACGCGGACATCAGTTTGGCGGGTGGAGAGTGTGCACGCAGGCCGTGGAGACAGGCAGGACCTGGGCTGGGACTGCGGGTTGCAGGCGGCGAGAACCAGGCCTCGCAGGCCGGGTGTACACTGACACGGAAAAGACAGGCTGTGATATACCGACAGGGAAAGCACCGCCTTTACTGACGGCATTGAGAAGAATTAAAAACACCGACGCTGCGAATTCAGTGAAAGACGAACTATATACATGGTTAGTACAGTCCACACAGACCATACAGGTGAGTGTCAAGAGCTTTAAAAAAAAAAAAAAACCCTCACCCTCAACTAAAGCCATGCAAGCATTTCAGTTGATTTCTTTTCTATTTTGCTTTTCGGTGCACACACCTACTCACAGGTGGGAGCCTCATTGTTGCAAACACTTGTTTCCCGCTTTCCCACCTACTGTCTGTCAATGTATTCCTGCGTGCCATTAAGCTGTCCTCAGAATCAGTGTTAAAAGCTTTAAGACTATTCCTAAGTTTATTCATCTGCTATGTTCCCACTGACGTTTCGAGACAGTCTCCAGTTTTCCAAAGTCCATGATGGACACCCGTGAATACAAGTCTTTGTGTGCACGCTGCTGATCTGCTTAGATTTCTGCGGGGGTGGGTTACTTTCCTAGGGCTGCCATGACGGAATATCCCAGACAGCCGACTTAAACAACATCCATTTATTTTCTCATGATTCCGAGGGCGGTACGTCCAAGGTCAAGGTGCTGGCAGAGTCAGGACCTGGTCAGGCCTCTCTCTGCTTGCCGTGTCCCCACATGGCCTTTTCTGTGTGTGTGTGCTCTCCTGGTGTCCCTTCCTCTTCTCCCTCTTCTTTTCTGTTTTGTTCATTCTCACTTGAGGACATTTTTCCATTGATTTTGAGAGAGTGAAAGGGAAGGGGAGGGAGAGAGACACATCGATTGGCTGCCTCTCACATGCACCCAGACTGGGTTGGGGATTGAGCCTGCAATGAAAATACATGCCCTTGACCTTGACCAGAATCAAACCTGAGACTCTTCAGTCCAAGGGCTGGTGCTCTATCCTTTGAGCCTTCCTCTTCTTGTAAGGACACCGGTCCCCTGGGTGACCACACTTAACCTTAATGACCTCTCTAAGGTCTGATCTCCAAATACAGTCACCTCAGGGGTGAGTTGGGGCGCAGGGGACAGAATTCAGTCCCTAACAGAGGTTGATGGTCCTTCGGGATTTGACCTTGTGACCTCGGGCTAGTTATTCAACCTCTCCTGGCCTCAGGAGAGGAATCGTAAGAGTAGGAACTCACAGGGCTAGGGCCGGATTGCAGGTAGGGATCCTTGCAAAGTGTCCGCAAATCAACAGCCCTCAGTGAATATATTGGCAACTATTATTCGCCCTCCGGTTCCTGCTCATCATGGAGCAGCAGGCCGCATTTCTGGACGGGCCCAGCGTGGGAAGGGTTAGTCGGCACCAGGATGCCAGGAGCGTTCCGCAGCCCAGTGTGCCTCATAGCTGAGGAGCATCGCAGCTCCGAGTGACAGCAGGCTCCCAGCTGACGTTTGCAGATAGCGAGCAGCAAGCCTGGGCTGGCGCTGCCTGCCAAGCGCAGATGGTTTCAAAAACGCCACCCAAACAGGGTTCATCAGAAGCTGACAGACCGAGAATTGGGGTAGCCTAGCCTCCGCCTCTCAGACACGGCCTCCAGGTCACATCTCGCTCCCCGATTCCTGCCCGGGCCTCGGAGGAAGTGGGAACTGGCCAGACTGACCTCACACTGGGCACACTGCCCGTGTGTCTTTCCGTCCCTCCTGCAGTCTTGGCTGGCGGGCTGGTTCTCCGGATGTTTTGTTTGACTGGAAGGGGGAGCCTGTGGAGAATGGATTGGGGTGTAGACTAGGGGGGAAGGGGAGGGGGCTCAGGTCTCAGGGGAATTCTCCAGGATTGTGCTGCTGTAGGCAGAACGGAGACCTTAACACTCGGATTTCTGCCACCAGCATGTCGCCTTTTAACCAAAAGGGGAAAGAACCCGCTGGTCTTCATGGCTCATTATCCTGGGTCTGAGTTTCAGAAACGGAGAGCGTGATGGGGAGGGTAACGCTGGAATGTGGAGACCCATGGCCCGGCTCCCCGTTCTGGTCTGGCCTTCGCTGGCTGTGTGGCTCGGGGCCAGGCCCATCCCTTCTGGAGGCTCAGGTCTTTCCACCGTCCATGGGGTTCCCGAGAGCTCTCCGCCTGCCTGCCAGGGTCCCTGTGCGCACTCAATGGCCTGCACGGCAGAGTGCTTGGAGCAATGCGTGGAGCCGGGAGCTGGGGCCGTGGGTAGGCTTGCAATGATTGCTCCCAAGTGTTTTAATCCCAAGGCTGGGAGGGAACTCTGAAATCAGCAACGCCCTCCTTTAGAGATGAAGACACCGGGGCCCAGAGCAGAGAGCCGCTTGCTCAGTGAGCAGATGCGAGGACTTGGATTTCAACTTGGGCCTCGTTCTAAAGCTGCTGCTTTTACAGCACAAAGGAATGAAACGGAAATGTGATGCTCCGCCCCGAGAGGACCAGGGCTGGCTTTGTGCCATGGCCCTGCCACCTTCACCCCCGTGGAAAGAGAGCTGCCTCCGCCTCCAGGCTGGGGATCTGTGAGGAGGGGGTGGTCACTGGCGGTGGTGAACCCCGTCCCTCGCGTCTTTTCCGGGAGTCCTGGCTTCCCTCTCCAGCCGCCTGACCCAGGAAGCCTGTGCAGATGCGCATCTCTGCTTTCTCTCCCCACAAGGTCCGCTCCCAGCTCTCTGTCCTTCTGGGGGGACCCAGAGCCTGCATCCTCCCCTGTCCTTCTGACGGGGGTGCAGATGGCCACTGGCCACTGTCGTGGATGGGCAGGTGGGCCTGCAGCCATGGAGTGCAAGAGGAACAAGCCCTGTTTTTATTATTTTTAATTAAATCATAAATATTGATTTTAAAGGAAGGGAGCAAGAGAGAAACGCTGATCGGCTGCCTCCCATACACTTCCTAACTGGGGATCAAACCCGCGACCTAAGTCTGTGCCCTGACAGATCAGTGGAACCACAACCTCTTTGGTATACAGACGGCGCTCCATTAACCGAGCTGCCCAGCAGGCACGCCCTTGGTCTCATCAAGGTCATTCTGGCTGGTCGCTTCCATCCAACTCCAGCACCGAACTTCAGAACAGGGAAATGGGGAGTAGGGGACCTTTGAACTAGTCTGGCAAAGACAGGCCTCAAAAAGGGACTCCAGTCACATGACCTGATGGTGCTGGGCAGGCCGAGCCTCCAGCCATCATTTATTCAACACCATGGGGTGCCCGAGGCCCCAAATCCAAGGCCACACACCGAGTGCTTACGCAGAGTCGTGTCCTCCGGGGGTTAGAGGAGGGCCAGTCAACACGCAAACCACTCAGCGCCAAGGGCGGTCCCTGCAGTGCGCCAGGCCTCAGAGTCAGGCCTTGCAGCCGAGGGTGACCGAGGTAGGGAAACGGGGGGAACCGGACTGCCAGAGAAGGGCCGGGAGGGGGCTTGACCCAGAGCCTGCTTCTCCACTCTGCCTGCTTCCTCCAGGCGACCGGTCCCAGGTTCAGTCACGTGAGAAGATGAGAAGGGTGGGAACTCCATTTCGATGGGCAGTTGGTCTGCGTGGGGCACTGTGCGTGTCACAGGCCCCACCCCCCTCAGTCTGCTAGCGGCCCTGTGTGGTGGGAAGTACTGACCCCATTTCCCCGCAGGGGACTCAGACACAAGGTGGGACATGGTTTGGCCCAGGTGATGCTGCCGGCATTGGCAGGATTTGAACCCAGGGCTGTGTGGCTCCTTGGGATTTTACCTGCTGCCTTCACTGCCTACTTCACACAACCACCTCTATACTCAGGAATCAACAGCTCTCAGGGACGCGGGGCCTGGTGAGAAGGGTGACCAAGGCCCTTGCTAAGGATGCCGAGGGTCACCCTGGCATGATCCAGTACCTCCAGCCTCTGAAGGCTGACCGAAACCTGGCGTGACCCCCTGCACCCCATGTCCTGGCGCCTCAGTCCCCAGTGCCCCCCCTCCTGCCAGAGGAACCCGCTCCGCCTTTGAATTTGGGACACACTCGCCGCTCCCCCGTGGTCCTGATGTTAATAGGATAAACCTGCGCAGCGCGGCCGGCTGAGCAGCCCTGAACAAATTATGCCTGCCTGGTATCGGGGTCATCGCAAGGAGAGGCCCAGGGGCCCCGGGGTGGGGGTGGGGGACAGCCTGGCAGGTGGGGGAGGTCTCACCTTCCTCCATCCTCTTGGCCGTGGGACGATGGGGACCCTAGAGAGCTGGGGTGCAGACGGAATGGGTGAGGGGGTGATGGGCCTGCTACCGAGGCCCCGGGAGGAGAGACCTGTAGGCCCCGGGAGGGGAGAGCCGAGGACCAAGCAAGCAGCTTCCCGGCGGCGCTGGCTTTGGCTGCAGAGGCGGCCTGGACGCGGCCGCGGTGATGGAGATTTCTGCCTGTGATAAGCAGGAGCGCGCAGACCTTCCAGCAGCCACCAGCAGTGGGGGTGTCCTCACACGGCCCCGGGGCGCGTCTGCACTGCCAGGACAGTGAGCCAGCCAGGACCTGCGATGGGGAGACTCTCGCCTCTCCCTCCAGAGACAAGTGCACCCTTCTCCTGGCACAGGTGGCCCTGTCCTCGCCGGGACCTGCGATGGGGGAGATTCTCGCCTCTCCCTCCAGAGGCAAGTGCACCCTTCTCCTAAGGTTGGGGCCCTGTTCTAGTTCACAGGTGCCCGGTCCCCAGTGACAGGGCCGTTGCTTTCCCAAGAATTCACCTGGTGTCTTTGTTTCCCCGCTGACAAACCCCTTCTCACACTCTCCCTGTTCGAAGGCGGTGGGAGGAGAGGGTGTCTTAGGGGTGCAGAACGCACTCAGCGTCCGGCAGGTGCCTGGCCCCGCCGCACCTCTGTGAGCGGGAAGAGCCAGCACGCGGCTGTCCTGCTGACCTTGGCCTGTGGCCTGGCCCCTTCCCCAGCGAGTTTATTCCTTCCCCCAGGCCACACCGCATCCTGGGATTTGCCCCCGCCCCTCGCCAGACAGGTGGCCGCCCTGAAGTGACTCAGCTGATGCCACAGCTCTTGGCAAACCCACCCACAAAGTGAGGGGGGTCAGTCTCTGCGGGTGCCGAGGTGGGGAACAGCGCCTGCAGGGCCATCTCCTCCCTGCGGGGTCCCCTGGCTTACACACAGCTCCGCTCCCTTCTCTGTTCATCGGGGATGACAATGCCTGCTTCCAGGGTCGGGACTAGGGTGAGAGGAGAGAGGCAGGGGCCGAGGGCACCGTGTTTAAGGAGGGCCTCGCCCTCAGCTCCTTGCCAGCGCAAGGTCACCCGTTGGCGGCCAGCCTGCTCCCTGTATGACTCGCGTTAAAGTAAAAACAGCCCCCTGCGGCTGATAATGTCATTATCTCCGATTAACAGCGAGGAGAGGCTGATGCAGGAGGTTGTGTAACTCCCCCGAGCTCACCCCGCTGGGAGGCACCAGGCAGAGCTGGGACGCAGCCCAAGCCGCCTAGAGGCAGAGCCCGTCCCCAAGTTCAAAGTCAGTTTCTCGAGGATCCTGAAGAGCAGTTGAGGAGGAAGCAAGAGGAACGGCATGTCTCGGATGGGTCTGGAGCCGAGGGCCTGACTCACCCAGAGAGAAACACCCTGGGCCTGGGAGGGAGGGGAGAGTGGGGTCCAGGGCATGTCCTGGAGATAAACCTCAGAAGGTGGTCCCCACACCACTCCTCCCCCACCTCCACCCCCACCCACCACGCTGCAGCCACATGGGTGGCCAGGAGGATGGTGCAAGCTCTCCCGGACTGGATTCCCCCTTCCTGGTTTTGTCTCCGCCATCTCTGCCTGGGGGGACGGATGGGTTCCCCAAGTGCAGAAGAACCTGGGCAGAACCTGCCTGGCCAGCATACAGGCTGCACACCCCACAGCCCTGGGGGCTCGGGGAGCAGGTGGGGAGCTGGTTGCACAGGAAGAGACGGGTTTCCCAGACCTCAGTTTTGTGTTTTGTTTTTAAATATATTTTGTTGATTTTTCACAAAGAGGAAGGGAGAGGGACAGAGTTAGAAGCATTGATGAGAGAGAGAGACATCAACCAGCTGCCTCCTGCAAGCCCCCTACTGGAGATGTGCCCGCAACCAGGATACATGTCCCTGACCGGAATCGAACCTGGGACCTCAGTTTAACTGCGTATCCGAGTCAGGAGCTGGGCTTTGGCTATGTTGGGGAGCACGGTGGGGGAACCGGGTGTGGGGAATGGTGCAAATGTCATCTCAGCCCTGGGTAGAGCCTTAGCAAAGCCAGCGCAGGAGAGGGGAGGCAGGGAACATTCTAGAAACTAGAGACGCCTCTCGGAGTCTGTGCCCAGTGCTGGAAGAAACAACAGAGAGTGAGGAACCCCGGCCCACGGCGCACACAGCCCTGCGAGGACCAGCTATCAACTGCATTTCCAAAGCACGTCTGCCCGCACCGGCCCTGCAGGGAGCCGCGGTGACCCTGTACGGAGGGCTGTGACTCCACGCGACAGTGCGGAGAGGCGAGGGGCCCAGCCGGGGTGCCGAGGATGCAGATGTCCCAGGCCACCACCGATTGTCCTGGCCCCCGCATTGCCGGTTTGCACACTTTTTTTTTTTTTTAATACAAAAGAAACTCTTTCTTTGAATTTGGAGACATCCAGCATTAAGACAAATCAACGGAGAGCTGAAGGGGCAGGAGTGGGGGTGCCAGGAGTAACGCTCGGGCACAGTCCTGAATGGATGGTCTGCCCGAGGCTAAGGCTGCACGTGGCCAGAGTCAGAGCGCACTTGCTGAGCTGCTGGGATGGAGCCTGAGTGTCATGTCCTAGAAAGTTCCGACTTCACGCTCACCTCAGGGCCCTGGTTGGCATTGGTGCCAGGCGGTGCTGCTCTGTTCCTTCCACACGGCGGGGGAGGCGCCCACTCTGGGCTGGGCACTAGACAGGGACTCTGGCTACAGTGGTGTGCCAAGCGCATGCAGTGCTAAGTCCAGTGGGGGTAGACGGCCTTTCCCAACCATGTTCCTAAAGGAAAAGGTCAAGGTCAAGGGTGGGGGTGTGAGCAGAAGAGCCTGATCAATTTATCGTTGAGAAGGGCACCGAAGAGGATTCTGGACCACCGAGCAGCTTGGACCAACAGGAAAGGGGATTGCTGGCATCAAGTGGGGGGAGCCAATTTCAGGGACAGGAAGGACAGAGGAGGGGTTTGGGGCTCCCCCTGCTCCCCAGGTGTTCCCAGGGCAGCTAAGAAACCATACGTGGTCCCAAGACCAGCAGGAGGCACCTGGTCCTGTAGTACCTTTCTGCTCCTCAGTCCTGACAGGGACAAAGGAACTCCTTCTAAGGACTGGATTGCTGCAATTGGAGGACTCAGTGCAATGAATAATGAATAAGCAAAAACACAATTAAACACCCCAATCATGAAGCAAAAGTAAGGTGCCCACACAGAGCCACAGCTAAATCCACCGAGGCTGGTCCATACATTAGACAGATCTCTCTCCCTCACCTGCTCCAGGCTGGCCCGGCTCCCACAGCCATTTATTTAGCAAATATTTAGCAAACACCTGGGTTGGGCAGGGCACCAGCTTCCCAGGGCGTGCCTGGCACAGAGCCGGGCTGCGCAAACACTTGGTGCTCTGTGCGGGGCGAGGAGGCCGATCCTGTCCTGGCACTGGCTGTGGGCCACCTCCCCGAGCCTCAGCCACAGGAAACTCGGGACTGAGGCAGCTCGGGGAAAGGCCAGGTCCCCGGGAAGGGTCCCCCTGGAGCACTTCCCATACGACATGGACCTTGGGATTCCGAGAGGAGAGAGGGGCTCTCCTGACCTGCTGGCTGGTTTCTCTGCAGAGGCCGACCGTCCTTCCATCTGCCCGCCCTGCCCCCTGCTCATCTCAGCTCTGCCCCAGGCTGCTCTCCCCTGGCCCCGTGGCCCCCCAGCCTCCATCAGCATCATGTCCAGGCGGTATCTGTGTCCTCCGTCAGTGCCCCCACCTGAATACCCATTTCCTGATGGAGGGCTTGCATCCTTTCTGTGTATTTGTTTGTTAATCTTCTTCTTTTTATATATATATATATTTTTTTGATTTTTCACAGAGAGGAAGAGAGAGGGATAGAGAGTTAGAAACATCGATGAGAGAGACATCGATCAGCCGCCTCCTGCACGCCTCCCTACTGGGGATGTGCCCACAACCAGGATACATGCCCCCTGACCGGAATCAAACCCGGGACCCTTCAGTCCACACAGGCAGATGCTCTATCCACTGAGCCAAACCGGTTTTGGCTGTTAATCCTCTTCTGAAGATATTTTTAGAGGGAGTGGAAGGAAGGGGGAAAGGTAGAGAAACATCTACACGAGAGACTGGCTGCCTCCCACACGGGGCTGGGAATTGACCCTGCAGTGGAATTGCACCCGAGTTCCTTCAGTCTGTGAGCTGACGCTCTGTCCACTGAGACAAACAGACCAGGGCAAGGGCTGGCCTCTTACTCATCCATAGTAATGAGTAATGAGTAATGAGTGTGCCACAGAATAAACATTGTAGTTCTGTAATAAATAAACATCGAGCTGACGACTGAGGCAGAAGATAGCATCTTCGTGCGCTTGAGTTCAGATAGCCATCCATCCTCTCTCTCCATCTCTAGTCCTCTCTTTCTCAGACACACACTCAACACACACACACACACACACACACACACACATAATTACACACACTCATACACATACACACACACACACACATAATTACACACACTCATACACATACACACACACACACACACACACACACCCCTTTGCAAGCACTCTCTCTGATGGACTCACTTTCTCACACTCACCCCTCCTGCTGCAGAAGGTCCCTCTGTGATCTGTCCCCCTCTGCCGCTGCCTGGAGTGTGCAGACCCAGCTGAAGCTAAATTAAGGAGCTTCTGACCTTGGCCGTGTGGGGGGATGGCATGGGGCACCCTCCCCAGCCCCAGGCCCATCTCAAACCCTGGCCACACCCTCACATGTGGTCACTGCAACTCTGTAAAGGAATCCCCGGCTCATCCTCCTGGATCCTCAAGCCGGTGCCAGGAGCAGACAAGCTGAAGGTAGTGACACATCGTACATACCAGGAAGCAGGCTCACAAAGCCAGCACCGAGACCTAGGTTTCTCAGCTCCGACCAAGCTCTTCCTGTTGCACTCCGGGGAAGCAGAGACTGGCATACGAGGTGCCCGTCACCCCACACTCCTGAGACCCTGGTACCAGGGAGGCGGGGCGGGGTGGCGGACCCTCCGTCGGTCTCAGAGGATTGACTGGCGGGACTCTGTGCCATCTCCCCAGCCCTCTGCTCTCTCTTGCTCACGTCAGTCCATCCTCTCTGGCCTCTAGGAGAGCCGCAGGCAGCAGACCCTCAGCCTGGGGAGTGCAGTCCCCCTGGCCCCTGGAGGAGTGCAGGGGGGACAGAGCAGGAGCGATGAAAGGGCCTGAGAAAGTAGGCGGCACAATCCCCCCATCTCTGCCTACCGCACACACACCCGCCTCTCAGTTTGCAGCAGGCTGGACCCACGAGGCAGCTGGGGACCTGAGCCGTTTTAAAATGTTCAAGTTTTAAAATCCTGACCAGTTTTACCATCCCTGAATCCCCTGCCTGCTGCTTCGGACGCATCTCCCCCGAAACCTCACCTCCCGAATCAGGTGTGAATATTTAAAGACATTTTTTTTTTTCCAGCCAGCCAAGCCACATCATGCTGCTGCTGTCCCTTTAAATATTCTCTGCAGAAAGTTTGCCAGAGTGTCCCCTTGTGCCTCACCCTCGCTGGTCAGGGGGCTCCAGAGGCAGGGATAGCCCCTGAGAAGGCAGCCTCCCCTCTGCCCGGGGGGCTGAGTCACAGACCCACAGTCCTGGCTGTAGTCCACGGCCATCCTTTCTGGGAGGTAAACCTGGGGACTGGCTGCCACCCCAGTTCTGAGAGCAGCAGAGAGGACAGACATCCACCCAGGCGGTGATGTAGAGGGACAGGGGTCCAGGAGGGCAGACTGATGACCACAGCCCCCCGAAACGCAGCACGCCGGAACATCAAGCCCAGAGCAGTAGATCCCTCCCCCAGGGCACAGAAGACGGTGCCCAGTGCCACCTCCTGCTGGCCCTCCAGCACCTCCGTTCTCAGTCACGCACAGCCCACCGCACCAAGTCTCTCTTATCAACGAGACAACGCTCTGCGGGTAACTTCTTCAAACTCCGGTCACGGCGAGCGGCTTCCAGAGCCCTGCAAAAGGGCTCTCTCGCTCTGCCCGACTGTAACCAATCCTCCGCACACCGCCAAGCCCGTTTCCAAAGTTCCAGACAACGAGAGCCAGCTGAGCGCCCTGGCCGGGGGCCCGCCTGCCCAGGCCAGGACCCAGGCGGTCAGCCACCCCGCATCCCAGCCCACGGCCCCTCTGAGCCTCCTCGGGACCCACGCACACCAGAACGGCCACACCGGCCACACCAAGGCGCCCCCACCAGCCAGATGCCCACCAGCCGGAGAAGGAGGGTCCCGGCCGGCCGGGCTTCCTACCTTTGCTGAGGGTCCCGGTGATGAGCTTCAGGACGGTCTGGGCGAATTTCACGAAGCCCAGCTTGCATCTCCTGGAGCAGCCGCTCATGGTGGCAGCGGGCAGGCAGGCTCTGCTGGCAGTGCCCAGCAGGGAAGGCTTCCGAGCTGCGAGCCCCTGGCACCTGGAGCCAGCCGGGGCTCGAGCTGAGCCTGAGCGAGGGAGGCACCCCTGGAACAGCACAGCTGCCTCTGCAGGGCGCCCGGCTTCTGCATCCAGAGAGCCTGCCGGGCACGGGCACGCCGTCTGCTGCCCTCCGCTCGCGCCCTCCCCACAGGAGGACCCGGGGATGCCAGGGCCGGGCCAGCGCTGCCAGGGCGCACACGGGGCTCCCGGGGAAGCGAGGAGCAGCGGGCAGCGGAGCGGAGCGGGAGGGGAGCTGGAGCCCGCCCAGGCTTGGCTGGCTGTCTCTCTTCCAGGCGCTGGCAATGTGGCAATTAATACTCCAGTCAGAGGGAGGGACCGCGACTCCCCAGCACGCCCGTCCGCAGCCACACGGCTGGCTCTCCTGCCGGCTCTTTCCTGCTCAGCTGGTAGATCGATTTGGTTGTGCCTGGACCAGGAGCCGGGGGGATGGGGGGGACTGCCCACAGGAGCAGGCAGCACTGCTGGGCACCGAGGGGGCAGTTTGCAGGCAGCCTCTCGGTGACCTGGCGCCTCACGGACAAGTCGGGCGGAGTGGGCAGTGCGCACGGCCCAGCCGGGCTTTCTCCGGCCTCTGCCCGCCTCCTGCTCCAGGTGCCCCCGCTGGCCTCAGCTGCTCCCTATCAGCTCCCGCCCTGCGCGCTCCGATCAGCAGAGGGGAGGGGTGTGGTCAGTCCCTTCTGGATGAAGACAGGAGTCCTCAGAGATGCCCTAAAGCAGTGGTTCTCCACCTTCCTCAGGCCGCGACCCTTGCATACAGTTCCTCATGGGGTGGTGACCCCCAACCCTGAAATTTTGCTACTGTGATGCATCGTGATGTAAATATCTGCATTTTCCGATGGTCTTAGGCGACCCCTGTGAAAGGGTCGTTGGACCCCCAAAGGGGTCGCGACCCACAGGTTGAGAACCGCTGCCGTAAAGGGAATGTCCCCAATCCCCACCATTGGACCCCAGGACAACCCTCTTAGAAGTACAACTGCCAGGCGGCAGGCACGCGCAGAGTCCAACTGGCGCTTGATAAAAAGTCCAGCCGCCGTCCCGTGTGAGCTGCAGGGGGCCTGCGGGCATCTCACCCACCCTCACACAGGGCGTGGCTTTCCCTGGGGTCTCAGAAAGCCGTCCTGGGCTACCACCCTGGCACCGGGGGCCCCTGCACTGTGGCTGCATGTGAGTGGCAAGTGAGCAGTCCACCTTCAGCTGCACCGGCAGGTGTTTTGCTTCCTCCCCATCAGCTGTCTCCCTGGTACCTGCTCCCTTCAGAGCAGTGGTTCTCAGCCTTTCTAACGCCACGACCCTCTAATACAGCTCCTCATGTGGTGGTGACCCCAACCATAAAATTATTTTCATTGCTGCTTCATCACTGTCATTTTGTTACTGTTAATGAATCGTAAATATCTGTGTTTTCTGACGGTCTTAGGCTCTACAGCAGCGGGTAGAGCCACACACAGCTAGCGGGTGAACCACTAGCAGGTTCACCTAAGACAGTGGTCGGCAAACTCATTCGTCCACAGAGCCAAATATCCACAGGACAACAATTGACATTTCTTCTGAGAGCCACATTTTTTAAACTTAAACTTCTTCAAACGCCACATCTTCAAAACAGACTCGCCCAGGACGTGGTATTTTGTGGAAGAGCCACACTCCAGGGGTCAAAGAGCTGCATGTGGCTCGCGAGCCGCAGCTTGCCGACCACTGTCCTAAGACCATCAGAAAACACAAATATTTACATTACGATTCATAACAGTACCAAAATGACAGTGATGAAGTAGCAACGAAAATAATGTTATGGTTGTGAGTCACCACCACATGAGGAGCTGAATTAAAGGGTCCCGGCGTTAGGAAGGCTGAGAACCACTGATCTAGAGGAAGGGAATGGAGACCAGCAGCTGAGAAAATGCCAGATGAGCTGGACCTCACGCTCTATGAGTGGTTTCTTTGGGGTGTGTGTGTGGGAGTGGGGGGGTGGGGGGGTGTCTGCATTTGAACTCCAGCTCAGGAATCTGGAATCCCAACACCTGCATGGCCTCCTGGGTGAAAAGAATCAGCGGCACCTGTTGTTCGAAGGGCCTGGAAAATGCGGGTTAGGAGCACAGGCCCTGGCCCTAGGTGTTCGGCCGCTCACGTGCTCAGTCTGGACCCGTGAAGTATGTAGAACCATGCCATCGCCTTGGCCTCTGGCAAAGCCACGTCCCTGGCTCATGGCGCTCAGAGTCGCGTGGAGGAAGGACAGGCAGGTCAGCACCTGTGTCCATGTACAGGCTTGTGCCTGAAGAAGAAGAAAGCCAGCTGGATGGGGAGTGACAGGAGCTCCTTTTTAACGGGGTCATTGAGGAAGGCCTCTCTCTATAAAAATGACGTTTAAGCAGAGAGCCCCAAACCGGCCATCCAGCTCTTGGGGTGATCACTGTCAGGGCCCAGCAAACCACAAGTGCCAAGGCCAAAGACAGACCGGGGACTCTAAGGTCTGCAACTTAGCAGCTGTTGAGCAAGCAGGTGAGCCCCAGTTTTCCCTCCTGGAAAATGGGGACCATGATCCTTACCTCTCAGAATCTGGGAGGTTTAAATGAAGTCCATGTGCCTCACACAGGTTCTGCTGGAAGGAGCCATTTTGTCAGTGGCAAAGGTCGCGACTGCTCCTCCTACCGCTGCCACTGCTGGTGGCATTGCCCCTCCTGCCTCTGTGCCCTAAAACAATTCTACGGGGGGCTAGAGGCCGCGCAGATAAAGCTTGGTGGTCGCTGCAAATCATGGCGCCAACCTCCAGATTTTAATCTCCCTTAGTAGAAACTCAAACACTAAGCATTTCAGAGTCTCCTCTGACCCCAGCGAGACATCAAGTATTAGCACTCAGTCTTAGACAAACAGCTCAGGCCCAGAGAGGGTCAGCAGCATCCACAGCATCACACAGCAAAATCCCCAGAAATGCGGGCAAGGGGTTGAGCGTGCCGAGAACGTTCTCCGCAAAGGAAGGCTGGTTGTGCCCGAGTGAAATTCACAACAGGAGAGGATTGTCTTCTACACAAGGAACATGTGACTGCCAATCGAGGGGCCACGTGCTCCTGGAATGTTCAGGTGGCACCAGGGAAACCAGGCCGTTAGCAGGGGTGTAATTGGCCCCCCTGACACAGATGTGCACCAGCCGTGGGGACGTGGGAAGGCCGAGTTATTGCTGCACCTGCAACCAGCTATAGGCATCTCCCGGCCATGCCAGTTCCAGGGGAGGAGAGGGAGAGGCAGGTGGGGGCTCCAGGCGGCATCTGGGCCCCGCAGAGTACACCCACCTCCGAGTACAAGGCTAAGAGAGGACAGGCATGCTGTCCTTCGGCAGGTGGAGAGGCCATCCTGACGATGATAACAGTGACAGCAGAAGCCACTTAGGGCCTTCCAGGTGCCAGTGATTGGCCTAAGCACCTACTTTCCCGATTTGTGATTCTTACTGTTACGTTACCCATTCGACAGAGGAGGAAACCGGCCCAGAGAGGGAAAGCCACTTGTAGGTGGCCACACAGCTGAGGATGAATTTGAATCCAAGACTGTTTGATATTGGAAACTTATTTCCTATCTCGCTGGGTTCTAAATTCAAGTGACTGGCAGCGCGCGAGAGAAAGAGTTTGGCTTAATAGTGCAAGAAACAAGCAGATGTTCGTTTTGATTCTAAATCCTTGTCTCCTGAAGCATCGCGGAGAGAGAATAGAGGCATCCATCCTGGAAGCAGTGCCCTCTGTGGCCATGGCTGTGGGCTGGGAGAGGGGTGGAGAGGGGCGTGGCCAGGCACAGGTCACTGTGCAGCCGGGAGACACAGCCCATGGCCATTTAACAGTGAGAATCCTAGATAACAAATGGCTAATATCCAAAATTGTCCCCTCCACCGGGAATGCAGCCTGGGGTTCGACCAGGGGGCGGGGTCAGCCCACCAACTGCCCGAAGCCCCTCCCCCTGGCTGGCTTGGCCAGATTGCCCTGATTGGGGCAGGCCAGCAGGGCCCCATCTGTGCACAATTTCATGCACCAGGACTCTAGTTACATATAAAGACGTGTCCAACAGGTATTGGAAGATCAAAACGGCTAAAAGGGGGCACTGAAGGCGCATGGCGGTGACTGCAGGAGCAGCTCCAGTGCTTGGGAACGGGGTGAGGTGGGGGAGGTGGGGGTCAGAGACAAAGGAAAGAGCTGGGATCCTTAGAACCTCCAATCCTGCAGGCGGTGGGGGAGCCTCTGAGGCCAAGACCCAGACTCTGAGGAGCGGGTGTCTGCTGGCTCGTGCTGGTATCTCTGACGGAATCATGATGCTGAGTGTTTAAAACATACATATCAGAAGCTGGCAGCACGGCCAAGAGGGAACCTGCAGCCAGGGGCCGAGGAGAGAGCTGTGGGGTGGGGTCCGCTGAGGCAGAAGCTCCTGGAACGAGGGCCCCTCCCCAGCCTGTAGCCTCCCTCTCTCCTGCTGCCAACGCAGGAAGGCCTAAGTACCTACTTTCCCCATTTGTAATTCTTACCGTCAGCCTGAAGGAGCAGGTACTGTTACGTTACCCATTCGACAGATGAGGAAACAGGCCCAGAGAGGGAAAGCCACTTGTAGGTGGCCACACAGCTGAGGGCGCTTACGGAGACCCAGCCCAACACTCCGAACAGGGCAAAGCAGGCACCTCTGCAGCTGGGGCTCAGAAGCCTAATTACCAGCCCCGTCTAGCTGCCTTCCCTTCTGAAATTCTAGAATGCCACTGTGTGCCAGGCACTGGGGGTGGGCCAGTAAAAATAAGACAAAATCCCGTCCCTTGTGGAACCTGCATGTTAGAGGTGGGTTGGAGGAGGGGTGCTCAGACCGTAAACAAGCAAACACATTCATAAGGTAGAGAATTCAGAGCATGAAAACCAGTCAATGTTTTCTAATCAGCAGGACAGAGCTCACTGAACGGCTCATAATAGAACAACCGCTAAGAGGAAAAGGGCAGATTCCATGGGGGGGCAGGAAGGGGTCATGATAGCTATAAAAATAATCACCCCGATCTGTTACTCTGTCACCAGAGGGCTGTATGGGGATTGTCCTGGTCTTATAACAAACTCATGGGATGGTATTCTTATACCCATTTTACAGAAGGGGACGTAGAGGCTCAGTCAGATGTGGTGATTCCCCCCAGGGAAGGGGAGTTGAATTAAAGGGACTGGGGACTGATCGGAGAGTCTGGGGCCTGGGAGTCAAAAGCCGAAAAGTCTAGAAACAGAACAGGACAGGTATGCAGAGGGTGGAAGGTGGGGAGGGAGACGGCTACGGATACCCTGTGTCTTGGGGAGAGAAACATCCAGCCGGCAGATGAAAATGAAAAGTGAGGAATTCAGGAGCGAGGGCAGGAGCTGGGATTCTGATAAATAAATGATTTTCGTGGCTGCGCAGGAGGGAAATAAATGTGGTGTCCCAGCAGGCCAAAAATATTAGCATTTCAATACAGGCTTACACAGGTGGGCAAAAAGGCAATTTCCTAGGAATTAAATCAGATTTTATCTCTCCTCGTCGTCTGGGAAAAAAATTGTGCTGCTCTAGTGTGTAGTCCTCTAGGGAGGATTCGCCTTGGGGCTCCGGCTGGGGGCTCTGGGTTCTTTCTCCGCGGGGCTCCCTGTCTTCTCCCCACTATAATCTCGAGAAAATGATGCCCAAGGGGCAAGAGAAATTCATCAGCACTGTTGGCTGGGGGTGCTCAGACTCATCCGTGTGGAGGGCAGGGCACCTGATGTTGGGGTCTCGATGCCCTTTGCACGCAACCGTGCCAGTGGGTCTGCAGAGTCAGCTGGGGGTGGAAGGACCAGTTCCATAGCTAGTTTTGCTACAGAGCTGGTGGCTGGGTTGGGGGTGCACCGGCAGGTGCTTCCAGAGAAAACATGGCAAGAGGCCACGTTGGTCCTTGAAGCCACCTCTTCTCCGTCATTGCTCCCCCTCCATGCATCCTGCCCCCTGCTCTCTTCTCCTGCCTCACTGCACAGCGTGCTCAGAACTGGGCTCCATTCTGGAGCCCACAGGGCCCCCTTTATCGTGTAATCGTGGAACGAGAAGAACCAGTTTAAACTGGACACCAAAGGCCAGAGGTGGGCTTGCTGGCTGGCCAACAGAAGGCCCTGCAAGAGAGACTAGTTTCTGTCTCATGACCGCTTCCCCCTCTTCCTCCCAGAGTCACTGAAAGCAGAGCACAACCCTGCGAAGGACAGAGATTCGGGCTGAAGTCCTGATCCCTAGATTCAATGGACTCTGGATGCCTTTTACAGTGGTACTTCGAGATACGAGTGCCCTAACATACGAGATTTTTGAGATCAAGCCGTCGAGCGAGAGATTTTTGCTTTGAAATACGAGCAACATTTGAGATAGGAGTAATCGCGCGGATCGGCCGGCTGCACACGACCCACCAGTTTACCTTGACTCGAGTGTCTCATAGTTTCCCACGCCTCAAGGTTACAGAACAAATTAAACTTGTATCTCGAGGTACCACTGTATTTTCTTCCTCGTACTGTACTTGCCCATCAAAACAGACCTGCCCTGGATCCTGAGTCCTGGGTCCTGAGGGCCCTGCTCTCAACAAATGGCTTCTCCCATGTTTTGTAGCTCAACACGCCACACCATGAGCCTCCCAGGACATCCTGGTCACAACACTGGGAGTCATTTTTGACGCCTTCCTCATCCTCTTCCCCTCTGTGTTAGTTTCCTGTGGCGGCTATTGTAACAAATTCCCTCAAACTAGGCAGCTTCAAGATCCAGACGTCAGTCTCTCACAGTTTGGAGACCGGAAGTCTGAGATCAAAGTATTGATAGAGTGGGGTCCTCCCGGACGCTCTGGGGAGAATTTCTCCCACGCCTCTCTCCCAGCCTCCCATGGCTGCCTGCATCCCTTGGCTTGTAGCCACATCGGCCCACCCTCTGCCTGAATCTTCACGTGGTCTTCTTCCCGAGTCCCTGTCTCTGCCTTCTCCTCTTACAAGGACAGCAGGGTTTGGAATAGGCCCACTCTCATCCAGCAGGACCTCAGCTTAATTTTGTCTAATTACTTCCACAAAGACCCTCTTCCCAAATAAGGTCACATTCTGCGGTCTTGGTGGACATGCATTTTGGGGAGCAACGATTCACCCAAGTTTCTCCTCTCTCCAAGTGATTCCAGCTCCTGACACTTCTACTTCCTTACTATGCCTCAGATGGACCCATTTCTCTCAGTAAACCTGCCTGTCACCCCCTCAAAAGAATGCCCAAGCTGCACGTGACAGAGCTTTTGAGGCCCTTTGTGAAACCACCCCGGTTTCTCTCTCTCAGCTCATCTCATATAGGGTATGCAATTGTGTTGATTCGCACATCAATGGAGACCCCTTTGTGTGTCTGTCTGTCTAATATTGCCTGTCCCCCAGGATAGAAGGTACCCAAAAGAGCAGAAATAGGAGAGGCAATCTTTGGTTCACTCTTCCATCCCCAGGCCTGGCATGCGCAGAGCAGTGAAGAAACTCCCTCTCCCTCAGGTCCCAGCACCGTGCTGGCTGTGCTGATTGAGAACCTTGATGATGGGACAAAACGCCTTTGACCGTGGAGGGATGCTGAAACACAGAGGAAGGGAGACCGAGGTTTTGGAGCGCAGGGACTTGAACCACTCAGTCGGTGTGGGCACATAAGCCAGTTATTCCAAGTCCCCGAGCCTCTCTTTCCTCATCTCAAAAATGAGAGTAAGACCACTCGCTGTCACAGCCAATGCCGGCATTCAGCAGGCAGGTGACCAACTCTCCTGCTTTCCCAGGCCTGACGCACTCCAGACACTCGCAGTGCCAACATCAGAGCAATGCCCGGTCCCTCTCTGGGGATGGCAGAGACAGAGCCCCTCAAGGACCAGCTGCCTCGCCAACCATGATGATGAGAGTGGAGAGCCTGCATTTTTATTTTATTAATTTAATTTTATTTTTATTGATTTCAGAAAGAAAGGAAGAGGAAGAGAGAGATCGAAACATCAATGATGAAAGAGAATCATTGATTGGCTGCCTCCTGCACGCCCACCAGTGGGGATCAAGCCCGCAACCGAGGCATGTGCCCTTGACCAGAATTGAACCCGGGACCCTCCAGTCCGTAGGCCGACGCTCTATGCACCGAGCCAAACTGGCTAGGGCAGCCTGCATTTTTAACCTACATTCTACACTCCCTTCAGATTCTGGGTCACTTGCATTTAATATTTGACTATGTGTACTTTCACAAATGACCCCCAGTCCTTTGTGGCACCAGACGGGTGTCAGAAATAGTACGGGAGTCATTTGTCACGGGAGCCCAGTCCCTTTTGCTTCTGTGGTTCCTTCTCCCTCTCCCACCAGCTAGCATCTTGCCCCCCCAACATCTAGTCATGAGGGGCCTGACCCTGATGTCCACAGCCAGGCTAGACTGACCCATCCCCTCTATCTTTAAGGCCACCCACCAAGAAAAAGGGGAGGATGGTCACATGACCAAGGGCAAACCATAGGCAGCTCTGGGTCTGAGTCAGAACAATCGTTCTCAAAATCCAGCCAGAGACAGTGATGGAGGGAACTCGGAGAGGAAGTGTTTACCAGTTAAATAAGAGTCCCTTTAAATATTGATCCTCCTGCTGGTAATTACATCAGTGCCCAAGGAGAGGGTAGAATCTGGGGTGGCTGATGGGCAGGCGGGAGACAGTGGGGTGTTTGCATCGGGTCCGTAGTGGGGTGCTGAACAGGGGCTGTTTCCCAGACTCTGGTGAAATGCTCACTGCGGATCCAAGGAAAGGGCCCTTGTCACTGTGCCCAGCGCCTTCCATGGCGAAACCAACTCGGCTCTTAGGGAAAATTCAAGCCCGGTGCCAAGCTGGCTTGTTCCAGGAAGACTGAGAGCAATAGGCCTGCCAGAGGGGACCCTGCGGCTTTGGGGGTAGGTTGTACCATTTTCCCCCTTTAAGCTGCTTAGGACAGGAATGGCATATACACCCCCTGCCCTTTCCCCTCCTCAGGGGATCTTACCGCTCCAGGGGGGCAATACCTTTCACTTCTGCGTCACCCTAATGTCCCTGTGAGTGAAGCAGTGGTGAGGAGATCCCATCGCCTGTCCCAGCCTCGGTTTCCTCGTCTGTGATATGGTTGTAAAATAGCTTCCGGGTGAGGCATACCCACGTGAGCTTAAATGAAATAATACATGAGAACTTGAATCCTAAATTGCAAATGGCATGCTTGCACTGGGTGGTCCATTGGTGAAGAGGCAGTGCGATGTGGTGGCTTACAGCCCGGTTCCAACACCTCCTTAGCGATGTGACTTTAGACAAAGCGAACCTCCTGAGCCTCAGTTTCCCCCTTTATAAAATGAGGATAATGATAGCACATACAACATGCGGCCATTATAGTCAGTGAAAAATGCATGTAACGTCCTGGCATAGTACAAGGGCTCACCTAATGGCAGCTATTACAGTGGTACCTCGAGATACGAGTTTAATTCGTTCTGTAACCTTGAGGCGTGGGAAACTATGAGACGCTCAAGTCGCGGTAAACTGGTGGGTCATGTGCAGCCGGCCGATCCACGCGATTACTCCTATCTCAAATGTTGCTCGTATTTCAAAGCAAAAATCGCTCGCTCGATGGCTCGTATCACAAAAATCTCATATGTTAGGGCACTCGTATCTCGAGGTACCACTGTATTATTTACATGGCTATTGTTGTGATTATATTGTGTTGACCACAGAGCTCATTATACAGATGAAGAACCCAAGACCAACCCAGGACTGGCCGCTCCAGGATGTTCTGATCCCACATAGAATTATCTAGAGCCTGGAATTACTGGGAGGCTCACCTCCTTACCCACAGCTCCATTTATATCTCTGGTTTCTGTCTCTGGCTCAAAAAGTCTGGGAGCTGGGTGACCTTGGATTTTAGAGGTTCCAGGGTCCTCTTGCTTCTGTGGCTTCAGCTTAGGTTGGAAAGGGTATGCGTCCTGTGTCCCCAAAAGTACCCATGAACTGTGTCATCACAGGACAACCTTCATGGAGACCCTGCCATGTGGGTGGGAAAATGCTTGAGTTTCATCCCAGGACGTCTGGTCGGGGAGCTAAGATACCTCCAAAAACAGCTATGGGGAGAACCATGAGAGGCACGGAACCCCCTTTCTGCTCCCTTCCATATCGTCCCCCACAGCTGCACCCCTTCAGCCCTCGTTCTTTCCTATCTCTTCCCATATCAATGGGGAATCCATAGACACGTAGAAGTGCAGTGGGAGAAGGAAGCTCTTCTCCCATCAGCTGACACTACCGTATTTTCTGGTGTGTAAGACAACTTTTAAAAAAAATATATTTTATTGAGGAAGGAAGAGGAATAGAGAGTTAGAAATATCGATGAGAGAGAGACATCTATCAGCTGCCTCCTGCACACCCCCCACTGGGGATGTGCCCGTAACCAAGGTACATGCCCTTGACCAGAATCGAACCTGGGACCCTTTAGTCCACAGACCGACTCTCTATCCACTGAGCCAAACCAGTTTTAGCTAAGACGACTTTTTAACCCAGGAAAAATCTCAAAAGTCGGGGGTCGTCTTATACGCCGGGTGTCATCTTATAGGGCGGGTATATCCCAAACTCTCTATTTTAACTGGAAAAGTTGGGGTTGTCTTATACGCCAGAAAATACCATAAGTCCCTCTTAGGGAAGGGACTGTGTTGGTTGGGGTATGGGTCCTGAATGCCACCTTGCTAGCCATGGTTGACCGAAGACACAGAAAGCACCATCTAAACTTCTCCATTGTAGGGACAGGCAGGAGATCTGGGATCGGAGACTGCTGACGAGGGCTTAGGAAGGAGAGAGCGGCTGGCCCCGAGGTCTGGATGGCAAAGAGGCTGAGGACTTAGGAAGATGCCCGCCTCATATCCGTGTGGGTGGTCTGTGGGACGATGAAGCAAAACCCTGTCCCTCTAACCTCCCACGAAGTTGGCTACACATAGGAGACTTGTCAGATTAACACAAATGACAATGAAAAGGAGGGATCAAATTACAAATTAAAATGGTTTTACTGAGAACAGGATCAGGGCGCACAGGAAATCAAGCAAGTCCCTACCCAGGCCTAAGTCAGTACAAGCAGGTGCGTAGAGATCAGGTGACTGGGCCAAACCCCGCTCTCCCTCCACCCCTCCCCGCGACTGGCAAAACACCTTCAAAGGATGGGGTGCCTCAGCGGGCTTCTGGGTTCCAAACGCAATGAGAAGACGGGATGGCATGTGCATGTTACATTACGGGGTGCTTCTTCTCTGTGGTCTCTTTAACCTCGGCATTTTGTTGCCATTTCCAGACAAGGAGACTGCAGCCCTGAGAGGTCATTCGATTGGTTCCGAGTGACACCCGCCAGGGCCAGCATCTGCTGACTCAGCAGAGCTCAGGAATCTTATTGCAATAGGATGTTAAGTGGCCCCCAAAATACTATGGAATTTTCCCACTTCCCAACCTACTCCCCCATCTCAGCCAGTCCCAGGAACACAGACACAGGGATGGGAGATGAGAGAGGCCGGCCTGCGTCCTTGACAAGAAGACCCATCATCTGTCCAGGAGGCAGGCGGTCAGACCTGTGGGCTCCGGAGGCAGACGGTTCGGTTTCCAAATCTCCCCCAAGCAGACCTGATCGCCAGGAGCCCAGGAATCTCGTCTGCCTTGTGGACCACAAAACCCCAACACCCAGAATAGCGCCTGGCACCGGCGGGCAGTCGATATTTTCGGAGAAAACCAGTGGCTCCAACCTTCCTGCCGCTTTAACCTTGCGCCAGGCCCTGCCCTCGAGTCTGGGGTCCCCTCTTCTGCAAACAGATGGGACCAGAGCTTCCTCACCGGACGGAGGTGGGGAGCACCCCGGGGAGGAGGCAGCGATGGCACTGGGCACGGTGCGTGGTGGAGAGATGTCTCCCAACCACCGCAGCTCCCTAGCAGCTCCTGGCCGGGCGCTCTGAGGGGTACTCTGTGCCCCCACGCATGCCTATGTTTGCAGGTGCATGGACGAGTGTGTGCCTGCGTGCGCATGTACTTGCACATGCATATGTATGAGTGTGTGCGTGTGCACGTGCTTACACATCACCTCCCGGGACGAAGCTCCCTGGTCTTCATATTACGGTGGGGGACACTGAGGCACAGAGGGGCGCTGCATAAGCTCTGACTTTTAAGCTCCAACAGGCTGACTCCGCGCTTTGCTCTGAAAGCTCAGAAAGTGCTTGCTCAGAGTCCCTCTGCCAACAACTATGTGCTGTCCTGGGTCGTTTGGTGCAGAGGACAAGGCAGGTGTCCAGGAATCCTTTCCCGCATCAAATCCTTTCCCAGGTATGGGCTTTGCAAGTGAGAATCAGAGGCAGGAAAGGATTTCTGGACACTTTGGTGATGAACTGAGTCGCCCAGGGATGCAGTGACCCCACCCTGAGAGAGGGCCCTGGGCCCACCTTGTCTCTCTCTGCCCGAGGAGACGGGGTGGGCCCCAGGAGTTCCAGCCCCCCTCAGCCTCTGCCCCTCAGGATCCTCCAGCCCCCTCCCCTGCAGGTGACAGTCCACCCCAGCAGCAGATGCGGGTTCCGTAGGTCTGCGGTGAAGTTTGGCACCCGAACCTTTGACCCTGGGTAATTATGTGCTAGTGTTCTTTCTACTTTTGGAAACTGGTGGAAGATGAAATAAAAAAGATCTACCAAATAGTTATGCTTCCTAGGGTTCTCTGTTCATCAGGAGGGGAGGGGAAAGCAGGCTGTTGGGGCTTTGCCAGAAAGAAGGAAATGCCAGAGTTGTCAGTCTCAGGGTAAGTCCCCGCACCCACCCACTGCCAGGTGCTCACTCCCAGCGCCCCTCCACTGCCACCCTGGGGCACACCCACCAAGCAAAGTGCTGAGTCGCTCTGAGGCAGCCACCCACGCCTGTGGGGCTCAGAGCATCAAGGGGAGGAGGCAGGGATCTGAGCTCCCCTCCCCCGTGTCCAGCTACACCACCCTTTGCTTCCACTGGGAAAGACACAACTGCCAACTAATTGCTCCTGACAACCCCTGCTGGTCCCAGTCATTTCTTCCTTGCTGAGATTATAATTAGGGAATCAGTGCGTTTTAATGGAAAAGCCACGAGCAGCACAGAGCCGTCATTTTTCAAACACTTTCGTGCACCCTGCCAGTGCCACCCCATTCGGTGGGAGCAGAGGTGGCAGGTGAGGCCCCAGGCAGGAGGGGACGGGACTCCAGGGATCTTCTGCGCAGGCGCCCGAGGCAGCAGCAGCGTGGATGAGTGTTTGCTGTGCCCTGAAGGCAGGGTCAGGAGCTTTCTAAGTCTTATCCGTTCACCCTGGTGTTATTCCCATTTCACAGACAGAGAAATGAGGACTTGGAGGTGGGGGGTGTTGGGGACACACAGGCTTGCCCACAAGGTCACACTGTCAATGACAGAAAAGGGGTTGAAAGCCCCATAAGCTGAACCCTCAACCAATGCACTTTATCCTGACACTTGACTGCTCTCCCACTGGCGTGGGGACCTACGTCCCGGATCTGTGAAAATTCCAGGTCCTATGGTCCCTCTTCTCCCCCCACCAAGGTTAGGATGCACGATAGCCAGGCCTGCCCGGGCCTGTCTTCCCTCCACAGGACAGGGTTCGGCTGCAGCTGGGGCTGGGAGAGAGGAAGAAAATGCTGGCATCCAGCTGGGGCTGGGAGAGAGGAAGAAAATGCTGGCATCCCGTGAGCTGTGGCTTCTCTCTAGACCAGCGGTTCTCAACCTGTGGGTCGCAACCCCTTTGGGGGTCGCCTGACCATCGGAAAATGCAGATATTTACATCACGATGCATAATAGCAAAATTTCATGGTTGGGGGTCACCACCACATGAGGAACTGTATGCAAGGGTCCGGCCTTAGGAAGGTTGAGAACCATTGCTCTGGACGAATGGTATTGCCTCCCCTCCCTGCATCCTCTCAACAGCCCCCTGTCAGGCAGGAGGAACGCCCAGAGTATCACCTTTGTTTCCATCTGAGACCAGGAATTAGAAGCCGCAGAGAGCTAAGATGGCTTTGCCCAAGATGCTTCAGCCAGCTCTTGGCACATGGTGTTGGCACTCAGATGAACTCCCACCTCCTGGCCGGGGCTTGGCTGCCCCTCGGGGCTCTGTGGTTCTGCGGGGCTGGGTTCCACCAACAGGGAATGGGCCCATCCAAACCGAATATCAACACGTGGGTGGCGGGGAAGAGAGGAAATTCATGTTTCTTGGTTGGCTGCTAACAGGAAAGGGCTCTGGGCCACCCTCTCAGCAGTGACTTCAGCTTTGTCTTCCCAAGGTCATCTACGAAAAAGTGTGGGTCCTGGGGGCCCTCCCCTGGCACAGGTGACAGGAGGACCAACTGGGATCAGGGATGTGAAACACGGGCCGTGTTTAATATGTATCAGCTATGAGTAGCAACCATGATCTGTTTCCCTGTTTCATAGCATCCTAAGGTCATGAACAATGCTTATAACCATCCTGTGAGATGTTGATGTCTCCACCGTCCAGGTGGGAAGACTGAGGCTCTGAGAGATTAGGAAACTTGGTTCAAGCATACACCTCATAAGCAGGAGGTCCTCCCACTAGATCTCTAGCTTGGGGACAGTGGGAGGACAGATCTCCGGGGGACAGGGGGACATGAGGCATCCCAGACTGATCAACCCATGTCCCAGGACTCAGCACAAGTGTCAAGTGTTTGGGCTATGGTACCCCCCAGTGACCCTGCGCCAAAGACACGAGCAGAAGATACGAGATGTCTGTCCTTCGGGTCAGGAACAAAGGCGGGGCCCTCACTGCTGAGCGGGGCCTGGCTCTCACAGAGCCTTCCCTGCTGGCCAGCCACCTGCTGCAGGGGCCTCTCACTTAGCAGTGAATAAGGAAAAACTCCTCAGAAACTGCAATGAAAAAATCTGAAGCCCTCCCTACAAATCTTGTTTGTGATTTTGCGAAATACCGTATTTTCCGGCGTATAAGACGACTGGACGTATAAGACGACCCCCAACTTTTCCAGTTAAAATATAGAGTTTGGGATATACTCGCCCTATAAGATGACACCTGTATTTTCTGGTGTATAAGACGACCCCCGACTTTTGAAAAGATTTTCCTGGGTTAAAAAATCGTCTTATACGCCAGAAAAATACGGTAGTTGAGAACTGTCCCACTTTCTCCTTTCCCTTGCAGCGGTTCTCAGCCTGTGGGTCGTGACCTGTTTTCTGATGGTCTTAGGCTCTACAGCAGTGACCCACAGGTTGAGAACCACTAGCAGGGTAGCCCAAGACCATCAGAAAACACAGATATTTACATGACGATTCACCACAACACGAGGAACTGCATTAGAAAGGTTGAGAACCACTGCAGTATTGTGAAGATTTTTAGTCTCTCTCCTCTCTTGTCTCCCTGTGTCTCGTTCTGCCTCTTCCCCTCTGTGATTCTGCCTCTGTTTCTTAGTTGGGAACATCTGAGTAGGTAAATCCCAGAAGTCAGGAGGAACCTTAGATCCCCCTCCTTCCCTCCCCTCCCCCCAGAGCCCCTTCCTTCAGAGCTGCACGCTGCCTGGGCCCGGCACAGCCCAGCACCTGGGAGAGGCCGCGCTTTTGCGTGTCCCTGTCCTGTCCCGGCCTCAGAAACTCAGGGCGAAGCCTCTCCCCGAGGGTGCCTAAATGTAAGCAAACATCACCCCCTGCTGGTAAGGGCAGGGTCACAAATGGGCTGTGTTTCTGCAAAACAAAACTTTTTTAACCAGAAAGAGGCACACACCCCGTCTTCCCGCCTAGAGTGGGGAGAGAGAGATGAAAGGAACAGAGGACAAGGAGAGCAGGAGGAAAAGATCAAGAACGAGCTGAAGGCGGGGGAGAGGGAGAGGGTGGGGGCATGGGGGAGAGGCTGTGGAAAGGCCCACAGAGTCACACCCCTCTTTCCTGCTATAGGCAGCGAGTTTAAAATTAGGCTTTCCATTTACTGACAGGTGAACGGAGGCTGCAGGAAACGCAAGGAGAAGGCTGTTTGCTCCACAGTGAACACAGCACAGCAAGGGCCGGCAGAGAGGCTTTGGGGCTCCCCGAACCCCAGGAACTGGAAAACCACATCCCGCCTCACCTATCTGCCCCAGACAGAACTGACCTGGCCTCCACGCAGACCCGCTGTTCTGCTGATGGAGCTTCGCGTGGCAGTGCTGGGGCGGCCGCAGAGTCCCTGGGGTGTAGACAGCATGACTTGGTCCTGGTCCTTTTCAGTTTTGGGGTTCACACCCTGCACCCTGCACCCTGCGTTGCTCATGGAGGAAAGGGTGCGCCGGTTGCAGTGATCTCAGCAGGGAACTGGGGTGCTGCTTACAGGTTTTAGCAGAAGCTCCGACCAAGTTTCCTAATCTCTCAGAGCCTAGGGTGGAGGGACGGGGGTGAAGGGGGCTCAGGCCTGTGCACACCGCCTGCATCTCCTGGCACAACCCGTAGCTCAGGTGCTCCAAGTGGGAACATCTCCCACACCTGAGCTCCCA
Source organism: Lasiurus cinereus (assembly GCA_011751065.1). Taxonomy (NCBI): domain Eukaryota; kingdom Metazoa; phylum Chordata; class Mammalia; order Chiroptera; family Vespertilionidae; genus Lasiurus; species Lasiurus cinereus. The sequence goes on from JAAGEH010000434.1 coordinate 1,540,107, forward strand.
GCTCTGCCTCCGGGATTAAAGCCACAGTAACCCCGAGGAGCATCTTCTGGAGCAGAAAGGGAGGGAGAGCGATGCTGCTGCCCTCTAGCGGGGAAATAGTCAAATTTCAGTCACAGGGCCCAGGAGCAGGCCCAGCACTTCCTGGGCCCAGGTTGGCACCAGGCCTTGGGAGTGGGGGGAGCTTTCTGAGGTGGAGCCTGGCGGGTAGGGCTGGGATGGCCCGATCGCATGCCCACCCAGAAGGCATGCCCTAGATGTGCCCTTTTTGGTTGTTGTGGATCCTCATCAGAGGATATTTTTTCCATGGCTTCTCAGAGAGAATGGGAAGGAGGGAGGGAGGGACATTGATGTGAGAGAGACACATTGACCGGTTGCCTCTGGACCAGCAAACCCAGCAAAGTCAGACACATGCCCTTAACTGGGAATTAAACCTGTGACCCTTGGCAGATGTGCCCTTCTCTGAGAGTATCTGGTGTCACATCCCCTTTCCTCCTAACAGGCAGGTGCAGGTAGGTGCCTGCCTCATCCCTGGGTCAGGGAAATGTCTTCTACTTCCTGATGGACCCACCAGCGGAGTTTCTCCTGGCTTGGGTGGCCTGTGTCGTTCCTGGGTGACCTGGGAGCTGGGATTGATACTCGTCCACCTCCCCATCCTGGGTGTGTGGCCGATAGAGGCGCTCCGTGTCAGAGATGGGTGCCGGGCCCCTTGGGGTGTGGAGCAGGCCCCTCTGGTCATCGGAATGGCCCTGTGAGAGGAAGCTGGCCCCAAGGCCAAGCTCACAGTGGAGCTGTGGCTGCTGCAGAGCCACTGGCTTTGCTTGGTGTCTCTCTCCTCCCTGTCCCTCTCTCCCCTCAGCCTGCAGGCCGGTCACAAGGACAGGCCAGCATCGTTTCCACCCGAGCAAGAAGAGAGTCGGGGATACCTGACCCCAGCCTTCCTGGAGACTCCTCTTTCCCATCTTCCCAGGAGCAAGGATCCTGGGGAGCCCCCGCCCAGCAGCCCCTCCCTGCTACCCTGATGCTCCATGGACAGAGGCCCTCTCCCTGCCTCTCCACTCAGTCTGAGCTGATTTAAAGGGAAAGGACAACGTGTGGGAGCAACAGGCCTCACCACCGTCCCCAGGGACCTCGGGGGCTTGCAGAAGAGGAGGTGGCAGCGCCTGGGACATGCGTGGAGCCCTCTTTTACTTTCTCCCCAACTCCAGAGCTCGGGGAAGATGTTTGAAATGCTAGTCCCCAGCTGTGGTGCCAAACATTAATGGCCTCAGTTTCCCTTCCCATCCCTCCCTCACTTGTGAGTATACACACACACACACACACACACACACACACACTCCCTCCCCACCCACTCTGCAATCTTAGGTAGACTGCTCTGAGGAGCCCACACAGTTTGTGTGAGCCCTCCTTTCCTGCACCCCCATACCCTCCCCTCACACCACAGGCACCAGCCCCACCGGGAACTCGGGCTTTACAGGAACCAGGGCCCCGGGCCATCCATGCTGACGGCTCTCTTCCCGCCCCAGGCAGACGGGGGGCTTTCCCTGGAGGCCAGGCCCACAGCTCCTTCTCTGAAATCCCCTCGGGTTCCAAGAGCGACAGGGAGCTCTTACGCCCCAAAATAAAACAGGCCTGTGACTCATCCTGGGCCCTGCAAGTTAGGAAATCTACTTCCTGGGGGTGGGGGTGCGGGTGGAGTCCAGAACTGGGGCCGGGAGATGTGTGTGTGCATGATTGCGGTGTGTGCCCATGCAAAATGTGTGCGTGTGTGTATGTGTGTGGTGTATGTGTGTATGTATGTGTGTGTGTGTATCTGAGTTGTGTGTGTGTGTGTATATGAGTTTGTGTATATATAAGTGTGTGTATGTGTTCGTGTGTGTGTGTGTGTTCGTGTGTGTATATATGAGTGTTTGTATGTATGAGTGTATGTGTGAGTGTGTGTATGTATGTGTGTGTGTGTGTGTGTGTGTGTGTGTGTTTTCCTAGTAAAACACAGTCCCTCTCTGAGCTGAGTTTGCCCAGGACCAGAGCTTCCAGAAAATCTCTCCCAAACCATCAGTCCCCCTTGGCGGATTGTCCCAGAGTCTGTTGGACATTCTTTAAAGGAGAAGAAACACACAACTACATGACAACAGAAATAGGAGAGCTGCTGAGACCCAATTATCCGCCCCCCTGAGAGCCGGGGGAGGGAGGGGGAAGCGAGGCCCATCCAGGGGCCCCGGGGAGCCCTCTACCGCCAGGGCCCCCCTCCAGCCCTCCACTCCGGTTTCCAGCGCCTGCACCAGCCTCTGCTCCCATCAGCTCGGTCGGGGTTAGGAGTGGGGTGGTCAGCGGATCTCAACGAAACCAGAAGTGCATCGGTTTCGATTTTTGTTTGGCATTTTTTGTGCGACTGTCACAAAAAATAGATCCATGTCAATGTGGATCTAAATGAAAGAGGGAACCGAGACGAGCGCAGGATTCGTGCTCCTTTCTCACTTTGGTGGAACAGGAGCCGAGAGCGAGAAGCTTTCTCCTGGTGTGACTTAACTGCTAGGCCACAAGGTCGCTGTTTTTTTAATGCAAGAAAAGGAGCACCAGTAAGGTTTCTGGGAACTTACGATGTCACCGATGTCTTATTCAGTCTTTCCCCCAAACTGAACGACAGTGGTACTTGTGTCCACCTGTCACGGTGAGGAAACTGAGGTGCAGCGACCTGCCCGAGGTCAGACATGCAGAGAGGAATGCTAGGGAAAGGATTCCAAGTCTGACCTGGTGCCAAGCGCCTGTGTTTGCCAAGTTCTCACACTGGCTCGTTCTCTCACCCTCACCCTCACCCCTTCCTATGCCCTCGCTCTTCATCCAGAGTCCCAGAGGCCCTGTGAGAGCATTGGTGCTGGGCCAGGAGGGAGGCCTCGCCCTGGACTGTGTCCAGGCCAGTCTGCCGTCTCCCCCTTCGCCCTGATTCTGAGGCAGGGACGGGGGCCCAGGTGGTGACCTCGGCTTGTTACTAACAATGCGCTGGAAGCTCAGAATAGAAGTTGCCTTACCTGACGCCGGGTGGTCAGAGGAGAGGACCAGGTGAGGCGGTGCTGAGGGCTCACTGCCGAGACATGCCCGAGGCAACATAATTCACAGCAGCGCACACACGTCATGTCTGTGCGTTCACTACCCCTTCGTTCACTGGACAGTTACTTATGCCTGTAATTCACTTCCAGGCTCAGAATGTCTAGGTAGGGGTGGAAGTGGGGTTCACCATGAGGCTCCCATCTGAGGGCCTCTCCACCCTCACCTGCCAGCTGACTCTGATCGGCTCTGTTTCTTAAATGCACAAAGCCCATTCCCACCCCGGGAGATGTTCACAAATGCCACCTTCTTCAAAAAGTGACCTGACCTAAAACGCACCCCTGTGACGTCACTCTGGTTAATTTACTTTACTTCTCACTCACCTATCTTGCTTCTTTGCTTCTTTTATTTCTATTTTTAATTCTCTTCCCTCCTCACCACCCCCTGCCCCCAGAATATAGCGTCAATGAGAAGAGGGCCCTCACCTGTCTTACTGTTCTCTGTCTCCACAGAACCCAGGAAAATGGCTGGCACACACTGAGGACATTCAAAAATGTACATTGGATGGAGGGCTGGATAGATGGGTGGAGGGATGAATGGGTGGTGGATGGGTGGATGGATGGGTGGGTGGATGGGTGGATTGATGGGTGGGTGGATGAATGGATAGGTGGATGGATGGATGAATGGGTGGTGGATGGGTGGGTGGATGGGTAGATGGATAGATGGGTGGTGGATGGGTGGTGGATAGGTGGATTGATGGGTGGATGGATGGATGGGTGGATGGATGGATGGATGGGTGGATTGAGAGATGGGTGGGTGGATGGGTGGACAGATGGCAGATGGTACCTGCTATGCACCAGGTCCCAGTTGGAGATATAGAGATGAATAAAAAGCTGTCTCTTTGCTCAAAGAGTTCGCTGTGAAGTAAGCGAGATCATAGTCCGGTGGAGTATATGTTCTGGGAGAAGAAAGCAGCAGCACATCTGGGGCTGGTAAGAGGAGGGGATCCATTTCTGCCAGTGGCTATAATCTGGAAATCTTCTGCAAGGAGGTGACACTTGGAGCCACGAAGGATAAATGGTGACTATTCAGGTGACCAATGAATTTCAGAGCCTTTCCTGGAGCCCAGGGAAATACAAAGAGGCCGAACACAGACTTACATAGTCTGGCAGCTGCGAGCTGCTGGGTGTGGTGAGATATGGGTCGGTCTGGTAGTTCTTGTGTTGCTTGCTGTGATAGCTCCACCAGTGTTTTGCATCTAGTCACCCCATCACCTGTCCCAAGTAGCAGTGCTCAAGAATTGTTTGTTTAGGAAGAAACAAGAGGAGAGTAGGGGGGCAAGGCTGACCAGAGTTGGGTAATGCTAGGCCAGTGGTCGGCAAACTCATTAGTCCACGGAGCCAAATATCAATGGTGCAACAATTGAACTTTCTTTTGAGAGCCACATTTTTTAAACTTAAACTTCTTCTAACGCCACTTCTTCAAAATAGACTCGCCCAGGCCGTGGTGTTTTGTGGAAGAGCCACACTCAAGGCGCCAAAGAGCTGCATGTGGCTCGAGAGCTGCAGTTTGCCGACCACGGTGCTAGGCTAAGGAATTTAGACCTTAGCCAGAGGAAAATGGGAGTCATGGAAGGTGGTACTTCTCCTAGTCCCCTGTTACAGAAGAGAAAACGTGTGGAGAGCAGTCCGGGCTGAAGTAGGAGAGTGAGACGGGGGCAGAGATTCAGATGAGAGATGGTGAGGGCCTGAGCCACTTGAAGATGGCTGATAGGAGAGATCCCAGAGATTTGAGGAAGAGATGCCAGAAGGCCTCCTTTATTCCCTATGGGTAAGCTAGGGAGGAGGGAATGGAAGGAGAGGAAGGCTCTCAGGCCTCCAGCTAGAGCTCCTAGATGCTCATCTCTGAAATACACAATGTATAGGTAGGGGTGGAAGTGGGGTTCACCATGAAGCTAATGCAGTTTACGTTCTAAGACCCATCACTTTTGTGGGCCACTTTTAAGACTCTAAACCTGGCCCTAACTGGTTTGGCTCAGTGGATAGAACATCAGCCTGCGGACTGAAGGGTCCCAGGTTCGATTCCAGTCGGGGGCATGTATCTTGGTTGGGGGCGCATCTCCAGTGGGGAGTGTGCAGGAGGCAGCTGATCGATGTTTCTCTCTCATCGATGTTTCTAACTCTCTATCCCTCTCCCTTCCTCTCTGTAAAAAAAAATCAATAAAATATATTTTTAAAAAAAGAGACTCTAAAACCTGATTTTGGATTCACTGTTTTTTGTTAAAGAGCCCCTTTCTGCCTAATTATAGAAGCTCCAGACTCCACCACACCCGGATCCTCTTCTGATAATATAGAAGAACATTGCGGGGGGGGGGGGGGGGTATTGTAAGTTTCATTTGGGGTGTGTTAAGTTGGAGGTAGATGAAGAGCCTCCAGACGCAGATGTTCTGCAAGGAACATGGTGTGGCGATTAGAGCGGGGTCAAGGTTTGAATCCTGGCCTCAAGCTGTATGAACTTGGGCATGATGTCTGATCTCTCTGCACTCAGTGAAATGGGGTGATAATAACAGTGCCGCTTCCTTGGGGTTGTTGTAAAGTTCAGAGGAGACGATGTACATAAAGCGCTCAAACGGTGCCTAACGCTTAGTAGGTCCTCACAACAAGTTACAGGTCATCTCTTGGTGTTATGTGGGGAAGCGTAGCTCTGGGAGTCTTCCCAGTGATGAAGGCCTGGGGAGGAGTTGGCTCATGCAGGAAGTGTGTGTCAGGGCATGATAAGAAAGTCAAGGACAGACCTCTGATATTTGTTGGGGTGACCAGAGAAAGAAAGAGGAACCAGCGAGGGAGACCGACAAGGATCAGCCGAATGGGGGAGGAGAGGCTACTGGAAGCCAGAGGAGGAATGTCCAACAGGCACATGGTCCTGGGTGTCCCCTGCTGCTGAAGGTCCAGGCCTGGACCTTGGGGAAATCGCCGGTGAGCTCGTCAGAGGGCTTCACGCAGCGTGGGGCACGGAGGAATGGTCGAGCTTGCAGAGGGCAAAGGCAGGGTGCCCTCCAGGGAGCTCTGGCCACGGGAAGAGGAGGACAGAGGCCCAGAGAGAGGACTGGTGGCAGCTGGCTTGGTTTGAAATTCACGTGCTTTGGTGGCTGCGAAGAAGAATTAGTGGAGAAAACCTGAAGATTCGGGGAAGCCAGGAAATAGCTGATGAGAAAACATGAATGTCCTGGAAGAATTAGGAAGGGGAGACGGAAGGGCAGGATGAGGAGTCAACCCCAAATTGGCATCTGAGTCTGGAAGGAAGGGGTGAGGGTGGGGAGGTTATAAATCAGTCTTAGGTAGGAGGACAGGAAGTGGGGGAGTTAGGCCCCCGACAACCTCAGTTGTTTTTTGCAGTGAAGTAGGATAGTCGGGCGTTGTCTGTGGAAATATGTAAATACACGGCATCTCTCCTACGGTGGGGCATTTAGGAGAAACTGTGATCGGATTAAGAAACGTACAGTCTCAAGGGGGAAACCAGCGTGGCGGGAACCAACGTTGATGGTGAAGTTATTAATATCCTTATACCTTATGTTACAGCGACATGCACCATTTCAATGTCACCCACCCACCTCTGCGACCACCATTCTAGTCTCTTTTTATAAGTAGGATTTTAAAGATCCTCCACACAAGTGAGATAATATAGTCTTTATCTTTCTGTGGCTGATTTATCCCATTTAGCATACTGCCCTCAAGGGCCATCCATGTTATCACAAATGGCAAGGTTTTCTTTTTTTTGTGGCTGAGTAATATTCCACTGTGTTTATATGCTACCTCTTCTTTATCTACTCCCCCATAGAGAGACGGTGACAGGTGTGTCCATATCTTGTCTATGGTGAACATGATGGTTTTCTTATGGTTAGACAGGGGCCATGGGATTTGGGGAGAAAGACCACGGTGGTAAATGCCATCCACATCATATCACTTGAGGGACACTGTCAGCGTCGTCTGTGGATGTTAGTCTCCATCGCCTGGGCCGAGGTGTGCTCGTCAGGTTTCTCCTCTGGGAGGTTGCTCGCTCTTTTCCCTTTCTACATGGGCTCATCAAAAGGAAACCCCTTTGCTCAGCCCTCGTAGGAAGAATGGGAGTTCACTTCACCTCCTTGAGGACATGCTTTGCCTGGAAACACACTTTTGCCCATGCCCTTGGGTTACCACCAGCCAGGACTCTTTAAAAAAAAATATTTTATTGATTTATTATAGAGAGGAAGGAAGAGGGATAAAGAGTTAGAAACATCGATGGGAGAGAAACATCGATCAGCCTCCTCTTGCACACCTCCTACTGGGGATGTGCCCTCAACCAAGGTACGTGCCCTCGACTGGAATTGAACCTGGAACCCTTCAGTCCATAGGCTGACGCTCTGTCCACTGAGCCGAACTGGTTAGGGCCAGCCAGAACTCTTGATGTTCTGACTCATGGGCTTCCCAGAAGGTCCCCCTATATAATCAGATAACCCCCAACTTGCCCTATCACTGGCTCATTAGCCAGAGGAGCCTATCTCTCTCCCACAGGCATGGTTCGGCTGAGACTTGCAGATCAAGGATAGATAAATGGCAACCGGAAGCTCAAGGATCACCCATCTCAACCACAGAGTTGATACCAAGAAGACCGTCGTCCCCTTGGGTTGACACTGGGGGGACCAGACTGTGGCCTGAGAATCTTCCCCATGTCCTTCCCCCTGTGCTGGAGTTTTGTCTTAAGATTAACAGCAGTTACTTCTATTTATTAGCTATTTTATCTCAATTGAATTACTATTTTTCCCTCTTTCTGAGCAATATCACATGGATTCCACGCATTCGATGAGCCAATTGTGTTTTTCTAACACAGAGCAGTATGTGTGTGCGCACCCATGCACGATAGTGATATTCTTAAAAAGTGTGCATCCGTCCGTGTGCTGACTCAGTTTTGCCACACTTGGTGAAAGGCTACGTATGTAATGCTGAGCTGCCATTCTGGGGGGACCTGGACTGGCCATGTTAAATGCACACCGCAGAAAACACGGGTGTGCAGGCCTGTGTGGGGAAACCAAACCAAAGATCACATACTGGTTTTAGGGACCAGAGCTACAGATCCAACTTTGCCAAGCCCACACTAGTATTCCTTCAGACCGGAATTCTCTCAGGGGGGAGCTTTGGCTTAAGAATTCTAACCCAGAGCTCACCTTCTCCACCTGTAAACTGGGGTCACTAACTCCTAGAGGCCAGATTAGGTTCTTGATTGTAAGCAGCAGGAACTGACTCTATGTTACACAGCAGATGGCAGGAATCAACAGCTCCGGCGACTCAGAGGACTCATGGAGATGCAAACAGGCTTGGGAGATGGACAGGCTTGGAAAGTGGCCGCACCCCGGGATCTCAGTGGGCCGGGCTGCAGGCCCCACACAGCGAACCCCACATCTGTCTTTGCCTCACATGTTCAAACTGCTACGGAGAGTCTGATGGGCCAAGTCAACAGGGGAAAGCAAGAGAAGGAAATCAGCTTCGTAGGGTCTCCATAAAACACCCACTCCTTCCACGGTGACTATGTCAAGGGGAATGCCCCCAAGGGAAGGAGGGGGTGATGCAGGGCAGCCAAAAGGGGCAATTGGCCCCTACATGGACCTTTTCATCAGTTTTGAGGATTTGAAAGAATTTGTACAAAGTGCCCGATAGAGAGCCTGGTGCCCAAATAATTCATTCTGTCACCTGAATGAATTATCAGAGATATGGGCCCTTTAAGGAGAGGGGAAACTAGGAAATCTACCTTAAAATAAAATAAAATAAAATAAAATAAAATGACTTACCCTCCAGGGAGGACTGGAAGGCTCCCCATGAAGCCTCCCTCCTGTCCAGACCAAGCTGCCAGCCAGGAACAGAGAGGGTTCTGACACCCGGCTTCTGCGGACGGAGCCACGGCCAAGGGAGAGCTCGGTGGGATACAGCACCCCGGAACCACTGTGACCTCGGGAGGAAGTGGAGCTCAGGCAGGGCCAACACCGGAACCAGAAAGCTGGGCCCTGAGAGGGGGGCCTAGGATGGAAGGAAAAACAAAACATCACAGGCTTCAACGAAGTGTGAACCTTGTCAAGCCCCAAGCCCATGCTCCCGCTGGAGAGAGCAGAAATGTTACTTCCGTTAGTGTTTTGAACAGAAGGGGGTGCGGGGAAATGGACATATTTTTTCCTGGAAATCCCCAGATATCCAGTGTATGGTTGGTTACCTTCTGGCATTTCCAAAGCTAGTTTGCAGTCTGGGACCAGCCTTCTAGATGAATTAACTGGGAGTTTGCTGACGGGACAGGCCCCGAGGACCCACCTGGAGGTCTGAGGCGGGGGTGGGTGGGGGAGGGGTGATGAGACCCAAGTAGCTTTATCCACTCCCCCTCTCCCACCCACCCCTGCCACCCAAGCTTCCAGCCAGGGAGCCCTGACCTGTGGAGCAGCTTTCGAGGCTAAGCTTTGTGAAAACAGGGCCTGTTAGGCCAAATGCCTAAGAAACACTGGATTGTGAAACATAAAATAGAGTAAATGTTTGAGGAAATTAACTCTGATGAGCCCCTCTTCCCATGAGAATCGCTTTTAGAAATTATTCTTATGCCCAAACCGGTTTGGCTCCATGGATAGAGCTTCAGCCTGCGGACTGAAGGGTCCCAGGGTGGATTCTGGTCAAGGGCATGTACCTTAGTTGCGGGCACATCCCCAGTAGGGGGCGTGCAGGAGGCAGCTGATAGATGTCTCTCTCTTATGGATGTTTCTGACTCTCTGTTCCTCTCCTTTCCTCTCTGTAAAAATGTCAATAAAATATATTTAAAAAAAAGAAAGAAAGAAATTATTCTTAGAAGTTTAGCAGGCCTCCGAAGGACCTCAGCTACACAAACACCTTGTTGTATTGCCTCCAAGTTTTATGTCTATTTACTAACCATTCTAGCCACTCTGTAGGGAGGCCCTGTTGTTACCCCATGCATTTTACACACCTGAGTACATTTATACACCTGAGTACACCCTTGGGATGTGATATTATGATACCATTTCACAGCTGAGAAGACTGAGGCTCAGCAAGGACTTGCCCAGTCCAGGGCAGGATTGCCCAGTCCAGGGCAGGATTGAAACTCAAGTCTTTGTGACCCCAGAGCACGTCACCTTCATGCTGTGTTTGATAGGATCACCGTCGCCTTTCTCAAACCCTTTCTTGTTCTAAGTGTGCTCACGGATGGATGTTTTCGCTGGCATAAGCCACATTGACTGAGTTGTGCCTGTAGCTTGCCCAAGTAGGTATTGGGCACGGCCCGCCATCCACCACCCCAGGGAAAACAGGCTATGTGCACCCCATGGACAGCCCTGGCAGGAGGATCGCCACGAATGACAGTGCCCACCCTGTGCCCTGCTGGCAGGAGCCACAGCTAGGGCTCTCTTAGTTGAGGGCAGTGGAATAAGATGTAGAAAAATTATTAAAGTTCATATCCTTGACCTAGCAAGGATATATACATCTTAACATACAGCAGTTTAGCTCCAAAAACAGCAATAAAAACAAAACCAAACAAAAAAGCTCATTTCTGAGTTGCTCATAACAGTGAAATCTGGAACCAAGAATCCAAACATAGGGACTTGCTGAAATAAATTCTAGTACCTTCACATCACAGGATGCTCGCTGTCATTTCTAAAAACTGGAACAGGATAGCATTTCCACGTGGAAAGCTGTTCACAACAGGTCGCCTACAAAATAAAAAGAAGTTTTAAAGAATTGTATGAAGAGTGTGACCCCATTTTGACAGTGATAAATACTTTTTTTTAAAGAAGAAATATTTAAATGTTTAATTTTATTGTATTTATTTCTTGCTTGTATTTTATTAATGTTCCCACGATGACTGTGTTTTACCTTTATGGATAGAAAAAAAATCATAGCTTTGTTCAAACAAGACAAACTAGGAGGGGAACAGACAGCCTAAAAGGATTGGGGGGTGGGGCGGGGGTGTGTGCAGGAAGCTGCCGTCTGGCTGCCTTCACACTCCTGCCCTCTAACTGACTCAGCGCCTGCATGGTGCCAGGAATTCACCACCTTCTGAGCAGGGGCTCTTGGAGTTGTCCACAGCGATGCACAGACCCTCACGTGCTGTTTTGGTTACATCATAGGCCGTCTGGTCTCCCTGCTTGCAATCAGAGGGTGCTCTCGACACATGTGCGTTGGGCACCCCAGCCCCAGCTGAGCTAACAGATCCCCGGAAGTGCTTTTTTAGGAGAAAGCAGCGGGTAAGCTGAAGAACTCCCACACGCTAGACAGACATGGAAATGAGTGCATGCTGTCTCCCAGGGTTCTGACAGCTGGGCCTTAGGAACCTTGACCTTGGGCCAGTCGGGCTCCTAAGGTTCATTCATTCTTCTGTGCCAGGCACCCTGTCACTCTTGTCCTCAAGGAGACGCCTTCTGGTGGGAGAGATGAGAGGTCAAGTGGCCACTCCTGGTTGGAGCTACCTGGGAGGTCGGCACAGCACCCCAGGATGCACTTGGGAAGGACCCCAACCCCTATTTGGAGGTGCAGGAAGGTGATGCTCAGCTCTGATGGGGAGGGGATGTCCACATTCTCAGAGCAGAGACAGGATCATATCCTCGGTCTGCATCTCGGGCCCTATGAAGGGATTCTACAGTCACTTTCCAGGTAAAAGGGCCTGGGGCTCTGTGTCTGGTCTCAGGGCTCTATGGCCCTTGTCAGGTGATTAGGCAAGAGCCGAGAAGAGCCAGCAGGGGTCGGTTCATTCCTAAGCTCAGGGTTGGGTAAGATCACCAGTCAAAGCCAGGGTTGGGTCTGACCAAGTATCCTGTCGGAGGGGGCTGGGCAGAGGGGGAGAGAGGAGGTATGTGTTCAGCTGTGGACAGAGATGGGGAACACGTGAAGTGGGGAACCAGCTGCCCCCGAGAAGTGGAGGAGGAGAGGGGTGCTGCTGGGAGACAGGCCCCAGGTGGAGCTGGAGGCAGCTGTTCCAGCTGCTGCTACCTCCCTGTGACCGTGGCTTCAGGTTCCTCAGCCTGTGGTGCAGTAGGAGAAAAACCTCTAGGGCCCAACCAGGCACAAGGAGAAAAAAGGAACAAGAATAAGGACAGGGGTGGGATAGGAGCTGTTTGACATTGAACCTGACATGGAGATGGGGTATTACCACTTAATGAACAAGGGCTGGTGACGGGGACCTGAGATGCCCGCACCACTCTATGCCTTCTCCAAGGATGCGCCTCCCCACCCTCCTGACAGCCGGCTCAGTCCCTGGACTGAATTCCTAACTCCCAGAAGTCAAATACACCTCCTTCTAGCTGTACTTGACTTCTACAACACAAAGCAACCTCCAACTACCCACTGGAGAAGACCGTCCATCCCCTGCACTCACTCCTGGATGGGTCCCTTGTGTCCACAGCAGGTAACCCCACTGCAAAGGCCTCTGGGAATTCATTCTCCCTCATTGTCTTCTCTCCTGCTGCTCTCTAAGAGAGGACGTGGTCTATCTTGCTCATCTTGTTCACGCAGTACGTAGAACCGTGTCTGGCACATAGTATGGCTTTGATTAAAAATAAAAATTATTGCAGAAACCAGTTTGGCGGAGTGGATAGAGTAAAAGGTCCTGGGTTCGATTCCGGTCAAAGGCATGTACTTTGGTTGCGGGCACATCCCCAGTAGGGGGTGTGCAGGAGGCAGCTGATGGATGCCTCTCTTTCATCGATGTTTCTAACTCTCTATCCCTCTCCCTTCCTCTCTGTAAAAAATCAATGAAATATATTAAAAAAAAAATTATTGAATAAATGAACACATGATGAATGAATGAATGAATGAACGGTGATTACGTTTGGAGAAAAAAACAAGCTTCAGAATCAGACTCAGGGAGACCTTAGGATTGAGCCCCACTCCAGCACTTACCCACGGGGTAACCTTCCGGCCCAGTGCCCTGATTTGTAAACTGGGTTAAGCAAGGATTGCAGAGGTGCAAAGTGCCTAATATAGAATATGCTCTAAAACGTGGCTTTAAAATATTATTGTGATAAAGAATACGGAGGAGACTGTGATGACTCAGAGACTGTAGGCGAGCTGGAGAAGCACCCTACCTCTCTCATTCCCCCCCACATCCCGATCTGGGTCAGCGAGGGGAGGTGGGAAAGGGGCAACAGGAAGAGGACTCTCTGCTCAGAGGAGCAGATGGAGTGAAGTTCTTCAGGGCGGTCCCTGGCAGGTGGCCGAGCAAGCTGCATGACCCCCATCATTCTCAGGAACGTGCGTGTCTAGGAGAGGATGCTCAGCTCGCCTCCTCGCCCCCAGCCTGGTCAGCGCCTTCGCCCATCTCTGCGCAGACGCCCTCTGAGAGGAACCAGGCTGGGCATCGTGGCTTCCTGTTCCATTTCTTTCACGTGGTGCAGACGGCGCTCCGGATATTGCCGGGGAGCTGGGCCTGCAGAGAAAGGGGGAGTTCAGCCAACGGAAGAGCGCCTTCTGGAGGAAACGAGGACGACAGCAAAGACGCCACTGGATTCAGGGAAAAGTGATGGGTGAACACCTGGGGCTCCAGGAAGACAGGGGACACTTCCAGGAGGTGGTGGGGAGCACAGGACCGTGGTCAGGAGACCGAGGCTCTTCAGCAGGCTCTGCCGCTCCCTGCTGTGTGGCTTTAGGCCAGTGGTCGGCAAACCGCGGCTCACGAGCCACACACGGCTCTTTGGTCCCTTGAGTGTGGCTCTTCCACAAAACACCACGGCCTGGGCGAGTCTATTTTGAAGAAGTGGCGTTAGAAGACGTTTAAGTTTAAAAAATTGGGCTCTCAAAAGAAATTTCAATCGTTGTGCTGCTGACATTTGGCTCTGTTGACTAATGAGTTTGCCGACCTCTGAGTTTAGGCCAATGACTCCCCCGATTCTGGGCTTCAGTGCCCTCAAATATCAGCTGCTCTTCTTCCTTCTCTAATCATTCCCTCACTGATTCAAAACTAGTCCTCAGGCCTCTGGTTTGTGCGGGATTCAGCACTCGGTGCTGTTCTGTGCACCTTGTTCACAGGACTCAGTGCGCCTTCATTGCCATTGCCAGCATCATTCTGAGGCTCCAGAAGTCGAGGTGCTATATTTGTTGCTCACTGGTGAATCCCCATGACCTGTCACATGCTTGGCACATAGTAGGTGCTCAATATCTAGTTGTTGGATGAGTGAATAAGCGAGTAGAGTTGAATGTGGGACTTGGATAAGGCTCAGTTGTCACAAACTCAAGCTCTTTGGCTTAAATATAAATGCGTGGAGGGGGTGGTGGAAGGTAATGGGAAGGAGCAGGCACTCTGGCGAACTGAAGAGAACACCCCGAGGTAAGGGCTTTCAGTCATTTTCTGGGGGTGAGGTTGGTGGAGAGGAGCACTGTGGTCCACACAGCGCAGCCACGGCTCACGGACACCACGAGCGGCCCTTTTGGGGGACTTGATCACCCCAGAGTTACAAGTCACTGGTTCCAGTTCCCAAGGGTTTATCTCTCAATCTGTGCCGTCTCAGTGGTCCTGACTGTGCCCAGTGCTGCAGGACCCGGGCTCAGAAAGCCACGCCAGCCGCGGTGTGAATGAAGACCTGTCGTTCATGTTCGCACTCCTGGCAGGTCTCTCTGGGGGACAGGACAGAGCCTCAGAAATTACACATGCACACACACACTCACACACACAATAAACAGAAACTAAGGAAATAAAGTGTGAGTTGCTTGAGAAACAGGAACATCACTCTGGGAAGTGGCCAGCCCAGTGAACTGCCGTGACAGAGACAGGGCGGAGCACGATGCCCTACATCTACAGGGAAGTTTGCTCCTGCGCGGGGTTTGCGTCTGAAGACAGCGCCTGCAGTTGGCCTCTCGAGCTCATCCGGGCATCTTTTTGTTGATTTGTTTGTTTTTGTTAGAACAGTAGGCAAAATGGTCCCCACCACTTACATGGCTGTCCCTTTCTCTCCTCCTGGCCCTGTATGGTGGCTTCTGTAAGGCATAAGTGCTCATCATGGGAATGTCACACAGACATCAGCTCACCTGCATGTGTCGTCTGCGGATGCTCAGACAGTGACATGAGTCCTGTTCTTGGAATCGAAGTGCTTGGCATGAGTCACACCTATGCGGTTGTGGTCACCTCCCAGCCACTGATTAGGCCATGGAAATCCTTCTAAGTTAAAAAAAATCATGTCATCCAATGATTCTACATCGGAAGTGGCTCATAGGAACTCCCCACGGCCACACGTGGTTTGTCTGGCTCACCTGGCTTTTTGTCAAACGTAGTCGATACCTTTGTCTTCTGTGGCTGCTGTAGCAAATGACCATAAACTAGTGATGCAAAACAGCACAGGTCCATCCTCTTACACTTCTAGAGTCAAAACCTGACCCAGGCCTCACAATGTTAAATGAGAGGCTGTGTTCCATCCTGAGGGTCCATGGGAGAATCCGGGTCCCCGCCTTTCCCAGCTGCCCAGGCCACTCACATTCCTTGGCTTGTGGCCTCCTCCTTCAAACCAGCAAAGGCGCGCCTCTCTGAGCCTTTCTCCCACATCCACGTCTCCTATGGACTCTCTGCCTCCCTCTCTCATGGAGAGGGACCCTGGTGGTTCTATTGGGTCCACTCGGACGTTGCAGGATAATCTCCCTGTTTTAAGGCCAGTATGATAGGAACCTCAATTCCCCTTGGCCGTGTAATCATATTCACAGATTTTGGTTATAACATTGATGACATTTCCTGTGGTATGTGTTTAACATAAAATTTAGCTTTTTAGCTACTTATAAGCAATGATCTGGCACCACTGGGTCCCTTTCTTGCACTGGCAGCCTTCATTATGATATGGCAACAGTCAGCTGGAACAGCTCCCTTTTTGTCCCAGTCCCCCCACATCTTTGTCGTCTTCCTGATTGATGCCCATAAGTTGCCATCTGTCATCATCCTAGACTGATTTTTCTACCAGGCTTGCTTCACTCACTTGCATTTGCCCTGGCTTCTGAGATTGTGAGGTCACAGTGCCTCATCTTAATCTTAGGGAGGCTCAGCTCTACCACTTGTGCTGTATGTCCACATGAGGAACGTTACGGAGTGGTGTAGGCAACTGATTCCCAACCACACGTGATACGGAAAAGGGGAGCTTGATGTGCTATGCCAGCCAGGGAGCCCCCAGCAATGAAGAACTAACTGCTCATCTGGGCTAGTCCCCGGGGAAGCATGAACAAGACAGGTATGTTCACAAGAGTGAAAAACCCAGAAAGGATCCCTTTCCATGGTGTGGCTTCGTGCTTGCAATTTTCTTCCATGGAATCCTCCCAGCTGCTCAATGCGGTGGATGCCATTGAACCTGCCTCATCTCCCACTGGGAACTGTGACACAGGGAAGTCAGCCAGGCTGCCCAAGGCCACCCAACGGAAGTGTAACCGAGTTGGGACTGGAACATGTGATTCTGACTCCAGAGTCGGAGTCTCCACTCCTATAGGTTCTATCTTTAGAAAGAGGGAGTTGTCTGCGGTTTGGCGCTTCTGAGGAGTTGCACTTGGGGAGAGAAGCTGGTCAGAAGGACCATTCCAGCGGGTCTCTGGAATGACCCCGCGTCCCTCGGAGTGCCCAGGTTCCCACGGGAGGCCACTGACACGGGAACAAAGGCCTGTGGCAGAGGATGCTGCAGCTCCGGGGGTCCTGGCCTTGCAGTCACCCACACAGGAGGTCCTAAGTCACCCATGCTGGCAGTCGGGGTGTAGATGCTTGTGAGAAGGCCTGAAACTCAGTAACAGACAGCAAGGACAACGGTGGAGGTGAAGAGGAGGGAGAGAGGCTGGCTATGAGAATCCTGCATTTCTCTTGGCTTTTTTTTTAAATTAATTTTTATTAATTTTTTATACATATCTCCCCATTGCCTCCCCTCCCTCCCAGGCATACCCCAACCCCCCAGTGTCAGTGATCATTGGTTATGCTTATATGCATGCATACAAGTCCTTTGATTGATCACTTATTTACCTCACCTAACTTTAATCTTTCTGATGTAATTTCAGTGTTTGATGCTTTATGATTTTTGTCCTCCTGAGAATTATCAGTCTACTTCCTTTCTGTGCTCCTGATTCTATTATATTCACCAGTTTATTCTGTTGATCAAATTTTTAATTCACTTAATTTTTAGATTCACTTGTAGACAGATATGTATTTGTTGTTCATAATTTTTTGTCTTTTACCTTTTTCTTCTTCCTCTTCTAAAAGAGTACCTTTCAGCATTTCATATAATACTGGTTTGGAGTTGATGAACTCCTTTAGCTTTTTCTTCTCTGTGAAGCTCTTTATCTGCCCTTCAATTCTGAATGATAGCTTTGCTGGATAGATTATTCTTGGTTGTAGGTTCTTGCTGTTCATCACGTTGAATATTTTTTGCCACGCCCGTCTGGCCTGCATCGTTTCTGTTGAGAAATCAGCTGACAGTCATATGGGTGCTCCCTTGTAGGTAATGAACTGTTTTTCTCTTGCTGCTTTTAATATTCTCTCTTTGTCTTTTGCTCTTGGTATTTTAATTATGATGTGTCTTGGTGTGGTCCTCTTTGGATTCCTTTTATTTGGGGTTCTGTGTGCTTCCTGGACTTGTAAGTCCATTTCTTTTACCAGATGTGGGAAGTTTTCAGTCATTATTTCTTTAAATAGGTTTTCAGTATCTTGCTCTCTCTCTTCTTCTGGCACCCCCACAATTCTGATGTTGGTACGCTTGAAGCTGTCCCAGAGGCTCCTTACATTATCTTCACATTTTTGGATTCTTTTCTCTTCTTGCTTTTCCAGTTGAATGTTTTCTGCTTCTTTATATTTCAAATTTTTGACTTGATCCTTGCCTTTCTCTAGTCTGCTGTTAGGACTCTGTATAATATTTTTTATTTCAGTCAGTGTATGTTTAATTTCTATTTGGTCCTTTATCATCTTTAGTTGGACCTTTTTCATCTCCTCTTGGGTCTCACTAAATTTATCCATCTTTTCTAGCATATTCTTGAAAAACCTTGTAAGTGTGGTTTTGAACTCTATATCCAGTCGTTTTTTTTCCTCCATTTCTTTTGTTTGTGATCCCTTCCCTTGTCTCGGCATTTTCACTATGCCGGGGAAACTTCTGTGTTGCATTCAGCTTTATGATACAAGATGCAAAACCGAAGAAGCCTCTGTTGAGCTTGGGATGGGTGGAGTCTCAGGGGTTAAGGGACCGCCTTGCCTTCCAGTCGGCCCCGCCCTCCACGGCCCCTGAGTCTCACGTGACTGGGTAATGGCTGGAGCCGTCCTTGTGCCTCTAACCGCTGCCTTTCCAGCTCCCCTGCGCAGCAGGACCACACGAGTCTAGGTCTCTAGGGTTTCGCCCGAAACAGGGGCCCAGTGGAGTCAGAAGTGGCACAGTTGGGAGGGTGTATCCCCCACCCACTCGCGAAAGCCAGCGGCACAATCAGCAGTCTGTCCTGCGCACGGTGCCATGCGCGGCACCAGGCCTTTGATCTTTTGCAACTCCCCTAAATTTCCGTGCACTTCTCCCTTTTCACAGTCCAAACTCCCCCCGTATGAGTTTCGGCTGGATCTGGGGTTTAGTGTCGTAGGATAAGGGGTTCAATGCCTTTGGGAGTCTCCGTTTCCCTCCCGCCAGAGAAAGCCAGCCAGGTACTCCGGGACCCGCTCTCTCAGCGTGTGCGTCTCCGTACCTCAGCTTTTTGCAGCTCCTCTGGGTCTCCGTGAGCCCCTCTCTTTCCCTCTAGCTGTAGAACTTCCACTCAGCCAGCTTTCCTGTGGTTCTGGATGATGTTCGTTCTGTCTTTTAGTTGTAGTTTTGAAATTGTTGTGCGAGGCAGCAGTGTAGGTGTTTACCTATGCCGCCATCTTGGATTCCTCCACCATTGGCTTTTTATTTTTATTTTTTATTTGTATTTATTTTTAAAAATATATATTTTATTGATTTTTTACAGAGAGGAAAGGAGAAAGATAGAGAGTTAGAAACATTGATGAGAGAGAAACATCCATCAGCTGCCTCCTACACACCTCCCACTAGGGATGTGCCCACAACCCAGGTACATGCCCTTGACCGGAATCAAACCTGGGACCTTTCAGTCCGAAGGCTGAGGCTTTGTCCACTGAGCCAAACCAGCTAGGGATATAAATATATATATATATATTTACTGATTTCAAAGAGAGGAAGAGAGGTAGAAACATTAATATTGAGAGAACAACATTAAGCAGCTGCCTTCTGCATGCCTGTCACTGGAGATCCAGCCCACAACCCAGGCATGTGCCCCGATCTGGGATTGAACAGTGACCTCCTGGTTCATGGGTTGACGCTCAACCACTGAGCCACACTGGCCGGGCCTCTTGGCTTTTCACTGGTTAAATGTAGAGCTGGGAGCCTGTGAGCCTCTCTGGTGCAAGGAAAAGCAGCCCTCCAGTTCCAGAAAGGCCTGGATGTGCCACTGCTCGGTGGAAATCCATCACGTAGCTGGGAATCAGCGGCTGCTGGGCTGGTGTCCATGTGCTCCAAGGTGCCCCCTCCTGCGTTACATTTGGGGCTTCTGACTCCGGCAAATGGGATTCTGATTTTTTGGTAAATGCAAATAGAGTCGCCATGTGCCAGGCTGGGTGAGGATGGGGAATTTTGCGTCAGCGGGCAGATGAGACCTCGCAAGGGAAGACTGGCCACAGCCCCAGGATAATTCTGGTGAGAACTGTGTGCCTGTACATCCCCATTTGCCAGGGATGGCCGCGGACTATGCCTGCTGACCTGGCACATCATTAATAGGGCACCTTCCACGTTCAAAACATAAACAATCACCAGAATATGACCATGCTGGCAGCCTGATCTTGGGCTTCCAGCTTCCAGAACGGGGAGAAATAAATGTCTGCTGTTTTTCAGCTGCCTGGTCTGTGGTATTTTGTTATAGCAGCACGAACAGACTCAGACAAGTTGCAAGTGGCAGAACCTAACTCTGCCACCCGAGTCATAAGGTCACTTATTAGAAGGATACAGGGGTATTCCCGCACCACAGAGATGGTTTCAATTAGCCAGACAGCTCTAGAGGTCCCCACAGCAGAGCAGGGATCCAGACTTGAAGGAATGAGGGCTGGCCTTTCTCTCCTCTCATATGACTCTCCTCCCCCACCCTGGTCCCCCATCCCCACTCAGCCTGACCCAGCTGAGCCATCCCCGAGTGGGTGGTTCCCCACTTGCAGTATACATTTGAGGATTTCAACTCAATGAGCCTGCACCACTAATCCTGCACTAGAATTGCCACACTGGCTTTGTAAAAGATCTTTTTTAAAAATATCCTATCTAATAAAGAGGGAGTATGCTAATTGACCATCATGCTTTCACAAAGATGGCGGTACCCACAGCCAATAAGGAAAGAATATGCTAATTGACTGTCACACCTTCAAAGATGGCAGTGCCCACAACCACAAGATGGTGGCGCCCAGTCCCCTCAGCCTCGTGGGGGCAGCAGGTGCTTGGCATGGCCAGGCCTGCCCCCAGGTGGGTCCAGCCACTCCGGGCACCTGCTTCTGGAGTCCCCCAGTCCTCTCAGTCCTCCAGCCACCCAGGGCCAGCCTGAGGCACAGGCAAGCCTTGGATGTTGGCTGCCCAGCTGCCTAGGGCTGGCCCCAGGCTCAGGTGACCAGGGCAGGTTGTGGCTTGTGCTGCCAGCAGTGGCAGCAGCAGAGTTGTGATGGGGGGGCGTCACCTTCCCCTGTTTACCAGGTTGCCTCCTGCCCCTGAGGGCTTCCAGACTATGAGAGAGGGCAGGCCAGGCTGAGGGACCCCTCTCCCCACCCAGTGCATGAATTTTCATACTCTGGGCCTCTAGTATATACATCTATATCTATATCTATCTATCTATCTATCTATCTATCTATCTATCTATCTATCTATCTAATTGATTTCAAAGAGGAAGGGAGAGACAAAGAGAGATAGAAAAGCCAATGAGAGAGAATCATTGATTGGCTGCCTCCTGTGCACCTCCTACTGGGGATTGAGCCGGCAACCTGGATATGTGTCCTTAACCAGAATTGAACCTGGGACTCTTCAGTCCACAGGTCGACCCTCTATCCACTGAGCCAAACCAGTTAGAGCGTAAAAGCTCTTTTTAATGTACTTTTCAAATTGATTTTAGAGAGAGAAACATCGATTGGTTGCCTCCCCCATGCATCCAGACTGGGACTTGACCGGGAGTCAGACCAGAGACCTTTCAGTGCCTGGGACGGCGTTCAGCTGAGAGCCACACAGGCCAGGACCCATTTTTAGTTTTAATTTTTAATTAGAGAAAAAACAAGAATCGCTATTTTACGAAAACTCAAAGGCAAATCATCCCTTCCTTTACAGCCTCGTAAGTATGGCCCTGCCTCTTCTGGGTAGACCCTGGGGAGGCACTGAGTGAAATTTCCTCCTTGAAAACCACCTCTCTCAGTGGAAAGCGTCTGGGCATCAGACAGGTCTGGTTTCACACCGTGCGTTCCACCCTGATGATCTGTGGGCCCCTGGACGGGCATTTTTTCCTCCCAAGCTCCTCTCTGTGACCTGTGACCTGGAATGCATGCTCCCACCTCCCCTTCACAGCACACCCAGACGGATCACGGGATGTAATGGGTATGAGAGTCTAGCATTCACTGTCCCCAAACCCTGGAGGTCTCCTGGAAGAGTTGGGTAGACAAATGACGCGTTTTCTAGCTGCACCCTCTTCTCCCCACACCCCTAGCCCACTCCTTTTAGGGGACTCTCTGTCTTTGTCCCCCACTCCCTTCACACTGCCGGCAACACACTCACCGGAAAGCCTGACGCCCACAAACTGTGAGCCCTAAGGAACTGCTGAGCCCAGCCAGGACCCCTCCTGGGACAGTGTATTGGGAGATGCCCGCTGTCCGGCTCAAAAGTCCACCAGGTCAGGCGAACACGGGTGGCAGGGCACGCAGGGAACGCAGCCCACAGCAGGAGCTCCAGGGCCACAGGTGCCTGGGCCACAGCACCGGGCCACAGGTGAGGCAGGAAAGTCCAGACCCAAAGTCATCCGCTCGGGGACAGGCCAAGAGGAAGGGACCAGTCATACAAGTAGAACAGACGGAAAGCCCCCGCTCATGAGTGGCACCCTGCCCGCACCTCTGAGCTGCGGGAACTCAGGCAAGTGAATGGTGTGTTGGCACCTGCTGTCTACATGAGGCCCACATTGTGAGGATGAATCCTAAGAGGCAGGAAGAGCTGGACCACGCTGCGCTGCTGGGCTTGCTGGTCAACCTCAGCCTCATCTTAGGGGTGCACAGGCGCTTTGGGGCCCACATGGAGGTGCACCCAGCGGAGGCCACAGTCCAGTCGCCTCTCTGGGCTGCAGGTAACATTGTTTTTGCTTTGCTTGCACCCCACTTTTCCTCCCACCCCGCTGTCTTCTCCAGCTTGCTCAGAGAAGGCGGGGACAAGCCTTTTCCTCTTCTGTCAACTGAGAAGTCTGTCTCGCCCTCTGCTGCGCTCTGCCCACACCCCTCCCACCCTCTCGGGGCTGGGAGTTTCCCTGGGAGCAGAGCTCTCTCTGCGGATCGGCTGCCCACGGGCAAAAATAGGGCAGGCGAGGGATGGGGGGGGGCTTGGCAGGAAGCCCAAATAAGCACTTCCTCCCACCCACCCTGCGCTTCGGCGGCGCCTCAGCTCAAACAGAAGAGAGAGAGAGAGGATGAAAAACACGTTTTTTGAAAAGACTGAAATTGCTAAATCTGAGGAAGTGGAAACTATTGCTCCTCGAAGTCTGGCCTGCGGTTCATCCTCTGTCATGCTTATCCCGGGACGGGGAGGGGAGGGGAGGACTGTCCAGTCTGGGAGGGAGGAGGGTCTTGGTGGCTGATGGAAGACAGGGCAGTGTGGCTGGCATGAGGCCCTCCCCCACCTGCCACCCATAGCCTCCAGGTGTGCCGGTGAGGACAGGGATGCTACACGCAGGCCCATCCCTCGAGGCACACCGCTCTGAGGCCGACACCCAGTTCTGTGCCTTCGTGTGTGGCCGCTGGTGTGTGGCGCTGCCCTGCCAGGGCGCAGCCGGGACCCCATTTCCCTGCTGGGTGCAGCTTTGCCATCCAGAGAATTCCACCGGAAGATGGTGCTTCCATTGCCAGTCTCAGAGAATGGGGGGTGGGGTGGGAGAGGGAGGGGACAGTTTCCTCTCTGTGAAGGTGACCATCCTCGTCCCCTCTGCAGGCAAACCCACACAGGCCCAGAGAAAGCTCCAACAGCAACAGCCGAGGCTGATGAGCCCACGGGGATGCATTCTCTGCGATCCCCACGTCGGCTCCTCCATGGGCCACGAGCCGCTGCCTTTTCCTCTGCCTCCAGCCAACATCCTCTTCAACCCAATGCCAAGTGGCGCATCCTCCCACCTCCCGCCTAACTTCACAGGCGCCTCTCCCAACAAGGTCAACGCATGGTCCCCTGCGAGGTCCCTGCTTTCCATTCTCTCCTGGTCCCTGAGTGATACTCCCTCCCCCCTCCCCCCTGCTTTATACACACAGAGGCCCAGGTTCCCAGACTCTTTTTTTAAAAATATTTTTATTGATTTTTTACAGAGAGGAAGGGAAAGGGATAGTTAGAAACTTCGATGAGAGAGAGACATCAATCAGCCGCCTCCTGCACACCCCCTACTGGAGATGTGCCCGCAACCAAGGTACATGCCCTTGACCGGAATCGAACCTGGGACCTTTCAGTCGGCAGGCCGACACTCTATCCATTGAGCCAAACCGGTTTTGGCCCCAGACTCTTTGAATGAACTGTTCTTTCTCTCACCTCTAAAATTAGCTGAAGAAGGCAGTTACCTCCATCCCCTCACCTCCAGATTCTGCTGTGGGTTAGCGGGAGCCAAAGCAACCCTCAAATCTGGACAGGGTGGCGTGGGGCAGGGAGGACATTGGGGTGATCCCCCTCTGGGCTGCAGTGTGCTGCACCTACATCTATGTTTGACCCTACTATTGGGGTCTCCAACTTTTTGCTCCTTGCAAGCATTGCGTTTTTGTCCACAGGCCCTGATGTACTTCTAAGAGGCTTGTCCCGTGCACCTCGTCCCTGTGACCTCGCACGATGCTGCTGTTACTGAGCTCGGGGTCTATTGGACCCTGGGCTAGCCCTGAGATGCAGATTCCAAAACCTAAGAAGGCCTCTCCTATCCTCTCAGTTTGCTTCTTTATGAGTCTGGGGCTTCTTCACTGGCTGGGAGAGAGAGGGAGAGAGGAGGGTCCCCCCCACCTTCAGGCCACCCTGCTCTGCTCTGCCTCATGTCTGAGGCCAAGACTGATGCTTTGTAGAGGATGGATGTGAGTTGGCCCGGCCTTTCCCGCTGTAGCATCCCATCTGCCGCGGGCTGTATGCAGAGGTTGCATTTGTTCCTGCCCATTTTACAGATGTGAAGCCTGAGCCTGGGCCAACCAGCCAGCCTGCACAGGGTCACGTGGTCTTCTGACCCTCCCCCCCGCTCGCTCCCCAGGATGAACTGGCCCTGCCCCTAGGTTTTCTGGAACCCTCTGGCCAGAGACAGGAGATGTGAAACTTGTGAGCATTGGGAAATCCCCGAGGAGAGGGAAGAGGAGAGGCTCCAGCCGGAAGCAGGCAGCTTCCCCTGTGTCACCTGCTCCCGCCTGCCCAGCTGCCCTTTCTGAGAGGTGGGTATGGGGCCATGGAGAGGGCTGTATCCTCTCTCAGCTGGTCAATATTGACAGCCCACATTGCTCTCCCTGGAGGCAGGCAGCTAAGTGGGAACCACGCAGGCTCCTGAGACAGAGTTGGGTTCGGATTCCCCTCCAGCGTGGACAGTTTATGTAACATCCCGGAGCGTAGGTGGCATGTGGGCAAAGGAGGGTGGACTCAGAAGGGTGGTGGCAAGTAGCTTTATATCTTGGAGTCTTGTTTTCCCTTCTGCAAAGGAGCATATTGGCGCCAACAATTAGATGAGAGAATCAGTGCAAAGTCCTCAGCCCTCCCACACCTAGGAGGGGCTGCTGGTGGTTCTTAGCGCCACCACCACTGTCACCAGCTTTCCCGATTGCCGTCCCTCTTCTGCATCGCTCCTTGGATTGTCCATCCTGGTCACACTTATTGGACAATTCTTCCCCCAAAGACTAATATTTAGCTATATCTTCTAGCTAATATTTGCAGATTTTTATTCTCCTGAGAGGAGGGTGGACATCATTAAAAAGAGTGCCTCTACTTTTAAGGATGATCTTGAATGTTCCTTTCCCCAGGTACGGAGTGTTTAATTTGTTCATGAAGTACACCCTAACACACACACACACACACACACACACACACACACACACACTCTCTCTCTCTCACAATGGCCTCCCTCTATTCCGCCTTCCAAGGCCTGCGTAAATCGCAGATCACTCCCCAGCATCTTCTTTGATCACTCTACTTGGAAGTGATCTCTCTCTCTCTCTCTCTCTCTCTCTCTCTCTCTCTCTCTCTCTCCCTCCCCCCCCAAATGGCTGCTCTTTCGGGGATTTGAAAAGAGAGACAACCTCTCCCGCTGTGGCTTTTGCAGAGCACGGCCAGTGACTGTAAGCTCTCAGGGCCAGGCCCTGTGAGGAGCGCTTGGCCTGGGCTGCCTCCATGGATGCCCTGGCTCCCTGGGAGGCGAGGATGATGCCAACTCAGGTGTATGGGCCACTCACATGAAGGTGCCAGGCCTGGGAGGAGATGCAGATGTCACCGAAGTTCAACGTGACCTGGGAGGCTGGTGCATCACAGAGATGGCGGCGGGGCCTGAGGATCTGCATGGGATGGAACGGGTGCAAGGCCACAGCTCCCCTGGAAAAGCTGGGGGAGGCATCGCCTCGGGGACAGTGTGGTCACTTGGGAAATGCAACAGAGCTGGTTCTCTCCTCCTCATCGGAGCTGATGTCCGAGTGTGTGTGTGTGTGTGTGTGTGTGCTTGTGTATGCGTGCGTGTGTGTGTAGAGAATAGATGAAGCCATAAACTTGTGTTAGTAGCACAAACACATTTGCCAACAAAGCTCTCGGACTGTAGGAAATGCAGAGTCTGAAAACATCTACAGAAACAGCAGCTCCCCCTCCCTGTCTCGAGGCCACTCTAGGGAACGTGTCCTTGGGAAGGAATATACGGAGGAAGAAATCGTGAATAGAATATATGGCAGCATCAATACCAGTATTTTTTTCTTTTAATTTTTTTCCTTTAAGCGAGTCCAGTTAAATGCATGTTAAGTTTCATGTGTTCGTGAAGCAACGCCTCTGTTTTCCTGTTTTACAGACATGGACACTGAGATGCCAAGATCTTCAGTCCTCACCCACGTTGCACGGCATGGAAACTATCACACGGGAAATCGAGCCTCATCTGCCCCATGCAGCCTCTTTCTCGGCGCTGGGCTCTGACTCGCCCACTTCCTCACAGAGAACCTCTGGCAGTAACTCTCAGGGGGTACTGAAGAAATCTCAACTTTATTCTTGCAGGAGCGGGGAACCTTTTTTTCCATGGAGGGCCATTTGGCTATTTATACCATCATTCATGGGCCATACCAAATTATCAACTTAAAGACAAGCCTGCTCGCCGAAACCGGTTTGGCTCAGTGGATAGAGTGTCAGCCTGCGGACTGAAAGGTCCCAGGTTCAATTTTGGTCAAGGCATGTACCTTGGTTGTGAGCACATCTCCAGCGTGGGGTGTGCAGGAGGCAGCTGATCGATGTCTCTCTCTCATCGATGTTTCTAACTCTCTATCCCTCTCCCTTCCTCTCTGTAAAAAATCAATAAAATACATTAAAAAAAAAAAAAAGACCAGCCTGCTCTATTTGGTCAAACGTTTCATTATTCACCCCTAATGCCTTGAGGGGCTCAGACCCAATGATTTCTCTGGCCTTATACGGCCCGCGGGCCGGATGTTCCCCACCCTGCTAGAGAGACTGAGGGGTGGTTGGAGAACACGAAAAGGCCCTGCTGCTTCCCCTGGCAGTTCACGGATGTGGGAGACTGTCTATGTTTTAGGTCAACTGTCAAAATAGATTTTCATAGGCACAGACCCAGGCAGGCAGGAGTGTGGTGTAGACAGAGGAGCCAGGAGTTTTAACAGAAACCTACTTGGACTCACACTGGGGTCCAAGCCCTCTTCAGGCCACTCCCGTGGTGCTGGGTGGCCGGCCGTGGGGAATTACCACCCGAGGCTCGCTGGGCCTCTCCAGCGGGGAGCTGGCTTCCTTGTTTACTTATTTAGTGCCCGGCAGAGGAAGTGGTAAAGGAAACTTGCTGAGTCGTTTTCTGAGAAGAGACCATATTTGTTCGCAGAGGAAGCGTTGCTTTCTGGGATCTGACTCCGGCAGAGAAGACGTTGGCTCCGACGAGGCTGCTCCGGAGGGTACCTGGGCGTGGGAAGAGCCCAGGACACCAGCACGCTCTGGACTGGGGTTCTCCGTCCATGGGGGCTGCACCTGTGCTCAGCTGGTGAGCATCCTCCCCAGAGAGCAGCCATGGCCTTGAGAAACGTGCCCTTCCGCTCTGAGGTCCTGGGCTGGGACCCCGACAACCTCGCAGACTATTTCAGGAAGGTGAGCCTGGCTCTTTGGTGCTGGTGGGGGGCTGGCAGTGCCCTCGGTGGGTGGGGGGCTAGACAGAGGCTTGAAGGTGACATCCAGGCAGAACGCAAAAGGCACGAAAGATAACCTTGCACTTCCAGTTGAGCAAATACGATTAGATATGCCTACACCACCGAGTGTCCCTGCAGTAAGATCTGTGGAGAACGGCGGTCCTTCAATGAATGTGTACCTACTATGTGCCAGGGCTTGAGCGTGTGCTCTCCAGGACTGTGGAACAGGGTCTGTCCCCTGGCACAGCTGCAACATTAGCTCAGGGACTACGGGTGACGGAGGCAGGATTCCGGTGTGGCCCCCTGTCTGCTTTCAAAGTCCACGCTCTGAGGCACAGAACCGCTCGAACCCCTGGCGAGCTCAGGGCTCCTGATGAGAAAGGGAGAAGTGGTGCCCGGGCTGGGGGAGGGGAGGCTGTGCTGAGCAATGCCCGAGGCAGCAGTCCTCGTTCCTCACCCTGAGGGGGGCTCGTCCAGCCCTGATGTGAGACAGCCTCTCCTGGAGCTTTCTGAGACTCTCACCAGGCAGGTGAGACAACTGCTCTGAGCCCCGGTTACAGCTAGGGAAACTGAGGCTCCTGCAGAGGCAGAGGCAGAGGCTCAGCCAGGAGGGTCCGAAGTGAGCGATGGCAGAGCTGAGAGCAGAATGTCCTTGTCCTGCGTTAGCATTGGAGATGCTCAAAGATGCCCGTGCTTCGTCATCTGCTGGGGGGACCACAGGTCACAGAGAGGCTGGGGCAGATCCCAAGCCATGTGACTCCGCTCAGGACATTCTCTCCCTGTCCCAGGGTTATGGTGTCTTGTGAGGGTCATGTGACCTTTGGGCACCTGTAGATGAGGAGCTGGCCTCACATTCCATTGACACTCCAGACTGTCATGCAGATGAGACTTTAAAGTCAAGGCCTTAGAGACGATCTAAGTCCATGTTCTGGTTTTCCTGGGGTAGCCCAGCCAAACCAGGGGGGTCTGTGTGGCCCCCAGGTGTTCACTGTCCCTGTTCCTCCCCGACCTCAGGAAGAACAGCCTGAACATGTTGGATCAGGCGTGGCATGCTGGAGACTCGGCCCCCGAGCCCTGCTGTGGCTGCTTTTTCTGCTCTTTTCCCTCCGAAAGGTCCTCTCACCTTAGGTTTGGCATTGTGGTCGCAAAGACGGTTGGGAACACGGCCTTCTGAAGGCTCTTTCTAAATATTTTTCTTAAATGTAGACCCAATGGAACAGGGCACCCGAGGAAATTTGCCAAGATTTCTATCAGCAGCACGCTAGCCCAGTAACGCAAGGAGGGGAGGACTGAGACTTAGCGGGAGGAACCAGGGACAGGGTGGGAGGCAGAGAGAGACTCCATCTCCAGTGGGAGGAGAAGAATGCATGACCCAGCCCGGCCACGGAAGAATCCACGGTCAAGTCCCCCTGGCGCAGGGAGAGGGACCCCCCGCCAGGGGTGATCCAGGGAGAGGTCTCTGCCTGAGCTGGGGAGAGGGAGTGCTTTCTTCTGGGAAATCCCACAGCCCAGGTCAAGTCCACAGCACCAGCACAGAAGGACCGAAGTGGGGAATAAAGAGAATGCAGGCCCAGAGCCCCCCAGAGACACAGATAAACACCCTTCAGATCCTGAGCACTCCAGTCCCCCCCGAGAGAAAATACCACATGGGGAGGGATCTTAACCATCAAACCCCCTATTGAAAACCCTGACCGGCAGGCACAATTTCTACTGAAGCAGTGACATCAGCCCCCCGCCCCCATTTATTTTTATTTTATTTTATTTTTATTTTTTAAATATATTTTTATTGTTTTTTTACAGAGAGGAAGGGAGAGGGATAGAGAGCTAGAAACACCAATGAGAGAGAGACATTGATCAGCTGCCTCCTGCACGCCCTCTACTGGGTACATGCCCTTGACCGGGATCGAACTCGGGACCTTTCAGTCCGCAGACCAACGCTCTATCCACTGAGCCAAACCAGTTTCAGCAGGCCCCCCTTTAGAGACACCTCACCAGCCAGCTCTGCAGTCAGACGTACCTTGGTTTAAATCCCGATGGTGCCACTTGCTAGCTGGGTGACCTTGCCTTCGTTACTTGACCTCTCTGTGCCTCAGTTTCCTCATCAGTATAATAGAGATTCTAATAGTAACTAACCCCGTGGGATTGTTGGGAGAATTAAAGAAAGTAACCCCTGGGAGGCATTCAGCAGAGAGGGGGCAACTAATGATGGGGCTTCCATTGTTCCTGCCCTAGTGGCTGGCCCCAGCTGGGGGCCCAGGCCCAGGTAGGCGGGCAGGTTCTGGTGTCTTATTGTCTCAGCTACAAAGTAGCTCATCCTCGGTCTGGAGTGCAAGGCCCCAGGAGGACTTGGGCCTTGATTTGCCTTCTTTAACCCCTCCCGCTCCTTTTGAGCTGGGCCACGCAGTAGAGAAGGCAGGGGCTCAGAGCCAGGAGTTCCAGTCCCCGCTGCGTCCCCAGCTCACTGTGTGATGGGAGGCCCCAGACGCAGGCCTCTCTGGGCCTCAGGGGTCCTGTCAGCTGCACAGGTACCTGCTCTAGCTCAGTGCCACCTCACACTGGGTGCTCATAAAAGCCATCTAAGTCAGTGGTCGGCAAACTGCGAGCCGAGGTTTGCTGCTTTGTTGACTCATGAGTTTGGGATAGGGGCTTCATCACAAGGAACAATAGCAGCCTGTAATTATTGGAAGCCAGAGTCTAGGTCAGTGGTCCACATGTGGCTCTTGAGCCGCAGTTTGCCGACCACTGTTCTAAGTATTTGCTAAACATATCGCTTCTAGCCCCCAAGCCCAGATATGGTGAGATCAGAATCAAAGTCCCAGGCAGGCCCTGGTCTGTCTGCGAGGCTGTCTGTCTATCTAGAGGTGAGGTCAGCATTTTGCAAAATCAGAGGTTCATCTGACAACGATGACAGTGAACATGATAAGTTAAAGGCAGCTGACTCTCCTAAGAGCTCAGAGCACATAGATAAGAGCAGTGGTTCTCAACCTTTCTAATGCTGTGACCCCGCAATACAGTTCCTCATGTTGCGGTGACCCCAAACCAAAAAATAATTTTGGTGGCTACTTCAAAACTGTAATTTTGCTACATTTATGATTCGGAATGTAAATACCTGATATGCATTATGTATTTTCCGATGGCTTTAGGTGACCCCTGTGTTTTGGTCGTTGGACCCCTGCTGGGGTCGCGACCCACAGGTTGAGAATCGCTGAATAAGAGATGCCCAGGGCTCCACGGAGGCTGCGTGCTTTCCACGCTGACCTCTCATTCAGCTTTTTCTGAGCTTTCTAACATTCATCCTACCCTTCAACGCCAGGAGGTTACAATACGTGTGCTTCCTTCTTAGTCTTGTCAGCCACAAGAAAAGGTCACCAGGTTAGACCTGTGTCCGAAGAAGGCCGCCGCAATCTGTGACACACATGTTAGGAGAACCTGAGATTCTCAAGGACAAACGTTTCCCTTCAAATACTTCATACCTCCATATCAGATTAGAAATATTCCCAATGCAAATTCATAGGCTGTTGCAGACAAGGTAACACAGACACCTGATAGGGTTGTTGATGGAGGTGACTCTCATATATATATATTTTATTGATTTTTTACAGAGAGGAAGTGAGAAGGATAGAGAGTTAGAAACATCGATGAGAGAGAGACATCGATCAGCTGCCTCTTGCACACCCCCTACTGGGGATATGCCCGCAACCAAGGTACATTCCTTGAACGGAATGGAACCTGGGACCTTTCAGTCTGCAGACCGACGCTCTATCCACTGAGCCAAACCGGTTTCAGCAATGGAGGTGACTCTTTAGGAAAGCAACTGAGACCCTCAAAATGATCTTGTTAATCCTATGACTCTATTCTGAGAATCTAACTTACACAGTTTCTCTTACCACATTGCACACCAGTAGCTTTATTGCTACCTTTACCCAGTGGCCGGATATGTTTCTATCGAACGAGTGCAAAGAAACATTTTACAAAGTATGTACCATACTTTAAAAAGTTATTAGCTTGTAAGAACACGTAATAAATAACTTCAAAATGCAATGGGCATTTAATTTTGAGGCGTGCCTTTCACATTTATGTAAAGCACTGTGTAATAGGAAAACACGAGAAGGCTCGTGATCCGCCCGCAATGTCTTAAGTAAGAGAAAACGAAAATGAGCGCAAAAGAGTGGCCGGCTGCGCTGTCCTCTGAGATGATCCGGACGGTGTATTAAGTGGCACTGAAATCGGTTCACTTTAACGAAGGCTAAGTTATAATGTCATTGACAAATACGGGACGGTTCCTGACATTAAAAGCTTGATCTGAGGCCTGATTGTCACCTACTTCCTGTGCAGCTCCCTACAGGTCACTTAACTCTCTGCGCCTTCAGCTCTCTTGACTCTCTGCGCCTTCAGCTCTCCATCTGGAGAAGGCCAGTGTGAAGTGACTCAGATTGGTTTAAACACGAAACCACGCCTGCCACAGAGCAAGCGTTGGGTAATTTTCAGCAGTTGCTCTTATCATTATGGGGGCAGCCGTTTGGTAAACAATCTAAATGTTTAGCAACAAGGGATCAATGAAACTAATGTTTAAAATAAATTCGCAATAACACGAGGCAGCGCTTCTATC
Organism: Lasiurus cinereus; assembly: GCA_011751065.1. NCBI lineage: Eukaryota > Metazoa > Chordata > Mammalia > Chiroptera > Vespertilionidae > Lasiurus > Lasiurus cinereus. The sequence continues at coordinate 1,572,331 of JAAGEH010000434.1, forward strand.
GCCTGAGGGTAATTCTGAGCAAAAGTCAGGCTCCCAAGACTGAGTATAAATGATAACCTCGGTTATGCTTAGAAGCATGCTCAGAGTGAAAGCATGGAAGGGTACACACGGCCATGTCCACCAAGCTTGTCTTGGGGTGGCGAGACAGTGAGTGCTGTTTATTTCCTTCTTCCCATCCTCCCCACTTGCCTGAGGAGCAGAGTAGCCTTGAAGGCACCCTCTTTCTTAGGGGTTGGTCCCCTGAGCTTTCGACCGAGGCAAGTTCTCCATTTCGCAGAGTCCCACAGGATTAGTGAAAGCAGGGTGAGGTGGGGACGGGCCCTCGGTGAGACAGGGGAGGGAGCGGGGAGGCTGGCTAGCCACAAGTACCACAAATTGCTGAGCTTCTGGGCCAGGCAAGGGAGGGGAACCAATGGCATGAGCCCGCCGCTGATGGCACCTTCCTCTCCTCTTCGCAGCTGAACTACCGGGACTGTGAGAAGGCCGTGAAGAAGCATCACATCGATGGGCCGCGGTTTTTGGTAAGTGGCGCTGCTCCGACATACGGAGACCGGAGCTGTACTTTAACCGATGGCTGCAGGGTCAACTGGTCTACCTGCCCTTGAGCGTGCCCAGGGTCAATGCCTGTCTGCAGGATCCCCAAACTTTTGCCTTCTGCAGAGGTTTTGTATGGACCCCTCTCTCATCACGGCTCAGGATCCTCCTATTTAGGGTACCTCACATATCTTTCACTGATACCAAGGTGCATTCCAAAGTCAAAGTATAAAGAAGAAACGCAATATAGTTAAACACACACACACACACACACACACACACACACCTTGAAAATCTATTCCAACACCACCCATACTTTGAGAAATCCCAGTCCAAGGGAGAAAAGGCCATCTGGTAGATCAGAAGGATTTTTTTCCCCCATCTGTCATTCTGGGGTTCATGCTCATGGAGTGGAATAGAGAGTGAGATCACCTTCATTATTTCAATGACATCTCGATTTCTTGCTACCAAATTCACAGTTTTATGCCAATGAAACACATGGGATATGGCTCTCTCCATTCCATTATGTTGCATACCACTGCAAGTGGAGACTACGATGCATCTGGATATTAAGGACTGAGCCTTTGAATGGAAGGGATGCAGAGCTAACGGTGGGGACAGAGGCATTGGGTGCTGGGTGGGGATGTGGTCTGAGCATTTCCCCTGAGATGACACCTTTGCCGATGGGTAAGAGAGACCCTGACTACACAAATGCATCCTCAATCTTCTTAAATCCCTTCAGCGATGGCGAGCTCACTGCTACCTATAGTCATTGGCCCCTTTTTGGGCAGCACTGAAGTCTCATGCTGAGACCAGACCTCCGTCCCTATGCATCTGAGTTTTGCTTTTGTGTGTCATGTAGGATGTGTTTATTCACCGTCCCACATACATCATTTCATTCATCGACCCATCCATTCATCTGACAAGTATTCCTCCGAGTTCTTTTTACACACCAGACCATTCCATGTGCTGGGAATGCAGGGACGATTAAGACGTGACTTCTGCCTTTCAGAGGCTAGTGTGAGCGCAGAAAGGGATCTCGAGGCGGGCTCGCACCACCTTGTTTGCGATTGAGGAACAATGCACAGGGGTGTGATGGGATTTGTGTGAATGCACACACTTAGCGATTGGACTCCAGTGCACATTTTAATGCAGCCTCACACTGCATGGGTTTTTAACAATGCTATTTCTCCATACCGAGCTTTCCCCCAATAGAACGCCTGGAGTTTTGTTGTTATTGCTGTTCTTGCAAATTACTGCTAAAGCCAACTGTTCCCTTCTGGCGCCTTCGGCACTGAGAACAGGGACCTTTTGGGGCTGAGTGGGAAAGGGGTGAGACGTCCCCGAGGATGGTCCTGATGCCTTAGCTCACCTTGAATAAACACTTGCCCGCTGAGTGTCCCCTAGCGCCCTCCTCTGTGAACGAGGACCGGGTGATGGTCCTTCCAGCCTGTGGGTCTCCCAACACTTCCCGTGGGAGTTTCAGGCCTGTTGGGACCGGGTTGTTTCCTGGGTGGAGAAGTGGTATCTGAGCCACTTTGTCACCTCTGCTCCAATATCTGGGACCTGCAGACCCGCTGCATATGCTGATCATTCTATAAATAGCGAAGGGGAAAGAGGGTGCTCAGAGCTAGGAAAACAGGGTGCAGAACCCAGTGGCTGCCCCAGCAGCCGGGTACTGAAAGGCAGCTTCTGCTGAAATCTGCCCTCCACCCAGGTGCTCTGGATACAATGTGGGGTCTGATCTGAGCTCTGAGCTCTTGTCTATCACTCCTTCCAGCTTTAGAGTATCCAGGACCATTCTCCATTGAAGGCAGAGTGAAAGGCCCATGTATTTTTTTTATCCCTCCCTCCCTCCCTCCTTCCCCTCCTTCCCTCTCTCCCTTCCTTCCTTCCTTCCTTCTTTCTTCTGCAGTCTAGGAGCTACCACGTTTCTCAGTCTGCTCTGCACCATTTTGTTTTCTGTAAGAAGAGTGAGACCTTGTCTTTCCTCCCAGTCCTGGCCCTATTCTGAGGGCCCCCCTCTTCCCTAACAGTTGCTGCTCTGTCTCCAGCCACGCTCACCTCCACTTCTCCTTCCAGAAGGTTGAAGGAAAGGAAGATGGGTGCTTAGGGAGGTGTGTGGCTGCATGTAACATGAACAGAATCACAGTGGCTCAGACACACTGTGTAAGATGTGCAGAGATGGGCACTCGTGGCTGGTGAGCTGCCGAAGGAAGTCATTGAGAACCCAGGCCCCATCCCGCTTATGGGAAAAGCCTGTGGCTTGTGTCCTAATGGCGGCAAGATGGCTACTCGGTCTCCAGGCATCACATCTGCATTCCAGGCAGGAGGAAGGGGGGAGGGGCAAAGAGTCAAAGGTGTAAATGTGCACGGGGAATGCATCCTCCTTATTTGCAGGAGCTTCTAGAAGCTCCACCCAGTAGTAGACCTCAATTATCTCTCCGGCCAGACCGAGTCCTGTGATCTCAGCCATCTGCGAGAGTGTCTAGGTTATTACGTGTTTTGAACAGGATACGTTGATTGCCCTGAACAGAATGCAGGTCCTGTCAGTGAGGAAGAGAGAAGGGGCCTGGGGCATGTCAGCATCAATGTCGCTTGGGCCATGTCGTCCCTCCATGTGGGGCCGTTCTGCAACTTTCCTCTCTCCTGCCCCTCTTGAGGATACACTCAGCCCAGAGTCATATTCCCCAAAGCCACAAGTCTAACTCTGAGCCATCCTACAAGTAGCCCAGTTTGCCGGAGGCGATTGAAGGAGGGAGGTGGGGGAGGGGATTACATCACAGAGCAAAACTGCCCTGTGAAGGTCTCTCCTCTCTCCTCCCAGCTCCTGGCCCGGTTCTGAGGGCTCGCTCTTCCCTAACCCCTGCTGCTCTGTCTCCAGCCGCACCCACCTCCACCTCCTCCTTCACTCTCCTCCCGGATTACCTCAGCATCCGGCCTGGCTTAGCAAACCGCCTGGGACTCAGCCCCAGGAGGCCCTCCCCTCTTCATACCACACACTGCACAGGAGGCCTGGTCCATCCCCGGGAGGGGTGGGGCTTGGCAGAGAAGATGCCACTGCTCAGTGATATTTCGAAGATGAAGATGAAGGAGAGAAGATAAGAAGCTTAACGGAAAGCCTGGCTTTTCTCAAGAATCTTGGCAGAGGCCTGTCCCCAGCGCTCCGCCCAGGCTCCGGCCTCTGTTAGAGTGCCAGGGGGCCCCTTGGGCTCAGCAGTGGTCCTACAGAAAGTGTGTGCACCCTCTTCTTTTCTGTTCTCTGTATTGCACCCCTGCCTCTCCTGTGCCCTTTCAGCCTCCTTCTCTCACCCTCCTCCCCTCCAACTCTGGCTCCAGGACCCTCCAAGGGCCCAGACTTGGGAGGAGGGAAGCTGATAGGAAGAACAGTGACCACAGATGCCCTATCACCCACAAGCTGAAATTCCCTTACACCCCCAAGCCTCAGTTCCTCATCTACAAAATGGGGCACTGGCGGTTCCTATAATACAGGGTGGAGGTCAAGGTTAATCAAGGTGCTATAAGGCAGAGGTCCAGCTCATCACAAATACAGTGCTACCTTGAGATATGAGTGCCCTAACATACGAGATTTTTGAGATACGAGCCGTGGAGTGAGCGATTTTTGCTTTGAAATACGAGGAACAGTTGAGATACGAGTAATCGTGCGGATCGGCTGGCTGCACACGACCCACCAGTTTACTGCGACCCAAGCGTCTCATAGTTTCCCACGCCTCAAGGTTACGGAACGAATTAAACTCGTATCTCGAGGTACCACTGTATATTATTTCTTCCTTCTTTCCTTCAAGTTCCCTCAGGAAAGCCTCGTTGTCGCATCCCCACATCTAGAGAATTCTATCAATAAGCCTGTGTGAAAGAGGCTTTTGGGGTGCAATGTTGGTATGAGGCCCAGATCCCTTCTCCGAGTCGGCTTCTCACAGCTGCTCAACTCATACAGAGATTGAGGAGGGGCCCTGAAGTTGGGGGTTAGGGCCTCAGACGGGAAGAGGCCGTAACATGACAGATTCAGCCCACCGAACAAATTCTGTTTGGTCCACAACTCAGCTTTCATGGTGCTTGTTGAAGTCAAGATCATTTGTCGGGAGAACTCATGAGACAGTATTCCCTTTGAAAAAGGTAGATCCAGCCACACCAGGCCCACAGGCTTCTGTGCAACATCCGGAACTGCCCACTTTGAGTGTGCTGCAGTCCCCACCATTCCTTATTGTCTCACACCTGCCTCTACTCGCCTGGCCCGGAGTCCTGCCTGCGGGTTGTGACCTGCCCGTGTCTTCATTTCAGAACCTGACGGAGAATGACATTCAGAAGTTCCCGAAGCTCCGGGTGCCGTAAGTATTCCCCCCCGATTCGGTGGTTGGCTTGGGGAACAGAGGTGGGAATGGGGAGTCATTCAGGGGGAGCCGAGTCAGTGACCTCTCACAGCTGGTTTGAAGCAGGAAAGGGAGTGAAGGCAAGGGCAGGGCGTGGGGAGCACAAGTTACAAGGTGGCGCGTTGGGAAAAGGAAGTAGCAGGCACAGCCCCGCAGGCACACTGTCTGCTGTTGCCGAAGACAAGCCCCCCCTGCGCCGTGTCTTCATTTCCTCTCTTCCCCATGGGCGGCTGGGGCCTGTGCAGATACCTCCAGTCAAGTGATGCGAGGTTTCGCTGAGGCGTCAGCACAGCCTCTGTGATGGCATAAGATTTCTGGCCCTCGGTGTGAGCTCAGTGAGAGGAGAGAAGGAGCTGGGCATGACGAATGGCGAAGGGCATCCTTTGGCCTCTCAGTGCTGACTGCTTGGGAGCAGTGGCAGGGAGGGGCGCGGGGTTGAGAAGAAATCCCGGGGAAGGGCGAGGTGATGCATTACTGAAGTCTGACCTGGGTGCTGAAATGAGAAGCCCAGCATGCCTAGCGCGCTGTGTGTGTCCCGTCCCTCTAGTTCAGTGGTTCTCAACCTTCCTAATGCTGCGACCCTTTAAGACAGCTCCTCATGGGGTGGTGACCCCCAACCATAAAATGATTTCCGTTGCTACTTCACAACTGTAATTTTGCTACTGTTATGAACTGTAATGTAAATATCTGATATGCAGGATGTATTCTCATTGTTACAAATAGAACATAATTAAAGCATAGTGATTAATCACAAAAACAATATGTAATTATATATTGTGAAATATTTATTTCTAATTACAAATAAATGAAATGTTGTCTTGAATCGTGGTGTAGCATGGGTAACAGTCTTCATATGACAATAGTAAACTACATGGCTACACTTTGCTACACCTAGGAGCGGTCTGTTGGTTCCTAAAACCATGGGAAATAGGTGTTTTCCGCTAGTCTTAGGCGACCTCTGTGAAAGGGTCGTTCAACCCCCAAAGGGGTCGAGACCCACAGGTTGAGAACCGCTGCTCTAGTTAAAGGTCCCACATCCTCCGATGCTCCCAGGAGCCAGGCAGCTGGTATAAATGTGTAAAACGACCAGGTTGAAAAATGCAAAGCCCTATTGATTTTTTTTTCTTCATTTTACCACCTTTGTATGTGTGTTTTAAATATTGATTTCAGAGGGGAAGGGACAGGGGGAGAGAGAGAGAAATATCCACAATGAGAGAGAATCATTGATCAGCTAGCAGCCTCCTATATGCCCTCCACTGGGGATCAAGCCCCAAACCCGGCCATGTGCCCTGACCAGGAATTCTATCATGACCTCCTGGTTCATAGGTCTGTGTTCAACCACTGAGCCACACCAATCGAGATCATTTTACCACCTATGAATAAGACATGGGTATGGAGACATATTTCTTCTCTAGAAGAAAAATAATAGCACGATGATGATGATAAATGAGGTAATCAACACAAAGCCTCATTGGTGGTGAACAGTAGGGAGTGGTGGAGATTGTGGCAAATCAGAATTATATTCTCCACCCACGGAGAGCAGCAGAGACTCAGCTCCAGTCCATGTGGACCTGAGAATATTCCATCTCTGAATTTACCAAAAGTGGCTAGAGAGCTTGGCTTTATTTGATTTATCTCAATTTTTAAATGTTGGCTCAAATATTGTTAAATATTATGAAAGTCTCAGCAAACATATCTATGAGCTAGATTTCGCCTGGGGGACACAAGTTTGAGAGCAGTATTCTTGACATTCTCCGAGGTCCTTTCTCCTGTTCCAAGGATTCGGAGCTCATACTAATAAAAGGGAAGTAGGGCAATGGAGTGGGAGGCCGGGAGGTCTCTAGTAAGTATGACCGCTAGAGAAGGTCAATTAAAGGGAATAGGACCTTCGAGTTTCCCTCACCGGAAAGGGTGAGGGAAAAAAGGGATGAGGATTTGCTTTTGGTGCTACCTATCTTCATAGGCAAGTGTTGTCAAAGAATGTTTATTCTTCCCAAGGGTTTTCTCTAACTACAGTGGTACCTCGAGATACGAGTTTAATTCATTCCATAACCTTGAGGCGTGGGAAACTATAAGACGCTCGAGTTGCCGTAAACTGGTGGGTCGTGTGCAGCCGGCCGATCCGCGCGATTACTCGTATCTCATCTGTTGCTCGTATTTCAAAGCAAAAATCGCTCACTCGATGGCTCGTATCTCAAAAATCTCGTATGTTAGGGCACTCATATCTTGAGGTACCACTGTACATATAGCAGCTCTCTAAATGTAAATGAGATGGAAAATTCAGTTCCTCAGCTACTAGCCACGTTTTGGTGGCTGATAGCCACATGGAACAGGTGACTACTGTATTGGAGGGTGCAGACAGAATATTTCTATGCTTATGGAAATATAATGCTGTAGAAAAAAAATACCATAGTTTGATGTAAAGAAGAGAATTTAACACACATGGGTCAGAACTGGTGGCTGGTCAGCCAGAGCTAGCCTGCAGGCAAGGTAGGTTTGATCTACACGGGGTTTTAAAATCAAAGTATGATTCATAAAATCTGGCTTCTTTAGAAACAGACAGAAGCTTCGGTCACCCTGGGCTGATGTTATAATGTGGGAGCAGTCAGCTGGATCTGCGTGTCTACTGCCCTGTTTGGATAGGGGGGTGCTCCCCAGTTCGCTGTGGTCCCCACTAGTCCCTAAGGTGCTCTAGTCATTTCTAGCATATGAATGGAAACTTTCGCATTCTGTCCAACATGAAGTGAGGAGACCAGATTTACACTTCCAACCTGAAATAACCAAATAACTAGGCAAAATATACAAAACAGCTGTTTTTAAGACATGGGACATCAGACAATGAGAGATGGAAAGTGAATGTGGTGGTGGTGGTCTCCACGATTGCTCCCTGCTTTGAGGGAGTCTCCAGGCCATGGCAGGGGACATGGATGGGTTCTGCTGAACTGCTTGAGTTGAGGGGACAGGGCTGAGGGTCCGGAAGGTGAGAGTTCACTGAATGCAGATCAGAGAAGAGAGAGCTGCCCTGAGGAAATGCCCTGGAGGACTGCAGGGGTCCCTCTACAGCAGAGCTCCCATTGGAGCAGGCATGTATGGCGACATCCTGAAAAGAGCCACCCAACATTAGAGGGAATAGCATCCAGCCATGAGGCTGGACATGGTGTCTGTGTCTACCGACCAGACTGGAGAAACCTCCAATTCATCGTCACTGGGGAGAGTGAGTTTTTAACAATAGAAGGCCTTGTCTCAGTCTTGGGGGATGATTAGCCCTAGTCTAAAAAATGTCTGTTCCTACCTAGTGAGTCTTAACAGCAAGACTGGAAAAGCAAAACAAAATAAAACACACAGACAAAGCTCGGAAATACTTATCAGAATACAAAAACATCCACCACCCAACAAAGTATAGTCCACGATGTCAAGCATCAAATCAGAGATGAATGGGTAACACAAATCGGCAGAAAAGCCTGACCTATAATGAGGAGAAAAACGATGTATCGAGATTGACCCATAACTGACACAGATAGTAGACTTAGCAGACAAGGGTTACATAGCTGCGGTCCATTATGTTCAGAAAGTCAAGTTGAGGCTTGAGAAATACAAAAGGACCCAAAGAGAACCTTCTAGAGAGAAAAAAGATAATGTCTGGGATGAGACATGCATTGTTTGGGATTAACAGCAGATTAGACACTGCAGAAGAAATATTAGTAAACATGAAGAATCAGCAATGGAAACTACCCAAAATGAAACACATTGCTTTATTAAAATAAAACAATAAGGAGTACCAAGGAACTGTAGGATATTTCCAGTAGCCTAATACAGTGGTCAGCAAACTCATTAGTCCACAGAGCCAAATATCAACAGGACAACAACTGAAATTTCCTTTGAGAGCCACATTTTTTAAACTTAAACTTCTAATGCCACTTCTTCAAAATAGACTCACCCAGGCTGTGGTATTTTGTGGAAGAGCCACACTCAAGGGGCCAAAGAGCCACATGTGGCTTGCGAGCCACGGTTTGCAGACCATGGGCCTAATATCTGTGGAATTAAAGTCCAAAGGAGAGGAAAGTGTAGGGAGAACTATTTCAAAGATTCAGTAGGAACATCAGAGGAAATAACGGGGAGATAATAAAATGCCTGGAAGAAGGGTCGGTTGTTCTTATTATTCTATGCAAAATCCCCATGAGCACGATATCAAAGTTTGGCTAATTATTCTGTCCTGGTAAGGGGGTGGGTGTGTGTGTGAAGGAATAGGAAGGTGTGGACTTCTGAGCCAGGGAGAGCCAGGTTTGAAAACCGGCTCTGATTCCTCCAAGCTGGGGCAGTCACTTCAACGCTCCGGCCTCAGCTTCCTCATCTACAGACGGGGACAGAGACAACCTCGGGAGTAATGGATTTTCAGGGACCTGGTGTCGTTTTTGACACATGTCGATAGTCACCGCTTACCCATCCCCATCCCTTGCCTGTAGATCCATTCGCCCCGATCATTACCCGAAAGGTCTGTGAGGGAGCATTTGTTTATGTGCAACAGACCAAAACCTGACTGCGCTCCTCTGAATCTACTTCCTCCCGCCGGCTAACAAGTCGGTATGAAGCAGGGTTTTTGTCAGAACACGCATGCTGTGTGGAGAAGGGCTTTCTCTCTCAGAACACAGTGTCTCTCAGAGACATCCCAAATTCTGTCATGGGGGACAGGTTTCAAATAGGAAAATGGAGCCTCCTTATAGAGGGCCTACTCCAAAATCAACGCTCAGCTGAGCAGGAGCGGGGTAAGCCGGTAGAATGCATGATGCAGTCTGCTGATGCCTGGTGGGAGGTTATTTTAAAAGCCACATGGTAAGTTGTATATTTATATTTAAATCACAGGGAGGGCCAGTGCCTTGCCGGAGGTCACAGGGTTGGCTCTGTCCATGTACAGACACCGCAGTCTGACTCTGGGTCTAATGTGCCCAGGAGATGCCAGACTGGCCCCACCACACAGCGAGCAGGGGTGCAACTGGGCCCTGTTGCAAGATGTTACCTGTTGCACGGGCCTAGCAGCCTATTGGAAGGTTCAGCCCCTCGTCTTCAGCCAGTGAACCCCTAAAAACGAGACAAAGACGAGAACTAGGTCTACCAGCTGCCCAGCCCCCTCCGCCTCGCTCCCTGGCTCTGAGGCGTGAGGTTTGTGGGGAGGGGGAATGAGTCACCTCCGGCCACTCACTGTCACTTGGTCCTCTGGGGGTGTGGGAATGGAGGACAACTTACACAGTTTGCACACAGAGGAAGCCGCTGCCTTCCTGCCCTGTCCCCCGACTCCTCAGCGTGGTCCCGGCTGGCCAGGAAGGTGTCCTCTGAGGCCCACCAAAGCAGGAGCACCCCAAGAGCCCAGGTTTGGCTGCAAACCAGAGGCAGGCCCTGCTCCCCTGTCTCAGCTCTTCGCTCCTCTGCTGCTGGGGCCTGTGGTTTGGCGTTTCCTTCCTCGGCCTCCAGCCTGGCGCTGAAGATACTGGTGCGAAGCCACACCTCCACCTCGCAGAGCTGGAGGGCCTTCTAGGATCAAAGCAGCCCATGAGTCAGAGCCCCGCCAGGCTCTGCAGGACCAAGTGGGGGCGGTGAGGTGGGCGCCCCACCTGCCTCAGGTCCCGGCTGAAATGTCATCTGAGCAGGAGGCACGCTCCTTCTCAACTGCACTGCACCCGCCCCTGCACCATGTCCCCAACCCCACCCACCATGCTATGTTTGTATACACAGGTCTCACCTAGGTTTCACTTCCTTAAATGTTCACTGTGCATTGTCTTCCCTCTGAATGAGCATGGACCCTCCTTGAGGGCAGGGAGCTTTGTGCAATGAGGTGCCTGGAGCCCGTTCCTGGCACATTGTTGGATGGAGGGGGGACCTCCAGCCTGGCCACAGGCCGGACACCACCAGGCCTCCCTGCCTGGATACCCTCTGTGGAATCCTTCCATCCCCCAAGTCAGAGGGAAGAGAGAGGTCCTTAGCCCCTCAAAACAATCCCTTAAAGCAGTGGTTCTCAACCTTCCTAATGCTGCAACCCTTTATACAGTTCCTCATGTTGTGGTGACCCCCAACCATAAAATTATTGCTACTTCATAACTGTAATTTTGCTTCTATTATGAATCATAATGTAAGTATCTGTTTTCCGATGGTCTTAGGTGACCCCTGTGAAAGTGTCGTTCGACCCACAAAGGGGTCGCGACACACAGGTTAAGAACCACTGCCTTAAAGGCAACAAAGGAAGCATGTCCCAGCTGATACATGTCCTGGTGACACATGTCCCGGTGATAGCCAGAGGGCCGCTGGGAAGTCCCTCTGGCAGTCAGTGAAGTGTGAAATCCCAACAGGGACATGTGGCTGGGATTCAGCACTGCCCTCTCTGTCCTCCGAAGTCCCCATGGCCTTGGTCACGTTAGTTTAGATGTCCATCTAATGAGGGAGGAGGGTTTGGGCAGTACCCCTGGAAACTGGAGAAGTGTGGATCTGGGGTCTGGAGGGGGGTCAGGAGGGAAGCAGAAAGTGGGGTGCTGAGCACTGCTTTTCTACCAGAGTTATCTGTTGTGGGCCAGGCCTGTTACCTGGAGACAGTCACCGCACAGAAGGCACATAGTCTGGGTCATTCTCAGATGGGCACGGCTCATAGTGCTCACCGCCGACGGGTGTGAACACAGGAAGTGGGGTGTAGGGTGTGCTGGCTTGGAGACTGGGGAACCTGGCTTCTGTGTTGTGGGGAGAAGGATGGCCTTCGTCACTCACCCACAGGTGGCCTGTCCCGAGGAGAATGGGAGTGGGTCTGTAAAGTGGCGTTAGACCTGGTCCTCTCCCAGGCTCGTCCCAGTCTGAGCCTGTTCCCTGTCGTGGTCCCCGCACTGGGTGTGAGGGGAGGCTGCAGTCCCTTGTCCCGGGGTTTGCGAGAGCCCAGGGGATGGACACTGATGGCCAGGGCCTGCTCGGGTGCGGTCCCGCCAGAGAAGGCCTTCCCTGTCTCTGTGTTTGGGGATTTCCGGTTCACGGCCCTCAGGATCTGGGGGTATCTCCAAGGGTCCTGGCCACTGTTAGCTTCAGGGCATGGGTGATGGAAGGAGTCTTCCACTCCCACTCCCACTGGGAATACTTCTCCGAGATTAGAACCCACGTCACTGATGGGAAGGCAGGCAGAGGAGAAGGAAGGAGATCTGGGCTAATGGACAGCGCCTGCCGAGCACTGTACCATCATCTCCGAGATGATGCAGGCTTCCTAGAAGCCGGACACCACCCCAGGGCCCCAGGAGGCAGAGTGCCTCCGCCAGGAAGGCTCACGCCATAGCATCCATCACACGACGATCATCTTCATGTCAATGGCTGAGGACTCCAGAGAACGGGGCCAGGTGTCAGCTGACTTGTCTTCACGGATGACTCAGGGCTGGATTGGGCCAGACACAGAGGGCTTCCTGGGCAGGAGGGCTGGCAGGGCATGGGAGGGAGGGCAGGGGGGAGCCTCCTAGGGGACTGGCCGGAGGCAGAGGAGGAGCTGGGGGAAGCTATCCAGGCGGGAGGTTGGACTTGGACGGGTAGAGTGGAAAGGCCGGGGGCAGATGGTTTTGTCACGTATCTGTCCCTTTATCTCGCAGGATTCTCAGTAAGCTGAGTCAAGAGATCAACAAGAACGAGGAGAGGAGGAGCATCTTCGCACCACGCAAGTGAGTGGGCCGGTGGGCTGGAGGGAGGGCGCGAATTTCATAGCCAAGCTGGGCCTTAAGTGGAGGTTTTGATAGATGTCCCTTCAGTCCTGGGGTCTTGAAGCTGCTTCCCGGGCGGGGTGGGGGTGTGCCCGCTCCCTCCCCTGCACCCTGGGTTTGGGATGTCAGCAGACCTTCTCCGAGACAGGCAGGCAGGCATGAGCTGCCCGTGGCCCCACCCATGTGGCTTTGGTGGTTTCTAGAATTTGGGGCGGTCCGACTCTGGTTGCCAAGCGACTAGGACATCAGTCCTGGGGGGTGAGAGATACTCTCCACTGGGGGATCCTCCTGCAGGGCCGGAGAGAGGAAAGGGGGGGCCTCCGGAAGTCAGCAGGGCCATTAACGCAACACTGTTTGCCTTTGCAGACCCCAAGTCCATCGGTTTCCTGAGGAAATAGGTAAGGGTCTCGGGGTGAGGGAGATGGCTTTACGGGGCAGGGGGGAGGGGGGACAGGAGCTTCAGTGTGTCTGCTGGTACCTGGGACTCCTGGGTGGCATGCAGAGACCTGGTTCAAGTGCCTGTCAGCCAGTGCTGACCCAGAAAAGGGTTGGGGTCCCGGTTGAGGGCAGGAGAGATATCACTCTATGAGGCACTTGGCTGGTGGCCCTGCTCAGCGGGGACCCTCTGCAGAGACACAGTGAGGCCCGGGGGGGCCCGGGGTGGGGGTCCGGGAGAACTCAGGCTTTGGCTGGGCACCTGCGTGCAGCCAGCCCCATCCCTGCTTCTGAGCCTCGAACGCGTCTCCCAGCAGTTACACCGGTGACTTCAAAGCACTCTCGGTGGCTGCCACCTGGGAGGTAGAGAGCCTTTGGGACAGAGCCCCGCAGGCAGATGGGCTGGTGCTCAGGGGGTGTCAGGTGGAACGGAGGCCGGGGAGGGGGCCCTGATGGGGAGGCACCTGAAGGGAGAGCCGCTTTCACTTTCTTTCTAGCGCCTTCTTCGGTACTAACTAGCGCCCTCTCCTTCCGCAGAAAGCCACGAGGAGGAGAACGGGGGCTGGTCGTCCTTTGTGAGTACGGCTGGCTGCTCGCCGGCATGGCCAGGGCGTCTCACTGATGCCAGTGTGCCCTCCAGGGTCAGGGAACGTGCGCAGGCTGGAGAGGAACTCTCCTTGGCGTTGCCATCCAGGGGGCGGCACACCAGCTTCTCTTGCAAACCCAGACGCTGGGCCGAAAGTGGCCCATGCGGGCAGCAGGCAGCCACACCGTTACTTACCACTGCCACCCACGGCAGGCCTCCCGCCCCTCCCCTGCTTTAGAGCAGCTTGGACGTAGCTTTCTCATGCATATAAGTCCCCCCTGGTGGAGCAATACGAAGGGGGTTTCAGAAGCAAACTTAGCCCTGAGAAGAGCTCAGGGAAAGTTCCAGCCAGCTGGGTTTCTAGTTGAGGAGTCACAGTGACCCCTTTGAGGTTCTAATGAGCTCTGCACACCCTCACCCCTAAGATCCCATACACACTGAGTGGCCAGATTATGATGATCCCTGAATGCATAACAATCTGGCCACTCAGTATATATATATATATATATATATATTAGAGGCCTGGTGCATGAATTTGTACATGGGTAGGGTCCAGCCTGCTTGACCAGGGGGAGGGGACATGGGCAGTTGGCTGGCCTGCCTGCTGGTCGAACTCCTGGTCGAGGGGACAATTTGCATATTAGTCTTTTATTACATAGGATAAACACTGAGTGGCCAGATTAGTATGTGTTCTGAGATCCTCATAACCTGGCCACTCAGTGTATAGTCCCCGCGCATGAGGCTAGGCCCAGGCGCAGGCCCCATGGGGATCACAGCCCGTCTGTGGGTTTTAGGGATGAAGCTGCTGAGCCCAGGGGGAGCCTGACTTCCCAGAGCCACTCAGCTAGTTAGAGACCCGCCTGGGACCAGCCGCCCGCCCCTGGGCCGTGGGTCTTCCGGTAGGTGCTGCCTCCAGTGCAGTGGCTCCCAACCTTTCTGGCCGTGCCCCACCCACGCATCTCTAACACCCGGATGCCCCCTGTGACACAGAATTCTTATCATTCAAAAAGTGAGCTCCTATCCACAGGGAGGAAGCCTCAAAGGCCATGAACTTGGTCTGAACAAGCTTCCAAAGAGCATGGCATCCGTGACAGAGAAAAACAAAAGAATGAAGAGACAGTTGAAGTACCGAGGAAGAAGTTACTAAGAAACTGTTAAAAAAAATAATAATATGGAGTGATATGAAAAAATAGCAAATAGCTTCAAAACATATAGAGAACGGACATGCATAAATATGTCACAGTATATATTTATATCCTGTATATAAGGCCCTAGAACCATAAGAAAGGCAAAAAATTCACTGTTAATAACTCATTCTCAAATTGTTCCCCTTAAAAATCAAATTGCCCCCCTCCCCCCCGTAGGGTGTGTGCCCTGAGTTAAGAACCACCAATCTTGTGCCTTTAGAAACAGGCCCTACACTTTCCTTGTCCCGTTCACTGGGATTCAGGCAGAAGGGAGAACTGAATTTGGAAAAGATGCCCGCTAAGTCTGTGCTTTGTGCCTGAGCACGGAGGAATAAGGTGGATGAATCTTGTATGAAGGGCAGACAGACCAGAGCACCCCCCAAGGTTTGCCCATCGGTACAGAAGCAACGTCCTTGCAGAGCTGGCATGCAGTGCCTTCTGGGCAGGGCTCAGCCTGAGAAGGACCTCCTCGCTCCCATCTATAAACAGAGGGTTTCCATTGGCTGCTGACTGCACCACTCGGGGTTTTCACGTCGTGCCAGCACCACATGGGCACTGGGGAGAGGGGGGTGGGAGGTCAGGAGCCATGGCCCTGGGCGGGCAGGCTGAGAGAACTGAGGGTCACCCCATGAGGCCAGGGCACAGTCAGCCTGGGCTGGAGAGGGCTGACACCATCCTTCTGAAGTCCTGATTGTCACAGGTTCGTCCCCTCTCACCGCCCCCTCGCGCCTCCCTCCCCGCCCCCCCATACACACACTTGGCTCTTAAGATAAAGAAACACTACTGACAGGACAGGCCTTTTGTGTTCAGAAAAGCCATTCAGTCCTCACTTTGCCTTCCAACATGTGTTTTTAAATGCCCCTCAAGTCAAAAATTAACACGACAGTCTTTCAGTTGAACAATTTGGTCTGCCTCACGCCACCCAGCAAAGCAGCCCGGATTTCCAGGCTTTCACTCCGTAGCTCTCCTCTCCGAGCTGCAGCCTCCCGCTGCTGCTTTGCCCTGAACGCGAGAGAAATGCCGGGGTTCATCCACTACCCTTGACTTTGGGCGGCTGATGGGGGCCCCTCTTCTTGGGACATCATTCCTGTGACTGTCCAAGTCCAGGGATTGCTTCTCAGACACCCCCCCACCCCTGCCCCTAGGGCTGACTTTCCTGACACACACAGAGAAGCACCCGTGAAACGCAATACGACACAAAACATAAAGCGTAGCATCTTTCCAATGGGGGGGCTTCCACCTCAGTGGCAGAGGTCAAGAGTAATGACCCGTTTCTATATGTGCAGTCCTCAGCCAGAATGAATAGCGCGGTGTGACAGTCCCCTAAACCTTCTCAGACACAGCGCACCCCGCTTTCTGACCCGCAGGCATGGTCTCTGCCTTCCCGTTAGCCATCAGCGTGGCCTTCAGCGCTGCGCTGGGTTGTAAGGAGAAGCATAGCACCCACCACCAATGAAAAGAAGTGACAATGAACTTGAGGCATCACCAATGCTCCAGGCATCTCGTCTTCCTCTGGGTGATGCCTGGAGTAAAAGCTGTGTGCTCAGCAGGGAGCCAGCTCTCCGGCCCCTCCCTTCCAGAGGCCGCCTCATTTCTCTTGCTTGTCTCGTTGGGCCAAATGCTTGTCTCGTTGGGCCAAATGCTTGTCTCGTTGGGCCAAATGGTGCAGAGGAAAATGCACTGCCCTCCTGGCCTAAAGACCTTGAAGGAGGTCCCCAGGCCATGACCTGCTGGCCCTGTCAGACTGTCCCCCTGCCCTCAGTGCTCTCATCTGTAAAATGGGGGTCACCATCCTGGGGCTGGGTACCACCTGGAGCTGGGCAGAGAGGGTAGACGCAGGCGCTAAGTGCCAGGAGCCTCTTCAGCCTGTACCATCCCCGTCCCCGTGGCAGGAGGAAGACGACTACGAGAGTCCCAATGACGACGAGGACGTGGAGGATGATGGTGACTACGAGTCCCCCAACGAGGAGGACCAGGCACCCGCGGAAGACGACGCCGACTACGAGCCGCCACCCTCCAATGACGAGGAGGCCCTGCAAAACTCCATCCTGCCCGCCAAGCCGTTCTCCACCTCCAACTCCATGTACATCGGTAAGGGCCCTGCAATCCGCCCCCGGCCCCCAGTCCCTGGCCCCACCAATGCACAGGAGGTGGGCACCCATGCAGCAGGAAGCTGTATGTGCTGGTGCCAGCTTTGGGCACGTGACTCCGCCTCTCTGGGCCTCGGTGTCCTCCTCTGTGAGACAGGAGAGTGAGACACAGCCACATAGGTTTGCTGTGAGGACTGTGAATATTGCAGAGCAATCACTGCCTCTGACGGCTGATGCCAGCTTTGAATGCCACTTGAGGGCACGTGGCAAGAATAACTCGCCGTGTCCTGTTTCTCCATATTTTTTTAAAAATATATTTTATTGATTTTTTACAGAGAGGAAGGGAGAGGGATAGAAAGTCAGAAACATCGATGAGAGAGAGACATTGATCAGCCGCCTCCTGCACGCCTCCTACTGGAGTTGTGCCCGCAAACAAGGTACATGCCCCCGACCGGAATAGAACCTGGGACCTTTCAGTCCACAGGCCGATGCTCTATCCACTGAGCCAAACCGGTCTCGGCTTTTCTTATTTATTTATTTATTTATTTATTTATTTATTTATTTATTTATTTTTGTTTCTCCATATTTTTGACCAACTCATAGCTATGGGACACACCACTACCCCCAGGCTGTCAGCATAAACATAACCTTACTGAGTGGGGTTTGGGCATAACTTCAAAGTTTTAACAATTTCACTGTCTATTTCTGTCAGCCCATTTCTCATCCATTCATTCACGCATTCATTCAATAAAAAGCACTGACCTCCTACTGTGATTCAGGCCCCATTCTAAAGGCTGAAGGTCAGCATTATCGGGGAAGAAGACGTAGCCCTGGTCTCACAGGGATATGTTGGAATAGGGATGGTGACAGAAAATAAGCACGTGGAATAGAATCTCCAGGAGTAAGCCAGAAAGTTGATGGTCAGTATCACAAAAAGTTGATACCACCAATTCTTTAGCGACATCACACTTGGTCATTTTAAAGCCCTTTCATAAACTCGGTGTCAACGTTTTGTCTTTTTAAAGCCCTCTTTGTGATAAGGGCAACAATTGTCAACCTGTTTTATATACAGGGAAACAGGCCCAGCGAAAAAACAGATAACTTGTTGAGTGCCTCGTATGTGTCAGTTATGAAGATACAGAGTGGACAAGACAGTCCTCACCCTAAAGAATTCATAGCCCAGGGGCTGAGGCCACATCAAATGAATGAGTCACAAAATGGTGTAATTAAACATGGTATACACTCAGAAGACAAGTGTAGGAGATGCGGTTGGCGTATATGCCTAGTCTGGATCTGATTCCCTGAGGATGTGATAATTAAGCTGAAAGTTGAAGGATGAGTAGGGGTGAGGCTAAGTGTGGGTAGTTGTGGGAAAAGAGAAACATGCTAAGCAGTAGAAATGGCTGTGCAAAGGTCCTGGGGTCAGTAGGAACGTGGTGTCTCAGAGGAGCTAAGAGATAGCCGGTGTGGGTGGAGTGGCTCCAGCTCGGACCTGGCTTGCCTACTTTCTAAGCCCCATTCTCCACGGGCAGGTAATGCCCCTCAAGGGCAGGGGGAGGGGGAGACAGGAGAAGCGCCCAGGGCCCGAAGCGTAAGGAGGCTGCACTGGCAGTCCTGGCCCAGCCTTTCCCTGTTGAAGGGGTAGGGCGTTGTCAGCCTGCGAGCCTGGCTCAGGGAGACTTCTGCCTGTGACCAGAGAGATGCGAGTTGCCCTTCAGGGCAAGTCCTGGCTGGTTAAGAACCCGTGATTGGGTCACAGGCATTGAAGACCAGCTCCTCCCTTTAGGGGAAGAGATCCGCCAAAGGAGGAAGTGGGAGGGGACAGAGGAGCCCAGAGCGTTTGTGAGGGGAAGGAAGGGAACCCAGACAGGATCTCCATGAGCCGTGAGTGCCAATCTCACCCTGCCCGGGCCGCGGGGCGTGCCTCCCTGTGGACTAGCATGTGTGCCAGATTCTCCAAGGCCTGTGGCCCAGGTACGGACACATCCCTGCCAGGGCCTGCGCTGGCGGAAGTCTGTGGGACCTCGGGCTCCTGGAGAACTGGGTGCAGGGCCTGTTTCCGGGAACCCCGGAGCGGGGCCCACACTCGCCTGGCTTTAGCGGGTCTCCCTTCATTTTCCTGTGCTTGTGCCCCCCAGACCGGCCCCTCTCCGGGAAATCCCCCCAGCAGCCGCCCGTGCCGCCGCAGAGACCGATGGCCGCCCTCCCGCCCCCGCCAGCGGGCCGGAGCCACCCGGTAGGCCTCCTCGCTCTTCCCTGGCGCTTCCTGTCCCTTCCAAAGATCTCCTCTGCCCAAGAGGAAAGAAGTCCATAAACATCTCCATCTACTCTTCACCAGGAAGACAGGATCCTATGTAGGCTGGGAAAATGCATACCCACGCACTCACAGCGTTGTGTATATAGGTGTTTTTTTGGGGGGTGGGGTGTGAATACTAGTGATTTTTATTCATGTTATAATGCTTATTGGTATTTTATTTTTACCATAAACAATTTAAACTAGTTGTATAACAAAAAGTCTCTCACTTTTGAAATAAGTACAAACTGTAAAATACACTCTAAGTCAAGGGCACCTACTGGTATTCCAAGAGTCCCAGGTCCCCTTTGCTCTTCGGCAAAAGGGTGTGCGCCACCTGCTGGCCAATGCCGGAAATTCCACGGGCACATGCCTGAGACTACAGGGTTTATGAAGGAGTGAACCAGATGGAGAGAGAGAGAGAGGCAGCAATTCTCTTTCCTCTTTCTCCAAACTGACAGTCTCAGGTTGGGGGCCTATCTGAGTTCCCAGAGGGACCCCGAGAAGTTCAGGATAATGAGTCAATATCTAGAAATGTGTCCTCTGCATGAGGGATCTGAGCAAGTGCCTAAGTGTGTGGGCTAGAGGGAGGCAGAGGACATATTGGCCCCAAAGCTCAGAATCAAGAGCACCCCACAGTCTGGACCTCCCCTCTAAGAATGGTCGGCTCCCTCCTGCTTGTGCAGAATTCTTGCGAAGGGGGCTCACAGACTGGAATTGATCTACAAATGCATTTTACTTTTAAAATCCGAAGGCTGTGAACTCCACTATCGGGATGCAGAATTCCCTCATTCAGTCAACAGCTATTTTATTGAGCAGCTACTGTGTGCCCAGCAGCGTTCTAGCTGCTGAGAGGAGAGTATGAATAGACCAAATAAGGCCCCTGCTTTTGTGAAGTTTTGATTTGGTCAGTGGGGATACAAAGAATAAAAAAGTGAATAGATGCATAAACAAGACAATTGGAGTAGTTGGAGGTGACAGTGAGCTGGATGCACTCGCAGGCTTATCAGGGCGCAACTCATTCACTCCGCTGCCAGGCAGGAACCACTTTGGGGGAGAGAGAGGAGAACAGGGGGCTTCCAGAGCAGGCTACTGTTCAGTCAGAGATCCCAGCTTAAGAGTGATGGTGGAAATGGGGAAAAGTGAACAGATTTGGACATATTTGGGGAGATACAGCCACCCGGAACTGCTACTGTGTTGCAAATACTTCCTAGCATTTGTTTTGTGTGTGTGTGTGTTTTTTTCCAAACAGCCACTCCCCACACCCCAGCCCAACCACGAAGAGCCTAGCAGAAGTAGAACCCCCAAAACAGCAAAGAGTGAGTACCCCTCTCTCTGGCCCGCCCTGCTCCACCCCAGCCAACCATTCTTCTTGTGATGAACTTCCTTCTTTTCCTTCCAGTCCCGGCTCCTTCGATAGACAGAAGCACCAAGCCGACCCTCGATCGCTCCTTAGCTCCCTTTGACAGAGAGCCCCTCACACTAGGTGGGTATCCTTCGTGCTGGGTGCAGAATGATGATGACCGGCCTCTATAGAGTGCTCATTGCGTGCCTCTCACACACCAACTCAGTTAACGAACACCACCACGCTGTGAAGTGGGGGCGATGAGAAACATCCTCATTTTACAGATGAGGAAACCGAGGCGCAAAGAGAGGTAACTTGCCAAGAACTCAAGGCCTGTCCGCTCTTTGTCATTTGCAGGAAAGAAACCAGTGTTTGCTGACAAGGTGAGCCGTCTTCCTGTTTGGCTGTGTTTGTTTTCGTCTTTATGGCGTCTTCTCTCTTGTCTTTATTCTTTGCAAAGTGCTGAGGCCACTCACGCGTCTTCCCTTCTGTCTTGCAGCCCTCGACCCCAGCAGGAAGGTGAGCGCTCTGTCGTGGCTGCGGGAGGGAAATGGTCTATCCGGGGACTCTGGTTTGTGTCTCACACACCCTTTCTCTCAACTCCGCAGGCCTCTCGGGGATCATTTACCCAAGATCCCAAAGCCGCCTTTGCCCCCCACCACGGACAGACACGAGCGGAGTAGCCCCCTGCCCGGGAAGAAGCCACCTGTGCCCAAGTAACTGTCCTCTGTCGCTTGAGCTGCTCATTCGCTGCCGATGCCCCCTCCCCTGCCTCGCGGTAGCTTTAATGGGGACCCGCATCCTGTCTGCCACTGTGGCTGGGGAATGCTAGGGCTGCGTAGGCTGGATGCAAAGTCCCAGGGTCCCTTCGGAGAAAAGGGCAATCCAGCCAAGAAAGGGGTGGAGAGATGCTCAACCGGGGGTGTGGGGGTGACTGCTGTTTTTGGAGACCTGGTCCTCCACCAGGCACACGTGTGGCTGCAGTTTGCTCCCACCACAGGGCAGGGGAATTGGACCTGCCTGGGGTTGTAGCTTTCTGTACCCACAGCAAGAGGAGATAATGGGGGAGGGGGGAAGGAAGGGGAGGGGGGGGAGGGGAGATGTTGGCCACTGAAAGTGTCTTCCTCGTTCCATAACAGCAGAATCCTGAGGTCTGGTCTAACGTTGCTCACTTTGCTAGAAAGTTCTGGGGGCCTGTTTACCAGAGGATCAGGCCCAACCTCACCACTTACTAAGGACAAAGCCAAGGCTTCTGTTTAGCTGAGTAATAGTTGTATCGCTGACCCTGGCTCGGCCAGGGTGAGGATTCAGTCTGGCCCAGGGCTGGGACACACCCCCAACCTCAGTGATCAAGTTAACATTTTAATGGAATATGTTAAAACATCAAAATGAATGGGGAGAAAATATCATAATGAACAAAATATTGGAATTTTAAACACACCCACAGAGATGTGGCAGGTGAAGCTTCCAGCCCTCACATTGAACGCCTACTATGTGCAATGCGGAAAATATAATGAACAAAATATCAGAATTTTAAACACACACAGAGAGATGTGGCAGGCGAAGCTTCCAGCC